>JAVTVJ010000130.1:0-600000 GCA_034509425.1 Eopsaltria australis
TTTTTTATGCCCAGTAACATAAATAAAACCAATAAATTTATTCAAAAGGTCCACGATTGTTTACTTATACGTTGCTATATGGAATACACAATGACAAACACCTAATTAGGAAAAATAAACTCCATTGAGAGCTTCATCTTGTCACCTGAGATGGATACTCTGTTTTTCAGTTTAAGGAAATGCATGAATTTCACATGTATTAAATGAAGTTAAGGGGAAAAAAAACCTCCTCTGCCAGAAAAATAGGTGAAAAGTAATGAAGAGACAAGCAAGTGATAGTCTGAATGTGTGGAGCTTTGTCTAACAACTGGAACACGTGATAGCAAGAACCACCTGACATATTCATTGTCACCATACACACACACACACACACAGGTATGCAGGTAAAGGTGTATCCCCCCCAAAAGGGACATAAATAATAAAATAATTTGGATAAAGTCCACATGTGCCTTTGCTGTTAAAAAACCTTTACAAATTACATGTGAACACGAATTTTTGACTGTCTCTAGAGACACAGAAATAAAGTCCACAAAAACATGTTCAGGATAAAGCTGAAATATTTCACCTGACCCAAAGCCTAGTTTTCTGATTGTAGTTCAAATATTTCAAAAGGAATGTTTAGAAAAGGTCAGTTTTTAAACAAATCATGCCATTAACAAACAAAAATGAGAGAAGATTATCCTTTATAAAATGCTGGTAAGAATAATTTAAAATGTTTCTCAAGCCTTCCTTTTTTTCACTTGAAACAGTTTGCTAAATTCAACTCCACAAACTATTACAGTCTTTATAAAACTACATTTCTGGGAAAAAATATAACATTTCCTCAAAATATTTAAACCCAACACAGCTTTCATATGGACACTGACACTGTTTATGGTGAATTTGGTTTTCCAGTCTAGGTAGGACTGGCCTCCTTTCTGTCCAAAAAATTACTTTGTTAACCCCTTACACAAGCAAGAAGTAAGGACTGTGCTGAGTTCAAAAATATTGTGTCTGCCAGGGAAATGAGAAAGGATTGGAATCGGGGCATGCCCTCTCCTCCCCATTCACACAAATTCTTGCAGTCCCTACAATCAGGCTAGAAGGATACAGCAGTGATGGCATTTGAGAGCATTTCAGCTAATTCATGGCTTTAATTTACCCAAGGCTGATACTGTCACAGCTCCCCTAGAGAAGGAACACAGAAAAGCCAAGGACTGGGAACACTCACTGGGTCATGAGACAGAGCCTTTAGAGAGTGGTCAGGATACTTCATCTGCCTTGTCATGGCATTTCTGGGATACCTCAGTGAAGAGCTTCCCAGCCCAAGCAACACATCCCTTTTGGTGCCAGGGTAGGATTTTGCCTCTGAAAGGTGAGGCTGACAAATTGGAACTAATCTAAGACGGTGTGGTACAGTCATCTCGCCTGCAGGGACACATTTCAGCATTCAGCTGCAGAATGCCAGCTTAAGAACAAGCTCTCGATAAAGGAAAGTTCAGGCCAAGCCTGGGGATGCACGACTTTTAAATCAAGAATACTTTCTTCCCCCTCTTAGTCTACCCCCTCCTCCCTGGGGATGGCAATATGATAGTGCTGTACTGCAAACAGAGGGAGAAAAGTTGAGAAATCTCTCCTCCCTGCACTAGTTTTCCTTTATTTCCTAGAGCTGTTCCACAGTTTAATCCATCAAAGAGGGTGAGATTAGTGTTATGGAGAAACTCACAAATATTTTTATTTTTGTGTCACATTCTTTCAAACTAAAGCTAAAGATTAAGTTGTGCATTACCCTCAGCAAAAGGGGTGTTTTTAAGCAGGTGAGAGCTGAGGACAAGTTGCCAGCTAGAGATGAGGGGAAATGGTGCTGAAGACTCTCTATTTTAGCTGGGTCAACCAATGGCATCTTCCTGGGCAATTTAATTAACAAGCCCATGCAGCATACCACCATCTATACCCTGTAGCTGCAAAATCAGTTACACTCAGAAGTGTAATAATACCAGGTTGTAAAACTTCAAGGAACGGGTGGAGCCTGGCTTCCTGTTTTGGGAAAGACCCTACATCCTTGGTCACAGTGAACAGCAGGTACATGTCGTTATTCTGTATTTCAGGAGGAGCTGGGTATTTTCATGCAGCAAGAAAAGGACTGGGAGGGTTTTTTTCCCCACTGAGTTAAAAAAAATAACAACAACAAAACAAACAATCAAAAAAACAACAGACAAACAACTTTTGTTCAAATTGTGTCTAGATTTCCCAAACATTCTGAATTAAAGGAATTGCTTAACCCCACCTGGAAATCCCACAAGGCACCTTGTCTTTTCATTTCTAATTGTATAGGTCCACAAATTCTTAAACTCTTGCATAAACTTGAATAAATCAGTGAAGTTTAGCTTCCCATTTCCATGCATCCTGATACACTGAGCTCTGACATTCATTTCCATTACCATTTCTTTTAGAGCCACCTGAATATACATGCAACAAATAAACACCTTTCCTCACAGATGAGTCTGTGCTTTATGGCTGCAGTATTAAACTCAGTTGTTGCTGGTGATGAACATTTCACCACATCCAAGTCAGAGCCACAACCCATTTTGCCTGTTCTCTTGAGAATGAGCAACAGTTCGTGGAAAGCAGGCAATTCTTGGTGGCAGATTTGGCTTAAACTCCTAAAGCTCAGTTCACAACAACAAAGGAAGGAGGATTTTGAAGGAAAGCACAGGACTTACACCTTCAGTCAAAAGCCCTGCGTCCCCAAAAATGGCAATGAAGAAAACCTCACCAGCCAACTTACCACATCACCCTGGCTTGGTGAGTGGTTGGTTCCTGTCCTGGTGTCAGGAGAACCAGCCCATCCCACTCCTTCCTGAGAGCTGCTGACACACCCAGGGGATGGTGCCCACTGTGCTGGGATTCCAGACACAGCCAAGTGCATCCCACAGTGCCCTTTGCCAGTTGAGCAGGGCTGTGCACTGGTGGGGTAAAAGAAAAACCTCTCTCACCCTGGCAGGAGATCAATTTACAAACTCAAGCATGAGGTTTAATTACCCATTTCATTATCTTAGCTTGCATAGCTCTGAGTGTGAACCTTCAATGAACCAAAGAAATAGTTGCCAGCTGCTGCTTGGAGAAAGAGGGAGATAACAGGAGAGAAAAGTTCAAATGCCTAAAATTGCTCTTGCTGGATGTGGCACCCCTGTTTGCAAAAGCAGGGGGTTGTCCCCAGCCAACAGATCTGTGTTAGACCCCACTATGTGGAAGACTTCTGACAGTCCTATTTATGTGATAGTCTGAACAAAGAGCAAAAGAGATGAAGCAGAGTTATCTAGCCAATCACTGAGAAGCCCCAGAGATAAATTTTCAAATACAAGCAAGTGATCCTAAGAGATTTTTTCAGAAATTCATCCAGTAAATTCAAGTAAATAAGTTGTGATGTGCTTGTGGATTTTGTATGAGCAGGAAATAAAGTGTTTGCTGTAAATTATTCACTCAGCACTAGTTAACTGCAATGCTGGCACATTACTAGGCTTTTTAATATTCTTCTCAAGATAATAGGTAGCATTTTGCTTATTATCCTTGTTTTTAAGTTATTAGTTACGTTAGGCCATTTGTAAATACAGTGAAGAATTGCGAGAAAATCAAACATTTTTTCAACTGCCTCATTAAAATTCTCTTCAGTTCAGGAGGGCTGAAAATCCTGCATATCATGGAAAGTTAAACCAAGAGCACACCATCAGGCTCAGCAATTCCAAATTAATTCACATGCCCTTTCCTCCTACCTGGGCTCCCAAAAGGCTTTTTAAGCTCTGAGCCGTATACATGCCTATAAAGCTGCAAGTCTCTCAAAAACTATAAATAACAGTGCAGGGGGAAAAACCTACAGGGCAAGTGAACTTATGGGGAAAACAAAAGCTGCTTAATTGCAACTGGAGTGCAAGGCACCTGGAAGAAAGGAAAGTGGTGCAGTATCAGATTCTAGAGCCATTTTGGGGCTTTTTTCCTGTATGGTGACACATTCTGATAAATTCCTGGTGCTGGCAGATGCCACCACTGCAGTGTCACTGTCTGACCTGGGATTTGCCAAGAGCTGGGTGAGTATCACTGTAGCTGGAAGGACACCACTTGTTCTCAGAAGTTTCACTTAGGGTACAGATCACTGTTGAAATCACCCCCACAACTCCCTGATGCTTCAGCTTAGCAATGAGCAAAGAAAAGGAGGGATAAGGAGCACAGAATCATAAACACTGGAAAAGACCTCTAAAGCCACCGAGTCCAACCATTAACCCAGCACTGCTAAACCATGTCCCTAAGCACCACATCCACACATTTTTTTATCAGTTTCAGGAACAGCGATTCCACCACTGCCTTGAGCAGCCTATTCCCATGCCTGAATAAAGAATTTTTTTCCTAATACATAATCTAAAACTCCCCTAGCATAACTTGAGGCTGCTTACTCAAAAAAGAACTGCCAGCAGCCCCATTTTCTGCACCTTCCATCTTCTTCCTCAGTGGTCTCCTCAGCCATACAATAACCCAGCCTTATTCTGCTTAGCAATGCAACACCTAATTAGATCAAAGCTCAAGGTGGCCTGGCTGCAAAGTGAATTGTGTTGTTTAGTCTTGCACTGTAAGCAAAACCACATGCAGTATATTTCATTTCTCAGGGGCTTCTCCAGAGAACTGTGTGGCACATGTAATTGCCCCCACAAACAAATCATCAACTAATCAACTGCTTTTCATTATCATCTCCAGCAGCACATTTATTTTGTAAATAAATGCATTAAGAGCAAACAATTTTAGGGAAAACAAAAGATTATCTGACTACGATCTCAACAGAGGAGGTCGTAAAGTAGTAATTCAAATACTGAAATGGAGTAAAATTAGCATAGGGTGAAATGATTACTCCATTCCATGTATCCCTATCTATTACAGTACAATAACAGAGTGAAATCTGTGACTTTAATGGATGATCTGGGTAGTTTTAGGGAGCTGTGATTGACTGACACATTTACATAGAGGCTGATGAGCAGCATAATGAGTGCATTCATAAAACACAGCTAGGGTCTAACTCTAAGCTGACATTAACTCCCACACCTACAGGAGGCTGGCAGAGCAGATACCCTGCTCTCTTGGAGAGCTGCTCTCTGTCTCCTGAAGCAAACAAATTTCTTATTTGCCTCTTTCCTGGGTGGGAATTTCAGGAAGCACACAGCCACATGAGAATCCCCAGTTTAGGAGGAACTAATTGAAACAAGCCATTTAAAATTCAGTGACAAAACAGTGCAAGGTGTATAAAGCAGATGTAAAAATACACAGATTCAGTCCCCACACCATACCTGTAATTTCCCAGGTAAACTCCATCAGGATTGAGCATGGGAGCAATCTTGAAGACCAGGTGGTCTCTCAGTACTTTTGCAATTGGATGGTGGCTCACAAGGAAATCGATTATACCTGAGGAAAAAAAGAAAAAAAGGAGTTTGAAGAGGGGAGTCTACAAAATCAGTGATTTCCAGGTATCTACTTGAAATTCCACATATAAAAGATTAGAATGATGATTCCTCCTGGTTCCTGGCAGTGCTCCTGCTTCCAACAGAACAAATCACTGGCAATCATGCAGCACCTGCCACCTTTTTGAAACTCCAAGAACTTTGAGGAGAAATACCTTAATGTGTCCTCACAATGCAAGTACACCAAGGCTTCATTATCACTGTCAAGTTTCCACAGAGGGAGAGGTCACTGCTCATCAGCTGAGACAGATAACAAAACCTTTCTCCTCCTAAGAGGAAAAATGAAGATACCTCACACACCCAGCCTGCTTAGGTGGGTTCACAAGGCAGCTCACCTTGAGAGTGGGAATTTGTTGAGCTGAGCCACCTCAAATTTGTTTCAGCATATGCACACACCTATCCTTGACATATGAACACAGATTTCAGATCACCTGCATGTGTAAAGAGGTGTAAAATGCCTCACAAAATTGGGAGAGTTGCATAATATCCCCCCTGGGAACAGGGATATTGTGCCACTGGTGGACTGGAATTTATAAGGTCATTTTCTTCACATCTTTTACACTCATAAAAACCAGGAGTAACTCCACCTCACCAGCTCCTTTAATGTGGAACTCAGGCAAGTGACAGGGAAGCAGATCCTAAATGCCCTTCCTTTGGGCACATCACAGCACCAGAGCCTGTAGGAGCTCCTTCCTCTTGGCCTCGTGCTTGGGGAGCCACTAAACATTGCCTGACCCCAGGGCTGGGGCTGGGGTTGGGGCAGGAGACAGGAATCTGGCACTTAAATTCACTGCTCATCCCTCACTGAGTGGGCACTGACAGAAATAGCTTCCAGGGAATTAATGTTGAGATAAATTGAGTTCCTGTGTAATCTCAGGACACCCACAGATAGGTCATGACAATTTGCTATTTATTGTAAGGTCCATCCTGTGAAGCAGGAACCATTTACTGAATTTCCCCAGAATAAATCAATCACTGTGGTCTAGTAACAGGATAGAATTAAGCAGAGAAAAATTAAGGCTGCTCATCAGTAAAATTTCACTAATGGTGAGCTCTATTAGAGTGTGGAATTGTCTCTCCAGGGCAAGAGTGGAATCCCATCATCAGAAACATTTTACACTGGACAGGGTGAAGCCTTAGGGAATTGCTATAACAAGCAACAATTCAGCATAGAAGAGATGGCCTGGGCTAACTAGCTGACTTCAGACCTGATTTTTTGTGATTTGATCAAAGTATTAAAAAAAGCCCCCAAACCCCATGTTCATGCCAGTTTAAATGCACTTGTTTACAGCTTGGCTGAAACATGCATTAAAGATGAGACCAAAATCTCACATTCTGCACCAAAATCTCACATTCTGCACAACTCCTTCATTTAGCTAATTTCTTAAGGCCCACTTTGTATTTCAAATACTAGCAAGTCTGAACCTAGGCTGCTGTTGAAATTAATTCTAATTTTCTGAGGCACATGGAGAAAAAGGAGGTTTTTGAAATGTCTGAGATCATCAAGGTAAAGTTGACTCTAAACATCAGCAATTTTTTCATGTCTCAGTGACTAATCCTGAAGAGGAGAGAGGAACCTTCTGTAACCAGGTCTTCCACTTGAGAAGAAACTAGACCTAAATTTCTGAGGCAAATTAGCATATACATAATTATATTGCTCAGGAAATGTTCCTGCAATTACCTCCTCTCGATGAAGGAAAGCGAACATCGATCTGCTTCTTGGCTGCTGTTGTGACCTTTGTTCATTATCCAACAGCAAGAACATGAAGGAACCACGGGGACACAGTTGGATCCTGAATAACCAGATTTCCTAACTGTATGCAAACACGGAAAGCTTAGCTATGTTAAACTGCTGCTCTGACTGTTTCCTGGCAGTGTCTGAAATACAATCCACAGTACTCACACCTGGAGGGCTCAAAATCACTTAAAGGGAAACAACCCCTCACTTGGTCTGTGGTTTCTCAAGACACTGTGCTGGGTTTAGTTTTAAAGAGCTTGCAACAAGACTCAAACATCACATCATTTTGTGCTTTCTAAAACACTCGGACGAGTTAACCATTCAGAAATCAGTGGGTCCAGAACAAATTTTATCCTGGATTAGATAAGATCCTTCCAGCTGAAATAAAACCAGCACAAATATTGCATCGTGTGCATTGTGGGCCATCGCTTCCTCATGCAGCAGGGAGCACTGTGAACACCTCAGGGGGAACAGGGCTGCTTTTCACTCAGGAGCTGACACAAAAGCCCAAACTCTCAGGGCTTTCCTGTGGCTGTCACTGTGCCAGGCTTGTCCTGGTTCTCCTCATTTTTCCCCAGTTATTGATGCAGCCTCACTCACAGAGCTTGGCAGGAGCACCTCGGCAAATGGAAGCTGCAGTTTTCAGCTTCAGGAGGCAATCAGTATTCCCTGACCAAGAACATGCTATGGCATGGAAGGCTGCACATAAACATGCAATGGGTGAGGCTCTGCTGTGCCTAATTCACTGCTGCACCCAGCAAAAGCAGCCTGACCTTGGGCACTCAGAGCTTGGTTTCAAACAAGACCCAAGAATTTCCCCAGGCACCCCAATCTGCTGGGGCTGCTGCAGCCAAGTTACCCATCAAAAGATTTACTTGATTTTCTTACTGAGGAGAAACTAAGGAGTCAACTAAGCCTGAAGAAGCCTTACCCCACTGTAAAAATACAAAGGAAGAGTTAAAAATAACTCTCAGAATTCTAACCTGGAAGTAGAGGCCGTTCTGAGGAGCATGAGAGCATAAGCAGACAAAAGCTTACATTTACATATACAAACCTCACCCTAACATTATTGTAAGCATCCAAATAATCAATAAAACTATGAAATAGCTTTGTCTTTCGGATGAACCCAATAGTTCTGGACTGTCTGAAATAGTCTGGATCAATAATGTTTAAAAGAAAAAGACAGATATCAGACTATTAAAAAAAATACCATTGCAGAGAACTTGGTCCTCCTGTTAATAAATCAATACAAACTAAATTTTAGAGCTTCTGTAATCAGCAAGAGACATGTCAGTGTATCTCATTAGGCCGGGGTTAAGAATTTGGCAGCAACCAAAGCCCATTTAATATCATTTACTTCAAGGCAGACATGGCAATACAACAGATGCCCTAATTTATTTGTTGATCTTTGTATTAAAATAACAGTTTGCTGGTAAACAGGAAGGGTAATGATGCCAGTCACCCTTGTTACTGGCTAATAATTGCTTAATTTGTCCACTAATTGACCTGTGCTACTGTTGAAGCACTGGATCGTGTTGCAGGGCATGAAGTAAACAAGGCCACTGTAATGTTACTTTAGAGAATGACTTCTGGAAATAGAACTACTTATTGCCATAAATTTTCTTTTCACAGATGAGCAGATTAATTGGTCTGCCAATTAGTCTGCTATTAAAGAAAAAAAAAAAAGGGCTGCCCACAGATTGGTTGGATCTTCGAACTGCAGCCCCAGTTTGGGTCAAAGGAAATAATCCAATCTGAATCAGTCACATCAGTTATGAAAAATAAGACAAGCATTATTTAAAAATACAAACCTCTGTGGCTGGAGATCAAGGAAAATATCCAAATAACAAAGTATTAACTCTTCAAGAGACCTCAGAATGAAATGGACAATGTGATGGAATGGGCCCACTGAGACACATTACAGTGTGGAAAAGTTCTCCAATTAAAAGAAGCAAAACAATATGGATTATTTTCCTCTCAAGCTTTTTGGAAAGCAATTAAAATCTTTATATTTCAAATAATAACATGCAATTACAGATGCTGCCTGAACAGCTCAGAAATCAGCATTCAGCCATGACACAAGAAGAGGCTTATTCATAGTCCACTAAAAATCCACCAAAATCTTTACATTAACTTCAAGGTGCTTTTCATAGTTGCAAGTGAAAGGAAAGAAAGAATTGAAAACAAGGAAAAGGGAAAACAATACAACTGGAAGTATTAGAGACACCGCCGTATTTACTTTGAAATGTCAGACTGTTAAAAAACTGCTTTATTGGTAAACCCAGTTACACTGAAACTGCACTAAATCTGAACCAAACCCCTTCTAGTCTGAGTCACTTCCTTATCATGATTCTTTCTCAAGGCTGAATGCACTTTTCCAAATTTCTCCTGCCCTCTGCAGCTCAGCACCTCTCATCTGCTCCAGCGTTAGGTCCTGTGGCACCTCTGTGCCCACCCCAATCCAGCTCAAATTATCTGCTGGTTCTTCTCAAGCAAGTTAATCATTCACTCTTCCATGACATGTCATTTCCACTGTTCTGTCAAGACATTTCCTCAATCAGCCTCCTTAAACTCTGTTTAAACTTCCTGCTGGCTCTAACACGACCCCTCCACATTTGCTCCTTCCAAAGAAAAGCCTGGTTTATCCCATTTTTTCCATTACTCCATCCTTTCACCTTCAGTCTGACAACATATTTAATTGTGCAAGTATATAATACATTTGCCCTGCTCCTATTAGTGAAAATCTAATCAGCACAGATCCTAATGCAATATGGCAACTGCTAATGCAAACATATCCTGCACTGTATCTAGTATATGCCAAGAAAGGAGTGATTTATGTTTTCAGACCCATTTCCTAATGCTGAGTAGCTGCTGGTGTCCTTCAGCCAGCTCACCACAGCCTGCAGGTTAAAGGGAGTGTGGCAATTGGGCTCTGACTGCAATAGGATATACTCACTGGAAAATAAATGTAAAGGAGTCCCAAATGTTTATGCTCAAATGAAACTACTGAAATACACTGTTAAAGGAGACTGAATCCAACGTGAATGTCTCTATGGTTATGTTTTAGTGGAGAATAAGAAAGCAAAAATCTGGTTGGGCTTTTTGGAGAGGTTTTTTTAATGTGACAATGAAAAAAACATCAGGTGATAATGGCCAAGTAGTTAGAATATCCTGTCTCAATGAAAAAAGTTCATTACACACAATAAGTGACAACAAGTCATCACTGTGCCACCATTTGCCTCTGAAGTGGCTCTCCTTCAGCTACAGGGCCCTTGTCTCTCCAGTCTTTGCCTTCTCTCACGGTACTACAGGAAAAAAACATCATCCAAAATGAAAAATCAGAACATGAAAAAGACAGCTGGACCTTCTTTTCCTGGGGGAAAGGTGTCACACTGCCCCTGAACCCTGCCCAGCACAGGTCACAGCAATGCTGTGCCAGAGTGGGCTCCAGAGAATACACATCTGCTCCTTCAGTGCAGCCCCCAGCAGAGCCCAACAGGCAGAAATGGCCCATAAAGCCTTAGCCTGAAGGGCTTCAAAATTCAGCACAACAACAAGAACAAAAATGAAAGCATGTGAAAGGTGATAAACGAGCAGAGCTGACTCACAGTGAGGTTAGTGACATGATCTAACATCATGCTGTCACCAAAATTATTCCTACACAAGATCATCACAGAGGGGTCCACATGCACAAGATCAGCACAGGTGCTGACTCTGCCCCTTCTTACAGTTCTGCTCCTCCTCCTAATGGGGAAAAACAGACTGACAAACTCAAATGTGTTTTATTGGTAGTATTTTACACATTTTTTAGAGACATTGTCCTTGGGCAGGGGTGCACAAGGGTGAACACGTAGATGCTAACACTAATACTCAAAGAATCTATAGATTTTGAATGCTTTATTAATAGATTGCTTTATCTTTCCAAAGGTCCCTTTGGAATCCATGGCAAAACCAAGGTTTATTTCATCAAAATTATAAAAGCTAATATGGCTGGTGAAGAAGAACTGCAAAACTGAAACAGGCACCTTTTTACAGTGTTAGATGAAGGAAAATTTGATGCCTGAATTGTCACCAGTTTCCAAACTCCAAACCTGAGTATATCTGCATGCATATGCCTCTCTCTGAGTAGTTTCTGCAATCAAGGAGACTGGGAAGATCCAGAACAGTGTCTGTTTCCCATGAACCCCCTCTCTGGCCATCCTCAGCACACCCAAGTGCAAAGAAAATGAGGGAGAGCGTTCTTGCTCTCAGAGGGAAGCAGCACCTTGCACAAAACCTTAGTGAGCATCCATCAGACCCCATTTTTCAGGTCAGACTCTTCTCCTGTTTCCTCTGCTGATGTTCAGACTTCATTTAAACTTCCCCCAGGACAGGCTCAGAGGGGACCTGCACAGGCCTGCGGGTGCCACATGATGAAAAACAAACCAGTTTTTTTTTTAAATGTAGGGAAGTGAACAATTTTCCCCAGTGGCTCCCCTGGACAGGAAGCTCTCAAGGGAGACAACAACTAAACAAAAATTGCCCATGACAAAACACATCAGGGCCAAGCAAGGCAGGTGAGACAGCTCTAGGAAGGACATCCACGGGTACATTATTTCTGAAGGGCACAGGAAGAGAAAGGCTGATTGATTCTCTTGGAATACCAAAGCTTTTGATCACACAGCAATTCGTCCCCAGCTAGACAGGTAAATACTTCAGTGCTAAGTGAATGAGTTTGGTTGGTTAAAAGCACTCCAAAAAGTATCTTTAGGTCCCCATGGTCATTTCAGTTGCTTTTTTTTAAACAAGGAACCATCATTCCTATTGTAAAAAAAACTCCAAAAAACAACCAAACAGTTAGTACCAGGTGAATTGTACACAGAGCCCCACTCCACCTATTTTTAAAGAAGGTTTAATCAACTTGAGACAGAAAAGTTGCACACCTAAGGATCCAGCTGCAATAAGCAGATTGATTAGAAACACAACAAGCTATATTAAGGCATGTTTGTTCTTTTATTTACTGTTTAGTCTCTCATCTATTCTCTGCTGTAATTCTTGGTCTCTTCAAAACACAGGATTAAAAGCAAAGGAAATCTCAAATAATGGGATAAAATGAATGTGCAGGAAATGAATGGGTGAATTAGATTACAGCAGATGAAACACTGAGGTCTCAAATGCAAAATGCAGGGAGTTTATTTAATTTGTTACTCTTTTAAAATGAAAATATGCTCACTGACTTGAATTAGTAATTTTCCTGTTTTAAGATATGTTAGGCCATTACAGCTAGGCCTGTTTCCAGAGCAGTGAAATAAATGGAAAACAGCCAGTCTCCCAGGGAACACAATCCTCACTGCATTTTGCCAGCCCAGTGGAACAGTGCTAATGTCAGCTCCAGAGAAAACCACAATTCTGCTGGAGGGGCTGCTTGCAAAGGAATTGAGAATGACTGGCAACAAATGCTTCAAATGGCAGAGCAAGGCACAGTGGATTTTCTCCAGTTTCAATGTGCATTGTAAGCACAGACAGTAATTGATTTAAAGAAGATTTAAAAAACCCATCATTCCTGACCATTCCCTCCCTCCTTCAGTTAGCCCAGGGTTTCACCAATAATTAATCTGGAATTTGGTGTGGCTGGAACACAAATCCATGTGAAGCAGTGGGAGCAGCAGGCAGGAACCTCCCAGATGGGTTCTGTCAGTATGAGAGGGAAGCTGCTCTGTCAGTCACTGACCCAAGTCAGGGCATCCCAGCCAACACCTCCACCCTTCCAAGTTTCCCAGGTATCTTCTTTTGCCTGTAATGATCTAACTGAGGGGGCTGAAGTCTCTGGTGGTGGACCACAAGTGTGTGGCAGCCCTCTCTAAATACCAGCAGAGCCCAGGGTGTGGGGACAGTGAGTGGCTGTTGTGCTACTGAATCACAGCTCTACGATGAAATGACTCTGACCAGTCTGGTACCCAAACATTTCAACTGCTGTCCAGAATGAAATAGTAATAAAAATCCTTCTCACACCATTGTAAGGATACAGGAGACATTTCTGCCATCATCTCAAATGACATTTGACATCAATTAAGACTGCAATTTCAATGAAGATTTAGGAAAACTGTGCCATGGTAAAACATTCTGGGACTACTGGGTAAGAAGATGGACCCTATGATACCATGAGGCAGACCCTGTTTCCCATTTTAATGTGTCTGCTGATTGGGCAGGACTGACTGGGATGGAAACCTTTTAATTTCCTATGGATATTCCACATTTCCAACACTGCCTTTCATGTGAACTATCCCACTATTTTTGTGAGACGTCTACATTTAGACCATGCAAACAAGGCCTCAGAACACCAAAGAGCTCCAGACCCTGACACTCCAGATGCATTTCAAACAGGGAGAATATGCAGTGGAATGGATGTGACTGGAATAGTCAGTCACAAATCAGCAGTCTAGAAGTACAATCAGTTCAGTGTAGCAAGTTGCTAAGTGATGAGTGTTTGGGATTTCCTATGTATTTTTATGAGCTGTTGCTCTTTCCTCAAAAAAGATCCACATCTGCTTTGAAGGATATGCTACTGCTGGTGCTTGGCTGGAGCACAACACCCCAATTCAGTGCTGAAAAGATATAGATATACATTGCCAGTAAAACATAATTAAAGCTGGCATTCCCAGTGCCTGAGATGTGGGACCAGGAGCCAGAATGCCTGATCTTGGTCTCTAGCACTGCTGATTTTTGGCAAGTTGCTACCAGAGTCTGCTATTTTAGTGTGCTCAACTTGAGATAGCAATGGCCAGATTTGCAGGGCAGCAAAACTGGCATCTCTGGGGCCAAAACCAGCAGATGGATTTTCCAAACAAACTCATGAAAGCTCATTGGAGCCGACTGCACTTGGAAACGCGGCAAGTGGCCACAAAATGCTAGGTGCTGAGTAAAATTCTGAGACTTCTCTGTTCTTCCTCAGCTGTCACTAGAGGAGATCTGTGCCACCGACAGTCCATCCCCAGCCCACTCTTCCCTGAAGATGAGCACTTTCTGGAAATCAGCCCTGTAAAGGACAAGATGAAAATACTTTTGATGACAGAGTCAACCAGTGTTGCTGGCCGGTTCAGAACTGCAGCCTTGAGTACTCTCACTTCTGCTGTTTTCTTTTCTTTCAAACAAAGTCAAGGAGAACTGAAAGTGTTCCACAAACTATGGCTGCTTCTCAGAACCTCACAGGATTACCTGGAGAGAGTGAAATGTGGCATTTAATTGTGTCTGTTAAAATTGTCAGTCAAAAAAAAAGAAAAGACAATTAAACACTTTGTGAGGACAAGTCTTGTTCCTGATTTAAAATTCTCTAGATACTTTATTCTACCCAAAGCCTGATCCTATCTGAAAAGCCTAAAAATTAACATTACTAAACAGATTTTAGTAGATGATGAGACCATACAAACAGTCTTGTTACGAAAGATGACCTAGGTCGTATTTAAGTAATCCTGTTCTGATAAAACTGGATTCTAACACACCTTAAGACTTGCTCTGATGCTTTGGCAGTTTAACAGCTGGAAACCTAAAGGAACCAAACAGTTTGACCCTTTCTCTTATTTGTTGGATGCAGCAATTTATGGCCTCAGGGCCCATTTTGATGCCATTGAATTGGACTGTGGGTCTTTTCAGACTTCAAGAAAAGACATAGAACATAAGAAAACCACTAGATTCAGGTTGGGTATTTGTGGCAGCAGCAGACTGCTTGAACACTGGATCAGAGCAGCAGCATTCCTCCCCTTCCACTGCAGCTCTGAGTGCAGGGGACTCGTTCTCTCTCCAGCAGCACCACGAGCCTGGGTGGAACATCTGGTTAATCCCTCCTGTTATTTCACAGTATCTGCCTCTCCTGTTCCTTGCACCAATAGGGTACCCACGAGCTTCAAAGGACCAGATTAATACAGAAGAGCAGAATGAGGCCAGGGCTGGGTTTGGCTGGTAAAAAGCACAAACCTGCACAGAGGGAAGCAGACTTGTCTCCTGCCCTCCACAGTGATGAACCTGTACCTCAGCCCCTTAATTACCCTGATGGCTGATGCTTGCTTAACCACAGACTCATCTCCCCAGGCCCAGGGGCAGCTGTGCAGCTCTCCAGGAGAACTGATGCAACAGCAAAGACCTGTGGAATTGGCTTGAAAGAACCTGTCAGGCTGACAAAGAGAGGAGGTATTGGCAGGAACACACAGCTGCTGCTGCAGCATTGCCTGGAGGGTTCCTAAATCAGTGCACAGCACAGACTGAGTGGGTGGCTTTGTTGGCTGGCTTTCCTTTCTTTAATTTTCTTAATATGCTGTAAGGAGCTTGGAGTTCTCTTTGCATCAAAATGAGCCTACCGAAGCCCCCTGGATAATGCCTCTTTTCCTCCTGGGGAAAAACAAAAGGGTTCCTGGAGAAACACTGCAAGGATCAGATGATCTTGTTTCATTAACGAATTACTTGGGATTTATCAGAATCATCCTCAAGATGTTACCTCAGAATATGATGTGCATGGCCATTATTATTCAAAGTCTGTCCTTCCCATGAGTGTGAGTCCCTCAGACAGCTCAAAAAATATTCACTGCATTATGGCCCTCAATTTTTACAGAATTAACTGATGTTGAATACAGCTGGGATTTCAGCCTTAGAGTTGAACAGAAATATGCAGAAGGTTCCACCTTCTCCTATGTGCAAGACAAGAGACAACCCAGAACAGAGGCTTGATTGCAAAGAGGAGAAAAATAAACACAAGGGAAGTAAAATCCAGAATTCATGGACCAGAGTCAAGCAGGCATTTACCCTGGCAGAATTAACTCAGGCATCATCCTGCTGTCGTTATCAACTCACAAAACACCAGGCTTTTCAGGGCCCTGAAGGGGAGTTTCAACTGTCCACCAACAGCTCACACAGCACCAGCAGGGAAGAAAAAGCCACAAACAGAAAATCACTTCATTCTCCAGTTTACTATTTAGAGCTGTAAGGGTCTTGCAGGAGAAGAAGAGAAACTGCATCATTACAGTGTTGCTGCTTTCCCCAGGACCAGGCTGAGCTCCCCAGGGCCTGGGAGATGGCTGCTTGCTTCCCCATCATGACAACCGCAGACGTGGAGGTCAGAAACCTTCCCAGAGCCAGCAAAAAGACTGCACCACAAGTGTGCAATTTTCCAAAGTTGCCTTCACCGGGGAAAAGATTCCCAGTAGAGCTATAAAAGTGATAAAAATAAACTTTGATGGACACAAGGAGGACTAAGCAGACTTAGTTCTACTTGGGAAACCACTAAGAGTTGCAAGGAGTAGCCAAAGAGGATGAGCCTTCTCCTTTCAAGCCTTTTTCTCCCCAGACTCACAGCACTTTCTCTATGGCCAGAGTTACCTTTTCATAACCTGGCAGCAGTGCCTTTCCTTGGGAATCAGGAACCTTTGGGATTTCAGTGTGCTTGGTTCAACAAAGGGGGGCGCTGGGAGCAGAGGGCTGGACAGGTTTTACCCAACACCTCCCCTGGGGCTGTCACAGAGTGCTGTTCTGCAGGCACAGCAAACACCAGCAGCAGCTCCATTGTGCTCCTGCAGCATTAACTGTGGTCACAAGAACCACAGAAGCCTGAAGATGGATGGATTAGCCCAAGCAAAGAGTGTGTTGTAAGCCGAGAAGGCAAAAGGTGGATTTCTCTGGAGGCAGATGGAGAATACATTTACATATGAAAATCTAATACACGGTGAGAAAGGGAAAGGGCATTACATAAATAATGTGAGGGGGAAAATGAAAAATATGTATTTTTAAACACATTCTAAAAATGGTTTCCAGCACCTGCAAATATGTTGCTCAGCCAAGCAAAGTATTAGAGGCAACAGGCTTGAGTCAGGCAGGCACACACTGAGATGGGAGGGGCTCTGCAGAACACCACTCATTCACACCTATCCTTCCCAGTTCCCTTCACCTCTAGGGTGTTGGGGGTATCTCTATTAACTTGCCTTTGTCTTCAACGACCTGTAGACATTTGCTACTGGCCACATCACAGGTGGGCTCCTCAGCTAGGCAGGCTCCTGGTGCCCCCCACTGCTGGGATGAAAGTGGAACACATTGCAGAGAAGGAGCAGGAGCACACTGAGTGTCCCCATGGGTGATGTGGTGCCATAGTGCTCTGGGTCTCAAGAGGATACAGGTACAGGACTCAGAACAGAACTGGAATGTGGAAAAGGAACTCCTTCTTGTGCTTCAGCTCAGAACTTTAATCCACTCAGCTAAAGAGAGGAGCTGAGGTGTCCCCTCCTCAGGACTGAACCCTGGCTGTTCATTTCTGCTGGAGATGTGGCTTTGCCATTCACATGTGGCACATCCATACATTCCCCAGACCCAAGCAATGGCAGCTGACAGCTTGGCCTGGCAGGAGCCTGCACAGCCATTTGCCCTCATTTCCCCCACGGGGATGAACGACGTGATCGCTCTGCAGCTCCTGATACACAAGAACTTACACTGAGCCAGCTGTAATGGCACCTTTGGGCTGCTTCATTGATTTCCACTTTACTGGGTTTGCAGGTTATACTGCTTCACTTTTACAGGATTTTCCTGTCCTTCCATTGAAATCAACTGAAAAGGTGCAAGGCAGTTTCTTCTCTTCCCAGTGAGGCAATGGCACCTGCGAGGCTCCAAAGAAAAAGCAGGGCACAAAGTCTGCAGGCACCGTGCAAGGCTGGTGTCACCAGCAAGGCAGCAGCTCTAAAATGGACAAGCATCAGATACCAGAATCAGAGAGAGAGAATCATGTTAACTCAATAAAGAGCTGTTTTACACTCTCCTGTGGTTACTTTCTGGGGGTGAGAAAGGCAAGAGTGGCATCACAGCTGAATGGCATAAACTTCCTGAGAGGAGGCTACCTGTCCTCTGTAGCCAGTGGGAGATTCCTGCTTGCTCTGGGTTTGCCCCTCAAAGACATCCAAAAGTACCACATAAGCAAAACCAGACTAAAGTAGATCTGTATCCATTTCCCCTTTGACAGAGGGTATCAAGGCAGTAGAGGCTGAGCTGTTCTAATCAGTGTCAAAGGACAGTTAAAACTGAATTGAAACATGGAAGTCCATTTGCACAGCAAAGTCTGGAGCTTCAGACTCAACAGGCAAATAAAGATGGGACTGTATGCAACACCTGAACTACTTCAGGGTGACCAGGGGAAAAGAAAAAAGGAGTGATTTATCAAACAAAAACCTAATCCTCAGGGAAGATCTGATGGCCAAGAAAATACTGGCTGCATCTGAACTTCCTCCCCTTGACTCTGAGATTAAAGTTGTGTATCTGCAAGTTGCTTTTGGTGGTACTGAAGGGGACTTGTTGGATAGCTGCTTGCACTAGGCTCCAGCAGGAAAAAGCTTTTTTCTCTGCGGTTTATTTTTTTGTCTTATTGAAGAATAAAAAAAAATGACCATGTTTCTACATGAAAAAGGAAATTGCAAAAGCTCTGCTCTGCCCCTCGTCAGTGGAGACGGATCTGTTCTTTTATTTACACTGCATGACATCCAGGCAAGAAAAAGCACCACAGAAATAAATTAGGGTCACTCTCTGTCAGTTCAGATGTGCTCCTGGCTGTTAAGCAGCAGAATATGGCATAAGCCCCTACCTCCACTCCAGAGAAAGTTTTAGGGTGAAAATGAAGCTGCAGATCCTAAAGGTGATGGTAATTAGCACTGGAAAGGGAATAATCAGCAAAATTTCCTCACATGAGTAGGACCATCACACATCTCTCCTTGTGAAGAAGTGAAATTCTCCAGGAGAGTATAAAAGTAGACATTTCCATCTGATGAGCATGAGGGAGAAAAGTCAGAAGAATATAAATTTCAGGAGTTCTCCAAGGATTAAGGAGGTTTGTTGCTGCTGTTTTAGGAAGAAGCAGCCAAAAAACCCCACCATTTCCTAAAGAATTCTGTTTGGAGACAGTCTTAGTGCAAAATCTACTTTGAGGCATATTAAACTAAGAAGGTATAAGATCCTCCCGTTCCAGAATAAGAATTGCTGGAGAAATGTTCTATTGCACTCTACATTCACAGTCTACCTCAGATGCAAATGAAATCTCAAGTGCCAGCAAGCCTGAGACAGAAGCTCTCCCCAGGCACTCTGCAATGATGGGTTTAAGCTCTGGCAGCACTGTGACCACACCAGCTGATGTCCAGGTGCTATTTCCCTCATATCCTTGGCCATTAGGAACATTGCCAGGAAGAAAAATCAGAGTTCTCGTGTAACCAGGGGCGAGGACTGTCTAACTTTTTTCCTTGAACAGTCAGATTGAATTTTAACATCTTAAAGGTAAACTTAACTTTAACAAACAGCCCTTTTTACTGCATGAGGCATCCGGACTTCACAAGGGAGAGGTGCCACAGATCATGTTGGGCAAACTGAGATCCCAGTGATCTGCTGTCTCCAAGGCAGGCAACCCAATCCTCCTGCAGGGAATTTGGGGTGCAGTTCCAACAGGTTTCCAGCTCTGTCCCCTCCTTCTCCCAAGGAATGAGTGACACACCCAGCTGTTAAAAGATGGCACCTGGGTCACAGCATTTTGCAGCTCTACTCTTGACTCTGTGACAGATCATGTCCCATCTGATGGAAGGCAGGTAAAGCTCAGTGAGGCTGAATGGCTTCTCCTGTACCAGGGAATCAGGCACCCTCCTGTTCTCTCTTTGCTGGTATGACACCGAGCACAAGTGTTTCTAAGGGAACAGGGCACAAAGCTGATCAGTGTCACACTGCAGTCACCACAGCAGTCAGACTTTCATAACTATGAAAATTGAAAACCCTCAGTGATGCTCTTTTTGGAGGTGGAGGCTGTGATGAACCAGAGCTTGCCCTGTGGTCATTGTTGGTGTCACATCTGTTCTGAAGTCACCCAAAGAAGTGGCTTATTCATGCCAATAATATAAAGCACATCCATCTTTGTGATGTTTTGCCTACACATCATACCATTGGCTGAAAATTTTGATAATTTCAAACAAACTTTCACATAAGAAGACCTACAGACTTTTCCTTTCCCCCTCTTTTATCTGACCACAGATCTTTGCCTCTCTTTGTTGTTTCCCTTCCCCACCACATATTTTTTTCTTTCAGTGAAAGTGACAAAGAAGTAAGGAAACAAGAAAAAAAAAGAGAGAAAGGGAAAATAGGAGAAAAATAAGTGAGCTTGTATGAAATATATAATAAAGCACTCTTTGAAAACCTGTGGTATTAGAAAAAAACAATACAAATAAATTATTTTTCATCCATCTCCAATTATCTTTTACATTTAACAGCAGCAAAGACTAAAACCATAACCTTCAAGTCAGAGCACGGATACCAGGGGAGTGTTACCATTTGCTGAACATGAAATAAGTCATTTGACCCTTGAACTAACACTATAGGGCACATCTGGAAATTGCCACTTAGGGGTGACATCTGTCACTAAGGAACCAATCTTCCTGGGGAGAGGGACTTTTAGAGAGTTCTTTGCCACTGTTCAAAACCATCCTAAATTTACCCTTCCTGCCTGTTTAACAGAAGTTTGCCCCTGCATTAGGGTCCCAGCAAAACGATTTGTGCCTATATTTCTTTTTAGGTAAAATTAAGCAGAACTGGTAAAGAATGTGCCCATTACCCTTCCTCTCCATCCTCAGAGCCCAGAGAAGCTGGACTGCATTGCAAAAGCGAAGCCAACCTCTGAAGGGCTGTTGTTTAGGGCAGAAGCCTGCTTTCATCCCAAATCCCTTCTTCTTGCCCTCCAAACAAGCTTTTCACCCTTTTCTCTGTAAGCTGGAGAAGCCAGGGTGACTTGGCTCTTACAAACATGTACACAATGCCACAGGCCCCCAAAGAGCATGTGAGCAATCTGTGCAGGGACACAGGGAAAATTTAATCCGAGTGCCCTCGTGTCAAAGAAAAGTTTGCAGTGGCCAAGTCCTGGTCACACATGAATGCTGGCTCCTCAGAGCAAGGCAGAAGGAGCAGCAAGGTAAGTGCAGGGCACCTCGGAGACAAAAGCACTGAAAACAAAATGAAAACAAAAAATCAATTCAGCTGAACCCAGCCAGGGCAGGCAAAGAACAAAGGGTCAGGAGACAAAGCTGGAAACGATAGACCAGCAAGATTAATATCAGCTGTGAGGAAGAGCTGGGGCATTGCTGACAGAGAATGGAAAGGGCTTAAATTATAAAAAAACTAGAAAAGATTCCTAATTGTGAATCCTGGCCTGCAGCTTGATCAGCACAGCTCTCACACACTGCTGCACTGACTCAAAGGGCTCATCTCAACTTTGATTCTTTGATGGCAATGATGGTCACTTATTAGAGCCCTTGCTTTCACATTAACAACAGAGCCATCCAAATGAGGTCTAAAGACAACCCCAAACTTCCTGTGGCTTTTACATCTTTGTCCCGAGTTTTGCATATTTATTTCATGCTGTGGGCCAGAGAAGATCTGGTACCTGGGGGTAACACTGCTCCCTAAAAGTGTGGGACTTGCTGCCCATGGCCATACAGAGCAATAAATACAGAAAATTACCCCAATAACTGAGCAGACATGGATAAGAACCTTCAGAACCTACTCAGGCTGCAATTTTTAGTGGGAAAAACTAATTGGAAAAGGCCATCCTAAGGAAAGTCAAGTGATCGTGAAGTCCAGGTGAATCAATATTTTCTCTTTTTCCTATCCTCAGATATCAGCAAAGTGCCACAGTGTGTACAATATGATGTGCTTTGCCCTAGAGGCAGGTTGGTAGGGCTGGAAGGAAATTATCTTTAAGCCAATGTTATCCAAAAGTACAAGCAGTCAAGAAACATTGCAATACCAGGATGTTCAAGAGATTAATTGGGCAATCTCACATGGAAACAAAAGAAATTTGCCTCCTGTTCTACAGTGAAACCTACCTCAATCCTCCCCCTTGAAGACCAAGGGCTCCTTTAGCTCTGTGATTACTGTAAAGAGGATTAGTTAAGCACAGGTAGTCAAAGGCCTGCTCTGGGCAAAGGGCAAACCAAATCAGACAAAGCCACTTGACATTTCTCAGCTGCACAGGCAAAGCTGACCTTGCTGTCCCAGGGATGAGGAGCTCCTGGAAGCATGGGGCTGCCACATGGGGCTGGGCTGGAGAGGGGTGAGCCTGCCTGACCAGAGCAACTTTCTGTTCCTGCTACTGCAGATTGAGTAGAGGAGGTGGGACAGCAACCTCTGCTGTTGGTGGGGAAAGATGTCTCAGCCACAGAACAAGCACAGATGACACAGCTCCTCCCCTGGGGACAGCTCAGGTGTCCAGAACCCTGGGGATTTCTCTGCTGTTGCAAACAGCAACACCCAGCCCATGCACAGTCCCCATCCCCACCCTGCCACCATCACACCTTCTCTTTTGTGCAGGAGCTCCAGAAAACACACCTTGTAAGGGAGTGAATCACATAACTCTATAGCCAGAGGAATTTAAACTCATTATAAATTTCTTTCAGCTCAGGAACCCAGGTGTATAACCTCTCCTACCTGCCTGACACCACAGTGAATTGATTCAGAGCCTGTGGTATCTTGTAACAGCCAAAGCCACACTGGGCATCAGGAATTCCTCTAACAGTCTATTTACATCAACACGGTTTTTAAAAGGAGCTTTTATTTCCATTACTCCAATAAGGATGTTTTATTATTCTCAGAACAACCTTTCTCTCTCCTGGGATACTTCACACTAAAATCTCATCCAGGAGATTTACAAGGGACAGACAATAGTGTTTTTCATGTTGCTTTAGAAGTCAGGGAGAGTGTGTTTCCCTTTATATTAAAGCTTAGGAGCTGCGCACTTAAAGAAAAAAAAAAAACCTTGGTGGGAAGGATGAATGCAATTTAACAACTTTAAGAGAGCCCTGCAGCTCATTTTATGGTTGGGCTGTTGAATTCTGTTGCCTCTGCTGCTTCCCATCATTTGGTTTCCTGAACTCCTGTGAAAGAGACCATGAATTACAGCTCCTGCTCCACACGTTCCCTCACTGCTCCTGAGTGCACTGGGGTGTTCCCATCCTCTCCTGACACAACCTGTGGATACCATTGTCTGGATGCAGAACACCATTCACTCTGTGGAAAGATTCTACTCATCTTTTGACCAAGAGCAGTCACCTCTAGGGTGGAACTCTGCACTGGGAGATGCACTTTCCTGTGGATTGCAGCCAGAAAAGATTTGCAGAGGATACAATAAGTATTGAAAGGGAATGGAAGCTTTGTGTCTTTATGCCTTTGGGGTGGCAAGAGAGTATAAAAAATCACCCTTAAAGTGGAGCTTCTGTGTTGCCCAGTCCTCTTCAATCTTAGCAATGCAGCCCACAAAGAGAAACACTGGGAGAGGCTCCCAAAAAGAGCATTCCTGTGCCAGAGGGCACTCACCCCTTGGCTGCATGGCCAGGGCAGAGCCCCCTCCTGCACCCAGAGATGCCTCACAAACACATCCAAAGAGGAATTGCAGACTAAGCCTTTATCCATATGGAGGCACTCACTTGGAGTCTCGAAGTAGCCAGGACAGCATAAGTGTTTGCTTCCAGTCTCCTTCATTTGGCAGAGAAGGCAGAAGTGAGACTTGACAGTAATGTAACAAACATGCATTTATAAGATTCCTATTCCCTATGGAATGGTGTTTTGTTTCCTCCTCTGGTAGGAAACATAGCTTGGAAACGAAGATGAATTGGCTTGCTAGACAGAAGAATAAAACAGATAAAGTGAGATGCAAGGCATGCATTTATTCAGATGCACATTCAGTCTGATAGGAAATCTGGCAGATGATGTCCCCAAGCTTCTGAGGACCCAGTCATTGCCACCACAGGAATGTCTGGGTGCAGTGCTTTTCTCTCCAGTACAGCTGCTGTTACCAAAAGCATCTTACAGCAATGGCTACAGAACTCAGTGTCTTTCCCTCAGGAGAAGTTTATACCCTGGAGTCAGCTAAGCAAGGTCATCACCTCTGCTACTTCAGAAAGGCTCTTTTCACATGTAAAGGCTGAATTTACACTTGCATGTGAAACATGTCCTGGCCTTCAGTTACCATGCTTATGTCCTAATGCTGTAAAGGTTTATACTTAGTAAAAGAAACAGAAAAGCAGCTTTTAACCCTGACAGTATATTCCTCCTCTTTCTTTGTAAGAAAAGACAGAGGTTGGGTAAAATTCCAAGTGGCAGAAACAGGCTTCAAAAGGACCCTTCTCACACTTATGACTGCGTTTCCCATGAGAAATAAAAAATAACAAAACAAACAAATAACAAAACAAAACAAGCAAACCTCATAACATGACGAAAAAAACCCAACCCAAGTCACATTATTTTATTGGAGCAACTTCACTCTCCTACTAACTCCTTCAGGTTTCCTGCAGGATCCAATTCAAAGATTTTGAAGGCACTGCCTCCAGAAAATGAACAAAAAGCCAGATTTAAGAGGCCACTTTGGAGTCTGTCCAGGACTTAAATCCTTCGTAGCACCTGGAGCATCCTGGTGACATAGAGAGCAAGTTCAATTACCCACTAGCCCTGTGAATTATTGTGCAACATCAGAACTTGAGAGACAGCTGGTGGGAGACTTGTTTTGGGGCAGTCTGTTGCCTGCCATCCCATTCTTTAAACTTAGAATCAAAATTTGTACAACTTTCCAGATTTTTTTTTTTCTCCTGCCCTCTGCTGGCAAGAGGGCGAGGGTTAAAAACACAGACCAAGAATGCAAACAGAAAATCAAGAGACCTTGCCCAGCGTGATCTGTTTCTTCATTTCATATAATCTGATTTAAGGTGAAGCAAGAGGGAGCATTCATTTAAGCAGCTATAAAGAAAAAAGATTGATTGAAAAGTAATTTTTGCTCAGTTTCTTATGGAAAAGAGTCCCAGGTGTCTGTTTTTCTTATATTTTCTTTATAATGGCTGTTCCTTTTTCAGCCCATCAGCTTCAGGGTCAGCTCCAGGTCAAATTACACCTAGCCTGAGATGCTCAGCAGCTTCAGAGCCAGCTGTGGGATCCCTCTCCCTCCTGTCTTGCACTGGGCTTTCCATTCTGGCATCCCATCCTGGCAAAGCCCATTAGAGGCTTAGGGTACAAATTTTCATTTCTGCATTTAGAAGGCACGGTGAGTGCCACACTGGCAAATCAGTAAATGACATCCTACTAACAGAACACACTAAATCAGTGAGTAAAATACATGTCTAGACATGTTTAACCTTGGAATTCCTGACTGCTGGCAGAAGTCAGAGTATATAGGATAAGCTTAAACACAGGAGTGTCTCCTACAACTTTCCATGTATGTGAATAGTGAGGGACAGTTCATTTTCCCTCACAAAGAAACTAAAATCTAGCAAACATTGAAAAGAAAGTAGGACTCTGAGAATATTGGGGGCTAAAAATACTCCTACTGCCAGATCTTGGATAAAATCCAAGCCTTTTTTCAAGCTGCATTATGGCCAGTGTTTAGAAGATAGGGGCTTGCACAGATTTTACACACATTAGTGCACACCTAACATCTGTAAGAGTTAGTTTATTTGCCTTTACAGTAAAGTATGGAAGAGAAAACAGCACACATTTTCTTAAATGAAAATACTGTGGGGGAGAAAAATGGGGAAAAACATCTAAGAAAGGAGAATAATCTAAACCCACAACTTCAGAGAAATCCCTCAGAAATCTGAACAGCCCAAGAGAGATGAGTTCAGGCTGTAAGATGAATTTGCACTTCTTTGTGCTCACTACAGAAGCCCTCCAGGAGCAGCCATGATTCCAGCTGGTTAAAAAATAGTCTACAAGAGCAAAGTGAAAACAAATCCTCTTAATCCTGGACCCTAGTCCTACCTATTCATCCCTAAAAGTGGTACAGACATCAATGCTCGTGGTGACCATCACCATCTGAGGAGGAGAACACCACCCTACTTTGGATGTGAAAGGTACTCATGTGAATATTCTGAATATACTTTCTGCTGACTCTCTGGGTCTCCTTTTCCATCCCTGAGCTCCACCACAAGCAGTTAAGAACCATCAGAAAAACTTCCTAAAAAGGCCAACCATTGTACTAACTCTTAAAAGACCAAAACAGAAACAAAAGGTTCTCAATCCATCTTTTTATGAAGAGGCCCTCCAGGGTTCTGTCTGCCTTTTAAGGAGCTGAACTGCAGCTCAGCAGCTGCACCATGTGTGAAATATTATAGTATTTGTTTGTAACTGCTGCATGAGGTGCCTGATGATTCTAAGGAGGTCTGGCTACTGCTGCAAGCACACCACAGTTGGAAGGTGACAGAAATGTGTATCCAAGTTTAAAATACTTGCACATTTGCAGGAATACAGGGCATTTGTATCCAAAACTCAGTTTTAGTGGATTCTTCGTAGTAGAATATGAAGAAGAATGACAGAGAAACTATTCTGAACAGGGAGATGACAAGTTGGTTTTTTTTCCTACCAGAACACAAAATCCTTGCTTAGATTCATAATACATGGGTAAAGTGGAGGACAAAGGACCAAAAGACAGGACCAAGCATCTCCTGATGTATTAAAGCTAGAAAATTTGCTTCTCAGGGACCTTGCCTAGTAAAAAAAATGTAATAGGTAGTTTCTGTCAGGCCCCAGGAAGCTCCTGTTTGGAGTACACAGCTAAAAATCCCTTAGCAGAGGGCAGGCCAAAGAGGGCAGGAAGGGGCCTGGCCAGCTCAAAGACTGGTAGAAAAATAAGTAAGGAGTCAGATATTATCTTCAGGCTTTAAAGAACACAGTGATTCAACTGAATAAAGCCAAAGATCAATGGGGAAAAAATGAAAAGCAAAAACTGTAAAGTTTTTAGCTAGTTTTCTGTTCCCCTATGGACTGATTCTGCAAGCTTGGGCAGTCACAGTCCTGGTCTTCCATCCACGAGGTGCTGCCTGCTCCTAGGGAACCTTTGGAATCAGTTTCCAGATCTTAATACTCCAGGTGGTGAGCATAATCAAACATTCAAGAAGAAATCTCTCCACCAAGAAAAAAAAAAATCCTGACATGTTCCATATGCACTGAGCTGGCATCTGGATATAAAATCTGCAACACCTAACTATGCCAAAAAGCTTCCTGAGACTCCAGAAATAAAATTCCTAAGTGTGCCCTCAACATGACTGCCAGAGGAATCTTTTTTATCCCGACTTTTGATCCTCCCACACAAAAGTTTCCAAAGATGGAGCAAGCACCCAATTTCACATTTGGCAGTGCTAGAAACAATGCTGCAATGGCCTTGAAATGTTTGACATTTCCACTTGTCTGGATGCTAATTCTGCACACGAGGCAGCTCTGCCTGCATGGGGCAGGGGCTTAATGCAGAATCCAGATCCTGTGGATCCAGGCACTCCCAAAGGAGTCAAACATGAGCTGTAACTGCAGCCACAGAAAGTTTTGGATGTGCTGCTCCAAGACCGATACCTTGATAGCTCTTTGTTATTTTTTCTTGTATTTCCTTTTTTTTTTTGTTTGGGTTTTCTTTGTTTGTTTTTGCTTTTTTTCCTACAAAGCACAAAGTTTCTGTGAGACAATCAGAGCATGACTTCTATCGAGCTGTTTCATCAGGCTAAGCATGCCACCCGCTTTTACACATCCCTTTTGTTTTTTTGATTATTTCCCTTTTGAATAAACTCCCCATTATCAAAATAAAATAACATCATTTACAAAGCACCACCTCAGCAGCATGCCTCAGCTTTCATTTCACAGGGCTATGCCAGCAGCCACAAACAGAATCAAAGCAGCCAATTAAAAATCCATATTCATTAACAAACATCATGTGTGCTATAATGCCCTGCGTTGTCTGTGGCACGGCAGGAGGTGGGAAACTCGCTGAGTTTTCCTGCTCTCAGTCTGAAGCATTGTTTTATTAGAGGAAGGGTTTTACCTTTGCTGCTCCAGGCCAGCAAGGAGAGCATCCTGGAGCCCTCGGGGCTGGGCCAGCAGAAGGGGCAGCTGCTGACCTTTTGCCTCAGAGAGATGCCAGACACAGCACCTCACCAGGATGAGGAGCACACAGAGAAGACCATGAACCTGTGCCAGACCCTTCCCACCGAGGTCTTTGGGGAGCAGCAGGGCCAGTGGCAAACGAGTCTGCAGCACCATGAGCAGACAGGGTAATAAACTCTGCATATGCTTGATTGATGCAACTCATCGGCCCAGCAGGGCCAGGTCCAGGCTTCTGCAGTGAATTACCAAATTGCCCTGGCTCCAGGGGAGCTGCTTTGATTTACACCATCAACACTTTGCTGCTGCAGACAACCACATGCATAAGTACAATATTTCAGACCTATACAATGAAGTTACATGAAGGCGTGCCGGGCTTATTTATTTATTTGTACCCGCAAGCCTGAGATTTACAACTCTTTATAAATACAAGCTGGGCAATTTGCTTTCTATTTTTAGCAGGAATGCTTTGTTCAGGAAACAGCTGTCAGCCACTGGGAGCTGTGTTCCTCAGAGCAGCAGCTTCAGACAAAGAGAGGCCTCTTAGAATTCAACTGGAGAACTGGGGTCACTGCTTTGTGATGGAAAAGAAGCTGGGGATAGTAGACAGCAAGAAAAAATAAGCAGTTAACAGAACCAACCCCAGAAAAATGGGCTGGAAAAGCTCCAAGGAAAGGAGCTTTGCACAAATACATTGCATATGAGCATGACTGCCTCATTCTTCCCAAATAGCTTCAGAGCCAATTCTGACCAAGCTCAGCAAAGATTCACAAGACTTGGAGACCATCTATTCCTATGGCCGCAAGGAAGACAAGCAGCTGGGTGTTAGATGAGAGATTCTGCTGATATCCTCACGGTGGAAGAATCCATCACACGTGAGCTCAGTCCCCTTTCAGAGCCAGAGCTCTCCACACCAAACACAGGCATCAGCAGGAAATGAGATGCCACCAGATCTGCCACCCTGGTGCAGCCACTCACCTTGGCACACGAAGGAGGAGGGCGTTTCCCCAGGATGGACCCGTGCAGTGATGAACACCACTTTCTGTTCAGCCCCTGGACGCAGGTTTGCTGCAGCAGAAAAGGGCAGGGGACAGAGGGGAAAAAAAGAGAAAGAAAGGTCCTTAAACTGTGTCCAGATATAGAAAGAAACAACCGTTAATTTTTAAAATACATCTCTTTTTATTAAAATTGGTCATATGTTATAAACAAGCACAACTCTTAATCAAAGGGGCAGCATCACCAGGTCTCCTTTCCAGACTGCACAAGGGCTGCAAGACTAATGACATGCAGCCAAACCTGCAACAACAAATTTAGCTCTCTTTTTAAACCCCAGGATTTACTGCAGCGAGTTTAACTGCTCTGTAATTGTGCTCTCACTCGTGATAAATGTTCCCCTGGGCCACAGGAATAGCACTGGAGCTCCAGTCAAGGTAAAGCCAATTGCACCCTGCATTACACTTGGTACAAGCCTTAACAGTGCCAAGCAATGGCAAAGTGCTGCAAATTACATTTATTAGGCTTTGCTCTGGAGGATTTAGAGGTGATTTCAAAAAAAATCTGTTAAGTGTTTGGGACAGCATCTGCTCTGAAAGAAAAGTTAAAAAAAAAAGTAAAGTATAGAAAAGAGACCAAGATTAAATCCAGGAACCTTCTCCAGTGAAGGCATGAAAATTTGCCATTTCCCCTTCAAATTACAGATAGGTGAAAGGCAGGTTTAGATCCCAACTATGCTGAATCAAACATGGGTTAATCCCTCAGTTTTGAAACCACACCACTTTGGCCACCTGCTTCAGCCATAAACTACATGAGTCAACCAGGATCCTTCCTTTGTTTGTGCTGTGACTACATTTAATAAACAGCAAATAAAAATTATGCCCTTTCAAAATGGGTTCTGGGAATTTTAAAGACTATAAGAGGTCAGGACCTCAGTTAGATGTCTTATCTCAACCTGAACACACACAGCAGGGGTAATGCTAAACACAGCAGGCTCCAGTTGCTAGACAGTTTAAATCTTTGGTTTGAAGTAAAAAGTTTACAGATTGGAAACTAAATCCAAGCTCTTTTTCTCCCACTTTAATTAGGTAGATATAGTGCACACATATCACATAGACTTTTATTTTCAAAGATGCATGAGAGTCCTCAAGACCATACCTTAGTTCATTTTTTTAATTTCCCAAATTCTTAGAATTTTCTCCATTTTCCCCATGGCAAATCACACCTAATAGAACCATAGGAATAATCAATACATTTTTGCTGTTTTCAGGAGACAATTGAAGCAAGTTTCTTCTCTTATTTCCTTAGCATCTCAGTCCTGCAGCTGCTCACCCTATAACTCAGCCATTCATTTGTTCTTTCTTACACCAGCTTCACTGTTCTCTGATGCTTTTGAGCCCCAGAAGCAAAGAAATATAAGAAAGAAAGTCTCTGCCAAACCCAGCAGCTGGCGGGGTCAATTCTGTTGGCAGAAGAAAAGTGAGAGGCAGCAAAAAGGAGCACAACCCCATCAGATAGAAGTGGATGACCATCCCACATCATTTGCATTAACATTAAGCAGTGTGGGAGGAAGGAGATAAATCAGCAAGCCAACTTTAAAGAACAAAGGCAGAAGGCTGGGATCACTTTTGCAAGAGGAGATGAGTTTTCCTCCCCTCTTGGAAAACCAGCATTACATTAAAGGAGCTGTGGCCCAGCACAGACGAGATGCTCAGCAGCAGGACTGCCACTCTTTGGATCCAGAACAGCATCCTGCTTAGGAATTTTCTGGACAGAGGATGGTTTGGGGTGTTTCGTGGCCTTGGTTTTGTTTGTTTTCAATTACAAAATTGTTGTTATTTATGCTTCATAGCAGTTATTAGAATCATTATTATAATCAATAATTTTCACTAAACAAGTCTATTTTAATTGCCAATAAATCAAAAACCCCACAAATCAAGTCTGCTTTGCCCACAATGGCAATTAGTAAATGATATCCTTTTCTTCATCTTGACCCATGTACATTTCCATCTTATTTTCTCCCCCTGTCCTGGATAAGAGGGAGCAGCTGGGTGGGCATCTGGCTGCTAACCAACGTTAACCCACTGAACAACTACAAAGCACCATTGCATATTTTAATTCGAATGTTACATTAGAAATGCATCCTATTTTCTGCTTCAGGATTGAAAAGATCAATCAAAATTAAGAAGATTAGAAGTGTATAGCTTTGCTTAGTAGATGCCAAAAGTACTTAAGCAAAATGACAGAAAGGCACACTCCATTTAACCACAGCTTTGAGATTTGTGGAAATGCAGAGAAATTGTCTGTTGTGGTAACACTTCCACCCTTCTGAACACCATAGCAGTGAATCTGAGAAACAAAACTCTTTGACAAAACAGGTTTTCTTGGAAAGAAAGGAAAGAAAATTAGATATGTCTGAAATGGCAACACTTCCCCAGCTCTCACCCAGGAAACAGAAATTTCCACTTCTGGTTGCATATTACACTACTGCAACTAAAGCAGGGGCACACAGAAAACATTTTCTACTTACAAGAGACAGATCAAATTCTAAGCCTTCACAGGAAGGCAGGAAATTCACTTAACCATTTTCATTCAATTTTCCTTTTTATGCTACTATAAAAAACATCAAAAGGACAGTATTTGTATATATAGCAGCTTAATGATAAGTATATATAAATTTCAAGCAGAAATATTAAATTTATGGAATTCTATTTGCACCACTAAGATGAAGTACTATAACAGAACTGAGGTAGAACATCACTCCTCAACATCCAGGATCTTTTCTGCTACCTTCTCAGACTAGAATCAGGCTGCAGATTTGTGGTTTCTTTAGATCTTGCAGCCATGATGTAGCTAATGATGCAAGCTCACAAACTAGCACTGAGGATGAGAGGTCTGACCCTATAAGTGTGCTCCAGAAAGCCTTTGGGCTGGTGCCCACCAGGAGAACTTGGGAGTGATTTTCACTCCTTTGCAGAGGACTTCAAAGTTGAGGCAAGTCACTAGAAAAATCTGGTCATCTCTGGAAGACCAGAAGGCTCTAATCCATGGAAATCCATCCTATAAACATATGGCCAAAGAACGATTCGATTTAAATACCCACACATATTTTAATGGAATGCTCTCCACTGCAAATGAATTCCATGTTGTCGTCCTGTCTCAGGTACTTTGCAGCACGAGATGGGCTGCTGCCAGCATTTTTTATTCAAAACTCTGCGAGTTAAAGACTCCACAGAGGAAATCAAAGCAACTCTATTGCATTACAGTCCTCTGTCCCACCTCAGCTCGTCTGTGTCCAACAGAGCTGCAACATCTGCGTCGAACATGAACGCCACTGTCGGCACTGCCCCGAGTGCCTCGTCTCCACCACATTAACCTGCTTTAGCAAATCAAATCCAAGCAGCACTTACTGCACTCTGGTTTTCCCTAAGAGACCAGATCAGCACCTAATCCCGTTTATTTTTTACTCCTTCTGGCCACAAATGTCATTTCAGGTAAGAGTGTGCATCTCAGTAACGCAAGGGTTCAAAGGAAGAGCATTTATGGTCACTACCAAATCCCACCGGCCTTGGTGAGCTCAGATTTTCTTCCTCACCTTCTTATGGATGGTTTCAGCATTGCAAAGAAACCAAGTGGGACAGAAGGTTGAAATGATGCCATTTGTACCACAGAGTGATGAGCACAGACTGGACTCCAGGTTCTGGAAATCAGACACCTATTCCTACGTGCTTTTACCTGAAATAGGAGGCAGAAGTACTTTGTGACCCATAAAGCCACAGAAGGTCAGGTCTGCGATGGGGCAGCGCTGCTACAGGGCACCCTCTCTGCTCCTGGAGTGCCCTCACCTCCCTCCTTGCTCAGTCACTCCTGCCTGGGTTTGTTCAGCAAAGCCTCCCCTGTGCATGGGCCATCTACCCAGCAATGCTCCTGCATGTAATGCTTGAAACTGCATCCAAAACCTTTCAAGTTTTGGATTTCCATTCAGGCTCCGTCCTTGACTCTGTCAGGTGCTTAAGTGCATGATTTGTTTGACGGACTCGTATCGTGCTCAAAGAATGTGCTTAACCATAATTTTGGCATGAGAGCTGTGCTGAATTGGGGCCATTTTGCAGGAAGCTGCCTCCGAGATCATTGTCACAATGTTTTAAAGTTGGAGATTGTGCAACTATTATCCTTTATTGCCTGTTTTATGCCAAAGTCTCTCTTTCTTTTTACATTCCTCTTAAAAGCAAAGCTATTTTGGAGCATTTAATATTATTTAATCTCTTTACTCTGGCAGCACAGAAATTACAGGAACCATTACAATGGTCCTGTGTGAGCGTATGCTTTATTGATGTATATGCTGACCTAATATCAAATTGATTTTACTCAGCTTTTCTGCTGACCATGGAAAAATGCAAATTGGGTATTATATTTGCACACTAATTTTATTGGGCCCCTGTGTCTTCATAAAAAGATAAAGTTTGGGCTAATAAAAATAAAACATTTCTAGGGCTAATATAGGCAAATGTTTATGTAGGCAGGTAACAAATTGGTTTGTCATTTAGGGGAACATAAAGAGCACTAAAATCATCTTTAGGCAAAACAGATTGGTGGCTTTTGCTTAGCTTTTAGCTTTCATTTGCAAAATCAATTTAATGTAGCACACTGTCTCAAAGAAAGGGTGACACAGGATTAAGACATTCATTGTATTCCCCCTCCATAACTCCCCCTTATTCAGAGGCCCTGGGATTTGGGTTTGCTCTTGTTCAAAGCAAATTAAATATATTTCAGCAGAAAACGGGAGAAAGGAACCTTTAGACTTTTGTCATGTGTGAGCATCCTGTTGGGACAAACAGGGGCAGGTAGGAAAGTGGGACTCAGTGTTCTGGAGGCAGATGCTGACAGAGTTATCAACGCTTGTCAGTGCCACCAGGACCCTGAAAGTGCAGTACCTGTATGATGTCCTTTCTGGTTATGTCTTTGTTCCTCCCTCCTCTGGAACAATGCCTTGTGCATCCCTAACGGCCCAGAGCCCTGCTGGAATGCAGCTGAGTCAACTTGGATGACAGTTTAAGTAGACAGGCATATATCAACGGCCTAACTTCTTTTTATTGAAAGGAATTGACCTATTTACATCTCAGAGCAGGCACTATTTCTACCCAGCTCTTGGTTTCCATCCCCTTCCCTTCCTCAGTTGCAAGGCATTTTGGAGGGGTTCCATGTGGTGGGAGGTTACATAAACAGTTTTGATGTTAATACTTGACTGCATTTTCAACTTAATAGACCAGCAAAGGGATCTGACTGTGAAGCAAAAGGCCAGAAATATCTCCTGGTAAAATTATGCTGAAGCGCAGATCGAACGACACTGCAGAGCAATTTGCAAAATCAGAAATGGCAAATGACTACAGAGCAAGAGCCCCCTTACCTCCCAGCCCCATTTGCTTGTTTTTAATCTTCATTACATCTTGTAAGGAACCATTTTTCCATCTGGGCTTCCTGGTACAGGCAGCTCACTATGCTTTCGAGGCAGGAAAATTAACTGCACGCAAAACCAGTCAAGATACACTCACATCTTTTCCCCCCTCCTCCTCTCCACTGAAAAAAAAATCTCCAAAAAACACTCCCAATAACCCGAGGTTTTGTTTTTAAATTATACATATGCATTTGAACATTGGAACATACAGTCCTATGAATAAGAATAGAAATCTGGAATATGAACAGTACATTATTCGTCCTCAAACAGCCAAGGTGATGACAACTCACAATTAAGGATGCAGACAGTAGCATTTAATGTCACCTACCTGCATCACTGTCATATCATAACAGTTTAGCAGGCAGGTCCCCAGCCTGCTTTCTTTTTCCCTCTTCTGCTTTGCTATTTATAAAGTCAGGTTGGAGTGCAGATCAACCCCTTGCCCTCCAGAGACCGGAGGCACGCAGTAAATTATGGGAAGGCTAAGTGGTACATCAAATGTGTCTCCTCAAAGCTATATATCATCTTGTTAAATTTGATGTCTAATCCCAGAACCCCAGAAATCATTCCCAAAATCCCAGAAAATGCATGTGTCCTTCAGATGATATAGAGCAAGAAAGTAAAGTTTACCTGCAGGGAAAAGGAAAAAAACACCAAGACAAAAACATTCTAGACGTGATTTGCTAAAGTCTTCATTTTACTTGAGTGCCTTTCAATGCCATTTCCAACTCCAACTCAGAACTCACCCATCTGTATTTGAATACATGAACTCTGATCTACAGTACTCACTTTTTTTTTCCTTGCAGTGGTTGACAGTAAATTACAAACTGAATAAACCAAAGCACATCTTATTTATCTCTCTCTAAAAATCTTACATTAGACAGAAATGTAGTATCTTACATATGCAGCAGCACTTCTCCAGTCACCACCAGTGACAGCAATAATGATCTTCAGCCATTCCACAGGGCTCTCTTAACTGAGCTCCACAGCCCCTCATCAGTGAAGAGGCAATGGAAACACTCAGAAGCTGCCTGCTGCCCCAGAGGAAGCAGACCTCATCCTTTGGGAAGGAATCAACACCAGCTGGTACCTTTCCTGCTCTCTCTGTTCAGAGCTATCATCCCTCTAGAACTCTCACCATCCCAGTAGCCTTCACTTTTTACAATGGGATAGAACTAAAATATTCAGATGCAAGACATTTCCACCTGAAATACTACATTACATGGGTACTTTTTCAGTTTGTCCTCAAAATCCAGGGATTCAAAAGATGATGCTAGGACCTGTTAAAAAGCAATTCTCTATCAGCTCTCTCCAGTGGAGAGGGCTAGGCTATGTTTGTTTGCTGTAAGTACGCATGGACTTAAAGATAAGAGAATAATTTATGTCAGAATTTCAGCCAAGGTAGCAAAGAGGGAATTACCAACCCCTCACAGAGTAGTCCAGCAGTTACAGGAGCAGCCAGGACACCTTTGATCTGTTTTGCTTTTTTTCTAGTTTTGTTGTGGCTTTGCCTGAGATTAACTTTAGTGCTCCGACTTCCCCATATAAAAATTGAGCAAAACCACGTTCACTGGAGAACAGAACTGAGAGTCCCAGTACAGCAATTCTCAAAACTCTTCTGGTTTCTTTGAGATGCACAGCCACATCCTTGTGCTCACCATGGATTTTTCCAAGGAAGGCAGTGCTGAAAATGGTATTTATAGGTGCCACAAGATGCAACTCCAGAATCTGTGAGTCCAGCATCTCTAACTTCTCAAGACCAATGGATAAAATAAGAGGGAAGGAACAAGCTGCAACACAACATGGAAAAATCGAGATGTTTCTGGGACGGTGTAACTAGAAAATCTCTGTTCACTGGGGCTAGGTCTCATTCACTGAAGAAACAGGCAGAAAGTATAACAAGAGGAGAATTAGAAAATAGTTGGAGAGGCATGAAACAGTGGACAAAGCTGGAGACCTACTCAGGTCTCATTCTGTGAGGAAAAAAATTGAAAAGCAACCAAAGTTTCAGCCTGCTGGGCTAAAGTCTCAAATCTGGGGGAGCACTGAAGGAACACAACAACACTGTCACAGATTAATCTCCTGTGTTCCACCTTTTTGACACTGACTTGAACAACACGACCCCTTCTCTCTCTTATTCTTCCTAAACACTTATTGAAAAGAAATGGGGACATGATCAATTACAGGACACAGGAGATGATTATTTTTCTGATTTATGTGTTGCATCAGACCCTCCCTGGGCAGAAGGACAAGGACTGACAGGGTTAGGAAGAATAAAACCTTCAAAGTACAAAACCTTGAAAACAGTGATCCCAAGCAAGACGTGCAGGGTGTTCTGCCAGAGGTTTTGGCCTTTACTGAACTATGACTGTGAGCTCTTCAGTGGCTGAGCCAGTGGTCAATAAAAAGCAACCTGCTGAAATGAGATTCATGAAGAGCCATGCTCCTCAGAACATGATACTGACCTCTCTGGGAAGCACCAGCACTGTTTGGAGAGAGGCTTGAGCCCACAAGGCAAGAAATAGGCACCAGTGAATAGTTCCTCTTTTCATATTCACAGTTTGCCTAAAATCAGATTTTGGACCTAAAAATGCAGCACCGAAAACTAGGATGCTCAGTAGAGGATCTTAACACATCAATTTCAATTATTTAAATACTTCAGCAAGGTGGGGGATATGCAGACTACCCTCAGGGCTGAAATACACACACCCCTAAGGCAGCCAGGAGCAAATCGCTCTTTACTGTAATGTTAGACATTGGCTTCAAATCAGCGTGAGAAACCTGTTGTTAATGTAAGCAGGACGGCAAAGATGGGGTGGAAAAGGCCCCCTTTTCACAGGCCCCTGCTTTTGTTCATTGATTCTCTGCAGATTTTAATCAGAGGGACAGGATGTCAGGGACTCTGTGGCTTGGAAGGAGTCAACAGCCCTAAATCAGCTTTGCTTAGGTGTGAGCACTGCATTCACTGGTGACTGACTCCAGCATCAGCAAGTGTCACAGCCATGACCTCAGACAGAAGTTCACTGAGGATATTGGGCCTATATCATAAATCCCAGAGTCTGGCAGAAGAAAGTCCTGTCACACCCTTGTCCTTTCCTTCAAAAGAAAGCTGTGGGATGCATACCCAGAGGCAGGGCACTTCCCATTCTTGTTAAGGGCCAACAATTAAGCAAGCTGCCATTCTTACTCAGATGCTGCCTATGACATTTCCCCCTCTGTTGCAAAAACAATTATCACAAAGATGTTTAAATTCCACCTGGACACATCAAGCCTTCTCCTTCTCCACCCAGCCTGCAGCCTCTGTCCCCTGCCTTGCAACAGAGAACAGCTCCTCTTACAGACTTGATCCTTCTCAAAGCTCCCTGTGAGCACCACATTAACTTCATGTGCACGCCAGTGTCCGCAGATCCTAATTGTCCTTTTTGTCCCATCATTAGTTAGCAATAAATTCCAGAGGCACAGTCAATCAATACAGCACGGGGCATAAGGGAAAACACGTTTTGTTGCCTGCACAGACACACTCTGGAAGGCTGTGTGTGAGCTTTGTAAAACCTATCTAGTCAGCAAACTGTTAAACCCAATTTATACACACTCACACTCTCTCTCTCAAGGCAATAAGCCTATGGAGAATTTTAATTAAAGTCAAAGGAGCCTTTAAAAGTGGAGGGGGAGAAATCTAGCACAGCGAGAAATAAATTAATAAAAACACGCTCCAAGTTGAAGCTCAAGGGGATCACTCTCAGTCATCATTTATTTAAAGGATGGGACACGTCAAAGATAGGAATGTCAAGTGGGAGATGCTGTGAAGCAGCAGAGGACAGGAAAGAGGCTGACGAACTGCATGCCACAGCTTCTGTAGCAGATCATTTTTTGTCACATAGGTTATATTTGTGGCTGGCCACCTGCTGCTTGATATTCACTAGCTCTCAAAGTTAGGCACCAAAATATCTGTATTCCCTTTCAAAGTTGATCTGGGAAGGACCTTTTAGCTCATCTAGACCATCCTTATGTGGTCAGCACCCAATTTCTGTGGAAAGTTATTCCATTTTCTCAACCTGAGGGTGTTTTTCTTGGTATTTAGCCAGCAGTTTCTTTTGCTGAATTTCATTCTGTTTGTCACTTGCTTCTTCCCTTGGTGCTTACATATTTTTTTAAATGACTTTTTGTATGCATTGTTCTAGCTTTTGCTTGGGCCATAGACTGCTCCAGAGGAACTGACTGACCCCTCCAGATGAATTTTACATACAGGTAAACCACAGATCTGTTCAATTCTCATGTTCCAGAGCTCAGATGAGAGCTGCCATCCTGCTCTTCACCTGTCATTTTTGCAGCCACCAAATCATACCTTATAGCCTTTTCCACAGCACAGGGAAGAGATTTCTTCACTCGGGGCCAGTTGCAAACAAGCAGTGCCACATTTCTTAAGTTTAACAACTCCCAGTACCAGCTGCTGGAGCAACTTCTCATCACCTCTGCCTGTCTTGTAACAGCTCAGTGGAGTGTAAGATTCTTGTGTGGATCTGTGTCCTCAGCAGCCTCCTGGGTCCCTGTGGCCAAGGGAATGTAATACTTCTAGTTGGGGCTGTGTGACAACATCCCCAGCATCAGATGCAAATTAATCACCCATAATGAATCATGTGATTATACTGGAAACCCATCCACTCTGATCCTTCAACTACAGGAATTATGGAGATCCAATATTAACTGCCTATCTCAACACTCATTATCTTATTTAAGGAGACTTGTGCTATCTATTTTCTAGTTAGATCCCTTGGTAGAAACAAAACTTCATGGATTAATAAGACCCCACATTAGTTTCCATGTAAAAGGATGGAAATACAACTCATTTCCAATGTAAAAAAAATCAAATTATTCAAAACATTAATACATATATTTGATAGTCAATGTAAATTGAATTATGTTTTGCCCTTTCCCATAAAACAAACCTAAACACCCTTTTCATGGAAAGAGGGTTAGAAAGGTTAAAAAAAATGAAGAAAGTCAAAGTCATTACATTCCAATCAAACTTGATAAATATGTAAATTACAGCAACTAAACAGTTGGCTTTGACAAATGGCTTCCACGTAATGGATTTTTCATAGTAATGAGGCTACAGTGCAATTGTTTTTTTAAAGCCTTACATTTCTCATTAATACAAAGTGTGAGTCAGTGTGCACAATGGGCGTATTTACCAAAAAAAATTAAGAAGCAAAAAATAATTTTCAGACAGCAGTTGACATCACAGAGGGATGCCTGAGATGGTGTCATTGCTTCCATCAGCACTGACAAGTTGTTGACTGCTCTTTAATTAATTGGTTTGAACTTGAGGAGCTTCTCAGTGCCAAAGGAAAGCCCAGGACTTTGCCACTTGCAGTTCATTTGGGGTTTGTTTATCCATCCAAGACCAAAGGTGCCGGCTGCATGTGCTACACAGGCCCTACAACACCTACAGAAATGGCAAAACAAGCAAGAAAAGACTTCTATGACCTATAAGTAACTTCCCTGGCCACCAGTCCCTTCCTGCCTCATTTAGTCCACTGACATTGCAGACCATCACAGCACCTGTGCATCTCACCACCTTTCTAATGCAGTTTAAACACTACTCCAACGAAAAAGATTCATGGAAGAAGAGGACCCTGGATCATAAAGTACTGCTTTCAGTTCCCTCATCATTGTCCTCAGGACATCCTGGTATTCAGCAAGGCATCTCTAAGCTTCTTATTCTTGCCTTCTGTTCACTTGATGCATTTTGGAATGACTGAAGAACAGCATTGAAGGTGGTTTGAGCCTGCAGCAGCTCTTCAATGCAAAGGAGCAATGGTTGCAGTGAAAATGTTCCCAGAATCACAGAGGCTCCCTTGCCATGCCCAACTTTAGCAGGACCACAGCACCCAGGGTCTCCTTTAGTGCCAGCCAACCAGCCCATTGCTGCCACCACTGAGCCTGATTTTGTGCCAGCATGTTCCAGGGCCTACAGCTGAAATGGGCTTCTCTGGTCTTTTCCAGCAGGGTTTCCTCTGCAGGCATCTTGCCACATCTGCAGAAGCAGTGCTGCTTCCCCACCCCCACTCCCATCCTGATTAAAATTAAAAAACAGACTAATTAATGGGGGAGTGGAAAAGATTAATCCATTTCTCCAACTCCCCCATCCTGTGCATTATCCCCTATCACCCTGCTGCTAACAGGGCTCTGTTTACATGTTCTGTATGGTACAAAAATTCCTGAACAAGTACAGGGAGAATTCCAACATGCATGCCTACGTCATTTAATACAATTTTGGCTGCTCAGCCCTTCCTGTTTGAAGGAGGACTGCATCCACATCCCCTTACTCCAAGGAATTCTGCCACCTGGCATTTGAATTCCTGAGCCAAGGCTACATAACTGAATTTATATTTACTCCCAAACACTCTCTGTGCACCCAAGGGTCAGCCAATACAGGGTGGTGATAGATCAAAGACTCTACTGCTGATTTTAAGTTATTTAAAGTAAAAACAAACCTTCTCACCCCAATCTGTTGAAAGTACATAAGGGTGAAGAAGGGAAAACACAGCCAGGGGGAATGTCAGTGGGAAATAAGGACAGAGGAGGTGGAAGAGAGGACTGTTTAGAAGTCTTCTAATAAGCCTCTAAACCCTGGCTATATCTCTGCATGCATGCATTTCTTTTGCTGATATAGGATGCATATTCCATGTAATGCTATTCTTGTGAGCCCAGAAAATCTGCATGTAATACAGCAGGAGAATGCTAATGACCTTCAGCTGAGCTGGAATCCAGCACCATTCCCCTTTATCAAAGGGAGGCTTCAGAGTCAGCAGCCAACCTTGGGGTTCCTCATGGAGCTGGGAATCAGTGAGCACAACATGACCCCACACATCCCAGTTTGTGCCATGTGTCCAGTTGTACAGGAGTTGGTAATTCTTCCCCAATATCCCTCAGGCTATAAAAAGAGGTATTTTTCAGGCAGTACTTTGTCAGTAAGAGAAAAGCAATTTTGAGCCCATTCAAGTGATAAATCCTTGAAGCAATATGGGTTAACCAGCTCATCCAGCACAGAGCACTGAGTGGTTGGCACAACCACAAGCAAAACATCTGTACCCCAACTCCCCACACCTCCCTGGCCCCACAGGCTGGGGGGACACTCCCTGGTCTTACCCAGACCTCTGGTGAAAGCCGTGTTACCCAACCATACTGTTCTCCAGTCAAAAATATTTGAGAGATTTGGAGCTATTTCGGATGAAAGAAAAGTTAATAGAGAGGCTCCAGACAACTGGAAAAACAAGATGTAACCCTGCCGTCCTTGGGAGTGCGTGACACAAAACTTGATTTGAATGAAAAGCTAAGTCAGCGCTTGCACCTACTGTCTTCTTGGTTTATGAACTGATTTAGAAGAAACAGAGAACAGATTAGTCCTAATTTGCTTTATCTTTACATTCCCAATCTATTGATTATAATAATTGCAGAAGCTATCTTCCCATTAGCCACAGTTATTACCATACAGAGCACATGCAAAAGCCAGAGCGGATTTAAGCGGTTTTGTTTCCAGAGTGTTGGTTCAATGCAGCCCTGAGCATTTCCAAGGCACAGAAAGAAAAAAGAGAACTTCCATACCATTAAATTCAAGCAGATTTTTCTCATCATTGCAGAATTTAAACTTTCAAACCAGATGTGTCCACACCGATGATATTTAGGACTGAACCCTGGTGAGGCTTTTCAGAAGTTGTCAAGGCTGAGCCCAGACCACTGTCCTAGTTTTGAGAAAGCTTCTAAAATGATGGAAAACTTTCTGAAGGTCATTGTCCTCTATCAAACACATAACGTAGCACTGTCTGAATATGAGGAAAGAAGTAAAAAATCCTCTGTTCTTTCTGTTGCTCTTCCACCGAACTGATGAGTAACCTTTCAAAAGACGTTCAGGAATAAATCCGCAAACAGATTTAGCCACTAAAGTAGCCTAAATCCCATTTAAGTCCATAGTTTAGATCTTCAAATACTGCATTCAGCTGTCACCTAGTTCAGGAGATGTCAGTATCCATAGGCAACCAGAGTTCTTCCTTTGGCCAAGTCTCCCAGAAATCCATACACCTCTGCCAGTTTTAATAGATATTTGCAAATTGTACCTAAGGGAAGAGCACCACAGAAATCACAGAGGTAAAAATATAGTGGCAAAAATAAGTTTTCAACATTTATAGGCTAAACAAACTTGCCCAGCATTAGGAAAGTCTCCAGGCAAAACCCTTTATTTAGCCTGAAGACACCTGAAACCACATTTGCACTTCCAGGAGTATCCTAAACACATTAGACTGGAGAATGTTTTTCTTTTTTAAAGCACACAGCATTAAATAGCACATGAACCAGAATCCTGTTTTCCCTCCTTCCACATTGATACCCTGAACAGAAGATTAGAAGATCATGATTGCTCTTGCTCAACAGCTAATCCAGTGAATATTGACTTAGGTGACAAAGAAAAGTAGCCTCAGTATGAAGACATAAGCACCTCTTCCCACCCCCAGAGCCTGAAGACTGGGATCCTCTGAAGCCTCAAATTTAGAACACAGTCTGAAAACCCTGAAATTACAGGGGCTATGTTAAAATATTGTTTCCCTATCCCAGCTCTCCCTTGACTTGTCTGTGTAACTTCAAGAGGGAGGCCAGAGTGAAAGAACCTTCCCAGTGCTGACAGAGATGTGAACTGAAAACAGGGACAGAATCCAAGGACCATCTTTGAGCACACTCTACTCGACTTCCTTGAGTTAACTGGGGTGTTTTAAATCCTTATTGGGGGCTTTTTCTGGGAACACAGATGACTACTGAAGAACTGGTGGTTATTTTAAGCAGCAGATCAGGTACCTTCCAAACTGAGAGTGGTGAGGCTCTGGCACAGGGTGCCCAGAGAAACTGTGGACGCCCCATCCCTGGAAATGTTCAAGGCCATGTTGGAACAGAGCTTTGAGCAAGCTGGTCCAGAGGAAGGTGTCCCTGCCTATGGCAGGGAGCTGGAATGAGATGATCTTTAAGGTTTTTCCAACCCAGACCATTCTATGAAGAAAATTGATATAGGGACTGTATATACCCACCCTACATTTTTTTTTTTATGTTGGTTTTCACAACTCATACTTTATTCTTCCTCCATTTTGAAAGCACTAGTAACGATTATCTGGTTTTATACATTGCTTTGAGATCCTTGAATCAAATAAAACCTTTACATCTCCTTTCATTTATTACTAAAGCCAAATTATGCCTGTTTCTTCTCTTCCCTGTAAAAATCTGGAAAGCGCTTTCCCAAAATCTGCACCTTGATCATGCAGTATTTTATCTACAAAAATGCAGATTTCAGGTTTTAGGGTTTGGGTTTTTTTCTTTTTCTTGAATGGATAGAAGACATCAGAAGAGGGAGAAAAAAAATCCCACAACCAACAAACCTTTCCTGGGATTTTTTTTTTGTTTGTTTTTTGTTTGTTTGGGGTTTTTTTGGGTTTTTTTTTTGTTATATTCCTTTCCTACTCCTCTAGCTGTGGGTCACATATGTAAGTGGCCTTTCATGGCAACATATATCCAAGATTATACCAATATAAATCAATAGTAGATATATTTTAATTCCATGTTTAATATGCCATTCAATCATTTTTTTTGGTTGAAAAAGAGAACCTGAGCTGCATATAAATGGGTCACAGTACCTCATGTTTACTGTTAAACATGAATTAAATCTGAGTAGCTTGGCATATCTCTATAATAAAAAAGGCACCATTAATAAGATTTCATTAAATGGAGAGCTAATGTGTAACAGCCTTATATCAGATATGTGAAAACAGAATTTCATAACAAGGTTGGGAGAAGTATTATCAAGGACCTAAGTAGAAAATCTGTCTTTCTCGATACTGGAGGAATTTATATTTGAAGAGTGTTCTTTCCTATTGAGATCTTCATTGACTTGTACAAAAATACCGCTTTTAATCTCAAATCCCCACTGGCATTTTCATATAAGCACTGAAAATGCTATTGGGCTTTAGAGATTTAATTTAATGAAGGAAAAGTATTTCTATTAAAGTGTGTAATTTTTTTTATTTTATTTTTTTTTTCAAACACAACATCTTCTGAGGAACCAGGGAAACAGGATTATTTTAAGCTGCGAAAAACTGACTAACCTGTGCCCTTGTAGAACTCCTGCTTCACAGAGGAAGCTTAACAGCTGTGGCAAAGCCAGTAGGTGCACTTGAAAAGGGACCCTACTGTCCCAAGTCAGCCACACTGAGAATGCCAAGCCTGGAGAAGGCAGCAGAAAGAGAGGAAAAGAAATGTCCCCACGCAGCCAGGTTGTTTGTGCTAAACTGCTGCATCATTAAGCTCCATTCTGAAATGTCAAAGATGGGGAAAAACTCATCAAATAGCTACTAAATCTTCTGCATTAATAGACTGATCCTCTCATCTGTTCATGTCAAAAAGTATTAGGTCTGGCTGGGTAGGTAACAAATTCACTGTTGGGGTAAATGAAAGCCATTCCATCAATTTGGGCAGAATTGCACCCGTTGGCTCCTGTGATGAGACAGGCTGAATTGTGCCATTTAAGATTCCCTCTTACTAATTCTCACAGTACTGCTTTTTGTGAGGCTAAAAACCTTTGTTTTATCTGCAGATCACCCATGTCTCTCTTGTATGAATATTCATTACAAATATAAATTCCTTTTCATATTGAGAAGGCAAGTGCACTTGACACCAGGAGGCCTCTCAACAGGACACTGCCAGGGCTGACAAGCTCAATAGCAGTTGTTCTATTTGTGTGCAGAGCCTGCACAAAGTTAAATTAAAAAAAAAAAAAAAAGGCTTTTTTTACTTAGGAACCGAGCTGATCACTGAGTTACAGCAATGCAAACCTTACAAGTTATCTACTACAACAACAGCTGGGCCCAGGAGTTTTAGGAAAAAGTGCTGTGACAGCAGAAGAGGGTAGAGCAGATATAAATACATATAAATACCTGGCTTCTCATGAGATCTCCTACTTATCTCATATTTGGACAGCCAGCTCTGTAGAGAGGTTGTTTCTGCAAGGAGGTGCAGATAACAGAGTACCCAGACACCTCCACAAACAAGAAAAAGGGTCATCTCCTGCTTCTGAAAGTGAGACAATCTCAATGGACAGAGAGAGTGTGAAGGTCTGTGATGAGACACCGACTCCTCATAACCAGTGGATGGAGTTGCTGTAGGTTTCAACAGACCCACAGCACAAACAGGAATCTGCTAAATCTCACTGTTTTCTTTCCCAGGTTTAGCTGCCCATCCTGTCTATTCAACATTCTCAAGCCTATCAGGTAAGTAGTATTTCCCCCAAGCAAGAAATTGTGGCTAAAAAGATAATTGTGCTGTTGACCTCAATAGATCCATTTTCCCCCTGTGTGCTCAGCCAGTTCAGAACGAGGATTTCACAGAAACTTGGAGTTTCTGTGACTAACAAAGGAAGGCCAAAGTACCACTGGATTTCACACAGCTTCCTGCATCAGGTTTGTGATCGGTGCCAAAGGACCTGGTGCTTCATTTCACAAGGTTAAAAAGTCAAATATGACAAATCTGGGAATATGGGCAATCACCTAAGTAGCTGGAAAAGTAAATGCGCCAGAGTCACAGATGGAACATAAAATTAATTTTCATTTAAACCTAATTAAAACAGTGGTCAAAGATCATCGTTGAATCTTTATTAAAATAAATAGATTGTTTGGTGGATATTTGGATAGGTACACATCTGAGCTTGACACACAACTATTTTCCTCTAATTGGCTCCATTTTTATGGTGTGTAGCACGATGGACCACATTCTGATTTCATGTATTGTTTTTGAAATAGTCCCATGTGGGTGCACAGCCCAAGTGCAAAGATAGACACTGTTTTGATGCTTGGATTAACAAGCATACAGAAGTTCCTATTTCTACTCAACTGTTACCCAAAAGTATACAAATTTTGCATACTTGCAAACTCTTTTTTGGTTTCGCATGAAAGCTAAAGCATTTTTACAGTGGCTGTTTTGTTTCCTTACTTAAAAACAAGAGATGCACTGAGTTATGCCCTGAATAAAACCACAGTCCTGCCCCAAAGGCTGTCACAAAAGTGGCAGATTAGTTCCATTCTTCCACAAGCTAAGCATAAACAGGAGAATAAAAACCTGATTTGATGGCACATGATCTGGAAAATACAAAGGTCCATCTAGTTTGTTTGTTTACTTTAAAACATCCATAGATTTTTCCAATTCAGAAGCCAACCTGCCTCTCTAAACCAATTGACCCAGCTTTGGATTCAGACACGTTCTGAAAGGCGTTAACACCCCAGTCATGAACAGCCTCAAACTTTGGACACAGGTGAAAACTTTACAAGCGACCTCTGTCACCACAGAAAACCAAACAAAAATCCCAGTACTGCTGATAAAAAACCCTTCTGGGTAAGGCTCAAACCACAAGGGACCATCCTTCAGCCAGCATAAATCGTTCCTGCTCCACTGGAGCCAGTGGAACTGTGACTACTTGCCTCAGCTAAGGAATGGCCCCGAGTCACTGGCTCATCTCTAATGGCACTGCCAGGGGACAATGTGGGTGGAAAGAAAACAAGCAGGGAGAAAAGGTTGATGTAGAGCAGCAGACAGTGGTTTTGTTTTTTTCTAAGAAGTTGGCAGTGTTAATAGAAACCCTCCCTCTTCCACTGCATTCTTATGCAAAGCTCAGATCTGAAGGTTACCTGCTTCCCCAGTGACTTGAAATGGAATTTTTTGTAAAGTAATCTCTTCAATCTGTCTCTTCCTGTATTTACGGAGCATAAAAGTAACCATAAAATGCCACCATTTTTGAGCAAATCTAATCTGCCCTCCCAGTAATACCAGGCCACATGATGATTATCTCATTTTCTCTTTGACAAATGTGGACTTATTGGCTGGTCATTGTCAAAAAAAATGCATGTCTCTACATCAGATACATAACAGTAAAGACAAATAAAAAATATGAATCACTGAGCATAGGCAATGGGAGGCTGATGTCTCTGCCTGGTGACCTGTTCTGCAGAGTCAGTGACACAGAGCAGTCTGTCATTTTCTCTGCACTGTTTATGTCTCTTCCACTCCTCTCTTCCACTTCAGTTTCAGACAAGGAAAAAGGTAAAAAAGGAGAAGATGAGTAAAGAAAACTACTTCTGCATGAAGGGCAAAAAAATACCAGGCTCTTAACAAAAGGAAAGCAGTGAAATAGCCTGGTTTTGGACACCTTGTTCGAGGTAATCAAACTCTCTATAAAGAGACAAGGTCAAAGGTTTCTAGGGAGGAGGTTTCACTCGGTTTTCTATGGATGGAGACAGTCTAAGTGAAGCTCAACAAATGCAGCATGCAAACAGTAAAGAGGAGGGGAAAAAAAATAAGCATCTATTCCAGACTCCCAGCTATGAAGGACTGAGAAAGGAAGAACCAGTCCTTAGAAAATCCAAAGCATTACTTAATTCAGCAAGAAATAACAAGCAGCCAAAACGAGGCAGTGACAGCCTCAGTGGGGATGCTGCTTGTGCAGCAGATATGAACTGCTGGAGTGCCAGCACAGTGACACTCAGCTTGAGTGGTGACAGCCTGATGTGACCACTGCAAGGCACAACACAACTCTTTCCCTGAAGAAAAGCAAAGTTTCACTGCCTGACTGAGCAAGCCCCAGCCATAACTGGGTCAGGCGACTCAGATCCCAAACTCAAAGTAGAGCTCTCCTCTCCCATTTGAGGCAGAAGCCTTGAATCCTTTTCCTGTGCTGACAATGACAAGGTTTGTACCTCGGTCCCAGCAGTCAGGCAGCACAGAGCCAAGCCGGTGGGAGAGCTCCTTTGCCAGCAGTAGCAACAAATGTTACATGGGGAAAAAAGGTAAAAGAAAAGGTCAGTCATAGCCTTGGGCAGAGGAATGGAGAGTTCCTCTGGCTCCCTGGAAAAGCACAGGAGAGCAAAGCCTGACAAAGGAAGTACTGAGGCTGCAGGGAAGAGATTAAGCAGGAACACATCCAGGAGGATATTTAAAAAAAGCTCTGTCCTTTTTGAATCCACGGGATTTGGACGATAAGGAGGAATCAGGCACCTAACTGCCTTCCTGTATCTTGGCTTTCAACCAGGATTCTTCCCACCTGGCTTTAAGTATTTAAGTAATGAGCCAAGAAGGTGTCAGTGGGAACAGGCACCCTTTGGAGCTTCCAGTCCTCTTGCACTGACTGCAAGGGGAGCATGGAGCCTCCAGCCTGGGCAGCTCAGATAAAAGCTCATATTTAGTTATGACAAATCTATAGTTTAGTCTCTCCCCGTTTCTCCCTCTGTGAAATAAAGGTCAGCCCTCTCCTATCACAAGCACATCCATACTTACCACAGGCAATTCTCAGTGTGAAAGTTTCATCCTGCTTCTGCTTCACACAGGAGCTTTACAGCTCAGGGATCTGAGCAAAATCTCAGTTCAGAGATAGAGTTCTGTCAGGTGTGACACAGCCTACGTTCTATTCCATGACTGCCTGACCCAAGCCAGGCCCTGGCAATACTCTGTGTTGGGAGAAAAGGCAGCGTGAGCCTCGTCTTTGTGGTGTGGAGAGCAAAGAAATGGGGGGAAACTACACAAGTCTTGTTTAGGTCCAGCAGCCACACTAAAGAACCCCCACCACAGTCATTACACTTTATCCCTGCACTTTCATTTTCCAGTATCATGAGGCACAATCCAAAGGCATATTTGCACTGCCAAGGTGTTACCAAAGTGAAGTGAAAGAGCTTAAAGCTCCTTTTATAGACAATGCATCTATTCATGGTAGATAAAGGGATTAAAGATCCTACTAAAACCCATTAGAATCAGGAGTAATACTGCCACATATAGTTTTATTTTGCACTTTTATTATACCTTTCCTCACAGGATCTTAGAGCACTTGTCAAATGAGAAATTAGGCTCTGCTACTTTTGCAGCATAAAATAAAAACTCTGCTTTCAGATAGAGAGGACAGCTCCAGTGACAGCTGAAGGTCACACAGGAATAGAGCCTGGCTTGTGGGTTTCTGCTCTAAAGCCCATTCTCTTTTTCAATTAAAGGGATGACAGTGCCACATAAACACAGTACTTGGGGTAAACATTTGTCTGAGTTCTTCATCTCCTCCTACCATTATCTGCACCATTTTTATTTGAATGCCTCATCTTATTTTTTTTCCAGAGTTTTCTGCAAAATTCAAATGAACCGTGAACAAGAGAATGAGGGGTTTATTGAGCCATAGCAGGCTAACACTACCCATGTTCCTGCATGATTCGAATACTCAAGTGGCCAGATGCTCTAACATTCAATTAATGAATTCCAGAGATTTGGGAAGGGGGTGGAGGGAGGAAAAAAAATTGCACAAGATGTTGGCTTTGCCATTGCATTATCCTAGGTGTCTCAGTCTGATGAAGGTTAATGAGGAGAGTTCAAATGCTAAGACATAATTAAATAGCAATAATTAAAGAAGCTGACACTGCTAGAAGCAGCAAATGGGAAAAAAGTAAGATTGTTTCCCTTTAAAAGAAAGTAGGAAGTTATTGCTCTAAACACAACCCTAACAGGTTTATGAAATGATCCCCTGTATTCCAAACATGAGGCAAGCACTCATTAATTGGTATCATTACACATTTAATGCTGCTTGCCTTGCCTTCCCTGATCCCATTTGCCTGGTTTTGGATGGGATCCTCAGCACAGTGAAGCCCATTTGGCAAGGCTGGACCCTGCTCAGATGGACATGAGCTGGTCCTGGCTGCCAGAGAGCTGAGAGGGGTTCAGACATTAGGAAAACTGACAATGAAAATCATTGTAAGGCAATGCCCTGACCCAAAATATTCTAGAAGCAACAAGTGCAGGACATAAAATAAAGTGAATGTCTGGAAAATCAGAATATTCATATCCTGAAAGCTCTGGATATTTGGGTTCATTGTATATCCTTGCTTTGAACTGACTGGTTCACACAGCGTGAAGCAGAAAGGAGGAAAAAAGAAAAAAAAAAGAAGCAACTTCTAATTTATTTTTCTAATTAATTTGCAGCTGCTAGTTAGCATGCATCTTTTGTTAATGACATCAAAACTTCCCACTGTTCAGAAAATTTCACTGATTTACTGAACACTTAAGAATCACTCAGCACTGTCAACATGGCAAGCACTGCCATGGTAAACACCAGTTTGCCTGCTGCTGAAATCCAGCTCTGCATTAATGGAAATGAGGGAGACAAGAGGATCTCTCCTGGCTGAATAAAGTTATGTTTAGATACATATAAAGAAAGGAGAATGTGTTGTTAAAAATTCAGTGCAAGCCAACCTCCCTCAGCAAGTGTCTTTTTCTAAAACAGATTGATTCTGACATTTCACCTTTCTCCTGACCACTGGGCTCCTGCAGTACTGTCACAGCATCCATCACTGCAAACACCTGAGGAGCAGCAAGTCTCCCTTTGTAAACCTGCCAGCAGCCAGTCAAGGCAGAACTTGCAGCCTTTTTAACAAAGGTGCAAAATCCAGTACCAGAGCAGACAGGTAAGAGCTCATTTCCATCCCAAAGTCACACCAGTATTTGAAGATAGGTCTCAATGGGTGAAAATCCAGTGCATCAATGCACTGAACTCCCATGAATGCTTTCTTGGCTCATTTTGTCTTACTCAGAGACCAAAATTACGAAGAAAACACCACTAAGAATAAGACTAAAAACAAAAAAATCCCTCCATGCCTATCTCCAGTAGTAAGGTGTGCTGACCTTGTTCAGTGGTGACCAAGGGGAATCTGTTTACAGATGACTGGTGGCTGAGCTTTTGACAGCAGGAATATGTCTCCCATAATACGTTTCTGTCCATCCAAGCTAAAGTGCTCTGCTGCCTCTTTCTACCTACAGATGTCTTAAATTCAAGGCAAGAACTTGGCAGGAGTCTGAAACCAGGCAAAAAGCACTGCAAATATATTCATGGAAGTTGTACATTTTGAAGCTTAGCAGACAGAAACCTAATTATAACTTCATAAGCTCTTCCCAAGGTTGATTCCACAGTGGCAGAACCTGGATAATCAACTTTCTGAAGTTAGTCACAGGGAAAAAAAAAAAGCTTTATTTTCAGGACAGATTCAGGAGGGAGAAATTCTTCCAGTTACGCAGGAGTTTCAAAGCAACTGCCTCCAAGAGATCAACCACCTGTGGCAGCCTTGGTACCAGCTCAAAAATAAAATAGTAATTTAGAAACTCCACCAAAAAGCCAAATGAATAGCCCCAACCCAAAACCTGCAGGCAAAGGGCTCTTGACTCAAGTACTCACACCCATTTCAGGATCTGCACCAGCAGAAACCCAAAGGGTTCTCACATTAACTTTTACTGTGATAAAACCACTTTTGCCCTTCAAGGCTTTTTGCAGAGATTTCAAACTGTCAGAAACTCAATTTGCATCCAGAGAAATGAGATAAATGTAAACCATCTTTAGCTTTTAAGGCCAAAACCCGTTGAAGTTCCCATGACAATGACTAGAGGGCATTTAGATACATCTGCCTGCTCATGACATGTTTTCATTCTTTCACTGCCTCAACTGCTACACTCAAAAAGCCTTTGCTTATTTCATCTCTTTATGTTTCATATTTCTTTTCAGGTTGTTGGGGTTTGTTTTTAGCGGTTTGGGTAGGGTTTTTTAAGTGTTTTGTTTGTTTGTTTTTAAGGAGGAATTGCTTGAATGGCTCAGAATGTAAGAATCTATAATTACCAATTGTGAATTGTTAGAGCAACGTAAAAAAGTCACAACAAATATTTACAGAACTTGCAACAGCACTCAAGGCCTCAGGTACTGGCCATCAGTCTACAGAAAATTAAGAGTTAAATGTGAACATCTTAACTGTTTTCTCCTTTGAACTGTTTTTAATTCAACAGAATGGCCTCTATTAATGGCCTCTAAGAGATTACAGGATGTAAAGACTAAAAGGGGCCCTTAATAATCTAAACCTAAAATCTGATCAATTCAGGTAGACTAGAGACAGTAAACTTCCAGAATCAAAGACTTCTAAGAATTACTAACAAATCTCCGTCTGAGGAAGATTTTTTGCTGCTCAACTCTTCATCTCTCACAACTCCTTAGAAAGTCTTTTCTTGCTTTCAAGACAACTTTTCCTGAAATAAGTGCACATAAACACTGAAATCCTCTAGTCTGATGTTAGAATAACATGCTCATGGCAGAGAAGACAGGAAAGGAAGGAATAGGAAAGGAAAATAAGATAAGGAGGGTATGGGGATCAGTTACTGTACATCAGCAAAAGACAAGTTTTAGCCGGTTGGGAAAACTGATGGAGAAAAAATTGCAAGTAATTTATATTTCTGTAATCCTGCATAAATATAGCTGTAATTCTGCTTTTATGTGTAACCTTTTGTTCACCTCACACACTGCACATTCTGCAGGCCAAGAGCTGTACTATTGTCTTTTACCCATGGTTAGGCACTTCTGTATTACTCCAAACTGATGAAACATTATGTTATCCTAATCTCCTCTGTAGAGCTTATCATCAATTGTCAATTATCCACAGCACTGGGATGAGAAGAGGAAATAACAAAGTTGGCACAGCAAAAGAAATTGATAAGGTGAAACAAATTTAAATTGGACAAATCAGTCACTGTTTTTAAGATGTATATTTTTGAAAGGTGAATTTAAGAAGTAGAATGAGATCATCAATGTGCAAAAGGGTTTTCAAAAGATTAATATCTAGATGATTCCCAAATAACATGGGTAATTGGCTGGTGAACAATCAAAAGACTTGACTGCACTGTGGGTTCTTTCTTTCTTAGAGTGCATTTAAACGCCTCCTTTCATCTCTCACTGTGATTTATACTACTTTTGTATAGTCTGTATTACAAGAAAGTTTTGGCCTTCAAATCAGATAGGTCCTCTAGGAACTCAATTATTTACCCAATGAAAAGCTACATGAAAGCCCTCCATGTAGTGATTTTTCCTGGCAGGGATTCCTAATGAAGTGATGTTCCAGTCAAACAAGATGGTGGACAAAATTCAGAATTATACATAGACAAAATTAAATTACTATTGAACCATCAATTTCACTATGTCAAGTTTTCTCATAATTAATGAGGAGGCTATTCTCAATTTTCAAAAGTAGTGTGTACAATGCAAGACCATACACAGCTGTTCCAGACAAAATCAGAAGGCTTTGCCTTAAGATTGCCAAAAAATTGTAACATTCAAGCACAATAATTGAAAGTTTTGGCATTTCCTTCAACATAAACACACAGCACACACATGCTGAGTGCAGCAAAGAAGTTCCTGATTCTACTTTTAGAAACACATGCAGCAAATGTCCATTCCAGCATTCACCTGGTTTCCAGCCAAATGAGCAGCATCCTCTCTCTGCCAACACTAAAATATGAACCATATTTTAAAATATGCACCATATCCACCATCACCTTCACTAATTTAAAAACAAAAATAATGAAAATGTGGAAGAAACTACTAAATGGGCTTTTTTTTTTTAAATAGAAAACCTTGTATTTATTATCCTAGAGGCCAGGAATATGAGAACAGACACAGTTACAATCTTGTTTCCTCATTCAAATGCTTCACAATTTAAAAGAAGTGAGAAGAACAACAAAATTAGGAAAAGCTGAGGTGTAAGAGGAGTCATCAAACACAGTGGGGTTAAGACTGATAACCTCATAAAATCCTACCAGTACCATTAGCTCTGTTTCTTGTGAACATGTCCAAGGTTTATTTTTCAAAGGCAGATCCTCTCGCATGCCAAATCTGGTTTTTCATGTGGAGATGATGTGTATGCTTCAAAAATCACACTTCCAAAGCTAGGAGGCATGTTCTGCAGCAAAGTTGGGAAGGCATATATAGAGTTTCACTCATTTACATCACACAGTGGAATAATCCATAATACAGAATCCTCTGTAGCATCCACTCCTCCTTCCACATTTAACTGCTAACAACTCCATACTGGGAATCAAGTTTGTAGAGAGAAAACTTTCCTTAATAGGAAGAAAACCACTCTAAACCTCCATCAGATTTGTTTTACTTGGGACACCCTGACTCCCATCCTTCAGTAAATGTATCTGAAAGCCTCAGGAAATAGCCCAACATAAATACAATATTCCAGTGAGCCACTTATCTCCACCTAATAGTCCACTCTCTTCCCTCACTCCCTTAAGCACGGAGACAAATTATATATGGTTTTAAATTCATTCTTTTGGTAATAAAGAAGCTTATCTTATCAGTGATTGCATGCATTGAAGTGCTGTCCCCTGGAGGTATAATTTTCCACCACACTCATTTTAGCATCTGTTGGACCAAACTGTATTTACAATCTCCCTGTGTACTAATATCTGACCCTTGGCCTTGAGGTAGGAATGCTGATCCCCAGCTTTATCTGACGATTCTTCTTTTCCTGCAGTGGCCTCCAAAAGCAAATGAAGATTAGTTTGCTTTCAGGGCTTATTGATTAAGCACTGCAAAGGATGGTGGCTGTGAACTAACTTAGGTCATAATCGCTCAAAGAGGTCTCGGGAGCCAGCGCAGTCATTTTCTAGCAAAGATAACTGAAACCACAGAGCCACACATGCAAGATAAACACACCTGGGGTTCAGGGGTAGCTGGTGCTTTGTGCTGCAAAGAAAAACACACACACAGAAGCTTGTTTCCCCCTGCTTTAAACACCCTCTCGCTGCTTTTGCCCTTAAGCTCAGGAAAGGAAATGGGGGTGATCACAATCTCCGAGATGCTCCTGTGCGGTCGCACAATTTCTTCTTACACAGTGCTTTTCATCAAGGATCTCAAATTACTTTTCAAACACTGATTAATCCCTACCTGTGAGATAAGCATTCTCATACACACGGAGGACACAGAGTGTTCAACAGCTTATCCAAGGACACAGAGTTCATGAGCTGTGGAGCTGGAAACCAAACCCAGCCTTGGCTGTGATCTCCAGAGAACACCCCCAACCCATGATATTCCTGCAATGCTGCACCAACAAGCCACCCCTCACTCAAAACAGCTTTATAAACACCTTCAGTTATTAAAGAAAACCATCGTGGGCTTCAAAATAAAATTCATCCATCCTGCAGGAGCGGCAGTGGGCAGGAAGATGGCCTGGGGCTGGAAAGACATTGTGTTGGAGGAGGCTGCAAAAAGTGGGCCTGACAAGAATTTCAGGCTTAAATTGGTTCTTGCTGAAGACAGCAACAGATCATCTATCATCTCCCAATAGAGTTAAACCCCACATCTAACCCCAGGCCCCCGGGAACAAGCATAAATAACAGGATTTCCACTGAGGAGGAAGACAATGAAGAACACCACTCACTATTAGCTTCTCATTGTGAAAGGACTGCAGTGGGAACATGAACTCAGTGTTTGGGGGCTGCATCTATGACTGAGGCAAAACAATTGAGCTTAAGGCTAGGAAAAAACAGCACAGAACCAACACTAATCTTGCACAGAGCAACCATTTCTTAAATCTGTGCTTAATATTTCACTTAATTCTCATGGACTAAGTATGCTTGTAAAGTAGCCAGCAGGTATTGGCAGAAATACCAAAGACATAAATATGGAAAAATATTTCATATTTTTGTAGAAGGTGATGAAGACAATTAAATTCCTTAATAAAGTGCTGTTTAGACTTCAAAACGAAACAGGAGTAAAACACTTCAAATCCGTGATAAACCAGATCTTAAGGAAGCTATACAGGGGAGTAACATTTTAATTACACACAGAAATACAAGTTGAATAAAATACAAAAAATATTAGTTGAATAAAAAAAAAGTCAGTGTAGCTTATTCAAATATTATATTTAATCAACAAATTGCTGAAGTCTTGCAATTCCTCCTTATGCAGTTCCTGAACATCTGCCCTGCTCTATGTAACATTTTTCTCATCCTGTGTGCACAAGCCCCCCTCTCCCATGAGCAGAACCCCAACCCACACACGAGTCCCTCACCTCTCCTGCCCTCTCTGCCACTGCATTGGCCATGGCATCCTGTTTTCCTGCATTGGGTTCATACACTGCTATTAAACACAATAATTGGACTCTACCCTTCAGCACAAAGAGGCAGTTCCAGGTATTTCTTTCAGATTCAATGTAGATTTCTGTGGTTGTTTCTCACAAAGCCTAACAAAGCCTGACTCCAAGTGAAGGGATAATTTGCCTGTGTTCCTCACTGTTCGCTATGCAGTTCTGCTCCCCACTTACTTTGATCATATAAGAGCAAAAAATCGGAATTTCTGATGTTGTTTTATTTTTTTTTTCTAGGTCGCTCAAGGAACTAACATCATACATCTTATATAAAATTATCAGAAAAAATAACTAAATCTTGCCCCCCCACAAAAGACTTTGCAATGAGCTGTGCTGACAAACCACTGTGTCTAACAAGGTGCAGTTCAGTTGAGGAGTTTCTGGTTCTGCACTGACATTCTTCAGGCTGTGGAGCAATGTGTAGCTCACAAGCATTATTTCATAAATATCTAAAAATCTTGAGGTGATATTGTGAAACAAACCCTGAGAAAAGATGCAATCAATAAGTGTTTCAAAGCCATCACATGGGAAGCAGCAAAAGAGAGGGATTTGAACCAGCATTTGTGCAGAAACAGGTGTCACCACTCATCTACACCCCACAGAACTGCAATAAGGGAGAAAAAAAGTCTCTGTATATACTGTAAAGAATTTTTTCTTTTCACATGAAGTTGCAGGAGGTTACCTGCTGAATTCCAAGGCTGAAATATCTTCTTTTGACTTAAAAGTCTTGGAAATAGTAAAAAAACACCATAAAATCAGATGTCATTTCTCAAGATGTTCCATTGGACAGTTGGTTTTTCTGGGCTCAGAAGCTGATCCTAGGTAGGATTTAAGGCAATTGTGAAGTTAAACCCATTTTCTTCAGTGCACCTTTTGTCTTAAAAGAAAAAGAATATCTATTTTTATATCTTTATACATATATATATATGTATGTATACACAGGCCAGCACTTCAAGTTGATTGAAAGATTACCTGCACAAAAAGTCTGTGTTGCAAGACTCCTAAATCACTGATGCTCAGTAAGAAGAGATGCAAGGAACCATATTCAAGGGAGAAAAGACTGTGCAAGCAGAGTTCCTCATCATTACCCTCACGTCTAAATTTGGAAAGAACAGTAAAAGCCACTCACACTTGCTTCACTGACGTGATTCAGCCAAACATCTGGAGAAACAAGTGTTTAGAAAAAGCTCCTTCTTCCTACCTTTCTATTTTCTGTTCTTCCATTTTAGGATCCACTTTCAAGTGATGCTGGTTATTTCAAACAGCCCAATTATATTCTTGAACAGGATTATTTCCCCTTTGCAAAATACGGCCACTCCTGTTCAGCAGAACTTGAATCCACTTGATTTTTCCAAAAATGAGAACACACACCCTCCTCATTTCCCCTCTAAGCCTACTCCTCCCTCCATTTCATCTCAAGATGCACCATTTAGTTGACATCCATGCACTGTGGTCTGGCCTGAATTTCAGTGGCTGGGGTATAAAGCCAACTCCCTTTGCCTCAGCAAAAATGTGCAGAGCATCCAAGGACAAAAGCTCAGACCCACAATCAAATTGCTCAGTCCTGAGAATCCTCTCACCTGGGACAGTCCCCATGGTTCAATGTGCTCCCCTTGTGAAACAAAATCTCAGTGAAAGGCGTTTGGGAAGGATGATGGTCCTGCTGCTGAGCAGGAGGGCACAAAAAGTGGCCAGAGGCAGCCAGCAGGGCTCAGCTGATGCCGGATAACTGGATGGGCAGATGGATTTGGCCAGGTCTCAGAAATGTGTACATTGCCAGTGCAGCTTCTGGCTATATTCTATGTGTATTACACCACACAAGGCAATATTTAAGGAATTGCCCTCAAAAATCCTCACCACACATCTGGCCAAGTGTCCCAGATGAAGAAGGCACTAAAGACTTGTTATACTCAGATGTTTTTTTTAACAAGCTCTGCCTGCACATCCCTCCATAGTCTGGTCCAAGATCTTAATGTTTATTTCTTAGATACAAGACTCTTAGCTGACAGAAAACAAACAAAAAGCTTTGCCCTGAAGCAAGGTACTTGACTGCTGGAAAGATGTTTAACTTTCCCTTTGTTCTTAGGCTGGGAAGGGAGGGGGAAAGAGCTGAAATTCCTGGTTAAAGTTACTCTCATCATGCTGCATCAGAGCCGGCCAAATCAGTCACGCTGCATTACTCTACATGGCTGATTTAGCCTCCTATGATGAGTCACTGCAGTCAAGCGTCAGCAAAGAGATGTGCTACTTTAGAAAATAAAAAAAAAAATCAGGGCAGGTGCTTCGTGCCCAATTTTGCCTTTCAAATGGATCTTTTTGTTGTCGTCGTTAATTTTTAAGCATGGTAGGAGTTTATTTGATCGGCTGTGACTGTTCAAAAAAATTGTTACCACCTTCATTCTTTATTAATTTTTGTCTGGAGGCCCCCAGTGCGGGTGGGACACCACCACATTAAGCACTGCACATTTGTGTGGGAACAGGCAGTGACAGAATTTTCTGCCATCTCAACTCACCAGCTTAAGCAGGGGAAAGAAAGAGCTCAGAGCAGTAGGAGTCTGCCTCAGGGTTCCCAGGGCCCAGACTATAACAGCCCTCCAAACCGCCAAAACCCCCAGGATTAGTTCCAGTTTTCCACGTTTTTAAAGACACAGGGATGAAGGAGAAGGGGAAAACTGAGACAATTATATGGACTTTGACAATTACTAAAATAAGGAGAAAAGTCAAGTCTTGGTGACCTTGGTATCTCACCCTTCCCCATTTTCTCTACAAATTTCAACAAGAGCTCCCCAAATCTTCCTGCTTCAAGAAAAATTCCAACGCCCAGCGTTGCCTAGCACATCATCTGTGTGCTGTGGAAAAGGGGATGGAGAACAAACAGGTCACGGTCCTGCTTTTGTGGAACACAGGCCCCACTGGGCTGGCTGAAAAGGCTTTTTTGGCACCTAAAGTAATGTTTTGGGTTCTATTTCTAAAGAATCCAGAGACTATTTCAGTGCTCACAGATTGCAGTATAAACCCGGAAAACTATATAAATCATGGTCCCAAGATAGATCTCCTCTTCCTTTTCTTTTTTTCCCCTGCCTTCATTTCCTACTTCCTCTCATTTGCTTTTAGATGCCTGGGTAGATTTAGATTAATCTTAGGGCTGAAATGTTACACTGAAGGGTTGTATTAATGCCTGATCTAGCTACTGCATCCCACTGTAATTCATGCACATCAGTAATAAAAATAATCCTCTGGGAAAAATATAGTGGGGAAAGGATTTTTTTTTAAACTCCGTGACTGTCAGCACATTTTCATTCCAAAGAAAACTAAAAAAGAGTTTCTAGAAAGATACTGCAGTAGAAACCCTTAATGGAAATATCTCTAGGTAGCTGATCATTCAGATTCACAATGGACACAGTTTGTTTCCAGTCTAAAATAAAATGAGTGGGGAAACTGCAAACCCAAAATATTATTAACTGCATTCCACGTATTTCTTTCCTTCATTATTACTTTGCAGTTTCTAGTTTAAGAAGCCAAAGATCAGACTTTTCCACATATTGCAGAACCTATTCAAGTGCCACTTAATCACTTGCCGACAGCTAAATGGGTGCTCCAAAAAGACCCAGTCCTGTCCTCTTCACATGAGCATAATGTATCAGAACCCAGGTGCACCACTTCTAAAAAGCAGAGTTTGCACCAATTTTTCCTACTGTTAAGCCTCTTTTAAGCAGCCTTCTAAAATAAGCATATTCTAATTGAACTGCTCATAACACTTGGCAGCATCTTTAGCTAAAGAAAAAGTTAAAGTGCTTTTTCCATTTCTGAAAAGGCATCTAGGAAAGATAATAAAAAAAAGACAGTTCATCCAAGGCCATAAGAGATCACAGATTTTCTACAGAATTAATATGCACAGTGTAGAACAAACAAGCATTTATTTACAGGGTATATTAATGGAGGAAAGGAAAAGAATTTTCCTTTGCATCACTACACACACTGACATGAACAAGTAATCATTCAAATGCTTTTAAGAGATGCAGTCTTGCTTGTACAACTCTGGAGTCACAGAGAAATGAATGTAGATTACAGCAGCAATAGAGAAGCTATAAATACACATACTCTGCCAGTCACATCTGGTGGGTTTTTTTTAATATAAGATCATGGTATTGATATATTTCTTCTTGTAGATGATTTAAGCAGTTATTTAGGATGTCAAGATTAAAAATAGTCTTTTAAAGAGCAGGCAAAGGTATGATGGTATGATTCCTTGACTTCCTTTACTATACTTTCATCTCAGAAATAAAAAAAAACCTGCTTACTTATGGAATATCCCAGCCATCAATCAAAGATAAGGTCTTTGAGCAAATAGGAAGCTTAAAATAAGTTGTATTATGTGGGAAAATAAAATAACACACCAATTAATTCAAATGAGTGTTTTGCTGGAAAGGATTAATTTTTAACACAATTTGAATTTCAAAGTTAAGACAGCCTTCCCAAGTCTCATACCTGTTGTTCATGCCTACCTTATCTGCATTTTCTATATGACTGCTTTACAGTTAAAGTGGGGAAAGGGAGATGGGGTTAGAAATATTTTTAAAAAGGCATGTTTTAGTTGACTTATTCTCAAACAAAGATACAGAAAATCCTCCCTCACCCAGCTCAACCAAAACAAGCCTGATTGTTTATGATTTCACAGGTTCACCCTGCCCAAAATGGGAAAGATTTTTAAGGTCTTAAATTGTCAAATGGTGACACCACTTTCTGCCTACTTTAAATGATTATTCTTTTAGCTTTCTTTAAATTCATCAATTCCTGACATTCTGTCTGCCCTCTCTACCACCTCAAATAAATATCAAAACAAAGGGAGAGCATATAAAAATCCACTCTCACAGCAAAGACATTTCTCCAGACCAGAACAGAAATCACACAGGCCAGCATTATTTGAGAAGAAAATGTCAGTTTTCTCCAACTGGTAGAGGAATCGCAAAAAAAATCCAGATAGAAAAACTGGATTTTCTACTCTACCAACACACTACTTTAGAAGGACTAACCCCAAAATTGGATGCAGTTGAGTCGAGATGTTTCATTCCCATGCATGGCACAGCTGATCCCCCGGCAGGGCTCAACTGTGGGACTGGCACTTCCCCCTGCAAGACTCAACAGCTCATGAGAACCTTGACAACCTCACAACAGCCTTTTTTCCCCCCCCACATAAACCAACCAAAATCTTCTTGAATAAATTTTTCAGCAGATAAACATCCAGCAAGATTTTCTTAAACTGGAGACAAGGTGGTTTTGTTCTCTTTCCCCTTATGCTTATCAAACATTTATTAGTGCCATTGTAAAGAAGATATCACTTTCTAATTCCCAAGTACTTCTGTGTTCCTCTGGAATGGGGCACTATTTTGTTTAATAACCTCTTATTTTTTTATATGTCTTTCCCCTGCCCCTCAAATCTCAAGTGAAGGAGAATTGGCAGAGCTTTATCTTGTATTTTTCTACGATTATATTGTGCTCAGCACAAAGAGTGAATTTCAGAGGTGGAAATTAACCATAATCCCGACTTCCTCGGCAAACTGAAGATTTCTGAGTCACTCTAAAACTTGACTGAAAGCTGTGAGTAATAAGCTAAAGGACATAAGAACATGGTCCAAGGAAGCATAAACATACAGAGTTGGTAGAATTATGCAAGCCAAGAATTTGGCCTGATAGATACTTAACACGAGCAGTAGCCTTTGCAGCATGCTACAGCTCAAGACCTTTCAGACTGAGCAAAGCAAAACATGTTTCTTGTATAGTTGTAAGCCTTAACTCAGCTCTAACAAATGCAACTTTTTTAAAAGTAACACCATAAGTCCACCCAGAATAGGAGACAATACAAGTCATCTTTATCAGGAGACAAACACCATTTTTCACAGGGGGAACATACAATATCCAAAAAGAACAGGAAAAGGGAGACATAGATCACTTAATCTTTCAGGAGATGGAGGCAGATCTGTGTGAAAGCTGGCATGGAAGAAAGCAGGACAGTGAGAGTTGGTGATTGAGAGGGAGACTGTACAAGCAGAATACTTGAACATGACAAAGAAAAGGAACTCAGCAGGACAAAGATATGCCAGACACTTACAGGTCAAGGTAATCCAAGCTTTATTTGGGACAAACACCCTTTCATTCAAAAGTTCAGCTGGCTTTCCCAGAAAAACCCTTAAACTGCAGCTGCAAACTATAAGGAAATTTTTAGGCGTTTTACTTTACCCACTGAGATCTGCACTGCATCTTCCATTCAGCATGAAGCACTTCCAAGGCCAGTATCATTCCTGGAATAATATTACAATGTGCACAAAGCTATTTGTCAGCCCATAACCAAACGCCAGAATTGCTTCTGACAGAACGTGCAATTGCTCACCCTGGACAACACTTGCTGTACAAACAGATAGAGACTTTGTAGCTAAAAGGGAACAATCTTTTAATTATTATTTTTAATCATCAGTGCAGACATCTCATTAACACGACCCAAAAGGAGCTTGACCTAACATAATACACTATGTCAGAAATGAACAAAAGATTGTTCCTTTCTTATCAACAACCATTTTCAATTAAAATGTCCACATTTGGATTAAGTTTATTGCAAGAGACTTACTTTGGTGGATAACCTGGCTTTCCTAAGTAGGTCAGTCTTGGGTGAATAAAAGACCAAGGAAAATCTGTAACAATTCTGAGACAATCATGTACTGTGTATGTACCACAGAAAGGACTGGGTGCTAGGCCCTTACACCCCACTGGAGCCAGTTTTGTAAGAATTTGACTCCCTTCTTTCCAAGGAGTGCTCTAAATTTCCCTTTTCCTCTTCCATTTTGACCTTTTGCTTTTCTACTCTTTGTGTTTCAGGGTAGCCCAGACTTGCTGGGCCCAGATGTCCTCAGGATAACATTTTCAGGCATGTTCAGCACCACAAAGACCTTCAGTCCCCTTCCAGAAACTCTCAGACAGCCCTGGGAGATCCCACCAGTGGGGCACACTTTCCAAGAAACCAATGCAATAAGCAACAGTGTCTCCAAGTTTGGTGGAGAAAAAGAGGTCACCACATGCTTGGCAACACATCATTAACTCCCTAATTGTGCACTAATGGACATCTGATATTTCAAAACCACTACTTGATGCAATTACCTTCCACTCTCCTACAGCAGCCCTACATCATCCACCTGCTGCATTTCTTTTTTAAAATCCACTTAGTTCAGAAGGAATTAATCCCTTCTACCCACCACTGGTACCAGGCACCAAAAATAAAACTAATTTTTAGTATTTGAAGGAAAAACAAAACGCCCCACAACTTTGATCAGCAACCAGTCTTAGGTACTAGGTATTAGGAATAGGTGACTACTGAAGGATTTCTCCAGAGCCCTGAGGTAATGGATGAGAAGGTTTGGGCCAAAACCCCTACAGTTATGCCAAATTCTGCTGAATGTGTGTGAGTTCCTGGCCTACAAGATCTGAGCCAATGCTAACAAAGCAGTTCTCTCATGTTTTACCTCAGCACTAATTGCACGTGCACCTATTCTCTCAGCTGGGGTAGTAACACATGGCTTGCCATGGCAGGAGAAATTGCTGACTCCAACTTTCCACTGAAAAATAGAATAAATAAGAGCAACACCACACTTCCATTATTTTTCCTGCTAATCCAAATGTACTCAAAAGCAGTTACAGCCACCACCTCGCTGCTGGACACTTTTATCAGCGTGGTGGGTGACTCCTAAGTCCTGTCACAAAAACAAGCTGCCCCTTTTGTGTCTTTAGCCAGACAAGCCACCATTTCCCCCTTCTCAGAGCAACCACATGAAGACTTCCCAGGCACTCGTGTCATGGACAAAACACTAATAGACACTTTGTGAGTAATATCTGAAATAGAACCTCAGCCCTACAGGCAGAGCTGACCCAGTGTAGCTCTGACATGAAAGAGCATTTATACAAAAAAAAAAAAAAAAAAAAAACAAACAAAAAAAAAAAACCAGTCCCAAAACCAGTTTTAAGCCATTTATTTTAAGAACAGCCTAGTGTAGCCAAGGGAAGAATTTAGTCTCAATGAAACATAAATGAAATCCCATCAGGAAAGGCCTGTTTACATCCCAGCCCCAAAGGGCTTTTTTCAAAGTTCCTAGCATCCTCAGATGATTTCACTGCCATGATTTATATATAGCTGGGGAAGACCTTAGATGAAAATCACATGTGGAAATCTGCAGTGCTGCCAGGTGGCCTCTGGAGGGAAGAAAGTGCTGTGAAACTTCTGGAATGGTTTAAACCTCTGAGCCCCTGCAAGGCAATTTGGATTACACGATGGCCCATAGCAACATGCTGTTCCTGAACACACAAAGCATAAATATAGCAAATCGAGTTAATAGGTTTTGTACTGCACATCTTGTTTTGTTTGCAGACAGTGCTACTAGAAACAGCTTCCAACCAGCTTTTCTTTTGTGATTGTTTTGGTCCAGCTCATGCCTGTTTATGCAAATATTCATTTTAAAGTGGCGATTGTAAAAAGCAACTACAAGTTCACAAGCACCGGTCAAGGACTGGAAGGGATTGCTTGGATCAGTTCCCTCCTCCACTCCAGACAATGATGTAAGAAAAGCCAGGATCAAAGAGGCACTTAATGATGTCTGCTTTCCCACTTTCCTCTCTAGCCCTTCTTGCAGCCTTCTCAAAGGATGTTTCACCTTCCAGCTCCAAGGCTGAAAGAGAAAGCCCTCACCCACAATCTTGGCTTGGGCAATCCAGCCCAAGAGGAAGGAGTGACACCTTCAGACACACAGACTGCCACAGCCACACTATTCAGGCAATAAAGCCAAGCAGATTTACCAATCCCAACCTGATGCAGCCAGGATTCTAGACAGTGCTTGGCTGGCAAATGACCAAAGTGTGATCGTTTGCCCATAATCACCTACTACATCATCTAAATTTTTTTGCTGTCCTTCCTTCTCAGAGCAAACAACCCACAATATCTGAGTCCCAAGCAGCAGATTATTCACCTCATCCCAGTCACCTTAAGGGTACAGAAACTAGCTGGAGCTTTAACTGGGAGTGCCTCCTGCCTGCTCCAAAAAGGTCCCCAGCAAACACATCCTTCCTTAACACCCACCAAGCACTAAAAGAGCTCTCCAAAAAATGACACTGTATCCTATACATACTTTGGGTAAATTACACAGCTTTGTTTTCTTTTCTAGCTCAAAGGTAGCCAAATGAACAATTCCATATGTTTGCAACCTTTTCCCAGTCTGTGGTGGATTGTTTTATAATCACTTGCAGGCAGCTGATACATGGAGGAACTGCTCACCCCTTGAATCAACCCTCAGAGTCTGCTGCCCATATGCAATCCTGGACCCTCTCCAGTCTGCTCAAGGGGTCTGGTCCCTCTTGAAACACTCCAGAAGACCCCATTTAATCTCAGCATCTGTAAAACTTGTCCCTATTCAGCTTGCAGTGAGCAAAGAAATACAGCAAGGTGTGGTTACTGTGCTGGAGAAGGAGGGGGGAGAGAAAAACCAGAAAGTCACACTAGAGGGGAAGGAAAGCTTAAAGGGCAATTAAAGGATCACGAAATGTATCCAGCTCAACAGACCCAACATAACTTGGGTATCGACTTCATACCAACATCCACAATTGTGAACTTTCCCAGGGCTTTTTACACATTACTTCATAGTTCACCTGGCACTCTCAGCTCTGCAAGCCTAAGCTCTACACTCCAGTTGTTTGAAAAAATCCTCTCCAGGCTTGGCAGCCAGCACTGCTCCCCGAGTTCACAGCTACAGCTGAACGTGCCACTCACCATTGCTCATCCAGGGAATGCCAGCACGCACTCCACCCCTGGAGACCCTCCCTGCAGGGGCCAGCAGGGCCAGGCCACCAACTCCTTCAGCTGCAAGGGGTTTGGGAAACCCATGAAACCATCCCAGCAAGCCGCAGTGTGGCAGCTCTGCAGGGAACCGTGTGAGCAAAGGGACTCCTTACACACAGGATGGGGGGGTGGGAATTCATGCTGGGAAGCAAGGAGCAGGACAAGTTCAATAGGAATTTGGCACATGCATCAGCTCACTTCATTGACACTGCAGCCATTGGAAAAACACATCAATGAGCAGATCAGGGAAATTATCCTGCTGGGCTGCAGTGTTTGTCTCTCCTGAGCATTACCATCTCCAAATCTCAATCCAGAGACACTACAAGAAGAGACAGGGATCTGATGTCCCATCTCCTGCTGATTAGCTGGCAGGTACAGCAAGGAGACATGGGAGATTCCCTTTTTGAATAAAAAAGGCAGTTGCCAGCAGCAGCTGATGGGCATTAATGCTAATAAGCCATCCCAGAGCTGAACTCAACCATGCCACATGTCAGCACCCCATTACTGCATTGCTTTATGTAAATGAACCTCTGAGAAAAACACAACTAGAAAAGAAGAAACTACAATCTTGGCAGGCACTGCTCTGTCAAGTGCAGCCCCAGCTGCCAGCTCCGTGCAGCAGTTACATCCAAGTGCCTGCAAAGCAGGCTGCAGGCTTTGCACTGGCTCCCCATCTACCTCTGCTGCTGTTTTATTTATTCTGCATCACCTGCATTAAGGGCAGGTGCCTGAGGACTGAGGGAAGGGGTTCTAAGGGAGAGTCCAACACCCAGTTCTTGCTTTGGAACAGCACACTGCCCAGCACCTTCAACTGTGCCAACCATCCTGGCCCAGCTCCACCTCCCAGGTCAGGTCCAAGAAGTCTACTACCGTAAACACAGCCACACTTTGCACTCCAATATTAAAGAAAATAAAAAGGGGAAAAAAAAAAAAAACCAGTTTGAAAGACTTCTTTAAGGTCTTGTCAGGAATACTGAAGTTGCTAAGCACTGAACTCTGCTGTTTATCTTCAGGGATTCAAACTACTCTGCCATCTGCTTTTGCTCACTCTAACCCCAAGCTCTGTTTTCAGGAATCCAGGACTGAACTAACTCATGTTTACTGTCCATCCACAGTCCAATCTTGGTGCTTTCTTTGCTTTTCACTTGCATTCTGTCTGCCCAATGCCCTTCCTCTGTAATTCTGCTCTTGTCCTGCACTCAGTTGTGCCCAATCCCATTTTTCAATCACACCACTGGCTTCATTTCACCTACAACCCTAAATCCAAGCTTTCTGCCTCCCACTCACATCTCCCCAACTCATCCTCCCCTTTTACTCCCTGTACTCCCTTCCAGGCTCCTAACCAGCTTCTCTCTTTTGCTCACTCTTGTGGAAGTCTCACTTCCACCCATGCATAAAATCTGCTATTTCTTACGTGCCTGACCACACTCATTCCATTTGTGTCTCTGCAGAGACATTTGGTGAGACCTTTCAAACAAACTCACCAACAAATTGTAACAAACAGCTTTAAGACCAAGCTTTGGTGATCTGATAAACCAGACCTTGCTTGGATGTAACACCCACTGCCCTGCTCAGCTCATGAGAACACTGGAGCAGGGACTGTGATTTCCTGTTCCACGAGGCACAGACCACACTGCCAGGGCCTAATAAACACCAGGCAACCTCTCATTTCCTTATAATTAGTTGCATCATTTGATTCCTGTTACAGAAATAAAGGCAGAAAATCAATGCAGGGGATTCTAGCTATTTGCAAAAAACCACAAAAAACAGTAGATCAAATTCAAATGCAGCATCCAAGAAATGTTTAAAGAATAATAAATCTTCAAAGACAGTATCATAAGTGAAAGTAATCCTACTGTAGGGATTACATGCCCTATTCAGTCAGAGAAAGGGAATTTAGAATAGAAATTTCTGTCCAAATTATCTTTACATTATAGAAATGCTTGGTGGGCATAAAGAGAGGAAGGAGAGGGGAACAGAAAGGACAGAAAGTTTTCCTTTTACTGTGCAACATGTCGTACACTTTTAGCAAGTCAAGATCTCAGAATCTTTTCTCAGTGAGTGATTGCTGGTTTCACTTTTGGCAGGAAGAATTAGGAACTTCAGAGGCAGAATTAAATGCAGGAAAAGAAAGAGAAGCAACAAAACAAGCTGGAGATGCTTTCATGGTACCAGGATAGCCAGTAAAAAGATATTATATAGCCAGAAACTTCTTTTGGTATGTTATGGTAGAAAATAGACCATATCCTAGTCTGATCCTCATGGAGGATGGTCTTACATGTGTTTATATGATCCCATAACACCACATCCATCCCCTTTATGGGGGCTCCTGCAGTCCCCAACCCCTCTGGCCAATCTGCAGCCAACCTTTGCAAGCATCCATGCTGATCTGACAGCGGGAAAGGATAATTCCTGCAGGACACCAACCTTCACAGTGAGGCTTTAAATGCCCTTCCGGCTGGGGGTCAAGAGGTTATGGTGGCCCTCACCTCCATCCTACACCTGGGTGTGCAAAGGCCAGGAAAAAGGATCTTGGGAGGGACTGGTGTCCAGAACAGCAGAAGTTGTCATGGGGAGGGCTCAGCAAGATTAAGCACCCTGGTATTAGCTGGATGTGTGTCACTCAAAGGGAGACTGCCCAGTTTCAGTCTGGATGATAATGTCTGCAGGAGATTTATTTCAAGAGTAAGGAACAAGAAGAAAAGTGCAGAGTCTCAGTGGAGGAAGGGTGAACATCTGGTCTGGGGCAGATGACACTTTTGGAAGTGATGGCCATGCAAATCACCCGTCTGTACAAGCTCAGAACAAAGAGAGCACACAGCAGATGATCTCCAGGCTCATGCTGCCATTTAAATGGGATCTGCTAAGAAACAAGAATGCCATTTTCATCTGCAGCAGATTTGTTTCACGACATGCTGGGCCTGACTGGGCTTCTCTGCTGAAAGAAATGAGAAATTCCTGAAGCCAAGGACATTAGGAGATGGGACATGGTGCCTGCCAAGTCCCTCTTTCCCCAGGATGTGGAGGCTCCCAGCTCATTCTAGATCAGTCACAGCGCTTTGGGCAATCTGCCACCTCAGCCCCATTCAGACACCAGCCAAACATCATTATGAAAGCTACAAACTCCTCCACTCAAAGAAGTGAAAAAATATACACAGTACAATCAAGATTGTCATCTTACAATCAAGATTGTCATCTGCCTGGGTTTTGGTTTGTGTCCATGTTTCAGAGTCACTTAATGAAGTGAAAACCAGATTTAATCTCAGAGTATCCAGCAAAGTATGGGGACATGCCAAGACAGACAGCAAGGAAATCTGCTCCGTAATAGCCACAAGCAGGTGAGCCATCACATGAGGTCTCTCCAATTACACCCAAACAGTGCAGAGGCCACAGATTTTGTACCACATGTGAGAATCAAAGGGTTTGGAGAATATTGATCTGGGCACAGTCCAGCACAGAAAAGACAGAGATTGGGGTGACAGGGAGAAGAGAATAAGACTTATTTTGAAGGACAGCAATAGCTTTTGTAATCAGCAGGGATGATGTAGTACAGCAATTCCTAAATTCCTTGAGAAGGCAAGACAAACACCTCTCACCCTGGAATCAAACCACGTCTTCTTCCGGATTCCCCGTTCCTGTCACTGAGACATAACAGCTGAGGATTACAGGAGAGTTAAATTGCCATTCCAAAAGCAAAACAGCACCATTTCCCAGCATCTTAAATCTTAAATGCAAGGAGAAAGACAGGCAAACACTTGAGAACCAACCCTGAATGGAAACTTTAGGGATTTGGGAAAAATCTCTGCTCTCCTTTTGCCCTTCCCAAGTCCTTGGCTCAGCAGTCCTTGCTCCATGTTTTAGGGTGCAGCTTTATGGACTGGGAAACACACACTAAAGAGCTGTCAACCCCACAGCTCCCAGCCCAGTTCTGCTCATGGAAAAGCTGAGTGTAGCTTGAATTAGGACTGATTGGAGCTGAATGAAGCCTCCAAGGCTGTCAGCCTTTACCTGCTGCTCCCAACAAACCCTGCATGGAAAACTTTGAGGTACTTGAAGAGAGAAGAGCCAAGATAAAGCCCCATGAAAGGTCTGAGCAAGCCCAGCAGCCTCACAGGAGGAACTCAGCAGCTGGACTTAAACCTGCACAGGGCAAAGTGTGGGATAGAAAAAGCCTCCTCCCCAGCAGCCTCCCACCTCATCACTGACCAAAACAGATGCCAAGATGACATAACCTTTCTCCAAAATCCCTCCTGCAGCCAAGCCTGCCCAAAAGCTCTCCCATGCAAGCCTTTTCTCTGAGAGAAAGCGGTTCTTTATCTAAGAGCAGCTAAGTCCAGGCTGACATTTTCAGTCTGGGCAGAGGACACTGCCATAGAAGTGCCTCACCAGCCATCTTTCACAAAGATTTCATAGGTTCACCTTTGAGGCTACCATTTTCCTGTCAGATTTGGTTAGCTGATAGCAATCAGCAGCTCCAGAAGTTATGATGACATGCTACAGAAAGGAGGAATAAAAACAAATCATGGAAATAAAGTCTTCAGGGCTCCAAGTTGAGTACTTAGGTTGAGGATTTGACAGGTGCTGCCCACACAAGTACAATTTGTATAACTGCTATCCAGTGGAGTAAGCACTATATATCTCAGCTGGCAGCTGGAAGTAGGGACGTAAGTCACAGAAAAGAGTTGTTTCCAAGCCAGCCATCACATAAAAGTAACTCTTTGTGGAGTTTTTCACATGCATTGTTAAAGTTGAGTTGTTGCTCGAAGGTACAAAGCAGAAAACCAACGCAATCAAAACAGACTTTCAGAAGGGCAAGGAAATATGCCAACAAATACACTGCACAGGGCTTCACCTTGTCAAGACTTTGGCATGCACAGACTTGAAGAAACAAAAAAATAAATAAATAAATAAAAAAGAAATCACCTTTTGCCACTTGCTTTGAGAAATTTCACAATCCCCTGAAAACATACAATGAAGTAGCTTGTTTTGTCAGTGCTGATAAGCAGCTCCTGGATGGAAGACAAGGCAGCTCTCTGTTGAGCACGGCAATATTTTGTCAGGAAACCAATCAACAATATTAATGGAGAGTAAACTCATTCATTAAGGGAAAGAGGTTTCTGCTCACGTTCCTTGCACTGGCAGATGGCCTCCCATAGACTGCACACTTCAAGTCTAGCCCCAGAGAAAGGAACTGGGGGGAACGTTTGTCCTTCAAAATAAATAAGCATAGTTTGATTTAACCTTAGAGGGAGAAAAAATTAGATTACTCAACTGGCTCAATTGTAAGAACACACAAACTACACTGACATTTGGACTTTTTATATTTTCAGAAAATAGAACTGACTTTCTAACTAACTGTCATCCTGCCTCTGCCAAAGGTCTTCCAGTTAGAAGAAACTGGAAGAGAGAAAAAAAAGGCACTGTAATGAACAGAGAACATTCCTAAGTAGCCAAAACACAGTTTATTCCTCACAAGATACCTTACAGCTTCCCATGCACACAGCAGGTCATTCAAGCCAAAATCAGCTCAACAAGAAAAAAGCAAAACTTTCTTAATAGAATATTAATTTATCTCCCTGTTCAAGCTAAGAGGGCTGAGAGACAGACAGAAGACTAAGAAGCTTTATGAATGCTTATTGTTCTAACTTTGACAAAAAGTTTTCCTGTACTTTTTACTTATTAATTCCCTAGCTGCGTTTTGATAAAGGCTTCTCTGGACAGGGATCAGTTGAATTCCTAATCAAAACCATGACAAGCAGAGAAAAAAAAAAAAAAAATAAAACCACTTTTGCTTCCCAGCATGAAAAATTTAGTGCAAAATCCCATGAGCTGCAGTCTAATGACATCACACTAATGGAAGAAGAGAAAACCTTCTAACAATTAAAAAGAGCCTTGCTGAGAAAACACACAGGAAATTGTCAAGCTGTCATTTGTCTCTCAACCACAGCACATGGGACAGTTCTGGGGGCTACTGTGCACCCATTTGTCTCTGTAATGGGCTGCACCAGGAGACAATACAGACTGAACACTGAAGGAGGCATTTCTTTGTTTGCTCTTAAACAGAAGGGCAACACCATTTAAAGGATGCTGTGGTACCACCCACTGCTGCCTTCAAAGCCTGTCCCATGTCCATGGTCTCACTCCCTCCTCTGCAGCACCTGCACAATCCTGAAGCATCTCCAAAAACACCAGAGTTTGCCCATTGCAAAAGAAAAAGAAGTTTGCCTTAATACATATTCAGTTTTCTGATAACAAAATTTGCGTAGGCCAAAAAGCAAATTTTTTCTTCCACATCCTGCACCTCCAACAAAATTGCCAGTGAAGGGCTGGTTCCAGCACCGTGGCTGCTGACATGGTGACGTGCACGGCAGGAAGAACACAGCTTGAGTTTTAGATGCCAGGCTGAGCATTCAGCACAGAAACCTTGTTTGGGCTTTAAACCTGAGCAAATCTGATCTGGGAGCTCACTGATGGAGAATAAATATGGAAGAAACTGATTTCAGATTGTGTCTTTTGAAAGGATGAGTTGACAGGGCAAAAATAGCAAATGCAATGGGTACCTGACTGCCATTGTTACATTTGTTTAAGCAGAGATTGCTGCAATGTTCAGGAGCAGCAAAAAAGACTCTGCAATATGCAATCAAGTCACAGGTCTGAAAACACACCAAGAAACATCCAGTAACTGTCACAAATGATAAGAGCTGGGCAGATAAAAGAAGTAATTACATCTTCTTTGAAACTCTATTTTGCTATTTTTAGTGCTTTAATCAAGGGCCCAATTCTTCCACCTTTCTTCACACCAAATAATCCTTTACTCTTTAATTATTTTTACTCGTATGGCCACAGGCAAACTAAGCTACAATGAAGCCAGACTAACGGGAATCGGAACCTGGCCCAAAACAATTTGGATGAGAAACAGAGACTCTGACAAAACAGCATCATCAGTGGCTAAAAAAAAGAAAAAGCATCCCTTTGCCTCTTGGTGTGATGGACCCAGCCCAGAGCTGGAGGCTGAGGTTTGCTCACTGTGATATTTAGCCAGGGGCGTCTCTGGGGCTTTGCTAATCAGACCAACAGAGCTGGATCGTGGTCTGATGCAGGGAAATACAGATGGCTATTAAGGATTGGACTGTGACCAACTCATTCACAAATGCTATCAGGCTATTAGACACCAGCCATTTCTGGGCAAAGCCCAGAGGAGAGGGGTAAAAGGGAGAGTATTTCTTAAACAGCAGGGATTTGGTATGAACTTCCACATCAAGCCCTGCCACGAGTGCCAGAGTGGGGAGCAGCCCTGTACATTGTTCATGCAGTGCTCTGCACTGGTTCAGTGGTCTGAATCAGGGTAGAAAGATCCAGAGCCAGAGCAAGGCTCCTTTTAATTGCTGTGATGTGTCTACAACAGCAAAGAGTCCAGCCCTGGAGAGGAAGGTGCATAAGCAAGAGCCAGACAACCATACCTAACGAGTTTGCTTTGCTTTGGAGCCCTGGCAGCACAGCACCTGGAGGAGGTTGTTAGCTGCTTTAAACAAGGATCACAATTTGTCAGGTTTTGTATTTCACCTTCAGGACTTCATTCTGGTTCCTAACTCTTCACATTCAGATACTCAGTGCAGTGCTCTGAGCCCTGCTCAGTCAGTAAAGCAGCACCCACTGTCTCTTTTAGTCCCCTCTCTAAGTCCCCACCGAGTCTGCTCTGTGCTGCATGTTCCAGGAAAAATTAAAGCTTCAAAAACAGCCCAGAAAGGAACCAAGACAGGATTAGTGTCCCACTGCTATTTGTTAATGTATGTTTCTGTGAAGGAAGCCAAGTTTCTCTTTCTTGTCAAGCCTTCTTCTGGAAGGGAGGACATTAATACAAAGAGAAAAGGCTCAAACGTCCTCGAGTGTAGCTGTTTCAAAACAATGTAAAACAGCAAAATAATAAAAACAATAATAATAAGCTTGCTGTAAAATAAACAGATTCCTGAACATGGTAGGGCATTGATCACAAAGTCTGCTCCCCTAGAAAGCACACAGAGCCTAAGTACATCTGGGAAAACTGTCTCCAGGCACTGCTGCTGTGCCAATAGCAACCCTTTGCTCCTGGGAGTGCCATTTAAAAGACCATAGGGACGAGAGAGGAGCAGTGAGGGAGAGCTCTTCACTAATTGCTGTATTTAGGAAGCAAAATGTTTCCTAAAATTGAGAATAAATCCAAGCAGGCCCTTAGCCCCCCCTTCCCAGCTTCCATCTAACAATGAGTGCCTGGAAGTCTCTCCCTCCCTGCACCATGATACATCTCCTCTGCAACAGCCCTCACCAGTCCTGTCCTCAGACAGGCACTCAAAGATTTCCTATTTTCCAGCCTGAGTTAGGATCCTGAGTTAGGGCTGCATGTGCCTGAAATTTAGCTTTTGTGCACAAATTTAGGAACAGACTCCTGACTATGGAGAAATCCTGCTGTACCAGTGAGCCCAGCCCAGGTAAGTCAAAGTGCTTCAACAGAGTAAGTCCACACCAGAGATGTATAAAATACAGGTGTTCCTGCAGTTCACAGCCATTTGTCACAATTAGAAGTAGAGTGACACCTCTATCTTAGTGCCAGCACCAGGACAGAAAAATGTCACCACATTAAGGTGCCCGTGGGGCAGCCCAGGTGCACAAGAGCAGGGGAAGCAGACATGATGCAATAGAGAAGGGATTGCAGGCTGGCAGACTGCCATAAATGAGGTAACAGGGAAGGATTCTGAGCAACTCTTCTATCACACAAAACACCAGCACTGTGAAGCTCCTTTGTTCCAGGAAGGATTTCCTGCCAAAGCCTAAAACATCAGCGACACGAGTGGGGTGCAAGGTACAGCCATGGGAATTAACTGCACAAGCACCCTGGTGTACACTGACCCAAGTCAATTGAATAAGTGGTGTGTTATTCCAGGCCTCATTTCCACAAGAAGCCATCTGACAGCTGCTACCTCGCAAATTGCTCTGGAAAAACAGGTGCAAAAATGAGCAGAAAGAGCTGCATTTCCCTTCCTTGCTGAACTGGAGCACCCAGAAAAGATGTGTACTGAGAATGATGGCAGGACAGATATGAAGATCTTTCAGTTTCTTCCACAAAAAAGGCAGCCCCACAGGAAACCAGAACTGAAGTGATGCATGGCTTAATTACAGTCATGGATTCATAGAATGGTTTGGGTTGGAAGGGGCATTGAAGATCATCTTGTTCCAAACCCCTCTCCACAGTCAGGGACACCTCCCACTGCCAGGCTGCTCATTTGTGAGGTCTTCAAAGATCCATAGCTGGAAAGGTGCTAAAAATGCAAAGTGTATTCTTTAAAAACAATAATAAAAAATACATATATTTTTCTAGACTTCAGAAAAGCACTATGAATCCAAAGAAAAGTAAAGAAAATGCCAAATCCTCCATTTGGAGGAGTGAGGCATAAAACACTTCAGTAAATAATCACTAAACAAGACAATATTTCCAAACCAGCCTTTTGAAATGGCACAGAGCAAAGGCACATACATCTAGATTCTCACAAGAAAAGAGCAGCTCACCCACTCGTTGTTTTGGTATTCTAAGAGGATCAAAAAGGCCATTTTAATTCTCCAAATCCCTCACAAAAATCTCTCTCAAACACATTTCAGGCAGGCTGGATGGAAGAGAAAGAAAATTGTGATCAGACACATCATGATTCAGGGAGATCTGAGTGCAGAAACTTGTGAGCATTTCCACAGAATGCAAAGCAGTAATTAAATGCTTCCTATGGAAAAGAAAGGTTGTCCCTTGGACACTTCTGTCAATCTGCATTTAACAGACACAGCAGCCCTCTCAGTTCAAGCACTCTGGTTCTTTGCTGGAGTGACCTTAGCTGTCAGCCCAGCCTGTCCTGCTCAATATCTGTAGCTCTGCCTGGTACATTTTGTGAGCGTGTGTGGGGATGAGAAGATGCTAAAAGGAAAAAGCACAATGAACAGGCAAAGCACCGGCCCCAATTAAAAAATTAAACAGGTGTCCTGAGACTGTCAGCCTGAAGATGGAGCATCTACATTTAATTAAAGGGATAAGTTTAGCAGAAAATGCCACTCCAGCTACTGTCAGAATGCATGATTAATCTGTGATAAAATACCCAGCACTGTCTAACAGCAGCAGACGGCTGGGGGACACATATTTACACAATCACTTGTTATTTCTTCAAGATATTACCCATGACCCTGAGCTTAGTGTCAGTGCATTAAAACAAAATTCTCACATCTGGTCTTTTGAAGTCTCAGACTTGCTGGAGGCTTTTCCCAAGCAGCCCCATGCAAGAGCACTCCAAAGCCTGGGAAGGGGAAAGCAAACCACTGATGGAGGCTGCTGCCTCTCCACCAGCAGTGGGGTCATCCCTCTGAGTCTCAGTTCATCACTCTTGCAGTGACACCAGGGCATGGCTCTTCCTTCAGCTCATCAGCAATGCCAGTCCTTTCCAAGGGATTCCTCAACAACCCATTTCCCTGCCTGCTGCTAATCAACTCCTATTTCAATTAGGGGGCAGGGTAGGGGTTTTTTCCACATGATTGATATACTCTGCTATTGAGCTGCTAAGGAGCACAATTATTTCTCCTCAGTCATAGAGACTGTTCTGCAAACCATTTGGGTCAGACAACATGCACAACAGCACCCTGAAGTTTAACTTTTCCTGCCCATCTGGTCACGTTTGTAGTAGCAGCTGCAAGGTCCTCACTGGCTTTCAGCTAAGCAGAAGAGCTGGCTTTATTTCCAGCCCCTGAGAATAGACAGGAGGCTTCCAGGATCTCCCTGAATCTTCCCCCAGGGAGGGAGTGCTGTCTTTTCCTGCCTTGGGCTGCCTGAGTCCCCACCTGTGAGTACAGTAGTGCTTTGTTTCCCATGGATTAGCTGGAAAGATTTTAAGCACTAAATTAACAAGGCCCTGAGGACACATCCGTGGAACTTCTGCTGAGCTGCTTCCCTGGATCCACACTCTGACACACCATAATAGACACAAACATCTCCACTTGGGGCTCTCACCATCTCACACAACAGGTACTCTCTCACAGAAAGCTGAAAACCATCTCTCTTCATACCAGCAGGTGAACACCTGGGGCCCACACTGAATGTGCCAAACCCATCCAGGAAAGAGATTATTATTTCCCAAAGCATACCACAGTGCAACTGGCACTGAACAGGACATTATTTGATGCATCTGACTTCTGAATTTCAGGTCTTAATTTTATTCCTGAGAAAGATGAGACAAAAAGGCAGGAATCACTACCTTAAACTTCAGCTCCACTTCATGCCAACAGTTTCTTTCTACCCCTATCCACAGCTATACTCCGAGAATGAGACTTCTCTTTGGAGACATGGTGGAGATTATTAAGACTTCACTGAGATAATTTTGGCTGTTCTACAACAGAGTCACTTAATCAGCCACATGCTAAAAGCAGGCAGTCATGCCAAAGGTGTACTGTCACCTTAAACACAAGATGTGCCACTGCTTGGACTGTCACTAGCAAAGCTTCTGGATTTCCTGGCATTTCTCTTAGCTGTTGATAGCGGAATTTTCTATAACAAGTTCATGCAATGTAAATAGCCTTTTTATTTAAAGTAGCCATCAGCTACCAGTCAACTACCACCAGCAAGGACCTAAATTAATGATAACCTGGAATGCTACTGCTTCTGCTTTTACAGAGACAGTGCTGTGACAAAAAAAAACATTCTGTAAGTCTACAACTGGGCATAGGCATAATTATTTATGATTTGTGTGGTCAAATGGTTGAACAACCCCTCACTGCCCCTGAAGCACTGAACCAGATCTGAACACACAAGACTTGGACAGCAAACTGCCGGTCCCTCAAAACCTCCAGACCTCAGCTGCAGCATGAATTGCCTTCTTAGGCCTTCATTCCCAGAAGCATCAGCTGTCAAAGGAATGTCACAAACCACCCATGTCATATTTCACATCCCCACTTGGATGCTTGATTAAATTAACTTATTATGCTTGATACCAAAACTTTCTGAAGGACAACACTTTGGTTTTCAAGAAGTTTCCCACTTCACACAACAGAACTCCCATGATCTCCTGTCACAGCCACAATTAAGCACTGTGGAGCTTTGCTTATGGAATTCAATTTCCGGGCCCATGGCTCTGTGACCACACTTTGTCTGCACTCTCTAACTGGAAGGATGGGACACAACACATCTCACAGATTCACAGCTGAGGGCCTCACCCAGATGATAGAGGAAAAAGGAAAGGAAAATGCAGCAGAAATAACTTATTCAAGAGAGTATCCCATAACCCCTTGGAGAGAGTTGGTGTATTTTATGTGTTAGCATTACATAAGGATGAAATGGACTAACTATTGGGCTCTTTGTCCCCTTTTGTAGCTGCTAGACTAACCCATTGCTTCCTTTTGCTCCCAAAGAAAGATGGATTTTCACAGGCTTTCTGCAGTTCTAGCATTTTCAGTAATTAAACTTATCTCTGAGGCAATCACATTTAGGATTACTAGGTTTGCTATCTCCAGGCTAATAGGGTCAAAATGCTTAGCTGCCCTCCTGCCTGCCAGTTTATAGCATTTTGCTAATGGATCATTTCCTTCCATGGGGATAACGCTCTGGCTATTAGGTGTTCTCCTGTTGCACAGCAATTTTGGGTGATCAGGCAGTAATAATAAGTGTTCTTGTTAGATGGGAGACTTTATTGCCAGGTTAAAGAATTACAAAGCAATAAGAATAACTTTTTGCTGGCAAAACAACTTCAGTCAAAGACAAGGGGCACTTCTGCTGCTGGTTCTCCAGTTTCCACCTTGCTTACGCTCAGTGCTCTGCCACACTTGTACACCCAGACTGTGACATTGCTCAGCTGATTACACTTCAATGTTCACATGTTGGAAGAATCCAAGTCCTACAGGTTTCTGTCTGTTTTAACTGCATCCCTGAGAAGCTCAGTAACTGCAGCACCTTGTTGCTTGTTTTTGTTCAGTATGATTCCCTTATCCTATGCCTCAGCCTCCCTTGCCCACAGAAGCCCGGTGCAGCAGACAAAGCTCTGAACAAATGGGCATCCCTGTGTCTTGAAAAGTGAGGGGAGCAAGAAAAAGAAATGCTGTGTGCAAATTATTCCTTTCTCCAAAATGGAGTGTCTGTGCAAAATTGCACCACTTAGGCCAACTTCAGACCCCCAGAAATCACTATTTCCTTCCACTCTTGTCACTCCAAAGCGAGTTTTATGCCTCTGTGGACAACAAGAACCGCAGTCACATCTAATGTATCCTGGTCTCAATGCAAAATGTAATGGCAGTGGCTTACACACAAAGCGTGTTTCTCTGTTAGGACCATTTAATATTACTCATTAAACCCTTCCAAATGAATGACTTAAAGTGAGAGGGTTTTGGATTTTTTTTTCCTAAGTTACTTCAAGGCAATTACGTTGCACAGAAAGTAATAATCACTTGTCAGGCTCTCCACTTTGCACACAGAGCCTTATTTCCATAGAGGTGAATATTTAATAGTTCACTTGAATGCTCTTATTTTAAAGAATTTGGTGCAATCAGTGTGAACCTCACATTTTTTGTCTCTCTCTTTTTTTTTTTTTTTTAAAGAAATTAAGACAACCAATCTGGCATGGGTTCCATTCTCGAGAGCTCAAGAAAAGATGAATTAAAGTTAATTGGGGGTAAAATGAAGCACGTTAAAGTGTGTCTCTTGAGTTCACAAAACTGGAATATGCACAGAGAAGATCTATTCAATTATCTGTGGTAGTGAGATTTGTTTTGAGGAAACCCTTAATACTCAATCCACTTGTTCCTCACAGTCTCTGCCTGTGATCCCGCCAGAGCTCCAAGGCTGGGTCAGGCTAACAACTGGAGACAGTCATTGAAATTCAAACTTGGACTCAGGAAGAACAGTGCTGCTGGTTTTCTTCACCAGCACCACTGCACTGCCCACTCCTCTGATCAGATTGGAGGTGAAAAGGGAGAGAAGAAAGAACAAGATTTTAGAGAAAACTCAAGAACAAAGCCTTAATCAGTTATCAGAAAGAATCTAACTCTGGAGAGTAACTGCTGAGCAATTCTAATTTATCTTTGCTAATGTCTACCAAATCTCAACTTCTCAACAATCCTGAGCAGTTTGGTGAAAAGCAAACACATTTTCCCTGCAGACAGCTGCCTTCCAGCATTGGGTGGAACAACTGCCCCTTAGATAGCTGCACCCCAGCATCACAAATGCAGATTTAGCTCTCCCTGGCACAAACCTACTCCTGGATGTGGGGGCTCCTGAGCTCTGCACAGGCCCCCAGCTGAACAGGGGAAGGCCAGCAGCTGCCCCAGGCTCATGGATTAGCTCAAGCGCAGTGCTAAAGTGGGAGCTTGACAAATTATTATTTTTCATGCCACCTAATGGCACTGTAGTACAAATGAAACATGCCTCAGCCTGGCCCAGGCGTGCCTTTGACTGCAGAGTAGCTTTATCACGCTGTGTGCAATGTACAATTTGCTCTGGGATCTCTCTGAGTGAAAGACAAATCATTAACGTCCTCTAAACATCCTCAAGGAGTGGTAAGACAAAGAATAATCATGCACAGCCTCCGTTTTGAATAGGATCTTGATTTCAGCATCTTGTTTCCTATCTTCCATCAGCTTTCTGCAGGTGAGCTGATTTGCTTTCTCTGGGAGATCTGGCTGCACTGGCCAGCAACCTAAGCTGTGTTTATTTTCTGTGGGGCTGGCTAATGAAAACAACTCAGCAGGAGCCTGGGAAAGGAGGGGCTGCTCTCCTGTCCGGGCTGGGCTGGCTCTGCCTCCTGGACAAGGCTGCTCTGCAACTTCCTCGCTGAACTCCCCTTCACACTGTGCAGGCACCAGGTGCAGGGATGTCTGGAATGTGAAATCGGGTCTGAAGCAGAGAGGGAGGGAGAGCAGAAGGAAGATCTGTGCCCTGCCTTTTTCACACCTTTTGATTCAGCCAGAGCTACAGGCATCGCCTGGCTCTTCACAGCTGCCTCCCACAGCAGCCCAGGCCATGCCCTAAATGTCAAGTCTGAATTTCCATAGTTATGAAAAGTCTGGATGTCAAGTGGCCCCTCCAGGCCTCGCACTCATCTGAGGCTGGCAGGACCAGCACAGACAGTGCTCACAGTTCAATTACAGGCATGACTAAAGAGCAGGCAGTGGCAAACAGACCATACAGCAAGAAGCCCTTTCTCTTTGAAACATTTTTCAGCTTGGGCAAGTCTGTACCAGGAAATCTTATCAGATGATATTATGGATAGATAAGGATTGGCACTGCTAAAATTTTAAATATGGTGGTCGCCATCTACAAGGATGCAAAGCCATTTTCCTCGATCATGACCAGTAGTTTTTCTGGGCAAATTCTTCAGTATACAGAATCCCACAGCTCTAAACTGCAAGCCTACCTGTAATAGTGAATCATGCTTTGGTTCAAGGAAATCAGCTTGCAAAAACATACTAATACTGCCCCAAGCTCATGAAGTATTGATGGAAGGTCTTAATGTCTTTTTTTCCCCTCAAAAAATACCTTTCTTTTTTTCCTGATTCCTTTATGCCGTTTCCCTTTGATGAGTAATAAATAAAAAAAGCAGTTGAAAACAGAATGTAAGTGCAAAGCCCCAGATCTGAAAGGGACAAAGACTCCATCTGTCACAGAGAAATCCAAAAATCCAAGTACCAGCACAGAGCCCACCTGCCAAAAAGGTTTTATGTTTATGTTAAGTGTGGCTTTAAGGAACAGAAATGTTCTGGCAGATAAAGGCAGCCACGAGAATGACTAACTGAGATGCACAGACAATAATTCCCTTCTTTGATTTCCTCTACTGTCACTGCTATCAGTTAGACATCTGAATGAAAAATCAGCTTAGAAACTTTGATCCCTTTAAAAACAGAAAAACAAACTCTGTAATCCGGAAATCCTTAGAGGAACATGGAACTTTAGCATCCCCCTATGCAGCACATTTCTTGTAACTGTGGGGAGAAGGGGTTTGGCCTCTACACCTGCCTTGGCAGGACTGTGCCTTGGACCATTTCCCTGTCTCTGCTCCCTTCTGGGCCCAATGTGAGACAGGGAGGAATTTGTTCTTCAGTGCTTCTCATGAACCACATCCACCCTCATGCCTTGCTTGCCACTTTGCACATTTCCAAAAAAGCAGAGTTTAGGATTGATATTTCTCAGGCAGAAATGGAGATGGTTGAGTGGCCAGCTGTACCAAACAAGAGGTCCCCTAAACAGTTCAGATTCCTCTGTAGAGGCTTGTTTTCCTTCAAGCTCTGTTTTGCTCCTAGAACACACAGACTCTGAAATATCCATCTGCTTCCCCAGAGCTCAGCCCTTTGCCTTCACCTCCAACACAGGAGATAACACTACACCTTTACCTTTATGCTGAATTAGAATAAAATATTTTTGTTTCTTTGGCCAAAGGCCACGACCCAAGCGCTGGAAAATGAAAACACAATGAGCAGTACTGAAGGGCAGAAAGAGTAGAGTTGCAAAGGGGCAGCATAATTAAATGTCCTGAGATATTTCTTTAAAGGACTGAAAGGCCTCAGCACTAACCCTGCTTGGATATGGGCACCACAGCCCCAGCACTAACGCTCTGCACTGGATGTAAAAAGCTCCAGATTGCAGAAAAATCACCAACTTCATCACAAAGGATCAAAATCTGCCACAAACCCAGAGTGCAGCCTGCTCACTCGATCACACAGGCACACCAGTGCAACTGGAGACTTTCCAAGTTATGCCCTGGTCACTTGGTTACCCCCATCGCTGCAGGGGAGCAAGCTCAGCTCCTTTCTGAGGCATAGGGGTAGGAGAAGAGTACAAAGGTTCCATTCCCAGCTACCTCCTCCACACTGGTGCAAAATCCCTTCTTTTCACAGAACTGGCCCTGACCTGCTCTAGGCACCCTTAGCATCCATGTCACCTTTGTGTGTTCCTCCTCCCAGGGACTCCTGGGCTCTTTGTGTGCCAGCTCCATTTTCCCATCTCTGCAGAACACCCTAAATACCTGACCTTTCCAAGAAGCCTCTCATACCCATGGCCACTACAGGCAGCATTTTCCTCCTGGAGTCTCCCTGCATCCCACACATAGAGGGAGGCAAAAGCAGCTCGTTTTACCCCCTCACATCTGAATCAAACCTCACACTTTCTCCTTTCTTAGCACAGCAGTCCTTACTGCTGGCTTTTTTTCCCAACAAATCCTAAAGAAATGCTGTTGTACCTGCACATGCAGGCCTTGGTGAACAGCACAGCTGCTACAAGCCAGCCCAGCTCTCTGCTGCACATTCAGTGCCTTTTCCCCCCCTCATCAGGAGAGCTTTGAGGTGGAATTTGCACCCCAGAGGATGCCCTTCAGTGGGGTCACTGGGAACAGCCCTCTCCTCCAGCTCCTCTGCCCTGCAAAGGGGCACTGGCCCCAGCGTGCCACAGATGGAGAACAGATCTGAAAAACAACAGGCTTGAACACCCCTGCACCCTGACCATTAACTGTAATTGTATTCTACATCAATCACAGGAGTTCTCCCCTTAAAGGTTATTAAGTATAATTTCTACTATGCAAATAGTTCCAGCTTCATTAATGGATTTTTGGTTTCTAGTAGAAGTTATTCTTTGATGAATGTCTCCAGATGTCAGTATCTGAAAAATGTATTGGGGGGGAAGAAAATTCTCTCTGATGCAATGTAAAAAAGGTCCATTGGAGAGAGGGGGCTGGGAAAGATAGAAATATAATTAAAACAATTAAAATTCCTATCTCATGACCATTTACAGATGCTCCAAAGTGGCTCTAAATTAAAGGGAAATGTCACAGAACATGGATGCTTCTGCCAAAAAGTAGCATTAAAAATGACAAATTCCAAACAGCCTGAAGATTCTCGTTAAATCCAAGGCTTTAACAGCTCAACCAAGGCAAGCAGAGTGGGTAGACTAAAAAAAAAAAATCACATCCAACAGTCATCTGTGGAAATGAAGGAGAGGTGACCAGGGAAAAAGCTATCCAGCAGAACAACGAGCCAACATGAGACCTATGGATTTTCAGATTTATTCCCACCAGACCAAGTAGTTTTTCTACCATCTCATCTTTAATGGATTCAGACCGCCTGTTACTATGACCCTGGTTGCTGTCTTTTCCTAACCACAGATTTATTTTTTTATAAGTGTTCAAAAGCTCTGGTGATGAAAGGCTTCATCTGATACCAAGATTTGCTGGATGAAGGCTCCCATGTACATGCATACCCCAAGTCCCAAGTCAAGGCAGAGGGAAGGCTGGGGGGCTGCATTTCCTCTGCTTTTTCTATTGTTTTTCTCCCCTCTCCTGGGAGAAATTCCTTTTGGAATATTTTCTCATTTATATTGTAAGAAACCTCTGCTGGTGTGCTTGGGTAGGGAACCTTGTTTTTTGGTTTTTTTTTCCGAAGGCCATCTGCCTAAACTTCTTACACTCTCTCCCATTTAGGTTTACAGTGGAGAAACTCAATTATAAGAAATACAATAAATATTTATTGAACTGGTGAAGGCAACAGCATATGCTGAACACGCTCTGTTTTCCTGGATATATTTTTTTCTTTCCCCCCTGCATCAAGCCCTTGTTCTGTCAGAATTGTTTTCATGTTAGTATTAGTCAGTCACTCCCCATGTGTCAGTAAATGCAAAACATGCCTGCTGTGAGACAGGGAGCGCGGGTGCCACTTTGCAGCTCCTCGGGATGCGAGCTGGCACAAAGACAGAGCACACACAAAGGCTGACAGGCACCACAGCCTGCTCCTCCAAACAGCAAACTGGGAAAGAGAATACCTCGGGAACGGGGGTGAGGTGGGGAGGGGAGGGAGCACACAGGTTTCAGGGACCTGGAATGGAGCTGGAGCAGGTAGGGAGAGTTTCCTTGGCAGCTGCTCCAGGAAAGCAACATCTGTGCGTGGGGTCAGGTACTGCAGCCTGGAAGCAGAGCCTATTAAGCAGCCATCTGTGGATGGTTTGCTTATTTACAGGCCTTTCAATAGTACAGCTCATCATTACCTAATAAATGTTGATGAACTTGGCCATATCCTGCAGCTGTAGAGGAGGTGGGGTTTCATTCCTCCTCCAGCCTACAAAGGGCATTAATTCTGGGTGACTTCACTGTCAGGGACTAGGAACTGGTCTGGTTGGAAGTATCCCTCTCTGGCTAAGGACTAGGCTAGACCTAGAGGGGGATTTGGCTGAGGCTGCCCTCTCTGTGATGGCCAAATCACACAGGATCCAACCTCCAGAGCACTTGGGTGCTGCTCAGCACTGCTGAGCTGGCTGCTGGCACAGGGAGCTGCAAGCTCTCTGCGAAGCCCAAGGACCAAATCCAGTCCCAAGCACAGTCAGTTCAAGGGCTGGAAGAACAAGCAGCTCAAAATCCTCCCAGGGGAATCAAGCCAGGCATCCCAAATGAGGAGCAAGGGCCTATATGATCTGATCTCATCATACAGAAAGCCCACGGTACAGTCCGGAAATTAGCTCAGCCTTTCAGCATGCAGCGTAGTGCCCCAGCCAGAAAAAATTATAGGACAGGAAATTATTGTTGACTGGATCCATCATTATTCTTTTACCATCTGTTACCTTCAGGTTAGTGTTTTTCATAGCTCATACTGCTTTTCAGCATTGCATCCAATTTTAACTGACCAGAAGCTAAAAAAAAAAAAAAAGTTCAGATTTTGATCAGTTCACCTTTAATTCCCAGGGAAGATTTCTGTCATGAAAAATGCTACAGAATCATTAATGAGCAGTTGTAGTGGAGACTTCTGTTTAATCTCCCATCCATCAGACAGCACCTTTGGCATTGCAGTGACCCCAGGCTTCCCACAACACCTGGCACTTACATAGTGCTTCACCTTCTCTAAGCATTTAATTGGCATAATAGATTAATGCTTATTGATTAGCTGACTCAGAAGGAGACCACCACATTCCAGGTTCCTGGTGTCCCTTTTTTGCAGCACATAGCCTTAAGCTGGTGGATAGGAAGGAGCTAGTTAACCTCTTAGTGTCCAGGATTTCACAGGTTTAGTAGTCCAGGGAATTAGAAGGTACCAAGTGACATTCACAGGGGTGCTACAAAGGGAACTCACAACTTAAATAAATAACCCCAATGTTAACCATCCTACGTTTCTACAAACAACATCAAAGAAACAGTGTCTAGTTGCTTATTTGATCTAGGATTATTAATTTCTTTTCCCTGTTCCTTTGGGAGCAATCTTCCCCTCCCATCCCCTGAGCCTGGCTCAGGCCCCCAGGCTCAAACACATCAAGAGGCCGAATTCCTCAAGTAAATAATTACAGAAGTTTTCCAAAGCCCCAAACCACTGGGAAAAAAAAGTATCCCGTGCCACTGGGCAGGCAGGAGCACCATCCCCAGCACGGGCAGATGTGCAGATGTGCACATGAAGATCAAAGCTGGTGAGGTGTGGAGCGCACATCCTGTGAGGAGCAGCTGGGGGAGCTGGGCGGGTTTAACCTGGAAAAGAGGAGGCTCAGGGAGGACCTGATCACTCTCAATACCTCCATGAAAGGAGGTTGGAGCCAGGTGGGGCTCAATCTCCTCTCTCAAGGGACAAGTACTAGGACAAGGGGAAATGGCCTCAAGTTGTGCCAGGAAAGGTTGAGGTTGGATAATAGGAAAATGTCTCCAATGAAAGGGGTGTCAAGCATTGGAACAGGCTACTCAGGAAAGTGGTAGAGTCACCATCACTAGAGAGATGTAAAAGACACGTAAATGTGGTGCTAAGGGTCATGGTTTAGTGGTAGAATTGGCAGTGTTGAGTTAACAATTGGACTTAAAGGACTTTCCCCACCTAAATGATCCTATGATTCTGGGTACCTCTGCACAGGCACCTCCAGGAAGCACAGGAAAGCTGTTTTAAATGTCTGGGCTTCCCTTTTTTCAGCAAAACATACCAGTGTCCTCCCTTCAGGCAACGAGCACTGTTCTTAATGGATAACCACCAGCTTAAGAGAAGGCTTAGCAAGTACAAATACTGCCTGTAACAAAACACTTTTGGGCAGAAATAATATTCTGTAACACCTTCTTTGGCTGGGATTTAATAAGTGCGAAATCACTGTTATAATCAAACGTAATACTCATTTCCTCGAATAATCCTCTGACACAGCATTTGCTATTTCAGCTGATTAGAGGCATTGTTCAAATAATAGAAATTCCTGATCAGTAAACCACGAGTCCAAGGCAAGTTTTTTTATTGTAGCCTAAGGCAGTTACTTCCCTTCATCCTAAATGTTCACAAGTGGAGAAACACTTGTAGGAATTCTTCTGTTGCCATCAACTTAAAGACTCTGTTCTGCCATCAGTGGATAAATAGTGGATGATAAAGCTGTTGGTGCCTAAGCACCAATATGTTAGTGATTAACAGCCAGACCTGTGCTCTTAAGGCCTGGTTTTTATTTTATTTTTCATATTTCAATAGGCAGAAGCAGAGAGGGAATCTCAGACTGCAAGACTCAATGAGAGAATGCAGGAAAGTCCTCAGGCAACAGGGATGGGATGCTGACAGTCCTAGGTGAGTCCTACAGGTGGAAAACATCTATCTTCAAAAGACTCGCTGTCAGACAAGATAGCTTTCAATAAAGAGATGAAACTGATGGGAGGTTTTCTTTCTGCATTTCTGCCTGCTTTTGGCACAGCAGACCTGTGTGTGCACGAAGGAGTTATGACTTGACAGCAAGTTGTAAAGCTTTCCCTTCTTATCAAGGCAGAGCAGCTGAGACAGCCTCTTCTGTAGTTGCCTTTTTAATTGAAAGATTAGAAGTTCCCTTATGCAGTTTGCACGAGACACAGCATTTCAGAGAGGTCACCCAAGGTCTGGGCACTCTGATAACTCCAGGGTGGAACTGGCAGGTGCCAGCAGCAAGGGGAGAGGACAAGCTGGGGGCTCTCACCAGCAGAACAACTCCCCCAATAAAGAGTTTAACCCAGCACCCCCATTTCCATTCAGTGCCCCTCAGACTCAGGGGTGGTGGGCTGCACAAAACCCCCAAAAACAGAGCTCATGCCCTTCATCTCCTGGGTGGCTCAGGCTCCCCGGGGTCATGCAGCTCACAAACGTGTGGAGGAAACACAGATTAAAGCAGCCCAGGCTGGGACTGAGCCCAGACCAAGGCCCAGGGCTGCTGCTCCAGGGAGACTTTTCAAGGAGGCAGCAACTGCATCTCCTGCTGAGAGCTGCAACTCCTGCCCGGGGAAAGGGAGGGACCTCACTCAGGAGACAGTGGAGAGGACACCTTGGCAGCAGCATTAGTGGGATTTTGATGGTGCACCTTGAGTTCCTATTTAGGCTATCACATTTCATTCCTTTAACTTATCTTTGACTCCTGTAATCCCCCAGGGAAACAGTGAACACTCCAGCACTGCTGCCCAGTGGAAAAGAGCCAGGAGACATCTCCCAGCAGAACAGGAGAGGCAGAGCAGCTTCATCCTGCTGCATCCCCCTCTCAGCTCAGCTGCTCCTGGCACACCACAGCTGCCCCACACCCTGGCAGGGGGCAGCTGGGAAACAGCTGGGAGTGGGATGCAGGGACACACACCCAGCCCAGCACAGGTACCACACATCTTCCCAGTTTTCTGCATCACAGAGAACACCCCACAGCCCTTCACAGACTGATCTGGAGTAAATTTTCAGTCACTTCCAGGATGGGACATGCAAAAATCCATAAAAATCTTGGTATCTACACTGTATCATAGATAGCATCTGCCAGCACCCTGGGAAACAGGAACCTACAATAAACACCTTGACAAGAAATGGTCCCTGTCAAAATAAACAGATGCACATTCCCACTTATTATTGCACTGCCATACACAGCCCAGGACTTATTTCCGGACTCAAATGGTTCATTACTGAGGAGAATAAAAAAAGGAAATGAAGATAGAGTCACTAAGAGAGAGCACCTTGAGTGAACACCCTCTGCTACATGTTTTAACACCTGGGAGAATAACAAACCTGGCCCACTAGAGCAGCTCAAGGATCCCTGGCATCCTGCACATGAAGACACAATTACATTAAATAAGACAAACTTTGTCTTCCTCAACATATTTGAAATGAAACTCCATTAAAATGGGAGAATGAAAATATTTTTTTTTTAAGCTGATAATCTATTTCTGTTTTGTTTGAATCAGGCTTAAAAAAAAGTAAAAGGAAACTCTCCTCTCTTTAAGCTTTGCAAAACTCATCCATCACCCATCTGTCCACCTTGCACCTCATTATTTATTATTCGATACTCAACAAGCTAGCATGCCAGTTAAGATTTTCCCTGAAGAAAGCTGGCATCTAGACAGCAACTGCTATCAAAATGTTTCTTTTTGATTTCTCTGCCCTCCCTCACTCCATCCCTTGTGGTGGGAAATAAATATAAAACCTTTAAAGTAAATAAAACACTTTTTAATGAAGCAGCAAAAGCAAGAGGAAAAACTAAACAGAAGTCTGTTTTCTTTAGTCAGACTTTATCAGTGCTTCATTAAACCACTCTCCTCCTGGTCCCTTTCATCCTCCCCAGCTCTCACCCATAAGAGGAAATCTGCTCTCAGACACATGCAGGCTTCTGGATACAAGGCACAGCTGTTGTTCAGACCTCAGGTCCAAAGCAGAGCTACAGCCATGATGCTTCTTTTCCAGGCATCTCTCTAATGAGATGATTTAGTTTGGTGGATGCTGGAACAGCAGCCACCACAACCCAGAAGCTTCATCTCAGCTGTTTGCTGCCCAAGCCAGGGCAGACAGAGGTTCTGCCAGGGCTGGGTCCATCCCCTCCAGCACCACCACCACCCTCCCAAGGGCACAGAGAGAGCCTAAAGGTCACTGGAAATGCAGCCTCTGGTCAGCAGGGACTGCCTGCACATCCCCTTAATGTCAGGGGGAATCCCCAAAAGCAGAATTTTGCTTTATGAGTAGAATACCCTGGCAGCCTCCAGTCAGTTTGGCTCTGCAAACAGCTATTCCAGCAAGAATTCCCCATTCCCATCACACTGCACTGCACAGTGCTGTCCAGAGGCACCTGTCCCAGCTGGTCCCCATGTGCCAGGGCCAGCCACACACTCCTGGTGCCCTCAGGTGACACAAATTTGTGCTGCCTACATGGGCAGTGCTTGGCTCTTGGGTCACTAGGCTCTGCCATGCATTTAAACCGTATTCAAGGATATCCAGCCCTGGACTTGGATTCTCACCACCCAAAGCACTGAGAGATAAACACACAGCTGCAGCTTCCACCTCCTCCTCTATTTCAGGATTTGTAGAATAATTTAGCAGTGGGCACCACTCCCAGCCTGAGGGTTACAGCCCCACAAGGCAGCTCCAGTAGAGCCTTGCACTGTCCCATGTTAAAACATAACCTTAGAAAGAAAATAAAGCCCCAGATACTCTGACAATAAGGCCTTTTCCAGGCAGAGAACAACCTTGTGGCAAAGACAGAGAAGGGTAAACAAAGTGCCTTCCTCTCCATGATAACACCTTCCTATTTTTGTATCTTGTATCAAATAACATCCTCCTTCATAACACTCACAGCAAGAAAATTTATCAGGAAAAACATAAGACAGAAAAGGTGAGATTTTTTTTCCTTCCCCTCTCTTATCTCAGTTTCCTGCCTGTCAGGGTTTCACACGTTGGCTGATGTGTCTTTCATGTAATACATGAATATAATTTATGCAGGAACGTATCTGCAGGTGCGTGTGTTAGGGGGATCTGTCTTGTGCATACGGGCACCTCTGCGAGTGAGCAGCTCACACAGAGCCCCTGTGAATAGCTGGATTTGGTGATTATGGGGGAAAGTTCAGTTCATTTTCTAGATTGGTGTTCTCCAGAGCCAGAGCACAGACAATTTGGGAAGGATGCACACAACTGTGACACGAGCTGGGCTGTGGGACAGGAGCTCACACACGGTGATTGCCACCCTCAGCTGCAGCTCAGGAGCTCCAAGCACAGGATAGTCCTGGCACCTCCAGGTCAGGCATCTGCCAAAGGTGATACAGACCCGTGGCAAAACCCATAAACACAAATACATTTTTCATCCATTCACCAGAAGGAAAAAGAAAAAAAAAAAAAAAATAGAAGGAAGAATTTAAAAAAAAGAAAAAAGCCTTGGAGTTTGGGGTTGGTTTGTTTCTTGTTTCCAATATCCATTGCTCCCCCTCCCAAATGCCTCATTTTTCTTTTGCATTCCAGTAACTTACAGCAGTAATATAATGTCCTCATTCCCAAAATTCATTATGATCATTAAGGTTTAAAGCCCACTCAGCAGTAAACCGAGACAAGGAGTAAATTATTTCTCTCCCTGGTCACGCTGCAAGGGGGAGGGAGATGCCCTGGACACCCACAGGGGCATCCCACATACCCACTGGTAGGCACACAGCTGTATCAGGCCCTGGAAAAGCACAGCTGCATCCTCCTCAGCCTCCCTGGCTGAAGCATCCCATCACCTCTCATACCAAGGGACTAAAAATGCTTAAAAATGTGTCATACAAAGAACTTAGCTGCACATACACCCCCAGAGTAGTATTCTGGTAGGGAAATTGTCTTTTCACATATCTTGTCTCCAGAAACAACAGCATAATCCAAAGTGTCAGTTATTTCATAAATACAAACTAGCAAGACTTGCAGTTCTGCCTGTTTGGTATTTTCTTTACGAATCTGCTCTACTCCTTTAGCTGCTTACTCATTTGCACTTACCTCTTAGTCTGATCATGTAAAAGGTTTTGGAACAAGTACAGGGGAAGAATAAAAACATAATGGTTTCTCACTGCTCGAGGGCATAACTCTAATTAAAAAGAACATTCTTGCTTTTAGCACCCAGACTCCTCTCTCCAAAACCTGAACTTTGACATTTTCAAACTGAGATTTAAAACAAGAAAATAATTCTCAGTGCCACGAGGAAGGACTGCCTGCACCGTACAGCGGGAAAGGGGAGGAATGAGGGAGAGAGAGGTTCAAGGCTAATGGACTTATCAGGGAATTTGAGGTAGGAAAATGCAGATTTGCTCATCAATGAGACCCCGGCTCACGCTCGCACATCAGCGCGGTGGCAGCGGCTCTGGAGCCCGGCACCCACCTGGAGGATGCGCTGCTCTCCCTTCTTAAACCAGGATGGCACAAACACAGCAGCACTGAGCAGGGGATTTTTTTCTCAGGGGATGTTTTCTGCCACCAGAACACCCTGCAGGTTTCCAGGGCCAGGATCAAAGCCAGAGCTCCTCGCTGGCAGCGGGGCCGCAAAGAAGCCTCTGGTTGCAGGGAGCGGTCCCAACTTCGCAGCCCCTCAACAACAAAGAGTCAAATTCTGCTCTTAACTACAACTTCACACTTGGAACGACCGCGTGCATAACATTATCTTGAAACTGCAAACACATCCCACAACCCCTAATCAACCCCCTTACCCTCTTTCTACCCTTCTCTACAGACACAGCCTCCAGCTACACGTTTAAGTAATTGAGTAAATTGGCAGAGCAAAATGGAAATCGGCAACAATGGAAATGTGTTGCTGAGCCACAGGTGTGGCAAACCAGTACTTTCCTTCCTGAATAGTTTTTGCTTACAGCCCCCTTTGCTCTCGAGATAAATCAACTGTGAATTTTAAGAATATTTTTAAATGTGTATTTTATAATTAGCTTCTTATAATCAGCTAAAAAAAACACTCACTGTTGGATAAGGACTGGGAAAAATAAAGAAAAGTGTAGAAATCACAACCTCAGAAGGCAAAAAGATGTTAGACACAAGATCAAGAGATGAACAAATGAAAATTTTCAGGTTGGGAATCAAGAGTCATTGAAAAGAGCAATTTGGGAAGGCGCATTACAGTTACAAAATTGACAGCAATATAAAATTAACTCATACTACTCTATTTTAACTTCAACACATTACACACCACAGTTCATTTCCTCTTGTAACAATTCAATCAAGGAGCAATTAAATCATTATCACCTCCATCCAATATTAGTATTAATTTTATTTTAAACATCAATATAGAGGAAACATTTACCAACAGCAAATAAAATCCCACATATATATGGATTTCTGTGCTGAAAATTAGCTCATCAGCTAATGTGAACGGATGACTGAATAATTCCAGTGGTTCATATCCAGCACATATTGCTACACCAAGCACATGTAACTGCACCTAACGTGGCAGAGATGGAGAGGTTCACAACTGGGAAATCTGCACCCCCATGGGCCAGAATATCTAAGGCAGTGCCCCTGCAGGAAAGGAGATTCTCCATAACTCAGCATTAACCTGACTGGCAGAAGCTCTGAGCTTGCAGTGCAGAGAGCTAATGAGTGCTATCAGAGCAGCACATGTTGCCCATAGAAACATTTGTACAAAGAGCATCCTTGTGATAGGACATGCTGGAGAACTCAGCAGCAGCTGCAGGATAATTTATTTTTGATTTGGAGTCCTCATCCTGTATAATAACATTAACTGGCTTCTTGGTGATTGACCAGCTTCATCCATCAGATGTTTCAAAGGAAAATGAAGCCACTCTGGAAACATTACTATAGGCAGATTTTTTTTTTCCCCTTTATCTTTTTTTTTTTTTTTTAGCCTACAGGAGAGGAAATACTTTTTTCAGTCTTCATTTGCAAGAGCAAAAATGCATCTGCACATGGATGAAACCTTGAAAAGGGCTGGGCATGGACAGAGGCCATCTGTCCAGCAGCCCTACAGAGCTGCAGGTCCCAGACTTTGACACAGCAGTGAAGGAAAAGGGGAGATTTGGACCATCTTCTCCACCAGTTTTGGGGGTTTGGCTGGTTTAGGAATATCCATCAAAGCATTGCAGCATTTTGCAATCATTGTGCTGCTGGGGTTTAGTTTATCTGGGATTTTAATTGTGTCCAGCAGTAATGTGTAATGAGAACAGAGGCTGTGAAATTCACCCACTGTGCCAGCACACACAGAGGGTTTTTCCAAATCATTTAAGAGTGATTTAGATACTGGGGGAAAAAAAGCCCCCAAACCTCAACTAATTGTTAACTAAGATATGGCCCAATTTCAATTATTCCACTGATTGATCTCTAAGTGATAGATTTTCAAAAGGACCTATTAATGAAAAGTGTCCAGTTTCCATTAAAACGTAATGGGATTGATACCTAATCTGTTCAGGCTCCTTGGAAAAACCCAGTTTAAATTAATCTGTGGAGAAGCTTTGCACTTTCAAGTTAGTAGAATTTACTCTTGCACAGCATAAATCTGATGAGTGCTAAATAAGATGCTCCTAAAGCATCTGTCCATATGTCTCTGTCCTGGGCAGCACCATCCGTTCTAATCCAGTTCTGGACTTGGGCAATAGAAATCCCCTAATTTCCACTAACCATATGTTAGCTTTGCCATATGGAAAAGAATATGCAGTAATGAGAGTGGTGACAGAGCCAGATTTCTTCCCATATGTAATCTAGAGTAAGACAGTCTCTCCAGAGGAGAAAAAGCCAGGTACAGCCCATGTATGTCCTGCAGGGAGAGCCCAAGCTGCCTAGCAAGCACATCACAAAAAACTCTCACACAGAGTCTTCAAAAGGATGAATTATCTGCATAATTATTTTATAGTTGTACCCAGACACAAAAGCTTGGTTGTCTGCCATGAGAACTAAGACTTCAAACTGCAAGCAAAAACCTGATTATTTGGTATTACTGAGAATGCCACTCTTACAGAAATTCAGTGGTGTCTTGATGGGGTTTTATCAGCATTTCAGAAAAAAAAAGAATGTATCATTTATGTGAAAAAAAAACACTTTGTGGTTATGAATTTGTGTCTTTCCAATGTTAAGATGCTGCTAATAGGCATCTTCAGTCTGACAGGAGAGATGCAGGGGACACAGTGGGGACAGACTGAATATTTGCCCATCTTTGCCCATCAGAACTTGGGTTTAAGTCACAGGCAAGAGTCCAGTGATGGCAGTGTGCTCCCTCTCCTTCCCATCTCCTCGCAGACTGAAAGCTCTGCAATCAGGGCAAAAAACCCCAGAAATCCAGGGAAAAGATTTGGCAGGTCCCCAGTTGGTCAGCTCAACTGCTCATCCCCCCTGTCTCACCTCATCAGGCTGTGGAAATGCCTATTCCAGACCAAGCGCAAGCCTGGAGGATGTCACACCCAGGGTGACACAGGGGGATGAGTGGCCAGGGCTGACATGGATCCTGGTGGTCCTGACCTTAGATTAGCAAAGCCAGACCTCAACCACCATGCTCAGGCAGCTCTCAGGGAAACGAGAGGCATAAATTATCTCTGTGTTAGGCTAATTCCTTCCCTATGCAAGGAAATCCATGTCTCTGAATAAAACAAAGCTTCCTCCTTCCTTCCATGGTGCCTCCAAGCAGATGTTCCTATGTTCCCCATTCTGAGTGCTGATACAGCCCAGAAAGGTTATCTAATTACAGAAACAATACTTATTGGATGCACTAATGCTTCTGCAATTTTAATAGCAATATGATAGCTAGGATTTATATTATTTTCCTTTTCTGATTAATTATTTACATAGAGACAAGCATAGATTATTAAGTACGTGTGCGCTGTGCCAGGCTGCAAAGAGATTTTTTAAAAAGAAAAGGGAAGAAACAGACTCTAAACTTTTTTGGAAACAATCATCCAAGTGCTTTGATACCCTGTGATCCAGCCATTTGCATTTAGGCTCCTGGGACATTGGTTCAGAGCACAGACTTGATCCAGGACACTACAGGTAATGTTGTGACTTCCCCAGTTTGGTAGGAAGCTGCAGTGGGGAGAGAAAACACTGATGTCAACACATCCATCCAGGAAAGCTGTGTTTAGCCATAAGCCTAACCAAATGGCTCAGAGGAATGCATGGCACTGGGAAACTTGATGAAATTTAGGTTGTTTTGCAGTGACAATTCACCTGTTCCCAATGTAACGTGTCCCAAAGGTGCTAACTGGAATCAGGAGAAAATTTAAGAACAACCAAGACTTCAGAGAGAGACATGTGTCATCTACTCAACCCATTCAAAGCATGGCCATGAGTTCCTCAAGTAGACTGTACTCTGGTGGAAGCACACATTTCCATACTCTTTTTAGTAAAAAAACCTCCAACATCTGTCTAAAATTTACCGTATTTTCCTAAGATCAAGTAATTCTTGGAGATTTGCCCCAATATACTTTAACAGACAAGTCAGATAATTATTTCTAAATGGGAACATTGAGCCTGGCCAGCTATTCAGGTGGGATGATCTCATTTGCAGTATTTCATTAAAAAAATTCAAATTAGCTTAAGACACTCTTAAGGCTACGGATAAAATTCTGCCCTTTACAGAGAAGTGAAAACCATGGCCACTGCACAACCATTCAGCCTGAAACACAAATCCCTGTTTAACATCTGTGCAAATTCCTCCACATTTGTTTGTCATTCTGCACACCAAAAGGCACTTTGCTAACTTTCTGCAAATCCAGGTATTTCTATGAAATGGTGTTGTAGTGCAGTGGTAAAATTAATGGCAGGAAACTCCTAAGGAGGAAAAAGACAAATCTTTATGCTTATGTCATTAAATTAATTCGGCCTGGAAAGAAATTAATCCTATCAAGTTTTAATCAGGTGGTGACTTTGCTTTGATTTGTGAATAACAGTTTTAATAAAAAAATATTTCACAGAACAGAAGAACCTCTAGTGCAAAATGCCCCACAGCCTCCTCCTCTGACTGGGAATTTCTGGTCATTAAAAAAAGCCAAACTAAAAGCAGAGCTATCACTACCTACCTCATCTGCAGCTATGAAAACGTGAGTGAGAGGTCGAAGGGGGGGGGGGGGGAAGTGAGTCCTTGGGAAAAAGGGATGGAAAAGATAAAATCTAATTAGAGTCACTCTAAAATCCCACTACCTCTTATAGTTTAGGAGGGAACAAAAGCAGGAGTCCATAAGCCACAGCAGTTCCTTCTCACATTGGCTTTCATGGCATTGCAGGTGGATTAAGTAAATCACTTCAGGCAGAAATTTACCATAGAGGATGGAGGGCATTCCTCCTCCCCCCAGCAGGAGCAGGCAGCTGAAGCCAAGCCAGCAGCCTGCTGGGTCATGGGCTGTGCAGGGAAGGGTCCCCACCTGTCCCCATGTGATCCCCTCTAAGAGATACAAGAGACCCCACCTAATCCCTGCCACTGGAATACAGGGGTGCCACCCTTTCAGCTCCAGGCAGGAACTACAGGGGTGACAGCCCCTGTCTGCATGAACACAGCTCCAGAAGAGGAGGAGATTTGGGATCAGATATGGGCATGTATCACACAACTCATAAAGGTCATGGCTTAGCTGTGCAGTTCTCCCACAGCCACAGAAAGAGCCTTGATCCAAACCAAAGGCAGCAGAAACATGGATCAAGGATGGACCTCATCTTCTCCAAGACCTAGAGGGAAATCAGCCACGCTGGAAAAGGAGCAAGAATGGGGCAGATTCGTGGATCTGGGAACTGCAACAGTCTCGGTACCTTCACAGCCTTGGGTGCTGGGGAAGGTGACACACCCAAAGGGAAAGCAGAAACACTCATGGATGGAAAGCAGAAACACTCTTAAATGGGCCCAAGTGCCCGTGGTGTTTGCAGTGATGCTGCAGCCTCCTGAGCATTGCAGCAGCATCTTCCTTGTGCCAGCCAGCCCCGCTCCCTCTGCCTGCTCTCCTGGAGCAGGATGGGCTGGGAGCAAGCACCTCTCCTCCTGCAAGGAGGAAAGGCAGATCTAGACAGAGCTCCTGCCCCCACTATTTTCTGGGGAGGACTTCACAATAGAGTAAATCTCAGGTAGCAACGAGCCCTGGTGCGCAGGGAAAGGCTGAATGTGGCTGAGAAACCCTTCCATCACGCTGTCACAGAAAGCAAGCTCCCTGGGGCTTGAAGGAAGGCTGTGCCTTAAACGATTTGCTCTCTAATGGGCTTTTTCTTTGCAATCAGCATGTGAACTCTGAAAAACTACTGGTTTGGTTTGCAGAGTATGCAGTCCTGAGCCCACAGAACCCACGCAGGTCCCTGTTCCCCCTGCTCCTGATTGGCAACGCTGCCAAAAGAGCCTGCCTGCAATTTCTGCATCATGCATTGTATAAAAAATAATGTGCTTCTGATTTTAAAAAGAGTTTTTAAAAATATGCCATTGGAACATCACTTTGCTAAAAGCTAAAAAAGATGCATTTTCAGTAACAGAAATGTGAGAAAAGAAGTCTGGAATAGGGCAGTTTGTCCCACATGAGGACTGCACGCCCAGAGTCAGATGGGTTCCTGTGAAACCAGAGGGATTCAGGGTAGGAGTGAAGGATCCTTTGGGGCCAGTGAGAGCAGAGGACCTGGCCTGACTTTGTTCTTATCCCTCTGTAGAGACAGGACAGGAGGGATGGGAGTTCCTGAGGGTGACCTTGCACAGCTGCTTGCAGGGCAGTGCTGAATGTTCTCCAGCGCAATGCACACACTGCAGCAGGAACTGGAGGGCTCTGCAACACCCAGCTTCAGCTGGAGAAAAGGGCAGCAGCTGGGTGGGATGTGCAGGGAGGAGACTCCTCACTGTCTGTCATCCCTGCCCAAAGCCCCCTCAGAGCCTGCTCTCCATGAGCAGTCATGGTTCAGGTTCCAGCACACACCTAGGATGGGAGAGATGTTGTTCCCCAGGTCACACATGGAGTCTCCAGTGGACCAGAGCCCTGAGTTAAGTAACCATCTGTCACCTTTACAGCCAGAGAAACCCTATTCCCTTTGTGCCTGCATCTCCCACAGTGATTACTTCCTGGCCTCTTTCTCCAAGGGCCCAATTGCCATCAGCATTTCTCATCCTTTAGGAGAGATGCAGAGGACTAAGGCTGAGCAGCAGCCTCTAACCCCTTCTCCTGAAACAAGCTTAGTCTTTGTTGCACTGTATTTACGTCTGTTTTCCAAGAGTGGGGAAAAGCAAACAACGTAGAAAACCTTTAATTTCACATTTTTTTCCCAGCTGGTAAAAATGATAGCTGGATATGCACACATCAGTATAATCGTCTCCCAAACAAATGGCACAATGACAAACCGAGGGGGCGGGGAGAGGGGGAGCAGAGCACAAGCTGGTGTTTTCAATTTAGAAAGTATGCATTATTTACACTGCCATTATTCCACTCAATTTGAGTTCACGCTTTAGTCCTAATTTCAGTATAATCAAAGTCAATGAATATTTAATCAGCATTGCTTCCAGAAATTGAGTAATGCCATTAACATAATGTCCCCAGGACTTCAATGCCGATTTTCCTCAAAAGCATGGGACTTCTGCTCTTCCTGCCCTTCCCCCCCATCACTTTAATCAGTTGGTGCTCTGATCCCCACCTTTGCTGGGCTGAACAAGGTGGGACCTGTCCAAAATGCAGTGAATGGGAGCAACACTTCCCAAATGCAGAGATGTGTCCCCAGTGATGCTGACCCAGCCCCAGGATAGGTAATAAAAGTAGAGATTTCACTTCAATGTGGCTCAGTATGGAAAAGCATCGTAATAACAATAATCCATTTGCACTTCTGGAGCACCTTTCAGTGGAGGGGCTCGAGTCATTCTGCAGGCATTAATTAATGCCTCCCACTCCCCTGCAAGGAGGACACTTATTTGTGTGATAGCTAATCTACAGATAGGAAAACCGAAGCATGCTGAGGTTAAGTGCCTGGTTTGCAGCCACCCAGGAATCCAGTGGCATTTGGGCACAAGTCTGGAGCTCTGACTGCCTCCAAGCTTCCTTTCCCAACCAACAGACTGTGCTGCTTCACTGAAATGAGATCAAGAAAAGCAGCAGTACCTATGAATATTTATGAACAATACAAAATTACAGCATAAAAAATTGTACAGACATTTCAGAGCTGCTAAGTGATGGCTCCAGAGCTGTATCTCTATGTGCACAGAGAATTCAGCAGTCAGTGCACACATGCCCCCTCCAGTGGGGCTCCATCTAATCTATCATCTTTTCTAACATGACTATCACTGTAATATCTCAGCAATGCCTTCAGCTGAAGACCTATCACAGCCTTCCATCTATCTGAGCTGGTTTATAAAGCTTTTCTCCATGGTGCTGGAAAATCTGTGGGGCATGTCTTTTAAAATATTGGATAAATTCCCCACTTTCCCTTCTGTAAGTCTAGATAGAGCTTTAATGCAACCTTTATCAGTAATGAACAATCTCTTGTTCCCCCATAAAATTAGAATTAATCCTTTTTTATGTTAATAAGGAAAGAACAAAGTTCAATTTTGTTCACACAACACATACAGTTGGGAAGTCTGAGGTTACATATAGAAAGTACTTTGAAAGTTATTCTAACCTGATTTTTTAGAGGGTTTTGATAGTTTGGGATCATCACACTTTCATAAACTCTTCCATGAATGATTTCTTATTACATATCAGTTTACTGGTCCCCTATTTATAGATATATCTATTGTTCTCAGCAGGTTCCAGCATGGCACAGGCTCACCTCAGTGCAGGTCTTCCCTTCAGTGATGCCATTAAGGATCATTTTTCAACTGCTGAAGATTTCTGGGTTGCACAGGTGCATGCGGCATATGGAAAATTTCACTTCCCATATCTGAGAGTGGCCTTCAAAAATATTTTCTCTAGAAGTTTGCAGAGCCGTTCAAGCTCAAAACCAGTAATACCAATATGTGCTTATTTTGATGAATTACATCATGGCTGTAACCAACTCAAGTGTAGTTCTGCTGGCCTGGCCATGCATTTAGGCTGATGTTGGCAAAGATAAAGTAGAATTTGACAAATTCACATTCCAGCTCCATGGAATTATCCTGATGTGGGTAAATATGAAGATCAAGTTTGCAATCATTTTAAAAGCCTTATTCTTGACTTGTGTCTAGAGTTTGCTCTTAGTGATGGAATGGAGGAAATAAATTATGCAGAAGGAACAGGGATGGAGGAGCAAAGCCTGTGCCTGCAGAGGGAGTGAGGAAGGACTTTGCTGGAGTAGGAGTGGGGAGGTATTTGTTATGGTCTGGAGAAAGGTAGAGACTTTCTCAGCTCAGAAGCTCAAGCCAGCAGCAAAGAATAGCTTGTACATGTCACTGGCATCACAGAGTGGAAGCCTCCTGTAATCTCAAGGAAAGCACTTCTATAAGCCCAGGTAGCATTTTTCCAACCTATCTTGTTCTTAATAACAAATATTTTGAAGCCAGAAGATTAATGGTTCTGTGGAAGTGACACATTCTGCTGTCTCTTGAATGAAGTTGTCTCAGCCATGCTCCACCAACATCCTCCTGTTTATCCTAATGGCTTTACACACCAGCCTTAGCAAACACCACTGCCACCCTGGAAAATCCCAACTCTGAATGAAAACCAGTGACTCTGACAACATCTAGGGATGCTTTCCTTTGAAGGAGAACAAAGCGGTCTTACATGTGAAGTCTGCAGCCCACCAACATCCACAGAAGGGCAATCAGCTCTCACAGCACTGTTGGGAAGGCTTTTCACAGCCCAGTTCCTGACAGGCAGGGCAAGAGTTAAGCTGGAGGGTGGGGGAGAAGCCAGAGGATTGCCATAACATATCATCAGTGGGACTATTAATAGGGTTCAGGTTATAACTTATTCATGAACTTGTGCACTTTTCACTCGTACAGTATGGCAGGGTAACTCGGGAACACTTATGAATGACACCACTAATGCACCAAAGAGAAAGGAAACACAGTTCTGCTGCTGTTGCACATTAAACCTATCTATTGCTCTTCAAGACCACAGCAGATCAGTCAAGCAGACATGGATACTGCTGTTAAAAATGGGCCCTCAGAGCATCACTGCCCCCGCTGGGTCTGGGATGCCTTCGGCAGATACGCAGCGCATTAAATCATTTCGTCTTGGCAATACTTGCACAACTTGATGCATGATTCCTGTTTCAGCAGACACTTATGAGCAGTGTCAGACTCAACAGGCAGCTCCTCTCTGCATGGCCATGGAGGCCCAGTGGCAGCCCAAAGGCATTCCTTTTGCTCTTTGGAAACCCAATGGAATTTGGAACAACGGCCTTCATTAGAAATGCCACGATACAACTCACAGTAAACTGATGCTGATAAACTGGGCCAGAGCAAAGAGTCCAAAAAGCCCCACACCCTGAAAATTCAGCTCCGTGGTTTTTGAAGTTCACCTCCATGGTTTTGAATGGCCCTGAGGGCAGGTGAGAGCAACCACTGGCACCAGGAGGTTATGGCTGACCAAGCAGCACCTACAGTATCAAAACAGAGCTCACAGAAATGTGAAGACCCAAATTCCCATTGCTACTTTGGTTCCTGAAGGAACTGGAGGCTTATACTATGGCACAAATAATTTAGGACTCAATAGATATGGCAAAGACAATGGGGTGTGTCAGTAGCAAGGCTGAGGGAAGATCCTAACTATCCCTTGGGACCGACTTTATTCCCCTCACCTGCACTCCTGGCAAGAGATTTAGCACTTGTCACTGGTCACTGTTTTATCTCCAGTGTCTTAATTGTCTTCCTGCTAGTTAGGGCTCATTGTATGTTCTATTGATTGTTGTTTCCCCACTAATTGACTGTGTGGTTGTTGGCTTCTTTAATTGCCATCCTGAAAGGCACTGTAAATTGCCCTACATCAACATTAGTGATGGTAAGAAAACCAGAGTGGCGCAAGGAATTTCAGTGTTAATGTAGTGGGGAAACAGCAAGGTCTTGGAATGCTCTCAGCCCATTTAATTCCCTCTCTCAGCCAACTCATCCTAACCTCGTACACCAAACATTAAAGTTTTCACTTCCACATGCTGGATTCAAGTTCTGGTTTTGCCCCACATTGTGGTTCAGTGTTCATTAACCCAGACAATGGATGTGCAGAGCCTTCAGCATATCCTTTCCAGCACACGTGTGCTTCCCAGCTCCTCCTCCAGTTATCTCAGTCTGATCCAAGACACAGAAGTCAATGGGTAATTTTTTTAGACTCCCACAGACATTTTGGTCCAGATCTTAAAACATTTAACACTTCTTACAGACCTAAGGATACAGACAAGGGACTAAGGGAGATTTTTCAAGTTGTCTGCCTCCTACTAATTAACTCAACCACGTTAGAGCCTTTGAAAGTTTGACAAAGCACTCACAAGCATTTTTAGACAGTTGAATTGCTTTACCTGGCTCAGTCCTCCAGCCCCCATATTTGCAAACATTGTCTGCATATGCCAAACTCTTAGTCCAGACACACAGGACAGGATGAGTCAGTCATGCAATACATTTAGCTGTTCTGGAGATGACAGAAGACTACAAGAAGAAAGATTAATTAAAGACCTAGACAAGGAAAAAAACCCTTTTTTTCAGAAACTATTTAGCAGTGAAAGGCACTGGGCATTATTTGAGGCTTATTGAATTCATGTTGGCTCTCTCTTTTCTGGAATAGTGTCAATACTGCAATTGATTCCAGGCCTTTTCTCAGAAGAATCCCAGTTCTAATTTAATCCTATTGAGCAGCAGTCAGAAGCCCACCAAGGGAGGAATTCCACTCATTTGAGCAAAACGGCCAAACAGTGGTGGGTTTGACAAAACCAAGACATGCTTTTTGCCTTTTTGAAGGCCTTTTGCCTGTTTTTGAAGGGTGACTGTCACTGCAGCAGTCCCTGTTGCTGTCACTGCCTGCTCCCAAGAATGCAACATCCAGGACCTTGCTTGTTTTCCTATTAAGGCAACAAAAGTGCTTTGCTTACTTTTGTGTAAAAATGAAAATATGTTTTAAAGATGATAGATGGTCCTTTTGGCTCCTGATGCTTTTCTCTTTTCTTTTCTTTTCTTTTCTTTTCTTTTCTTTTCTTTTCTTTTCTTTTCTTTTCTTTTCTTTTCTTTTCTTTTCTTTTCTCCTAGGTAAGAAAAAAATCCCTCCCTTTCTGTGCAAATGTTCATGAGGGAACAGTTAAATGTTCTTTTTCACACAGCTTTTCAACCGGTCAGTACAGGAGGTCACATTTCAGCTGATGAGAATATGGTATGAAAACTTTTATGTGCTATTCCTACATATCCTGACCTCCTTGCTATTCCTTCTCACCTCTACTAGATGTTAAAAAAGCAACAGAATAAGAGGAATTCCCCCGTCAACACTCAAAATCTATCCCCCAGCCTTCTCCAAATCACTTGAGTAGTTCTTACTATGAGGAGCTAAGGGTGACTATGAGTTAGCCTGCCACATTTACAGGCCTTTCTTTAATTTCAGTACACTGCTCTTGACCTTTAATGGAATGATTAGTGATGTGCTGCAGCAGCAGCAAGAGGGGGAGCACAACTGAAGCCAGGAAAGCCTAGGGATGCAATCCCATCCATCTTCAGATGCCACATCCCCAACAATATCTGCTGTGAGCATCAATTCATTAGACTGGTGCAATCTCCTCAGTAACAGCCCCAACCTGTCCCCTGCTGCCTCCACAAAGCAGTTTGTTAAACCCTCACAAGTCAGTGCAGAACCAATTTGCTCAGGCTTCATTATTCCCCAGCACTAACCTTATTAACCTTTAGGCACAGCAAAAGGGTTGTTTATTTGCTGAAACATCTGCTTTGAATTGGAGTGATGAGAAGTGTGGTAGGAGCACATGGAGAAGGGAGGGACATCTCTCAGCAGTGCTGGCCTGGGCTGTCCCAGGCTCTGATGGGGCACAGGTTCCTCAGCCCACAGAGAACAGCCCAAGGGGGCTCTGTCTCCTGGCCTGAGCAAGGGACAGGTTTAGCTGGGCTTTTTCCAAAGGAAATGGATGGAGGAGTTGCTGTTTCCATGGGTCCTGCTGCTCTGTGCAGATGTTCTGTTTGGCTTCACTTTGCCCTTTTATCCACAAATAAACCAACTCACCTCCCTCTCCTTCAGAGTGCTGCATCTATGTGTGCTCAGGATTAGCACTGTAGCCAAACAGCCCATGTGTTTAATTTCTCCTAAAACTTAGACAAACTCAAATTCCTTGGTTGTCTTTCTGCCACCCTATTAATGAAGCTGTCCCTGTTGTTCCCACACCACCTTGGATTCACTTGTCTCTGAAACCAGATTCATACTCAGCAGCTTGAAAAAGAAGAATACACATGCACACATGCACAAACCAACCTAATCCAGATCTAATTCTAAGGAGCTGATGGCTACTTGAGGAACAGGTCACTTTGTAAATGAGAATATATTAAATACTCTCCTGAGAAAAGAGGGCTACTCAGTATTTCTGCAGCTTTGTGCAATGCTCAGCTATTCTGAAGTATTTCTAACTTTTGACAATTTAAGCAAGACCAGTTTCTCTGTCTGAATGCCTTTAACTCTCACCTTCCTCCCAAAACAGAGGCCTATTCTTCCCATGCCTTCTAGCCCAGTCTCATCACCTGTTGGAAATCCCACAGGGAGAAACAAGGAATAAGTAGTCCCCTTTAGCCATAGTTTTAATGTCCTATATGTGGTACGTGTCAACATTATTTAACTGCAAACTTCTTGCTGGAACCTGATCTGATGGTCCACGTTATTTCCTAGGTCTGCCTCATTATAGGAACACAAACAGAGAAAGTGGCAGAAGTTCTTAAAACAAGAAAGGGAACAGAGACAATCCCTGAGAGTTTTATATCTGCATTTTGAGGTGCCTGACAAAAGTTTGCAAGCACATTTTGCCTGTGAACAGCACATTACCCGCCACGTCTGAAGGTGCCAAAAAAGCGAGCTTGGAACACACACAGGGGAAGGACTGAGTTGAAAAAAAGCCAGTTCAGTGTCTATCTGCTCACAACAACCAACAAGCACATAAATGAGTCTTGCACTCTTCATTCTTCATCTTCACTCTGTGGCCACTCTCCAAAGAGAGGCAGTGTGATGAGCCAGGGAAAGCAAATCTAAACACCCCTGTTTCAAGATCTCATTAACTGGGAAGCAAATAAGTGCACTGAAGCTTTCATTCCTCGAGCTGAAACAGGAAAAGTTAAGAGGAGAGAAAAAAAAAAACTTTTGAAGTGTCAGAATTTTTTTGCTTCTCATCTTTAACAGTACATTTTTAATAGCTGATCCTCCCCATGAAACCCTCGGGAGCAGGGTTTAGGGAGCCAGAACTTACTGGAGTGCTTACATCCACATTTCAAAACCCAAAGCCTTTCTACAGAAAATAAAATGATTGAAAAACTGCATGAAGTCTCTCCCCCATATAATCTAGAAGCTCATTAGCTACTTTTTGACTCTTGAGCCATTAAGGTTTAGTGGCTCCATGCCTTCATTCACGTCTCCTCTTCCTCTGGGCCAAAAATCTTCCTTAGTCTTCCTGCTCCAACCTCTTCAGAGCTTCACCCTTCGTCTCTGCAGTGGAGGGGAGGAAGGCAAGGAGTCAAGGAGCTCTTTTATACAGCAGCTAGAGGGGGTCAGAGATTTAAATTTCCCCAGAGGACAGATGATACCAAAAAAAAAAAAAAAAACAAAAACCAACCACCCAGAAGCAACAAGTGAGATTCAAGGCTTTGTGTTTGTTTCAAGAGCAAGAACTGAGTCAAATGCCTGTGATCGTCACCATGAGATCCTCCCACCTTCAGAAAAACAAAGCATCTGAACATGATGGTAAAGTTTTACACAGGTTATAGTTAGCAAAAAGGTCTTTCTTTTACACAAAAGGATAAGCAATCCTAAGGAAAGTAGAAGCCTGATTAATTTTTCAAGTCATCCAATATTAAATAAATACTTGGCAAAATCAATGGCTTCTGCTGAAATTCAGTGAAACTTCCTTGGTATTTTGGAACACCCCTTTTCATTTCCATTGGGGTGATTTTTTTCTCTTTCAAACTAAAATTTTTCTTTTTTTTAAGAATTGATAATCAAAGACCATAGTTCCTCACTTACTACATGTTCATTTGCTTCCAGCTTCTTAAGATCAATGTCCTTATGTTTAAAAATAATCACAAGTGCTACTAAAAGTGCAAATAAATTCTAAGCAGCCTAGCAAAGCATTGCTTCTAAATAATATTCAATGTTTATAAGCAATCCTACAACAACAGATGTGCTAAAGAATTAATTATCACTTGTATTGTCTTAGGACTTCAGATCACTACAGAGAGCTGACCCAAATCATCTGTCCAAGACCCTGGGCTATGCATGATCCCACTCTTCAGAAAGTCTCTCTACTCCAGTTTGTGTGGTAGCACTCAGCCAAAGTTAAGAAAAGCTTTTCATTTGCCTAAACTGGAGCCTAGTAGGCTTTTTTTATTTTTGTCTGCTATAAGTGCCTCTGTTACTTAGAAATCTGATATTTAACTGGGAGCTCAGGCCAAAACCCCTCAGTTTCAAGGGGAGAGAAGGGCTGGGGTACCCTTCAAACCATGCCCCAGAGATACCAGGCTGAATTTATTTTTTTCTTTTTTTTTTCCAGTTAATGTTTAAACATTTTTAAACTGACATAGAAAGAGGCATTTTTAAGATCCTTGAATTCCTTTCCTTTTCTTGAGGGAAACTAAACACACCCACAAAATTTGGGGTCCAGGTATCTGCCTTTAGTCAGCTGTAAAAACATTTGGCATAAAGATGTTGAGCACACAACAGAACAGCGCCAAAGGAGAAACTGAAACTCAGGAATGCTCAGATATCTCAAACATCTCTGTAAAACAGGGAGAAAAATGCACAGCCCCAGATCACCCCAGGCCCTTGCCCAGCACGCCAGGAGCGTGGTTGGGATTGCAATTACAGCCAACCATGGAACTGCCCAAGCAATGACATCACCACTGTCATGGAAACCCAGTGGTTTTGTCACAGGCAACTGAAACCTGGTGCCTGGGAAGCAACAGGGAGAGCTCGAGTTTCCATTCCAGAGTTCCCATTCCAGAGTTCCCATTCCAGAGTTCCCATTCCAAAAGCAACATGTGCCTCTGGCTCAGATCCCTGCCCTGGAGAGCCTCCTCTGCTCTGTCCTGTGGCCACAAAGGTCACAGCTGGAGGGGGAGGCTCAGTCTGTTCCCCTTGAGCCAGACAGTGTCTGAAGCTTGAGAAAAGTTTTACTTTCTCTTGTGCTTTTTCTAATTATCACTTTGGGTCACTTCCCTTTCAGCAGCAGAAGAGGCAAGAGGATTCACCCTGGCTGATGGAGTCAGCTGCTGACAATACATTACACTTAAAATTCCTTTTAATATTCTGCTTAGACACACTGTAAAAGAAGAATGGATATTCCGAATAATTAAAATATGTTTAATTTGCATGGAGCTCAGGGCATTGTTCTGACATCAAACATCACTGTCAACCATATGTGGAATTTCAACTGCCAAGTGCTTCATTTATGTGAAAATTAGCTTAAGTGTACAAAGAATGAAAAATTTATGATTATTTCACATTTTAATAAATGCAGTGCTATGCATTAATTTAGACTTCTAAAACAATTTTGACAGTGACAAGGGAATCCTTCACAGACTAAGTGCTGCAGCGTGCCGTGCTTCACATGTCCTGCGGAACTATGTGGCGGAGTGTTAAGGCAGTTAGATTTTTATGTTTTTAAACAAAGATATTATATGACTATATCACTTAAAATACTGCTTCACTCTTCCCATGAGACAGCACAGAACCCATCAATGGCTTTCAGACAGATCGGCATCTCACATTACACAAAAATGTTTGCAGTGAGGAAAAAAAAGTGCATATATTACATTGTTCAGTGTAACAGGCATTGGCAACCGTACCCAGACTTTTGTTGTACAGGAAAATCAGTTGGGTGGTGACAGGATCCTCTACAAGGTGCTAAGATCTGGCACCAGTGAATTATTTTTCGTTAGCATCTTCTGTTCTTCACAGTAAAACACAAAGCTGCTCCACCTCTCACTCCTTATAGGCCACGGGGGATTTCTCCAGGCCTCAGTGGGAATCCCACAATGGTTTTTGGGATCTGGGGTACCCCAGACTAAGAGAGGAAACATTGGCAACACCTCACAAACTGCTCCTTCTCTTGGTCCAACAGGAGGTTCCCTTCAAACGGCACTTTTTGTATAACGATCAACTTTGCACTTTGCATGACAAAATTAATAAAGTATTTCTGTAAACATGGAATCATAGAATCATAGATGAGTTTGGGTTGGAAGGGACCTTTAAAGGTCATCTGGTCCAGCCCCCTGCAATGAGCATCTTCAACCAACGTCTGAAATTCTGTGCAAACCCTCTGACTCAAAATACAAATGACACAAAGGAAGAAGAGGATTTTAGCCATTGTCAGCCCACATAAGTCTGACTTTCGTGCTTTGTAAGATCTGGCATTTACAGACATGTTAAACACAGTACACTCCCCTCTCTGCATGTATTGCATGCTCAAAATCTACATTAAAAGAAGGTTATTAACACCATCCTGCAAGAGTTCAGAAAAGAGACCAAAACCAACTTCATCCTGCCATTTCCTAAGGTGGGGCTCTTTGAACAAATCTCTTTGGTGTATTTCCATTTCTTCTTTTCTTTCTTTTTTTTTTCTTTTAAAAAGCAAACTTATAAAAATGGAAATTCTATCACATAGCCTCACCTTGAGCACAGATGAATTATAAACAGGGTTTGATCCTTCAGATCCACCTAGAGCTCTCAGCATGTGAGCTTATCTAGTAACCAAAAGCAGCAAAAAGCCTTCATCCTATCTGAGAATCAGCTCTGAAAGGAGATGAGATCAGACACATGCTTTGCTATTGGCTTTCATGGCTGTTTCCTGACAGCAAAATAGTACTAAGAATAAAGAACCTTAAGACCCATTCCAGCTGCTTTAAACAGGTATGATCTGGCAGGCACAGCCACTTCTCTAAACTCTGAATCGTGAGTCAAAATCTCCACTTCATGGTCAGGTTGCTCCAGGCCTGTGTTGTCCAAATGCGGATCTTATTCCTTGTTTCAATAACACCAAGAGCAGGACTAATCTCTGCTAGGACAGGAGCAAACCTTGCTCTGAGTCTCTTTGGCCTAAGAAAGCTTGGCCTGGCACAGGGAATGAGTCACTTACAAAATCTGCCTGCTGGGTATTGAAGAAGCAAGTGCTCTACATGTTCATTTTGCAGGTCCACGTGGCCTTTTGGGTTCATGTGGGAATGGCCACTCCCTGTGGATGGGAGCAGAGCCCAGGACACTGCTGGAGTGCCCTGTGTGCCATAGTTTGGTGGTTTGGATGCCACCAGCCAAGCACAGACTGTCACTGCTGGGCTGGGTGGTGACCTGCCACGGGCCAGCTGCTCTCCCAGAGGGGCCTGCATGGAGGCAGAAGGAAATCGAGGAAGGAAGGAGTTTGCTGGTGTCCTTGGTTTTGCAGAGAGAGCTGGAGAGTGCTGTGGGAAGACACCTTTGAGGGAAACCTTCACAGGACTGAGAGGGTCCCAAATTACTGAGAGGAGCAGCAGCTCTGCTGGCTCTGCTCGATGCACACTCAGCCATGCTCAGTAAGAAGGATGCCTTTCTATGAACACCTCTGGTCTGGGACTGAGGTGAATCCCTCCCCCTGCTCTGCAGCTTGCCCTGGGACCCCTGTAAGCAGTCATTGGAGGCAGAGCTGGCCGCTCACTCTGCTCCCCTCCAGTGCTCCCTGCCAGCCTGGCACCACTCAGGGACCAAGCAAATGTCCCCTGCCTTGCTTGGTCCTCCCACCATTGCTCCAATGCCTCCACAGCCCTCAAGCTAAGAGTTTGCACTCATTCACTTAGTGTCTATCAAAGGAAATGAAAATGCAAACAAGAAAATCAATGTTTGGGGTTTTTTAAACAAGTTATCTTACTGACATTTATGCTGCAAGTGCAAGGTGGTGTTTGATTACCCTGGCCTAAAAGGCCAGGAGAAATACTGGTTCCAAAAAAGCCCCTCTGGAATGAAAACATCTCCATGGGCTTTACACTGGATAGTAGATATCTCATAACTTACATAATCACCTCAAGTGGGATTTCAAAACTATTCTGCTCTAGTCCTACTGCATTTCCACCACAAATTGAAGATCATTTTAAGCACTGATTTGAATAGAGACATTTAAGAGCCTTAATATTTCTCCAACACTTTTTACTAAGCTTTTGTGCAGTCTGTAAGTCAGATGAGAGTGGTATTTGCATTTTTGTAAAACAGCACGTGGATCGTTTTTATCTGGAGAATACAACTGAAAACTGCCATCAGAAATTAAAGGAAAATCTAGAAGCAAGTATTTAAAAGCAGATGAGAGGCTGGTCCTTTACTTGGCTATCAATTTGTGTAGAATCCAACTGTCTGAATATATTGGGGGAAAAATTTCTTGTGATTCCAGGACCACAGTGGGATGTTTTCAGCCAGACGAAACCGAGATCATTCTGGTGTTAAATATTTGCTGGAGGAGGTTAGGCCTTCAACCTAATACCAGCAGGCTGCCCCAGGGAATTGTTCCTAACTGCAGAATATTTTGTCAAAAGCACTATCATCACATGCAATTTCCAAACCAGTAACACTAAACCAGAGAACTGCAGCTGGGGAGAAGGAAAAGGCAGTGGAAAGGCAACAGAAAACAGAAGGAAAAGGGAGCTTGCAGCAGCCAGGAGACCAAGGCAGCAGTCAAGAGGGGCACCTTTTGTTTATATCAGGGGTGACCAAACCTGAGCTTTCCCTCCTCATTTTGCAGCACCAAGGCCAGCCAGCCACACACAGCCTTGCCTCCAAGGTTTGAGCAGTTTGAAGCACCTGCAAGGGGGTACCACTAATGGAACACCCTCTAAGGAGGTTGCAGATGCAGGGGGAGGAGATGGAGCTAACAATGAGCTGAGGAAGCAGAAAGGACAAACCAGAAGCAGGACAGACTGAAACGCCACAAGTGAGACTCTTATATTAAATGAAAATGAACTGAGAACTTGACAGTCACCTGTCAGATGCCAAAACAGGAATTGTCTCTTCCCCCCATCGACTTATATGGCCCCACACACTGCTCCAGAGCAGTAAAAAAATCAGAGGTTTTGTGTGCAAACAATGCTGCTGAATTATGAAACTCATACTGTGGGTCAGGGTTTCTGCACTAGCCCAAGGCCATAGTCCAAGAAGACTTAAGAAAACAAAAATCATTCGATGTAAACTCCTCAGAAGCAATAAAAAGGCAGCCATGACTCAGGTCGGTCACCACATTTTTAGTGACCATACACATGCCTGAATATGTCTACATTATATATCTACAGCTACAAATCCACCACTGGCATAATACCTGGAGGAACTCAGGGTGGTTGTAGAACCCGGTGACACAGAACATTCAGCCAAGCCCTACAGAGAATCATTAAGCTTGGAAAAGACCTCCAAGATCCCCAACTCCAACCTTTGACTGAAAACCACCTGGGTAAGGTTGTCTGGACAGCTCCCACACGCCAATCTCCACACCAGAGACAAGCAGAGGCACACACAGCACAGCTACACCACGTTTACTGCCTGGCAGATGAGCCAAGATCTATTGAAGTTTCTACCCAGGGTCTGTCCCAGCCCCAGCACGTGCCCTTCCTGTGTGTGCAAACAGAGCCATGTCTACCCCAGGGTGACCCCCAGGTCCTGCAGTGGGGACAAAGCAGGGCTTGTGCCCCTAATCCTCCAGGCAGGAGGCAGAGGATAAACTCAGTCACTGGAAAAGGGATGTTGAGCACATCCTTCCCACACCTCCTGCCAGCTGCTTGCAGCAGGGCTGGCGTGGGATTTGCAGCCAGCTGCTAGCCTTGGTGGGAGGTACAGTGCCACAAGAGCAGGTAGATGGAACAGGGGGGATCTGTCAAGGACTTCAGAGAAACAAAAAGAAAAAAAAAAAAAAACAAGAAAGAATTAAATAGAAAAAGGGGTTGGGGGATAATTACAAAACAAGTATTTTTAATGGTTGCTGGCAGAAACCCCAACCCTTGTATTTAAATGGCTTTTTTAATTAAAAAACAGCAGGCTATGAATGCTAATCTCTCCGAGCAGAAAGCTCCTGATGGTTTGCCTGTTTCCAAAAGACTAAATCAATCAGCAAGAAGGCTAACCCCATCTTGGGAACAGGCATTTCAGAAGGGCCTCAACTTTCAGAGGCTGCGTGTGCTGCACTCCTGAACACACAGAGCAAGGTGCAAACTAACACCAAAACTGCAACATTCACAAAACATGTCCAACAGTGTTTTAACTTTTTTTTCCCTCGATCTGATCTGTTTTTCCTTGTTACTTCAGAATGGTTTTTTTCTAGCTAAAAATATCAGTGGAGGCCTGCCAGGCTAAAATGTGCAGTTTGAGTCCCTAAGTGTTTGGGTAGGGAATATTCCAATTGCTCCACATTTTCGCCTATGTAAACTATTTAACTTGCAAATCAGAAAGCAATGTTGTATGACACACTTGGGTTTTTCTTGGAATCTCAGCAGACATGCAGAGAAAAAAACCAGCATATAACCAGCAGAGAAAATGAGAGGAGAAGAGAAAAAGAGAGAGAGAAAGAGAGAGAGAGAAGGATGTCAACCATGTAGTACAGAAATAAATTGTTAGCAATTTTTTATGAACTGAGTTTTCCCAAATGTGAAGCAATTTAACAATTTTGTACCATTGCAATTCACAGGATCTGTGGGTAGAGGGATTTTAAAGGAAAATCCAGCCCTATTTTATTCTGTGTCAAAAATTATGTGTCATTTTGTTTCTTTCCCACATTTTATATTTGTACAAAGTGTGAGAGAAATGAAGCCTCACCAGGGAAGGCCACCAGCAGGAAACAGAATAAAAAAATTCCTGGTGCTGCAGAGCAATGAAAGGCTTCCTACCTTGGCACTGCCATGACCCTGATTAACTGGATTTGGAACATCCTTTTCCAGGCCTTGTGACTGTTTTTAGCTGGGCTGTCCACGCTGCTGATCCTGGGGAGGTGGTGATGGTGTCCAGTGGCACCTGGGGCTCTGGACACATGGAAAAAGGATGTGCCCTGAGGCTGTGGCTCAGCCCAGCTCTGCCTCTCCTGGGCTCAGGGTTCACAGGTGCCACTCTGCTGCCTCCCAGGCACAGCATCAGTGGCTGGATGGCCACGTGCAGTTGCTGGAAAGGGAATTTACAGAGACCAGAGTCAAGGAGCAGCAGCATGGCAGGGCTGTGCGCCCCAGATACTCAGGACACTCTCCAAATCCATCTCAGTCAGACTCAACAATGAGTCCTGTCTGTTGGGACACTCCTCCTCCTCCTCCTCCTCCTCCTTCTCCTCCTCCTCCTCCTCCTCCTCCTCCTCCCTTTCACCACACTCCTTTCCCTTGCCTGGGATGTGCTCCCTGCAGTCATCTCTGCACCCAGGGATGGATCTGGTTCCCCTCCAGAGCTGCATCCCCAGCATGTGGCTCACAGGAGAAAATGTGCTAGAAGAACTGGAGAGATCTGCGTCAATCTTCTCAACCCTTACCCAGCAAGGAGCAACTCTCAGCCTTCTCTGAAAGCACAAGGTCCCCCCTGACACACACAAATGCTCTTCCCTCCCATCTCCAAACACCCGGTCCTTCCCAGCAGCACCAGACAGCAGAGCAGGTGCTGTGCCAGTCTCCTGGCCTTCTCTCCCTGTCCCCACACTGGGACATCAGTTCTTCCTCCTGTGTCACTGTGCCAGCTCCTGCTGATGGAGCTGGCCTCCCTGCTTTTCCTTGCTCAGGCAAACCATGTGTGGGAGAAAAAACCAGCACAAATACCACAGCATGCCAAAAAAAAAAAAAAAAAACAAACAAATATTATGTATATGCACTTAAGTTAACCCAGTCTGCTGGTCTCATGAAGGACAGAGATGCTCAAGAAATATTTTGTGCCAAGTGTTACAGAGAAAGAGATAAACAGGGCCACCACTGATGTGCACATCTTTTCTAGGATCTGGCTGCATCAGGAGCCATGGCTTCTGTGAGGTTCCTTCGAAGGCAGGCAGAGTTTAGTCTCCAGTGAGGCTGTCACTGAGACAAGTGACAAGTGACAAGCCTCAGAGATATCACCACTCACTCTGCGTGACCACACTGATGCGCCTGGGTGCTTTGTACAGCTCGTGCCATAACTTTGAGGCGCCCTGTAAGACTCAGTGATGAAAGAAGCTTTGCAGAGGTGCAATTCAAATTACTGCCTGGGTGCCCTTTCCTTAAGTCAGGCTAAGCTTTCACTAGGATCAAGGTAAGGAACAGCTCCAAGGAATTTCTCTGCAAACTCATTTTGCAGGATGCTGATTTCTCATTATGAGAGAACACAAATCCATTTGACAAGAGATGTTCTCTTTCCACTCTCATTTTGTTTCACAACCTATGGCCTAAACCTCAGGTGCATTTTCAAATAAGCCAGAGCTCGTCCTTGTAAAGGAATCTCTATAGGAAACAAACACGGGGAGCACCTTTTGTGTTTGGCATCTTTTGTCTTATTGCCCAGTGCAGCAAGAGAGCACAGGAACACCTTGACAAAAGTGATGTGTGCCCCTCATTATGCATGCAAATAATCAAAAATATTTTGCAGACTTCTATGAATTGTGCCCCACAGCCTTGACAAGTTGTTCTTTCCCCCCACACTTTCTCAAATGTGGGAACCTGAGGGACAGCTGATGGGAAAGCAGGCCTGTGGAAACTCCCAAAGTGATTTAGGAGCTAGATCAAATGAAATCTCCTGCACTTCAAGAACTAGACCACTCTGTGCTCCAAAACCAATAAATTGATGTTTCACACAGTGATGGCTGACTTTATACATTTTGCATTCAAGTGTCACACTGACACTTGCCATTCTTGGCACTGAGGAGCTAAATTTATCACTGTCTTCTTTAATATGCCCTAGGAAAGGCAGAATTAGAGATGTTCTCCTGCCCGGGCTGCAGCAGCTCCCTGTTGTTAATCCAGCCACGGAGCAGCCACACCAGAAATCCCTTCCAGTTTGATTTGCTCTCTCCATTGAGCAGCAGTGTGTGGATCAAAGGAGCCCGAGCAGCTTGCTGTCCACCTGCTTCTCAAGTGCAACGAAGCAGAAGAAAACTACTCTGACAATTTGAAAGGGGACTACAACCAATTTAGAAGGAAATGATTGCACAGAGTCCAACCCGGTGCCTCGAACGGCGTCACGGAGCAATCCCTCATCACTTAATGTGCTGGGCCTGTCACTCTGCTGATTTCAAATGAGTTTAGGTAAACCAGTTCCACAGCCATGATTCACTTTAAAACACTTCCACTCCAGGGCATCACTCTGCATCGCTGGGACTTTTGTACTTTCAAAGAGTATTTCTATCATGCTTTTTACTTCTTGAAACAGACTTGTCCAGATAAAATACGGCAAATACAGCCCCTTTGATGACTAATAATCTTATTTCCTTATGAGAAATAGGAAGAGCTCTGGTATGGATGTAACTACCAATTTGTTTATCATATCTAGACCTAGTTCTCCACCTATAAGAGATCTATGCTAGTTAGGTATGGAGTAAAGAACACTGGGAGCTGTACTTAGCTAAGACTGATCCTTAAACCTCTGGATTTTCAGCTGAGAGAGTCACATTTTTGTTTGGTTGAACACCATTGAGCTAAATATCACTTGCTGTCATGGAACTGCATTAAGTATTCATTGACTTTCAAACCCAAACTACAGTTCAGCATTTTCTTAGGTACTTCAGAACGAAGTTTGGTTGTAGCATTTCATCCTGAAGTCTCTGATGCCATCCACAATTAATTTCTTTGCCAAGAACCAAGTCAGTCCATGTCCCTCTGTGCTCCAGGAGTCTGCAGGAACTGTCAGAGCAAACCTCATGGGACACTGCTGGAGAAGTCCCAGGAAATCAGGGGAAAGCCAAGCTGAGCTCTGTTGCTTTTGGTTCAGCATAAACACCACAATGGATAAAGCAGCCACAAAACAACTAAAAAAATCCCAAACAGCTAAAAAACCACACAAGCAAAAAAGCCATGACCATCTACTTCCAGGGAAGCCTTGGTGGGGGAAACAGCCTGTTGTCTGTGGGTTCTTTAGGTTAATAATGGTCAAATAACATGACTTAGAAGGGATCAGCAGGAAGGGTAGAGAATTCCTTTCTTTAAAATCTACATGGCCACAAGCTGTATAGCTCCAAGTTACATGGCTAGAAACTTCAAATACTTCTGAAAGAAAACATCACAGATAAAGCACATCCACAAATTTTGTGCCTTTCCATACACCATAACCGGAATTTATTTGAAATTAAACTGACTGTCTTTTTCCTGGTCTTGCCATTGCTTCTCAAGAGAAAAGCACCAAAAAGCTGCAGAAATAATGACTAATGGAGGTGGCCTTTTTTCCCACAGAATTTGAAAAGAAAAAGGAGCCATTAGACTGCATTGTCCAGCTTGTAACAAAGGCCCTTCCTCCCATTAAGTTGCTACACACATTTTAGCTTTTCAGTGCTTGTCTTGGCATTAGGCTAATTATCGACTCATTAGGGCCCCAAGTCTTACTTGTGAGGTGGTGAATGAAGTCCTAACTCCTTTATGGTCCTGCCCTACATCCTAATAAAGTCCAGCGAGGTTGGGAACAGGAGTATCTTCAATGTTTTCAGGTGAGCATTGTTCCCAAAGTGAACCAAGTTATATTTATTATATCTTAGTCTGGCTTCTAAATTTTAATTAATAGAAGTCCATCTTCAACTAATTTTTATCTGCAAATCTGACAGCTGTAGTAAAGCAATACTGTACATTTCCCCTGTTTCTGGTGTTAGGGTGGGGAGAGAGGGGAGGAAGAGGGAGAGGGAGAGGGAGAGGGAGAGGGAGAGGGAGAGGGAGAGGGAGAGGGAGAGGGGTCCCATCTTTCCCCACATTCCAGATCAGATGTTCCAGACACTGAGATGTGGGGCTTGGACCATGGGACTGGGAAATCAGGGCATTCAGACTGCAGGGAGGCCGTGGCACAGAGCCACCAGGTTGGAGCCACGGTGAGAACGCTGTGCTCCAGGGGAGTGTGGAGGGAAGCACCAGCAAAGCAGCATCCCCATGCTTGGGACACATCTGGCTGTCACTGCACAACAGGCTCCTGGCAGAGGGGCACCTGCTCCATGAACTCCCGTGCAGAACAAGAGCCGTGCTCATCCTCCTCCCCACCACCATGGGGTGAGGAATCCCTCCCTGCCCTGACTCCCTGCACGGGATCAGACCATGAATTTCACCTCACTGACACCAGATGTGCTCTGTGGTCTCCCAGTCCCTCCCTTTTTAACAGGGACATGTCCCAGCAGCTCCCCTTGGTGTATGTCAGAAGCTCTGGCTGCAGCTGCTGAGCTCACTCTGTGCTTCACCAAGATCAAACTGGGCTTTCAATTACATAATTACAGCCCTATATTAAAATGTTATATTTAAATGATCTCATTCTTCATCAGCAAAGGGTATCCCTAACCAAAACAAATTCTTCTATATCATTTATTGTATTTAAGATAATTTAATTCATGCTGGAAGGCAGCAAATGAATAAATTCCATAGCACTTTATTTAAATATTTTTGAACAAATCTTGAAAGATGTTTTCATTTAGCTGAAAGCAGACTAATAGCAATTTTTTTCCTCTACCACAATAAAAAATATGGGTTTCTTTTTATTGCACTTGTTAAAATAAATGGCATTTTTAATATAGACTGTCCCCATAACAACATATATGATTTGATCACATTATGAAATAAATGTCATGTGAGATTATACATTTCAAAGCAGACAGTTTATGTTCCTTTAGTTATTAAATTCAATCAGTTTTACTTCTTTTTTTTTTTCCTGAAGGCAGGTATGGTTTTGATTAAAACGTGACCCCAAAAGCAGAATAATTTTAGTGAGAGTGCATTTTCATTTTTTGAAGGTTTATCTACCTTCCCATAGGAACTTAGATGGGGGAAAAAAAGTATGGCTTTCAATGGCAGAATTAAAATTCGGTTTTCTTTGACTGACATTTTTATTCCCAAGAAGACCACGTTGCAGCACAGTGCTGAGTGGAAAACTTCAAGCTAACTAACTAGATACTGTGTTTTTAGCCCATAAAATGAGTCTGATGTTAAAAATACTCCCAGTACACATCTCCAGAAACCCAAAGGCAGCCCAGGGCCACAGCCTGTGCTATCAGACCAGAGACTGCTTGTGACAGGGAATCACACTGGCCACTGCCCAAGGACCTGCAGGGAATTTTGATATCCTCCAGGAACTATCTGAGAACTATTAGATATGAACATGGGAAAGCAGGGAACCAAGCAGTGGCAGAAGTGACCCACAGAACCATATCCATGGCCCCATTCAGGCTGGCATTTGCTCCACAGGCTTTGGATTGCATCGTAACCAACAGCAAATCTGTTCCTGTCTCTGATTCTCCACCTCCCGCCCACCACAGCCCCACCAGGAGCCCCTGTTTGCTCAGGGATGTGATTTAAGCTCTAGTCCCTCCTCAGGAAGCCAATAAGTGGGAAGTTGGTCCAACTCTTGGATGGAAGTTGGATACTGGAGTGGTCTGGCCTTTCCTCCTTGCATAGGCTGCCCCCAGCACCTATCTCACACAATACATCCATGGTCAATACAGAGGAACACCTGGCTGGAAAACAGCATAGGAAAAAACAGCCTGTTTTCAATCTGTCCAGAATTCCCATTGCCAATTTCTGGATCTTTTTCCTTGTTTAGGAATGCAAAAATCAGAGCACTTTGGGAAGGAAGGCTCTGTGGTGCCCTTGAGGTCTCGCTCACAACACCAAGCTCAGAAGCTGGATCTGGCAGCTCCAGGGTGTGACTATCACTACTTGCTCTTCAGACACTGAATTTCTCTTAGGTGTCTTTCTAATGCCCTCCATCCTTTTCAGATGCTTTAGCTGCACAACAGTCTTGTTTCAACAAATGAAGCTCCTGTTAAAAATCACTGACAACACGGGTGTTGGCTTAATAAAGAAATTACTTTTAATCTAAACATCACCATCTGTCAGGCCCTGAAAAGGAAAAACAAGGAAAAAAAAACTGTGCAGTGATGCACAGCCATGGAGTAACATTTGAAAGCTCACATCCCAGCTCTCACCGAGCATGAACGCTGAATATTAAACAAACACCTGAAGCTACATGTGCCACCACCTCAAACTATCACTTCATTTTCTGTTACGTGCTGTGACTTACGGGAAGCATCGCAGGCACCGCCATCTGTGTCGCCTTTAATTATCCATGGGAAGCACACACACGATATTTCACAGCTCATTCAGGAGTCAGGAGATGCCACCAGGGTAGGGCATGTGTCCCAGGAGTTTGTCCTGTGCCTGGGGTCAGGGCCACTGTAGTCCCCAGGAAGCACAGCAGGAGGGGTCAGGCAGGATGGGCTCAGCCTCTCCTTGGGCAGGGGGAGCTGGGGCTGTGCCTGACACCTGCACCTGCCCCAGGACCTGCTGAGGGTGACACTTATTAACACCCTGGGCCAGGGGCTGGCTCCTGCTCAGCTGCTGAAGGCAGAGCTATGTGAGGATAAGAAGGGGAGGAGGCAGATCAGGAGGCAGAGCCAAATTCTCTTCGTTGGTGAACACAAAGCATAGAGGAAGAGCAGCTTTCTGCAAAACTGTCAGGAATTCTACTGGAGAAAAGTTTCTGATCACTGACTTGTGTTGAGGTTGGATGAATCGGCGGGAAGCTGGCTGGGTTAGGAGGGAAGTTAATGATAGACTTCTCCATTATTCCCAACAGCTCTGAGCAAAAATAATCCTGGGATTAAATTATTCCATCAACAGCTGAGCTCTAAGGAAGCTTGGTCTGTGCTTGCTGAACCTCCCTGTGCCCCTTCAGCAATCCCAACTGCTCTGTGACACTTCCATAAAACTGGGCCTTCTCCAAGTTATTCCCTCATCCCTCTTCTTGTACCCACACTGACACAGGCTGGCAGAGGAGCAGCAGTGTCTGCCCACCCCATCCCAGCACCCAGAGCAGCTGGGGCAGGAGGGAAGGGGCTGGCAAACAGGCAGAGATACCCTGGCAGTCACCACTGGCAACCGAGGATGGCTGTGAGTAAACCCAGAGTGAACAGTCAGATGTTCTACAGACACTTAACTGATCTCCCAATATCCTGCTAAATCTCCCAGGAAATGCTCAGTAAACCCAACTGCCTGTGCACTGGAAGTGACAGCCTTCTGCAATTAAAAATGCCTGCAAATGGCACTCCACTCCTCTGCACAAATAATCCAGACTACAAGCAAATAAACAAAATAAAATTGCTTTCTCAGGAGCAGCTGCAGGGCATTTGGAAAAAAGATGTTCAGGAAACCCAAGCAGAAACCAGTGCCCCAGACTCACTCCTTTGGCAGTTCCTACCCCACTGCCTGTCTCCTGTTTTCTGGACCAAGCTCCCCCGCTTATCCCTTGTGGAGAATTTGTACTGAACTGCTCTGAAAAGGTAACAAAATGCAAAAAAATGCACCTTTACCTACCAGCATCCCTCTGCTCACACGGGTTGCTTGCTGTGCTGGTGATGGTAGAAATAAAGCCAATTAAAACCAAACTCCAGAAGTCAATCAAATTTTTTGCCCTTCATCCCTTTGTTGTGAGGGAACACTGCATGTTCTCCTCAAGTTACCTCCCCAAGCAACAATCCCATTTACTTTTTGACCTCTGTAAATTAAAACAAGTTTGGAGCTCTCGTGGTTCAGAGCTGTGACTCCATTTACTTGTGAAATTGTTTATTCAAGCAATTCCCACTCTGTAGCATCAAAGTTTGTTGTTAATAGTTGCAGACCACTAATCTACACGATGAATATAACAAAGCTTGTGGAAGAATCCCAAATGGACGGGCATGATAAGAGATGGGAGAAAGAGGCTGGCAAAGCTCCAGGTACACGATATTTTTGTGCCTGACCTCTTTAATTACTTAAACACCAAGCTGACTGGCAGATGAGCTTCAGAGCTACTCCAGTGACTACCAAGGACTTTCATTCCTGTTAAAAAGATGAGGCTTAATTTTTATTCCACGGTACAGAGGTACCTCCATCCAGAACAATTCACCACAGCACAAAGACGAAATCATTTTAAAATGTATAAAAAGAACTTCACAGCACAGCAAACATACATATATAACCCTTCTGAGTGTCACTGCCAGAGAAATATCCCATTAGTGACAGGAGATAGAGGTTGTGTTACCACCTCAAGATCTCAGGTGCAGGAAACAGGGGATGAGGACTCAGGAATGGTGTTCTGGCTGTTTGATCCAGCCCCTCATCCTCAGGGACCGTCATGGGGACCACGCCTGCAGCCACTGTTCCTGGCCCTGGGGAGACCAGTGGCAATGATGTAAGAGGTTATTGGTAAATGAGCATTCTACCATTTCAAAGGTTAATTTCTAGTTTTGTGTTGGTGGGTTGGGTTTTTGTTCCATTTTCTTTTTTAAAGATCTGCAACACTTCGAAACAAAAGCAGCGAACTTCAACACTTTGATTTTTTTTCTCATTTCATCTGGTGGCTGCATAACATCAAATTATTTATCTGCAGCTGAAATCAGCATCAATCTGGAGAGACCCTGACTTCTGGAACTTCTCCCTAAGTAGCTGGGACTTTGCCTTTCCTCTCCCAGATCATCAGTAGCCTGTCTCCATTCCCCACATCTTGGTGTAGTCTATCACTGAGAAGGTTTAAAATTCCTCAATGTTTTTTTCCAAATATCTGTAACTCCCTTCACCCACAGATTGGAAATAGAAGAGGGCAAAAAGATCTTTCAGTTGCAACTTGTCTCAAATCATGAAGCCAAGACAGAATCCTTCACTAGCTTTTGTGCTATATACCCTCTATTAAAATTAGCAATATCTGTTTCTCCAGAAGTTCACATTTTGGAAGCAAAAAAAAATCAACAAATCACAATGTAATACTACCTTGCACTTTACAATTGACAAGATCTTGCAAGAGTGAATTAAATTTTACAAAGTATAAAAAGTTATCATTATCACGCACATTTACTGAAGAAAAACATTCAAATGACTGAATTGATGCCACTTTGTTAAACAGCAAGAAATCACAGGAGTTTCTAAAGCAGAGTTCCCTCCCAAAATCAGTGAAAACTGCCTGGTTCAACATTACTGATTTGGGTGACCAACTTGGGTTTGACTGATGTTCATCATTTTTTTTTTCACTGCAAAATGGAGTTGTTACTGACCCTCCAGGCTGAAAATAATTCTTTATTTAAGTCCTGTCAATCCAGAAAGTGTCAAAACCTGAGCCTGAAATTTCATTCTTAACCTGAGATATGGAAGAAAACTCTACTGCTGGTGAGAGATCTGCAAGATGGATTAGGAAGAAATTTGCTTTTGGTTTGATGTTCAAATTAGATTACTAATTCACAGAGTCCTTTTAGTGCTTAATAAATTCAGATGAAAAGGAAAGATACAAATTCTCACAGTTCTCTTGCTACTTAATACATTCAGATGAAAAGGAAAGATAGAGCATAATCAACACGTGTTAATTTATGCAGATCTTTCCCCAGCTCCATGTTTTAAAATGTCTTTTTTAGATAAAAGGCCAATAATACTCAGCATTTTTCATCTTCAAAGTGCTTTGAAAATATTAACTAGTGAATTGGCACAGCACAACCATCAGGGTCCATAAAGATTAAAATCCCTGTTTAAAGAGCAATTCCAGGCAGAAAGGTTATGGGATTTCCTCACTAACCAGAAGCCCATGCCAAGGAGAGGTGCTAATTAGCAAATTCATAACTTGAGGTGCAGCACTTAGATTACAGCCCGTGCTCCAAGCCATTCAGCACATGCGATGTGTGTGCTCAATCTTGATAACGCCACACTACTTGAAGCTTTAAAGATGCAAAAAATGAGCATCCTGTAGAAGAGAGGTGCATGGGGGGGTGAGTATTTTAGCAGTGCATCATATGGTTCAGGAGCAGTGCTGTGAGCTGAGAGAGACTGTCACCAAGTGGGGACCAAAAGCAGCTCTCACGCTGCATCCAGCAGCTCGCACTGGGCTGCTGTCAGCTCCTTGGCGCTGCCCACACCCTGCTGCCACACCTGGTGGGGATGGGGTCTGGGAAGGGCACCCCGCACTGCCCTGAGCAGGGGGCTCGGGCAGCACACCCAGGTGCAGCCCTGGATGAGCTCAGCACACCCAGGTGAAGCCCTGGATGAGCTCAGCAAGTGCCACACAGCGCACCGAGCCCTGCTCCGCTCTCCTTCCCAGCCCTCCCAGAGCAGAGCTGATAAGCAGATCCAGATCTTCTGATCAGTGCCAAGGGTTACGTGAGCAGGTGCCTGTCTCTCACAGAGGGCACAAACACATTGCAGCGAGGAGTTTCAGCAGTCTGTTTACAAAGCAAGAACACTTTCTAGCTCTCCCACTGGCAGGTCCTTCCAGTCGCCGTGGCTCAATATGAGCTACGCCGCTGGAGAAACTTCCACTACGAGCAGTTTCAACACTTCTCCTTTCAAGTTTATTACTTCCTTCCTGTTCATTATTTTCTGTCTGTAAATAAAGGCACTTTCCTGAAGATCGTCAGTAAGGAAACAGAGGCAGGGGAGCACGAAGTTGGGTGTGCATTAGATTCACCTCAGCTGCTATGGACAGGGAGTGTGAGAACTGGGAATATCCCACAGAAAGGCAAAACAACAAAGACACGCAAGAGCAGGCCAATGTGAAAATCATAATGACAGAAGGATTTATGCAAGGATGCCAGCCACAGCTACAGGGAAGCCTTCTTTTTGTGTCTTTTTATTCTCTTTTTTAAAAATGGACAGCACAGGAGAAAGTGTGGATCTCTAGGTGAAAAAAAGCAAAACTGAAAACATTCCCAGGCTGTAAGTGGGTCATGTGCGGCACCAAATCTCGCTGTAACATCAGCGCACCGAGGGCTCTGTGAATTCATGCAGTGCCTGGTTTTTTTTAGACACAGGGTGTTGTTGTGAGCTGTTTTGGGGAGTGCCCCCGGCAGCAGCAGATCTGTAATGGCACTTTCTCCAGTCATTCATAACAAGGCTCGGTTATGCAAGGATAGACACCGGCATCGCGATGGGCTGCGGGCCAGGAGGTGAAACGCCACTGCAATGTTCTAGCCCAGGGCCTCTAAGACAAACATCAGAGTGAGAAAGACGAGTTCACCGGAGTTCAGTGCTCAGCAGCCACGGCTGGGCCTGCCCTTCCCCACAGCATCAAACACCAGGGTCGTGCCTCTGCTTTCAGAGCCTCTCCAAACAACCGGGAGCCCTCCGAGAGCGGTGCCAGCGATGTGGCTGCCACAGCGCTGGAATCACCACTGAGGGCTCTGATCCCAGACAACCCTGACCCTTCCTCTGCCACTCAGCCCTGCCTCACAAGCAGATGCCAAACCTCTGGCAGGAGGGGTTTGCTCAGCCTCCAGCACACCAGGATCAGGATAAAGGATGGGGTTCCAGTCTGTCACAGCGCTCCATCCCACAGCCACACCTTCACACCTTCTGACAGAAGGAAGGCAGACATCAGGGCCAAGCAGTGGGGTTCTGAAAGAGCTCAGGACTGAGTCAAAGGCTGAATGTCGTGTGTCAGCACTATCTGTAATTATAACTGCTTCTCACTGCGTCTCTCAGAGTAAAATATCTGTTACAAAGAAAACAGGCCCACCACCAAACATTTAAATGCCTTCTGAATACAGTGCCTGGCTTACAACACACTTTATCAAAGGTCTGGGCTATCAAAAGAAGGTTGTGTACTCCATGGGAAAAGTAATATCCGCTTTAGCTTTCAAATATTTTGGCTTTTTTTTCATTAAAAATTTGTACAACAAAAGCCTTACGCTGTTGTCACATACAAAAGAGATAACAAATGGCACATAAAAAGCAGATAAAAATTGCTAAGAAGTGGAAATCAGTCAGCTATTAATATCAAAAGGCCACACAGAGAATGAAAATCAACAAAAGTTTTTCCCTGCATGAGCAAACCATGTTACTGTGTTTTCCAAGTAGCACGTGAGGGGACAGCCATTCCCACAGGATTGTGAAGGGCAGAGGTGTTGTCTCAGCTGATGTCTGGGAAAAGTGACACCAGAGCCAGCTCTGTGTTAAAGGGAAGAGTTGTGTCCACTCCCACAGCCGATAACAGGGGACCCCCTACACCCCACATCAGGAAAATCTACACCAACTCACAGCACCAGAGTGAAAACTGCCACCCTGAAAGGTGTGACCAGCAGCAGGGCAAGGCTGGCAGCCACAGAGCAGCCAGAGCCACAGCTCCCTTCTGCATTCCCTCCCTGCTCCCGGATCTCGCCGCAGCTGAGAGGTGCTGACCCCAGAGAAGCAAATCTGGGCAGCACCTCCCCTCTTTGGGAGGCATGTCCCAACTTCCACAAGTCTCTTTTGCCTCTCTAAGCTCTAAACTGGTGCAGCAACTTTGAATAGCTCACTGATTTTGGTGCTGTAAAATCCCACACACCCACTGTCAGATGGCATTAGGCTGATCGGCTTCTCACTCAGGTCATTTGCTCTTGTACATACAAAGGCAGAAATGTCCAGACGTGCAGAAAAACAGAAATCTCCACAAATTGCAGTGACTGAAGGTTCCTGGGGATTTAATTAGTCTTACAATAGGGGAAAGCTTTGGGCAGAATGGAAGTTTGTTGGGCAAAAAAACTTTAAATCTGGGGCTAATGCTTTAATTTCTAATAATAAAAATAATAATACCATTACAAAAAAACTGAACCCAAACTGGCAACAAACATAAATTTGCTTTAACTTGGCATTTTAGGTAGGGTAGAAGACTGAGGTATACAATGGAACAGATTTTTCCAATGGACAGGAAACTACATTGGGAGGAAGGAGGAATAGGATTCATAGCTCTGGAAGCAACCAAGGCAACGAGTTTAAGAAACCTTTGCCACACAACTTCTCCATTTCCAGGTCCCCGGTGAAAAGAAGGCAAGTTATTTTCTGAAATGGTTTTGTGAGCTGTGAGCACACAAGCACAGAATAAGCATCACTTTTAGATTATTTTACAGGAAGAAAATTTTCCCCCTTCATTCAGAAAGATAGATACAACTTTTTTTTATTTTGCCTCATTTCACAGCTAACCTGGATTTGGAGTTTGAAATTACCCTTCTTTTCTCATTAAAAAATTTGACAAGGCCACAAAGAATCAGACTTCATCAGGCATCTATGAGGATGATTTCCTACCTTTTGTTCATCTCTATTCCTGTGTAAAGGGCTTATGTTTCCACATTTCAGGATCCTTTAAAAGGTAAATTACTTTTGACAACCTATGCTTCTTTTTATTAGGGAAAAGATTGATGTCTGCTGGTTTACATCACTATCGTGGATGATTTGGAGGCCCATAAAGATAGAAAATGAAATGATCTTTGTTGTTTTTTCCCCCTAAACTGATACTAAACTTTCCTTCCTTTGACCTTTTGGACTGGCTCACACATGACACCATTTCATTTGCATTCCAGCCAAAACAAAACACTATCAGTGTCAAGTCAGGGGGAAAGTTGGACAAACTCAGAAAAATAGGTGGTTTGGATTTTCAACCACTGGCAATGACATCAAGGTTGAGAAGATGTCACTTTTTTAGGACAGCACTTGTGGCACAACTGCTGTGAAAACAGCTGCTGAAGGAGCCAGGCACTGGAAAGCTCTCAGCAGAACCAGCTATTGACAGAGGAGGCTGATCCAAGTGGGTATTTCACCAGTTTCCATCTTTCTGCTGGAAAGTTTGGAGATAATTTCTTTTTATTTGGGGAGAGAGTTTGCTCAGCAGGTTTGCTCAACTTGTTAAGGCATTGAAAGGCAAAGTACACAACAGAACGTGCTCCCATGCAGCAATGTGAGTTTTGTGGGCAGAAAGGAGGAAGGGAGAATAAGGTTGGAGAAGACTCAAACTATAAGCATGGGCCATTGCATTCAGAGTCCAAATATTTGGCATTTACAGAGCAATAACTGACCTGTGAAAAGGACACTCTTTAGAAACTAAGAAGGGCTGTGTACAAAATGTCAGTCCCAGACAAGTCAATCAGTACCGTATCTGGAGAAATGAAATACAGAAGTTCATGGCTTTGGGAACCAACATATATAGGACATTTTTAAAAACCTTTTACTTCCCACTGCTTCCCTGCAACAAAGGTAAATTCTGCATCAGGAATTTGTCATCCTTAGTCACCAGTGTAAAGTTCAATTAGCGACACTGCAGCCACACAACTCCAGCACTAAAGCTTAGGGTGTCCTTCACTACCATGAGCATCCCAGCAGCCACCAGTGCAGCACAGGAAGGTTTGTCTCATCTCCCAGGGCAGCCAGGGGGAAACTGAGCACATGTCCACAGTCTTCACACTCTGGCCTCCTCCTCCCAAGCCACTTCCTGCAGTCAGGGTGCATCAGTTTGGTTTCATTGATGGCTGCTCCTTTCTCTGTGTCTCCAGAGAGTGACATTTTAATTGCGTGTGCCCTTTTTTCAGTCTGTCAGCTCCCAGTCTCAGCTAAACAGCTGGGTAACTTTGGCAGGAGTCCAGAATTAACATAAGTTGTTTTTAACCTCTTGATGCAAAGGCCTTTCACATGGTTCCCTTGTGTGACCTCCATAAGGATCTGCTATTAAAAGAGGCCACCACGTGCAAACCACCAGTGTCCTGAGACAGCTGTGCAGAGCCCTGGCCATGGCCTGGCCCTGGGTGGCATCTGGGCACTGTCATGGAGCAAAAAATTATTCTCACCACTTCTGAGCCAAACAAACCCCAGTACAGCACTGTAGACAGCTCCCAAGAACCCTGCAGGCATTTAAACACCGTTCAAGTTTTAGTTTTTATCAGTTTAGCACCCAAACCCCCTTCCAGTGTCAGACAATAAGGTCTCCTGTCTAAAGGGGGACTGCACTGCATCCTGTCCACTGTCCAAGGCAGGCAGGGCTGCTGCAGGGCAAGAGGAGGGTTTGAAGCACAGGTACGAACTTCACCGTTTAAGAGCTTGGCCATGATTATCAAACACCAGCTGTCAATGATCAGTGGTTCCTCTTTGCTCGGCAGCAGCAAATCCCTACTCCAAAGTGCTCAGGCACAGCTGTGCCGGAGCTGGGTGGAATTTGCTGATGAAAGGACTTTGAGACAAAAAGTCAATCTACTTTTTCCAACTTTCCAGCTCTCAAACAGAGGTGTTACTGCTTTCTACAAACCCTTGAAACATCAGAACATCTCTGCTTAAGGGGTTAGACAAGGACTCGGGTACAGCTCCGCAAATGCTGGCTTACATAACTTCCCGAGCGAAGGCACGGAGCGTGGTGTGCACTGGCTGTCTGAGGGATCCAGGTGCTGTGCCACTGGCAGAGGAGGCATTAGTAAGTGCTTAGCAATTCTGGGTAGGCTGCTCCTCTTTAATTGCAGGGACGCACAAAGCATGAGTGGTTATTTGCTCGCCTGAGCAGCTCTGTCAGCAAATGGTTATCCAGAGAGTAGGACTGCAGCCTGCCCCACACTCGGAGCCTGCGCTCCCTGCTTTGGCCATCAGGACACAAAACCTGGGAAAACTACACCCACTTGAGCCTGCATGCTTGACTGGGCCCCCAAATATTTGTGTTGACTCAGTAATTTAAGAGTTATAATCCCATCGCTAAATATCAGCTGGCCCTCATCACTTCTCATTGGGAGAGGACAGAATGAGAAACCATTAGTTTACTTTTGGCCTCACTACAAAACAGTGCATTCTCCCAGGCAGCAGCCATCCATTCCATCAGTGTTAGCAGAGCACTCACAGCAGCGAGGGCCTGGTCCAGGACAGGGGGTTGCTAAGCAATATGGAAATACAAACAATAAACGAATAACAGCCACCTGCAAAAGATTACACACCGAGCTGTACCTCACCGGGAAAGCCTGTGTTTCAAACCCCATCTCATTTGGATTCAAATTTGCTGAAATCAAATTTATAAAGAAGGAATGATTATTGTACAGAATGTTTTGAGAGATGTAAACGCTTCCTTTTCTATTACTGTGATTCACTTTGGGTTGTTCTCTACTGTTAGAAATTTAAAGCATGCAGCTCTGTGGAACACAATGGCTGCTTTACTTATTACAGCACGCACTGGAAACTGCTTAAATATATTTTTCTGTCAACACGTATTTGTGATTCCCATATTTAAGGAGTGACTGCTACTCTGTGTACACGTGTCACCAGCGTGATTGATGTCAGAACAGTGTTTGCACAACTCCACTTCGGCAAAGATTAAAAGCTGCTCCTAAGAAATCCTCTTTACAATGCCCAGCTATGCAAACACCCCATACTAGGACATCTCACCGAAGAAACTTCCTCTCAAGGCCACCTCACTCTCGCTGCATCCATCCTGAGCTTGAGCAATAGGGCTGCCACTGTGCAGAGGGCAGATTCCTTCCCCGTAGGCTTGGTTTGTGACCCACTGGAAAGGTTCCCGTTGCCTGTAACAGGAATTCCGAGCTGCTCTGCACCACATCCCACGCCGAGGGCTGGGCAGGGCAGAGGCAGAACCACAGAAAACATGCACAGATCAGTGCACACCACAAGATCCTCACACTGGGGCTCTGGGATTTGATTAAGCCTTTGGAATGTGATCCAGAGAGTTAAAAAACAAAAGATGCACCCTCTTGTCTAGATTTTTGTTGCCCAAAGAGCTGTGAACCAGCTCAGGTATGTGATTCAGTGTATTCCCACAAACAAGGCTAAATTGGGGTTTTTCTGGTTTCAAGTGAAACAATGTGAACTGAGGAAAAAACCCCACTTTTTGCCAGTGGAAACCCTGCGACAAAATTCACTCTAAACCTTGGCATCCAGCTCAGCCACAGCAGTGCTCAGACTCCTGTTCTGTTCATGTGGGAGCGAAAGGGACCCCCCTTCTGTGCACTTCCACAGCACAACCCTGAAGTAGTTGGACTTTTTTTGGTGCCCAGAGAGAGGGTTTAGGTTTTGCAGCCACTGTAGGCCAATTGCTCTCACACACAAACACAAAGCTATGATTCGCTAAGCTGCAGCAATTTAATCGCAAATTTGAACCTTTGTCATCAAAAGATTATCCTATCTGGGGTTAAATGTTCTTCTCAACCTTTGTACACAACTGGTATAGTCTTACCCTGTACCCAAAACAAACAACAAAAGGTAATTTGCCCAGGCTTTTTCTTTTTTTCTTTTAAGTTAAGAAGCTTTGAGCTGGAGCTTCCTCCCTGGCTCGGAGGCAGGAGGGCGGCTGCAGAGGATGGGCAGGTAAAACTGTGTGCAAATCCCAAAGTGGCAACTTCTGTGGGAACGTGTGTGGTGTTTGGGATGCCGGGGAAGTGAAGCAAGGCAAGGCGGTGCTGAGGCAGCAGAGGGAATTAGACTAATCCCAGCTACAAGGGAGGTGCCGTGTTCCACAGCCGGATTCGGAGCTTAGCGTTCGCTTTCTCAGGAATGCACTCCCTGCAACTCGGCGGCCGAGGAGATTTCACTCCACATTATTGCTTAAGCTCACAATCACTCCATAGTTTGAGATTAATCTGCACAATAAACACAACAACAACGGCGGCAACCAGAATTGGGGGCATCAGGGAGCAACGTGGACATCGGGGTGGTTTTTTTTCAGAGATATTACGCATGCAGCTCAAGAGTTAGAAAGTTTGAAATGAATCTTGCCACAAGTCCTCAAGGCAAGTGCCACTGAAACAGCAAATACAGATGAGTGTGGCATAAACTGAGCTATTCATGTTTTTAAAAATCCATAAAGAAAAACAATGGTGAAGCTCAGTCTGGTATTGCAACAGTGCCCAGGAGAAGTGCAGGTACAGCACCCCAGAAATCAGATCAGATCAAAAAAATCAGGGGCTAAAATATCCAAGCTTCACTATTTGAAGCTACCCAAGAGCTTTGAAAACTCAGCTCCCGGCAAACTTATCCTCTAGACGGCTTTCCAGATCCCACCTCAAGTTTGCACTGACATTCCCCATTTTATAAAAGCCTTTGGATGCTTTCCTGATAAAGAGCATACAGTGTTATTGGGCTTTTAGAACAGAGGAGTTGGGATTGTGTCATCAGTGCTCATTTCTGACTCAAGGCATGATGCTGAACAAGTCACCAGCTCCCTGTTTCTGAGAACTATCAGTCATTTACTGGAAGGAAAACTGCTTGCCCCACTGGAACAATTTGAAGCCTCATTGAATGTTTACAAACAGTTTTAGAATGGGTACAAATCTACATAAAAGCAAAGGCAGTTTTCATTTATGCACTGGTTAAGGACAGACCCTAGAGAGAAAAACTAATGGCACCGTACTGGGAGGTAATATCAGCATGATGTGGCAACAGAGAAATATCAGATGGGAAGTAGAGATCCCTCCAGATGACTTTCAGAAGTGGAATAATGGAGGTGAGATTAAGTTTGACAGCAAGTTCCTACAGTGATAGAAGTCTGGTATACATTAACTCAAAGGAAGGATAACAGCCTCAGCAGAGCCATTGATTGCAGCTGAATTATGAGCCCTCAGCATGACAAAGCCATGAAGATATTTCTAGAGAAAGGCATTTCTGGAAAGATAATGTCTCTGTAAAATGTACTGTTACCACCCAAGATAAAATTCAGCACAAAAGCATCACTGATGGAGAAAGATCAGACAAATGCAGGAGACACTGAGTGGGATAACAGCAGATGAATTGGTGAGTGTATCTCCCAAGAAAAATTTAAAAGACAGGTCAGCCTAGCAAAGGTAAAGTGGATATGATCTCTCATAAACTCTTCAAAGACAGGGAAAAAAAAAAGCTGCTCAAACTTGGCAGCAACATTTGCTCAGGAACAAATAAACAGACTGCTCATGAGTAAATTCAAACTGGAAGCTGGGTGGGGAGAAACAAAATAATCAGGTCCTGGAGAACAGTGTTCTCAGTTTATCTGCCATCAGTGTAGAAAAAGAAAATTGGAACAGATGAATCTGTGGAACATTAGGCCTTCAACAGCACAGGATCAGTAACTTCAACCCTGTGTTACAATTCCAGCAGCAGGTCCAGACACTTCCAGTGCTACAGACTGGTGGGACAGATATTCTTGGAGAACTCTCCAAAATGAGCAAGATGACCTTACAGCTTATAAATGCTTCCTTTCCATAGCAGACTGTAATGTTTACTTTAACTTACCCAAAATATCATCATCTTATTCCTCCACTGGCCCAAGCCTTCCAAATTAAACTGAACTATCTGACACATTCATACAGTTTGATTTGACCTGCAGCAAGGCAATTCAGGCTACAGCTGGAATGACTATTTCACTGTTTATTCCCTCTTTCAAGAAAAAACACATATATATTGTGATGCATGAATTCCTGGCTTGATAAGGTGCTGTGCTCTTTTTAATACATCTCTCCCTGGGTTTCAGTGTAATAACACACCCCATATCCACAATGCTCAAGACACCACTCACATCTCCTACCATCATCTTTAATACAGAAAATTCATTTGTATCCTTCTATGGGCAAAAGAATGCCAGATGAACTTCGGCAAAGAGATTGTCACAGAGCTTCCAGCACTGGGAGACAGCGAGGGATTAGCAACAACAGGGCTTTCTGTCCTGTGCTCAGGCTGCACTAACCAGTGCCGAGGGATTCGTGGCTCTGCAAGGATGTAGGTCATGCCAGAGGGGACACACACAGTCCTGCAGGAGCCTGCAGGCAATTAAAAGCGGTGATGCAGCTGAGCATCACCACAGGCAGTGAAAAGGGACTTCCCCTGAGACTGGAAATCGCAGGCAGGAGCGATCTATTCATCTTCCATGTCCCTGACAAGAAGGGATGACTTGGTTATAAAGCCTTTAAAATGCAATGAGTCACTTTTCAAAAGAGGTCACCGGTTACCGAAATTTTGCTGAAGTATTTAATACAGAGAAAACCCTTGAATAACAAATATGAATCCCTTTAATCACACCATATCTGATTCTTCCAGTAATTACATTTGGGGTACCTGCCTGTACAAATAGGTGATTCTCACACGCAGAGCAGAGGCAATGCTGGCCATCAAAGCATCCTTCTGCTAAAAAGAGCTCCACTAAAGTTTGTTTCCCACACCTGAAAAGGGCTTATTACCCAGCAGTAAAAGATCCCAAACTTGTGCAGAACCATATATTCCTTGCTCAAGGAGGAGAATGTGCCTTGCAGGTTCCCTGAGGACCGGGCAGGAGGGGCTGCACACAAGGTCCCACCCACCCTGAGTGCATTTCCCCAACTCTGCAGCCTGATCAGCTGCTGCAGCTGAGCTGCCCTCGGGAGTGGAGCCAGCGGGGCTCTCTGGATCCCACCACAGGTCAGGCATTGATGAGAAGCAAATCTCTCACACAGAGGATGAAAATCCAGCAACACCTTGCACCACAGAGGTGAAACCTCTCAGGTACAGGTTCTACCTGAGCTCCAGAACAGGAAATCGGATTAGTCAGGTAAGCAGGGAGACCTCGAGAGCAACTTCTGCACCACCCATAACCCTGCAAAACATCACCAAGGCCTTGCCCAGAGTGTTTAACAATCCTGCAGCACTGGAGTAAGGGCATCAGCTGGTTTCTGCCCTTGGTATTACAACACGCACTTAAACTGCTCTGCTCTTACTCCTCCCATCATTAAGCCACCAATTAGTTAAAACCTACCCAACCCCTCGCAAATCACGTGAAAAAGGACCACCTTCCACCCGCCCCCGGGAGGGAGGAAGCCCAGACTCAGGGGAAGTTTGTCAGTATTTTTTTTCTTGAGGTCCTCATCAGATGAGGGTCATCATTTTAACTAGATCAGCTCAGCAATGCTGTCCTGTCCATTCTTTGAGAGCTGGACAAACCAGCATGTGAGCTTTAAATTGGCAGAGATATTAATTTCAAATCAATAGGAAGCATAAAAATATCGATAGCCATTTAGGAGTGAAACATTAATTACTTTTCAAAGGATGCAGTACACAAATTTCCTGATGCCTTTACAAATAGAAGTAAGTAAATAACATGATTTCTTAACATTTATAAATTACTAAGTTAATTAACAGGGAATCTTCAGAGAGGTGATGAAGGAAATTTAGAAGAACTTTGTCTAGCACTATTCAAAATTCTCAAAGGAAGGAAGTGACTTCTTATAAGAGATTAAATGTAAGTTTTTTTACTTTACCTTGATAGAATATCTGTTTACATATTTAAGCTGGTTTTGACCTTCAAAATTCTGGCAAAGAACAGTTTTCATTAAACCATCTCAGTGGAGAAACTTGGCAGTTCCTCATCTTATCTCTGAGGTCAAGAGAGGATATTAATCATTTAGCAGGAATGGTCAAACAAAAGGTGTGTAAGTCCTACCCAAAGCAGCCTTTAATTTATCATAGCAGAAACAGCAAGGGCTGATGCACAGCAAGCTCTTCTGTCAGGTCTGATTCCTTCATGGGATTTGGTTGGAGGCTCCACAGTGAAGTGATTCCACAAAAGTTGAAGTCTCTCCCTAAGGATACCCTACCCAGTTCTGAGATTGTATCACAACATAATGGTGATATCTCTTCACCATTCTTTGGCAATTCAAAGGCATCCTCAACCAAGGAAACCCTGCAAGTATCCTGAAGGGACATTCTACAGGAGTAAAATGGCTCTGGCTTCCCTTTCTTCTAAGTTTTATTACTTCAGTGTCCTCTTTTCTGTGAAACTCTGTTCACCTGCTGCCCTTCACAGCCCAGTTGGACCCTGTCACAGCTGCCTGGCCCAGCTGTGAGTACAGGAATAAGCAGCTGGGAAAGCAGGAAGAACGTGCTCTGTCTCCTCACTGGCATGTGAGTGGTACAGAGTCAAAGAGGAAAGTGCAGTACAGATAAACACTCACTTGAAGAACAATATTTCCAGGAGAGAGCCATACTTATTAATAGAGTAAAAAGGGAAATACACAGGGACATCAGTTGGTTAAGAATCAAATAATATCAGGGGTTTTTCTTACAAAATTAAATTAAGGTTGGCCCACAAAATGAAATTACTATTGTATATCACATTCTAATACAAAGTGACATGTGTCCTAAAACACCAGATTGTATCACATTAACTAAACCAAATACTTCTGTAGAAAGTATTTCTATAAAACTAAAATGAGTTTGGGTAGACATAAAGGAAAATTATTAAAAAAATGAGTGAGTCATGACCTAGAAAATCTGTGATGGTAGGAGAGTGAAGGCACTCAGTCTATGGTGGTGTTCATGAGCTGCAGAAATACTGGGGGAAGATATTATGAGAGGCAAATCAAGAAGCAGGAATAAGAAGTTAAGCCAGAAAGACTCACAGAGAAATAAGGCACAAGTTGAGCAGTGAGGGTAGCTCTAAGCACTGGAATAAACTACTCAAGGAATAGATGAATTTCACACTTTGATGGATTTTCAAGAATGCTTGATTTTCTGAGCAGCATTGCTGTGGTCCAGCCAAGGTTTCTCTTCAAGGCAGCAGCTGAGTGAAGTTTTGTGATGTGCTCTGCAGGGAGCCACACCAGCTCACGGAATGGCCCAGCAGCCACCACAGCCTGCACACCTTTAGGCACAGCTTAAAACATCCTCAGCAAGAACCATACTTAGATCATAGAATTGGAAATGGCTCTTTCTTCCCCAGTTCACCAGGTGGCTGTTTTCACACAGCAACTGGGAAAAGGAAGTAACAGAAGGCAGATTAAAGCCATAGATCAGAATAAATCTGTCAAGGTGTCCCATGCTTTCCATCACTCACCTGGGCACTGCCATTAGGTGGGAAACTTCCAGGCCACTGACCCTCTGCAGAAGCAGGGGAACCTCTGAGAAATGAATGTTTTTAAGAGATACTGCTGAAAGATTTACTTATTCTATCTTACCACTCCAAGGCCTCCACACAAGAATGGAATTTTCTTTCCTACAATCTAGGCATTGGCAGGGCAAGAAAGAAAAAAGCTGCTGTGTGAAGTCCCTGAATGGCAAAGTCTGCCTTACGGTGACAGCAGCACTACCAGATCTGCCAAGGAAATGCTCTAATTCTGTGTCAGTCACCCCCAGGAATAACAAGCAGGTATTTCACTTCAGAGCCCTGCTGACAATTTGCAAGGCAGGAATCATGAAACGCTCCCATCTTGTCCCTCTGAGGCAAGCACAGAGGACAGACTCCCATTTGCAGAAGGAACAGCACTGAAAAAGGAAGCCCAGAAAAGCAGGCAGGGCTGGGGACCATTAGGAGCATTACCAAGTTGTGGATTAACATGGCACAGATTTACACAGAATAATGGCACATCACATCTGTACACACACAGCTGTGTATGTGCACTGGATAGAGGTCCCTGGCTGCAGAAGAAAATGCTGATTTTGCTACTTGTTAAAGGTTAGATTCTGGGAATGTTAAGAGTGATTGGACTTTTTTAATTAATAAAACTTTTCACTGATTGAAGCCTTAAATGCCACTTGAACTGCTTGGGATTTTGCTGTTTTACTGACTTCACACTAAACTGCACACACTAACTCTTTGTGGGAAAGGGGAAAAGCCTACGTGACCCCTCCACAACCTCCTCCTTGGCTTCCTGCACCATCAGACTTAGGATACGCCTCCACATGAGGTTGGAGGAGTGAATCTCAGCTACTCTGTAAGTTCAGGAGTGCCAGAGTGGAAGTTGCACATATCCACCAATGTGGCAATAAACAACCTTTGTGGGATGAGCTGCATCAGGGGACAACACCTAAAGAGAAGCCAACCCTCAAGGCTGTCCTTCCCAGACCTAGCAAGGAGGGTGGCTCCTTGTATTGTCCTCCAAAGCAGAGATGATCCTAAAACAGCACCTTCACCCTCATTTAACCCCAAATTCCACACCCTTGATTGCTTATTCCTGTAAGGATCTACAGCAAAAAGCAGAACTTGGTCTTGGAAGATGAAAGTGTCCTTGCAAACGCAAAGAAACCAATGAGTGTCAAAGAATTTTAATATACAGTGCAGGAAAAAAAAGCAAAATCCTACTTTACAGAGTTCTAGTTTTTCATAAGCTAAGACTCTCAAAGAAAGGAGAACACAGAACATTAACTTGAAGGCAATGCTTTGACCCATCCACCTTCCATCCTACACATTTTGAGAATTATTCTCTAAAGGTACTCCCATAAATCCTGCAGAGGACTCCATAAGGAAAAGTAAAATCATAGTTCATCTGGCTTACAAATCCAAAATGCCCAAATGGACTATTTTCAAGTATCAGTGGCTTAATAACCCAACTTAAACATGGAGAAAGACATCTCCCAAAACACTGATACTTGGTTAATTACAAGAAAAACGGGAAAGACATGAAAGTACTTTTTTTTTTTTAACTAAACTACAATTCAGTACGATTTTTATAAACATTTGGGCAGACATTAAAGATATATTTGAGTATGAAAGGATATGAAACTCCCATGAAAGCTTTTTCATCTGAGTCTCCTGTGGAAGGGGCTGGTACCAGTGTGATATGGCACTACCAAGGCACATTCCCTGTGCTGCTGTCCCAGGACATTGTCTGTGCTCAGCAGGGTGAGCACCAAAGGGTGTTCACAGCCAATTCTTCTGGTAATCAGCCTGTCCCATGAAACCTGCACCCCTCTCCAACAGCATGAAAGCTCATGCCAGCTATAAAGGATACACAAGCACCAACACACATCATTTCTTATCTTCTATTTCGCAGAACTTTTAGCAATTGTTATGCTACAATAAAAGCTAAGTCGCCCCCAGCCTATGCCTCTCTTGGGTTGTTCAGGAAATTTTCCGTGACTCTTTAATTTCACATCACCAAAGACCAAAATTCAGCATGACAGTAGGTAGCCTGATGCAATAAACATATATATTGATACTTTAGTTCCATTAAGGCTTTACTATCAATAAACAAGGGACATAAAGTTGATATTCTGCTAAATGTGGAGGAAACCATTTCCTTTGTAGGAAGAAATTTTCTAGCCAGAAGGCAGCACAGAAAAATAAATCCTTTAGGCTCAGCTTCTTCCTCCCTTTCTCAGACCCATTTTCACCTTTGTTCTGATCCATCCATAATGCAACTTCATTTGATGCCATAAGTGAGGTATTTTCCTCTTTATGGTACACAAATGATCTCACAACCACAGGACCATGATTTCACTGCAGGACAAGAGGGTATCTGATGCAGGGAATGAGAGTTATTGTTCAAACATAAACAGGAGAAATAATTGCAAAGGTAAAACAGATGAACAACCACATAAATTAATTCCTTTTTGAATCACTGTTCCTGTTTTCCAAGTCCAAATGATTCTCTTTCCCTATTTAGGAACCCTGAGGGGATGAAAAAATATCCAAGATGGTGAAATTAAAAATTAGCTATTGAGCATGAAACATGCAATGATTGCACTTCATAACGCTTTTATTGCCTCGGTGTTGTATGAATCACTTCAGAGTTCCACACTGTTATGATGAAAAAAATGACACCAATAAAGTCTGAGCAATTGATGTTATGACTTCATCAATCCGAGACTAAAGGCAAGCACAGAATGACAAATATTTTCAAGAGTATGGAGAAAGCAACCACCTCATTCTGAGCAGGCACAAGTTGTGTCTTTGTCTCTTTCAGAAGAGAATTCTCATGTCAGAAAGATGGAATATTGAAATAATCCTCAGTACAGCTCCATGTGACACAGCCTCGTTTTCCCTTTCTGAAACCAGCCAGATTTGGTGATCTCAGGAGCTATGAACACAGCTAATATACAATGCAGCTACAGCTAATACACAATGTTCCCAATTCACACAATTCTCACTCCTTTGAGGTTCTGCATCAAGATTGTATCATTTTAACAATGACCTGCACTTAGCTTTAATTTTTAAAAGTCTATAGATTCTGGAAGTATGAAGTAGAATTATCTTTACAGTTTCACTAAATCCCAAAAAGTTCAATTTATTGCTACTTAAAACTTCCAAGAGGACAATAATCTCTGCTTAAAACAACAAAGCAGCATCACAGTAATCTCTCAGATACATCATCAAAGGTAGGGTGCAAAGAAGTGACCTCCCACAGGGAGGACGCACCTGCTTTTGACAGCCAACAGCTAACCAATGCAACTTTGAATTCCTACTTGGAGTTCAACTTTCATATAACTATTTTATTATTAAAAAAAAAAACAAACCCTCCCATCTCAATAAAGCACCAGTAAATCCAAACCTGTTCTGGAACAGCAGAAACTAACAGTTTTTAACTCCTTTCTAATATATACTAGCTTTCTTTTCTTAATTGAGTGGCTAGATTTCCTGACTCAGGTATTAAAGTTCCTGCTAGGAACACAACAACTCATATCCCTTATAAAATCACTAATAGAAAATAAAGCCCTTTTTGTTAACTCTAATCTTGCTTCCTTGCAAGTGTGCCAGAGGCACTTTAATATGGATCAGATCATGAATATCACAAATTACGGCAGCAATGTGTGGCAACAGAAGATCAGATTATTCATATAACAGCAATACCTCCTTCCTGCTTTGATTATAGAAAGAGTAAACAGTCACTTCCTCTTAAATCTCTGTCTTTCTGATCCTTTCAAATCCAGGTTTACAGTCAGAGGTAACGGCACAGCACAAACCTTAGAGTGACGAACGAGGGGTATTACAGAGCGCAATAAAACCTATTTAATTTTCTGTCAAAACTCTCCTGTTTCCCACGATGTACAGGTATGAAGTTACCCTCAAGTAGGAAAAAGTTAGTAGGGACTATTTTCTATAAAGTTTCCTATGGTAGATTCACAGCAGATGCAATATGAACAAAGCAAACTATGTACAGGCAGGCACAATTATGGAAGAATTAATGTACCAACAAGAACAGCCCTGGCCATAAATGCAGTGTAGGAAAATGAAATGAAACTCACAGTTAATTTATACATCAGTTTTGTAATGCAGAAAAGCACACCCCATTAAAGTTCCTATTTTTCTTGGGTATTGCTGGAACATGTAACTGCAGCCAATTTCCCTACTTCAGACACACTAGGAAACAATTGTACAACCTTGATACTGGCTCATGGGGAGGGAAAGACAAGAGTAATGATCAAGTGTAAAATGTTATTCACACACCCATTACCCCCTGCAGAGCCCCCAGCACACTGCCATACAACCACAGTGGGCAAAAATGGCTTATTAGTAAAAACTTATTTCCAATATCTAAAGATTTAATTCAAGTTGTAATATAAAAGAGTTTAATGTCCTATTCCTTTAACATGACTCAACAAAGTTTTGAGTGACACATTAAATGCCACTTGCCCAGTCCAATGAACACATTTCTTAGCCCCCACTGACACTACACTTCAAAGGAAACTTGACTTTTTTGTGCCACCCAAACGCCCCTGTTGAACTCAAATAAAAACTAACCTGGCCTGATGAAACCTCCAGGAAAAACTTAATGAAGCCTCCTAAGATACCGTGCCCAAGGAGAACATTTAAATTCTTCAGCAAAATGCAGTATTAGCATCTGATGGGACAAGTCTGTCAAGGAGAAACCTTAGAAAGATGATGCTGGTTTTGCAGAAAGAATTAACACCTCTGATTTTTGGGGCCAGGCTAGAGTCCTAACTCTAATTAAATTCTAATCTGCTTTTTCCAGGTTTCATAAAATGCTGTCTCAAACAGGCTTATCTTCTAAGAAGTACAGCTTGATCTTCTCATTAAAGAATCTGTTACAATGGAAACACATTAGTACTAAAGCCATAAAAGACTGAGGAAATTATGGACGTTTTCCCCAAAATAGTGGGTTGCCTTAGTATCACTTAAAAAAAACTCAACCCCATACATTCACAAGTCTGCTTGAAAAGTGGGAACTTGCTGTTTAAATGTTTCTTCAGTGTTATCTCTATTTTGTTCTGTTTAATTAATAAAAGGATACATGCACCGACATTTTAAACACTAATTTGCTATTTAGCATCCCAAATTAGGAAGCATAAACATTTATGCACTTCATTAAACACTACCTAAGAACACTTTTGATATTAGCAGGAGACAAGGGAGGCTGTTCAAAGAAACTTGAGGGCACACATAAGACACTGGAAAAAGACACTCCTGCTTCTTCCCTCCCTCACCACGAAAGCTCTGGCTCCATGCTATGGGAAGCAGCTGTTGGGAAATGAACCCTGGAAATCAGTGGGATCTGACACACCTGTGCAATCACGAGTGCGGGGTTAAGGGAAGGGACAGGAATGCAGGGACACCAGTGGTGAAAGTGGGGTGTTCCTGTTTGACAGCACAGCATTAGGCTGGTGCAAGGCAACCGTGAAATTGGACTTTAGAAAGCATAAAGCAAACACACCCTGAGTTAAGACAGTATTTACATACAGGTGATGTACGGGGAGAAACAACCTGGGGTTTGGCTCATCTCTTCCAAGAGAAGCACAGTTCTAGCACTCTTCATGCTCCTCTCCCCTCCTCTTTTTCTTCCCCCCACCCCAGTCCTTTAAAGAATTATAGAATCATTTAGGTTGGAAAATATCTTTAAGATCATCAAGTCCAGCCATTCACCCAGCACTGCCAATTCCACCACTAAACCATGTCCTCAAGTGCCATATCTACACATCATATAAATACTTCCAGGTATGGCAAGCCCACCCCAGCAGCCTGTGCCTTTCCAAGTTATCTATATTTACAGGACACTGAAATAGGCTTCATGTCAGGGTGGACCAGTGCTACAGGAAGGTGATAAGAAATGGGAAGTTTTTCAAAACTACAAGAAACAGAACTGCAGTGATAGAAAAGAAACAAATCCTGACACTCAGGAACAGGCAGCCTGAAAGGCAGATAATCACGTCTGTGATAAATGGAAGGTTAATCGAGATCACTAATATAACAAACCCTCAAAATCTGTCAATCCAGACCTCAAGTTATCCCTGAATCCTTCATGAAAAGAGACTTCAGGTTATTTTGTTTCACTTACAGACAATAACATATAGTTCAGATGACAAATTATCTCTAAAAACTTTGCATCGCAAGTCTAACTTCAATGTAGAAAATTATTTTTATTTGTAATTAAAATTTGTGCTAAAAGTGTCCACTGTTAAATTATGGACCCAGACAAAATGGTACTAAATTTTCTACTGTACATACTCTTGCCATAGTGTGGCAATTTTTAAATTGTTTGAAAGTACAAATACACTAAAAAGGTAATATTTCAAGAACAATAGTACGGACACACTGAAGAGCTTTGTACCACAACCAGAAATCTGCATTGTCTTGGTCCCTGAAAAAGAACTGTTTTTAGATTTATTTATTAAAATGAATTATCATGATTATACAACTTAAAGCTTTGGGTTCTTTGTTGTTTATTGGTTGCTTTGTTTTTTTTTTTTTAACTGTGATGGTAATAGTGATCTACCTACAAGATAATTGAAAAAGAAACATTCTTCGTGTATTTTTGATCAAATATATTGTTAGAGATCAAAACAAAGATTTATAAAAACAAACGATTGAAACTTCATTTCAGAAAAAACACTTTGTAAAATACAATAAAACCCTTTTCAATAGCAAAGTGGATTTTGTACAGTTCTTCCTTCTAAGCAGATGTTTTACTGCAGCTGAGATCCACTAACTCCAGTAAAACTCAACACAGGGCAAATGGGTCGGTGTCCGCAGAACCACAACTTATGTACAATGTAGGCAACAAACTGCAACTCGCTGGAGAAACCTTGGAAACTTCAGTTTTCATTGTGAGTGAACTTACAATATATCTTACATTAGTTAAAAGCAGTTTACACCATGACAGAACCGCTCAAAAACGCATCAGTTATAGGAAGAGAGCAACGCTTCAATTCAGCTTCTCCCATCAGCAAAAATGCCACACAAATCAAAAACCAACACTTAAGTAAAACACTAAGACTTTATTAAAAATCCAAAATTTATTGCAAATTGTACTTTGCAATTTCCCTCCTTTCTTCATTTTTACATGATTTATTGATATCCATGATTTTTTCACAGATGTACTTGTTGACTTTGGAGAGTCTCTGTGCAATTTCAGTTTCATCCACAGTTTCTTGTGCTATTCTATCATACAAACATTCTGGGGAGAAAAAAAAAGGAAAGAGTCATTAGGATATTTTTAGAAAACAATATAGCCCTGAGTTGGGCTAACTACTCAAGAGACAGCAGTGAGTAAGCACTGTGTATATTTGTTGCAAGACAAGAGAAGCTTTCCTTGATTCACCAGCTATCTGGTTAAAGTCAACATTTGTCACCAGGCTTAAACAGTGGCATGACCAACTTCCAGTTATGCTGTGACTACATTAATAGGCTTCCCATATAGAAACAAGGCTAAACCCAACCTTTTACGGTGTCAGCCTTGCCTGTCTGACTTCTGCATTTGTCTGAACCTCCACAGCAGATTTGGTCTCTTCCCAGGTGAAGTGTCTCACCAGAGCTGTACCCACAGTGAGTCACTCCCACCGTCACCCCTTCAGGAGGGTATGTAAATGAGAACACTTAGGAAGAGAAGCAGTAACCAGCAGGAGAGCACTTTAACTCATTTATTTCATTTTTTATATCTCTTGCACATACATTAATGTCTGTGTCTTTATTTCACTTTTACTAGTGGATTGTTCAGGACAAGCACCATCTCCTTGCATGTTTGAACAATACACTTTGTGAAATACACTTTATCTGGAATACAAAAAGCAAGCAATAGCAGTAACTGCAAATGCAATGTGGGCAGTGAAAGTTGAGACAATTTTTCTTCCCAGATTTGGCAGTTTGGTGCCAGAATCCTGCAGAGGTTACTGAAATCTGGAGTGGTGCAACACACAACTCCTTAGTGACAGAAGGTTTGGGGTTTTTTCGTTTTCATGAACAGACCGATGTATTTTGTTGTGTAGGCTTCCCAGACTGGTTAAACAAACTCTGTTCTGCTTTGCCTGGTGATCTATTCCATTAGCTGTTTATTGCTTCATATACAGAAAGCCATAGAGATTATTGCTTAATTAACATGGTTTACAACATTTCTAATGCACCATATTAAAAAGTTATGAAAATTAAGTACTATGCATGCTTTGCAGTTCATTTGGAAACCTCTGAGAAGTTTTATAAAAGGTTATTTTGCATTAACAAGGTTTATAACAGTGCACATCCATCATACTTTTTATCATTTCTTTATTACATACTACACAGTGGGGATTTTTAAGAAGCTATAGAGATATCAGACACATTAAGAGCTAATGTTGTCATTCAAAAATCTATTTTAAATAAGTTAGTCTGTGTCCACAGAATGATGAGAACATCTAAAGCAATGTGAATTTTATGTTGTAAGACATACTGAATATAAAATAAATGAAATTAACCAGCATGCAGCCTGATAGCTGAAATGCTGATCATCAGTAAGCTATGATTAGAAATACGACACCTAAGAAGAGGCACATCACTGAGAGCCTGAAGAAAGCCAGTGTGTTTGCAGGACATAAGCTGGCCCTACCACAGTGCCAGGAACACTCCCAGGCAGATACACCCAGTAAGGTGAACTCCCAGTGAAAAGACAGATTGTGTTGTTCATTGAGCCACAAAGTCAAGCAAAGAATCACTTGACAGAACTCATTCAAAAGCCATAATTCTTGTGACCCAGGCAGATCCTTGATCACAGTTTTTCCTCTCCATCTATGCCATTTCTCTGAGGGGGTGCAGAAATAGTAGTTAAGTACTCACATAAGGACACTGGCTTAGGGCTTCAAAGAGTAATTTGGGGGTTCTGCTCCTTTGTCTTTTGGCTTTCCAGGAGTACACAGACATCCCTTTGTACTGCTGAATACCAAAGATTTAAGTAGACCTCAAAGGCTAACCAGGAGCTTCACTACTTTCTTTTTTTGATGCCTGATCCAAAGCGTTTGAAAACTCCCTCATATTTCACCTATTTGTCCCCTTGCTGGTCATTTTTTGGTCTTGTTTTGCTTTCTTCTCCATGGTGGGGCAAGACCTGCTAACACTGACGCAAATGCAAAGGACATGACAACACGGAAGATCATGGTTATGAGCTACCCAGTCCCACTGATACAGGCAGCCTGACACCTACATTGGCCATGCAGTTTAACTGGTTCAAGAGGAGATTGTACAGGCTGGAGTCCAACAAAAGGGGAATCAGAGACAAGGTGAAAGGAACACTAAAAAGAGGAACATGGAAAACCAGGGCATGTAACAGTAGAATTCAAATGAGGGTTGAGGCTGGAAGCAAAAGTATGACAAAACACAGAAAAACAAGGAAATAGGGAAGAGCTGAATTGCTGGTGACTGTAAAGGTATGGAAGAGAAGAAAGGGAAGGGTCCCATCTGCCTCTCACCATGTACCTGTTGGAGCAGACTCCCAAACTCACTGTAGTCAAAACAAGGGGAGTTAGAAGAAAGCTGTCCTTTAAATGGCTTGAGCAACACAGAGTGGCCCTGACAGAAGTAGAAAAGGAAATTCTCACAGAAACAACCTCGCCAGCAGCAGTGAGGAGCAAGAGCCTCCAGCAGGGAAACTGGAAACCACTTTGCAATGGGCCAGTGAAAAATAACCCCTTTCTGCCGCGCGCTTGTAAATGCGCACCAGGGCAACCAATTCTGCTTCCCATTTGGAGCTGACAAAGGGAGCCACTGCCACAGGGTGGATTCCTTATGTGGCCAGTACATCATTACTCAGCTACATCTGTAAGGATTGTACCTAAAGGCCCCAGACAGAACTAGAAACTCAGCATGGAACAGCTGCCACTTCCACATATAATCTTGAAGCAGATTAGTAAAAAAAAACACCCATGCCTTTTACTCATTTCTTATAAACTAAGAAAGATGACAGTACGGAGATAAGTTTCCAACTTTTCCCCACACAACACAGACACAGACACACGCACACACTCAGAGAGGAATCGTATTTCTTACTCCAAAACATGGCACTTTCATGGCAGGTTACAACACCTCTTAATGAGTTCACGGTTAGGAGTACATAGCAACTAAGATCAGGAAATGCAGAATAATGAAGCTCTACCAAATGGAGAGATTTCTTTCAGCCCTACTGCAATTTAGTATGGACACAAAACCTAAAAATCCAATTTTGGTATGTATTCCATAAGGAACCAACTCAGTTCTGACTTAAAAAGAAGCCTGAAATACCAAGAGAGACAGAAATGATGCAACACAGGCGTGATGATACAAAGGGACTGAAACTCACCATTCAGTTTGAATAAAGGAGAAAGCCTTCTCTCTCTCAAAGTACTACACACATGGACTCAGGCTTGCAGTTACTGGAAGTGTCATTGCAATTTTCCCTACCAGATGAGGTCAGTGATTTACACTTCCTGTCCAAATTCCAATTCAAGTGCAACAATTAATTTTTACTATTTCCATGTTATTCACTTAAAAGGGTAAAGCTATTCTTTCTTGCCTTTGAAGGTATGCATATTTTTATAGTCACAGCTATAATGGTTTCTGTGCCTCATGCCAGAGCTGGTTATGTTCTGGATGAAAGAACGTGGTAAAGCTACTCTCAGTCTTGTTTAAAGGAATATATGAACTTCAAAAAATCACCATGTTACAAATGAATTCTAGAACAACATGTTGTTCTCCAGGCGCAGAGTCCTGCCCTGTAAGTGGTCTACAGTGATGATCTTTCCAAACCTTACTGAAGTCAATGTACAACTCTTCAGCTGTGGAGGCCTGCACTGCACACAGCTATTGCAATGTGTTCTACTGTTCCTGGGTACGTATGCACTTCACAATGCAATAGCAATCTGAATTACAGTTTTTAATCAGTTAATTTTAAATGAGCTGAAAAGAAGCATCTTTCAACTCGGTGATTAATGGTTAAACTCCAAAGCAGGAAGCAAAAGTTTTCAAATAACCTACCTCTGACAATGCTTAATTTGTGAGGTGAGAGAGGTGGCTTGGGAACGGCATCTTTCTTTTTTTTGGTTGCAACTCCTGTGACACTTCTGTTCTTGAGAACATCTGTTCCCCAAATCATAACCGCTAGATTTTTTGTATACTTTGAATCTCCTTGTGTTACTTGCAGCTGGTGCCATTTCTCCTCATCTACCCAAATTCCACTGCCAAGATGGACCTAGAAGGTAGTAATAATAACAACTTATCTATGGTATGTAGCACACAACAGTATCCAAGTGCTGTAGGAACATTAATATTAGGAACTAAAATAACAGTAATTAGGGCTGAACAAATCCATTTTGCCTAACTCTGAAACTTCTCCAACTTTGTGGGTCAGGGAGTTCAAGTCAACCTCAATATATAATATAGTTCCTTTCAGTAATCTCTACTTTCACCCCCCACATAACCTCTCTCCTGAAAGATTGTGGTCAGGAACAGAGATCGAAGAAGGAAACAGTGAACACATCCAGTATTATAAAATTATGCACAGCATATAAACCAAGCAGTTGCACCAGCCTAATTCAGGAGCAAGATGAAACACTTCCCTTCAGCTAAAACAGACTTTACCCAAAGCATATTCCAGAGGCAGTAGAGAGGGAATTACTTGCTAAATTTTATTCTGTACCTGTTGGCAAAACCCAACCTGATTGTTTAAAGTAACTGGAAGGGGAGAAAGGATTTTGAGAGCTCCAATTTCAATATAAGCCAGGAGAGTTTGGAAGCTTTGTAAAACTTCCAGTTCTAACACAAAGGGTGTCTATCATGGACGATCAATGTAAATGTACCACACAAATACTGTTTTGTGGTTAGGCAATGACCCATTGCAGCAACATCATAAACTTTCCATTATCTGAACAATGGGAAGTCGAGGTATTTCACTCAAGTAGTAAAGCAGGATAATATGAGTACTGGGAACTGCAGGGTGAAGCCACTGGAGAGTCTCCAAAAGGAAGATGCTCAAGTCTGGTTTTGCTTATTAGTCTCAATTGTGCTGGGTTGTCTCCCACAGAGCTACGCTATATCTGTACCCCAAGATTCCCAGTGCTCCAGTCTTGAGACAAACGCAGAACAAGAATCCAAGCACCGTCCTTAGGCTGCCACTATGTTTGAGATGATAGTCCTGACACTCAGGACACCTTCAAGCAACAGCACAGAGATAACTCCATGAGTAACCAGCACAAGTCTGACACCAGTGCAACCAGGACGCACACGCTGGCCCTGTGTGGAACCATGAATACTCTGTACCCTGTATATCCATGCTCCAGTTCCTAGAGTAAAGTGCAGACTCCTGAACTACCTCTGCACACAGCAAGCTTTGTTCACATGATGATGGACTTCACTCAGTGGGACACACACTTGCTCACCATCATAACAAGCTAAGGTGTGACCTACACCTCCCACCTGCTGAGCAGAGCTCACTGCACTTACCTTCGGACCTTCAGACAATCTGGACAAGTGCAACATACCAAACATATCTATTGATTGGATTGCTACATATCCAAAATCTAGCTTTGATTAGATCTGGTCTAATGGGGGTTATCTCTGTAACATTAACACTTAAAAAAACTTTCTACCATATGATTAAAAAATCCCTTCAACAAAATCCCATGGCAAAACTGCATCAGAAGACTCAGTTTGCCTTAACTGTTTTGCCTTTAGTTTTCTGTGGTTTTACTCATTTCATCTGTCTTTACATAAACTGTCCAAGCTACCCATACAAATCTGAGCAGTATCACAGAAGTCCCATTAAATGCAATGAAAATTGGACAAAGCTACTGTAAAATTTTATATACCCATAATTTTACTGCCTGTATTCAACCGAATACCGTTTTTCCTTTAAATGGAAACCTGCTTTAATTATTAATGAGGACTATAACCCCAAGAAATTTTTTATTACTATGGCATCCTTCAAAAGCAACTAGATGTTTAAAAGCTTAAATAGAGTAATATGAATGGTTTGGCTACAAGCTATGTTATATATAAAAAAAATGAAAACTCTACCTTCCTTAAAGCATAAAACCATACAGCAGCTGCCTGTCCTGCAGAATCTTCTACACTAAAGGGATTCTAAGAAGCTTTTCACAAGTCTGCATGGACAGAAATTAAGCTAGTAATAACCACAACACAAACACCCCTTTTTTTCCTTTTTTCTGTTGTTGAGCCTCTTTATAAATAATTTTTTTTAAAAAGTACACTCTTTTGGTGCTCTCTACATATTTTGTAAGGCAACTTCAATCAGGAGTGAGCAGTCTGTGCTCAGAAAATAATCACAGTACATTTCATAATGCAGTTATTTCTGGTTAGATCTTGGAAAAGTTCTCTGCGAAAATGTCTGAAAGTTACCTAGAAAATAACTAAGATTAGAAATGTTGTGACATAGCAAATTTTGGGTGTCTGTACTACATTAGTTGTAGAGACTGTTGTATTTGATCAAAAATCCAATTCCCCTCTGTCAAAATTAAGGTTTGCCTTTTCAAGAGACTATTTAGTCTCTTAAGTTACTACATTATTCATTAGCTTGAAGTTACTCAAAAGAAAATAACAAGTTACAGGAAGTATTTTTAATATTTATGCTTCAGACAGATCATCTCTTCTTTTAACATGCTTCACTTATTAAAAAAGCAATTGCTGGTATGAAACACCTATGGCAACAGCAACTATGTGACAGACAGCCACAGCCACAGAAATCTTACGTCTCCCTTTTTCTATTTCTAGCACTGTTACGGTGAGGAATTCAATCTGTCCGTGTCTCAGTTTACCTCTCTGTACAACAGGCCCAGTTCCCTACCAATCCCAAAGCTCCGGGAAGCTCACTGTACTCCACACTCAGAAGACATTCCCTTCTTGCTGGAAGAGCTGCCCCATGAGCCAGACTCTTGTCTTGATGAAATCAATGGGAAATTTACTCCCAATTTCAGCAGCTGCGGGATCAACCTTCAAGCACAGTGCAACAGAGACGGCAGCGAATTCAAAGCAGCGCTCACCAGCGTGGCTGTGCTAACATCTGCAATAGATCTAAAACGTGTCTCAGAAGATGAACTCTCTTTTTTTTTTCCCTTCTTTTCCCCCCTCTTCTTTCTTTTCTTTAAATGAATGCCATAGGCTCTTTTTCAGTGACTCGATTTTCCCTCTGGAGGGAAGAGGTTTATCTGCTTTGAAAGAATCCTACTAAGATCAAATCTGGTGCCACAAAGGGTAAGATTTGTAAAAAAGTATTTCAACTACTCAAGTGGTGCATATCAATAAAGGAATACTGAAATAAAGCCATAAATAAGGAAAACTGAAGAAAACTACCCTCCAACACTCCAAATAACATTATTAGCTCACATTTCTCGCATCTGAGCTGGCTGTAACCACAGTAAACAGGCAAACCAAGAACCAAAATTACAAAAGGAAAATAAAAGAGATACTAATATCTCTAAAGACAGAGAAAACTTCAGCAAAAGAAGTGCCAAGAAGCTGACAGATGAAAAAAGGGTGCAGGAAAAGCTGCATACAAATACTAAAGGATGTGCCCTATCCCACAGACCTTAAGTGAAAGAGAAGGAGGTAAAGAAAACTCACACATTAATACACCCTAAGTTTTCATTGCACAAATATACACAAAATAATCAAGCACATGACATATTTAAATATATTAGGCAAGAAAAGCTATCTGAACCAAACACCTGTCAAACTGTCAAGATTCTACTGTTTTTCACATACATTCTGTCCTCAATGATTATGCTGAATTCATCTTCAAGAAGGACAGACATTGTGCAGTCAATCTTTTAACACAATTCTGAAAACGCAGTTTCATGCTATATTCCATCAGTAATTCCACTGTATGGCAAAGCTGGAATGGATGTTCCCTCCCTAAGGTTCTCAGATTAGGGTACCAAATGGATCTATATAAACTAAGAAACAGGATCTGCACAGGCAGCTCTGAAGGCCTTACAGTTTTGTATAAGAAACATAACACTTATTTAATGATAATGGAAAAAGCTGAAAAAGCAGGCCTAGGTAGATGAGCAGTTAATGTGTTAAACACACTGAAATCTGAAAAGCTCTCAGTCAGGTTCTGGCAAACTAGAGCTAGATGGTATTTCAGCACCTTCACAGAGTCTCTGGAAAGTAGCACTACACCAGCTCAATTCAGTGGCAATGCTCCTACCAGCATCAAGGGAGCCCATTTTCATTCCAGGGTTCATAATTACCTCCTGCACTCCACTTCAACCCAAACATGAGGGCTTCTCTGCAATATGACTACAGCACATGATAAACATGAAAACCTTTTAGGAAGAAGTATTTTGGTTAAGTAGACTCATGTAACTTTATAATGCGAGTTACTGACTTTGGTCAATATTTGGTGCATTTATGGATGTCCCCCACTGAAGACTATGTCAATTTGCCTGTGCATGCATATTTAATAAAAATGCTCCTCATGTTGCACAGCATTCAATGCTCTCAACACTGAGGATATTTTTCTATGCTCTTCATATCTGTGTAACTTCACAATTCTCGGCATAACAGCACACCTTCATGAAAACTGAGGAAGCTTGTATAAACTGCTACCATGCAAAACCCCCACAACCATGACAATTCCACAACAACATCACCTGAGGGACATTTAAAAATTACTCATGCTATATTTAATGTAAAATACCTTTCCATTCTCGAGAATGTACTTGTCCATTACTGGAACAGGGGCAGGGTAGTACGTTGATGTATTTGCTTCCTCACTGAAGGTCTTCTGTACCTCAGGTTCGGGCTCAATTGACTCAGGTTTTACTTTTTCAACCTCAATGGCAGGTCCTAGACAGTTAAGAAAAGAGAGCTGTCTGCTATCCCAGAGAACATGAAATCAATCCTTTCATCACCCATGATTAGCATAAAATAACACATTAGTCATGTTCATTTTAAAGTTAGAAGTAATCTAAACCAAAATCCTACTTCTGAACATCAATAAGTAAAAGCAGGGTAAGTATTCCTGCTTTATAAACATTAAAATGTTTAATTTTAATTTAAGTGTTTAATTTTATTCTTAAAGCATAAGGACAATTACAGATATGGGTAGGATTTCTTCAATGAACACTAAGGAAATTACGTTAAAATGACATTGAAATTATAAACCAAAAGCAACAATAGTAATTCTTCAGATAAGAATTGCTATATAGTTGCATAGGAGCCTGCATAATTTACTGTGATAATTACAGAAATTATCCACATAGAATTACAAATTTTTTAGAAATCCAAAATCTTTTTAGATATAACAGGGGCGTATAAAAATAGAAAGAATCTGCGGAAATTATATGAAGGAAACAGACTCAGGCTCCTTATGCTGAAGTATCATGCACAGAAAGAATATCAAAGGTTAAAAAATCCCACATAAATTAGAATTTTGATTGTCCAATCCATCCAACACTGATTTTTATTTTTAATGTAATCAACAAAAATTATGCACAAATTAAACAATGGAATACTACTAAGCATATGTTTGAGACTTCAAAAGAGGATAATTATTTTGTCAGTCATCAACTTTTCTTTTCCAGATCCAAGTTATAAAATGTTCCTAAAAGGACAGAAGAACAAACTAAAAATCATTTGTGAGCTGGATTCCATGACTTCATCCACTGCGGGGGTTCCACCAGAAGTCTAGGCTATGGCCCCAAGCCTATCAGTGTCCCTTGATGTGTAGCTCTAGGATCCCAAGAAGCTCCAGCAGGCACTGAAGTTCCATGCAGGGCTGGTGGCTCAGCAGCACAGCAAGGTTGCCAGCTCAGACTCTGGACACCGTGGAAATACCCCACATCCAGAACTCTAAGGATAAACTCACCCACTGGTCAGTGCCAGATTGTACCAGGCTGGTGCTGAGAGCACTGCACCACTCTGCAGCCCAACCCTGACATCTTCAGCCAGTGACAACTCAATCATCAGCTCATCCTTCAGTGCCCTGCTCGGTGTTTGTGCGCACAGACCCAGCCCTGAACTGATCCAAGTCCCCAAGTCATGCTGGCATCACAACTCAGGTCTTAGTCACGTATCTTAAATAGTTTCTGTGCCTGGAACAAGCACAGCATTCCTCCCTCCTACTTTGTGCAGTTTCATTTAGAGATTATTATACAGCGATAGCAGTGCTTCCTCCGTTGTCAGCATTTGACATTTATCCTATAGCTTATTCTACACCTACATAGCCAGCTAAATGTTCTCAGCTGGCTGCCACTCCATGCTCACCAGTGACTAAAAGTTGTCTTGGCAACTCAGACAATCCTACGCTGCTGTGCCACCAACAAAAGTGTCTTAAGAGCCAGCCCCAATGCAAGCATGGCACAAACAGAGGAATCACAAAGTATCCCATTTGCATTATAATTTCATAGTCATCTTAGTAAGCACCTGTAGTACCATGAATATACAACAGTACAGCCAAGACAAACTGAACTTCCTAAAATTGTGACTGTAAAGCTGATTCAGACTGGTGGAAGACCTGGACTGGTTAAAGTACCCAAAGCCTGCCCACAGCACATGCACAACTGAACAAGCAGATGCAGGGATGTAATTGCCAGTGTGACCTTAAGAAGTCATCTCTGAAGCTGTTACTTTAAGAAAACATTCTTCAACAAAGGGTTGTTTTCTTATACTTTCAAAGTCACCTCGAGGAAGACACCTAAGTATAACCACCTTCTTCCTAGCAGGAAACGTTTATTACACGTTAAACACTTTCACTAGTCCCTATTTAGAAGTCTTTTACTGCTTTTAGTCATCTATTGACACAGCTGGGATTTGGTTTCCGGAACTTCCCCAAGAAAAAAACTGATTAAAATCCACATCAACCACAGCTCTCACAAGTCAGAATACCTCTGCTGCAATTCATGCTTTACTACTTGCTTAGAAGTCACCAAAAGCAAGCCTTTAAAATCTCTTTTTTTATATCCTGATTTTTGATTCCCAAACAGAAACCTGCCTTTAACCAGGCACTCTTCCACCAACCACTAAACTCTGCATTTTCAACCCAGCACGCTGTGAATTACACATGCAACCTGCACTCCTGCCTGCCTGCTAACAGAGCCATGTGCCCTGTTCACCACATTGCAAGTTCCTCCTCTCTGCATCTTATTTTAAACATGATGAATGGGACATATAAAAATATATACCTCAATCTAAAGGCTTAACAATGTAAGCACATTTGTAATAAGGATCAGGGGGGAAAAAAAAAGACGATTTTTGGAGCGCAAGAAGGAAACAAACGTTTTATTGCAAAATCTTTCTCCTTCTGACTGCAGTTTTTTTATAATATCCGAGAGGCCAGCAAGTTGAAATCAGGATGAAGAGGTAGAAGGCTTCCCTTTATCACCCCTTTTCCTCAAAAATGCATCTTAGGCTACATGCTGCTCCTAAAATTAGTAAGAAAGTAAAAATAAATTGACTGATAAAGTGGTCAGCATACATTTGTAAGCAGCAAGTTTTCCACATAGTCTACCAGAATTTGAAACAAAACATCAGAAGTCTGACAAGTGGTAATATTGCTACTTTCTGTGCTTGACAGAAACCTTGGGCCTTTTTTTTTTAACACCAAAAAGCCAAACAAACCTCGAAAAGCTGAAAAACAGTAATTCCTGACATGTGGTGAGACACAAATCCCATTTCATTCTCCCTACTCCGATGTCAGTCCCAAGACACTCTAAACTGGATCACTCAAATTAAACTGGGATTAAAAATAAAACCTTGGGGGTCTGTGTGCACATGCTGATGAATCAATGTTCTAAATGAATGTGAATACACTCTCTGTCTTTGGAGCAACACTAATTCTTAGCAATATAACATGAAAATGAAGAAATTATAAGGGAGCTAAAAACACCTAAGCATTATCTCTGTACAACTCCAGTACTTCTGACCGTATTTCCAGCCACAGAAAACTGCACAGATCTTGCCTGGGAGACAGCTATTTTTAAAAAAGTTATTGAAATTCTTCTTTTGCAATCCAAGGGCTATTTAAAGTCCCTGCAGGGGAGAGTCAGTTATTTAATTCTTTAAATTATCTTACTCTCTATTGACAAAAAGAGGGCCCATTAGTGTGTTTTCAGGCACAACAAAACAAACTGCAAAGGCCTACAATCCAGGGCTTCCAGTTCCCCAAGCAGGCAAGGCACGAGGCTGCACACATTATTGCAGGAGCTCAAGAGGGACACCATAACCTTTTCCACAACAGTCATCACATTCTTCCACTGCTCTGGTCCCTAGAGCCCTGGTGCAACGCCTGCCTCCTCCGGGAGAGGATCTGCTGGGAAATAATTTACTAAAATCATACAGAGGATGTTCAGCATTTCTTCATGGATCAGTACTGATTTCACTACTGCCATTTGCCACAGCTGCCTCCAAGGCTCTTTGGTGACAAAGAGCAATTCGGTGTCACCATGAGGAAGATGAAGCTCCTCACTCCTGCCACAAGAGTGGCTCCAGTTTAGCAGCAGAGATGAAGGTCTAAGTCTCAAGTACAATACATTGACTTCCAGCTCCTCACTGAATTCAACACGTTGATGGGAAATTAGGAGACTGACTACTTGACTGCACGTTAGCTCAAGAGGCTGTTCTATATTTGATCTGCAAGTTTAAAATGGCAACAGGCACGCATTTCCCACAGCTGCAATTCATCAGCACAAACCAGCTGTCATCTCATGCAAAGAAATCACAAGTCTCTAAGGTGAAACAGAAATGCAATTAGTTTGCATTAAGTCCAGCCTGCTAGAAGTGCAGTGTAACATAAATTACATGTAATTTGAAACTCTAGGTTTAAGAGATCACTGCAACTGCAGATGAATTCAGGATGTAATTTATTTTCAGAACAATTTTCAGAGATTATTCACATACCCAAACATACCTCATTTATAAGCTGGAAAAGTAAGACTAAAAAAGTCTTTACATATCTATTCTTGATTAAAAGTAGTACTTTTTCATACTGTCATCAGACTCTCTAATTTGTAACATGCGGAAGATGTCTCCCTTGCTAATTTTTCATAAGTTTTGTATTGGTCTTTCTAGAACATGTTTTTTCTCTGCTGTGAATGAGGCTACAAGGAAAAGCAACAAAGTAAGCAACAGTTAATACACTCAGTCTTAGGAAATACAAACTCTGTGAAGGACACAGCCAGCATAGCCAAATTCTACCTTGGTCACCATCCAATGTTCTTTACAAGTAATAATAAGGGATTTTTTTTGGAAGCGTCTTATAATTGATATTTTTCCAGGTATGTGATTAAATTTAAAGAACTTGTCTTCAATATAACTGGGATTTGTTTTCAATTGTCAGACTGATACATACAATAGAAATTCATGCCCAATATTTAGAGAAGATTCAGTATTTTCTTCCAGGGTTTCTTTTCCTCTTTCTTTTTCTTCCCTTTTTTTCCCTTTTTCTCCTAAGGTTTCTTTATTTGGCTCAAGTAAAAAATGCATCTTCTTTTTCTTAAAGTGAAGGAAACAAGACAGAATTCAGTAGCTGTCTTCATTTCACTGCTGGTCTCACCATTCCAACTGCTATCAAGTCTACCAACTAAATTGGTACTTTACAGTGTTCAGCCCCATTGCCTACCAACATCTGGCTCGTGCTCCATTCCCATAAATTCCAGCTAACTACTTGCAGATGAAGAAACATCTTTCCATCCAAGGAAAATTTTAGAAAGCTCAGTGGAATCTCCTGCCAACCACATCGTGCTTTTCAGGCTGCAGCAACCTTGCCTATTTAGTTTTATTTATAAAGTTAACTAGAATGTTTATGGTACGTAAGGACATTTTAATTATGCACAGTGTAACAACGATGAGCATTCACAATCAGACACCCAGTTTAGGTTGTGGGACACTCTGAGAACCTGGCCCCAAGGGTGTGGGCACACCTGAATACATGCTACAGCACAGGCACATGCTCTCCCAGGTCCAGCTCTGTGTGTGAGGGTAACTCAGACCCACATGCAAATTGCATGCACTCGTTCCAGTCCAGGAGAAGAGCCAATATCCAACTGACATGCAAAAATTAAGTTTCCAGATACACAAAGGCAGACATAAGAATGGCATGCTAAGTTTGGATGCATAGATTTCAACCAGGTTTCAGACATCGAGCAAATCTTCAACAGAGCAGTACCACATTCTAATTGCAAATAAATGTAATTAGTCAAATTTTTGAAGGTATTCCAAGGGTACCATCTTCAATGAAAAGGATGAACTTTTTATTTTGTCTTTTTTTCCCATTTATTCCAACATAATGCTTGAATAACTGTTATAAACCCAAACAAAGGAGCAACTGACCCAAGATATTTAAAACTGAAATCCAAATTACAAAAACCTGCATTTTGCAACAATTGTTGATAAACGGGACACTAATATAAAGGTTTTTTTTTAAATATGCTTTAACAGTCCATTGTTTTTCAAATAGCATGGCTGTTTAAAGCCACTGCTAAAAATTCAGGTATATATCACATTCTAATAAGCTACTAATGGGAAGAGGGGTCAGAAAATAGAAGGTAACATAGTCACATAACAATAAACAAAATCCCTAACTGCAAAGGATAAATTAGTTTTAGCCCAACTATTCATTCCAGTGCCTTTTATCTTTTTTTTTTTTTACTGGAACATATTAGTATATTTTGCAGATGATGCTTTATTAACTTTTTCAGCATATATTGGAAGGTCAGAGACTTTATAATACAGCTGCTTAAAATGGAACTCTGATTCTGCCATACCAGCACAAAGACCTCTAGTTTTTAAAGAAAACCCCAGACGTACATAGCATACAAATTCAACACATATTGTACAGCCACAGCAGAAAACCCTTTTAACATTCAATGTCCAGTTTAACAACCACCGCTATTCTTCAAATACATTTCCATTACTCTTGATCACACTTGCAAAATTCATTCAAACTAGTCCCACTTAAGTCCGGCACTTACCACTACCTAGTCTTAGGAGCAGTACATCCTGGAGCCTCCTGTTCAAGTCTCTGAGCTCTTTCATTTCTGACACGAGTGCCCCATACTCCTTTAGCTTCTTTGCCTGTTGCACAAGCTGTCTCCGCGTTCTCTCAAGCTCCTGTTGAATGTGCCTCATTTCTTCCTGTTGCTGCTGGTAACTCCTCAGCAATTCCTCATAGAGAATCCGAGGAACTACAGCATCGTCCATATTGTTCATGCCTTCTGTAGCCTCCATAAAAGCCTCCTCAGGGCTGGAAGTATTACTGAGACTCATTCCGTTCTGTTTTTCAAGGCGAGCAACAACTGCTTCAATGCTTTTGTGTGTACCTTCACTTTGTTTCCTCCCATCTTGTCTCTGCACGTTACAATAAAAAACAAATAAATTAGGAGAGCAGTAAGACATTAAAAAATCAAAATTCTACAGTCTTGGGAACTGTTAATATTCTTATTTTCCAAAAAACCAAGATAAAGCCAGTCTGCAAAAATATTTTGCCTACCAGGTTCTTATGGATACAATATACATCATAACTAACATGCAATTTAACTCAGCTAAATGCACGCACAAACTTCTGAGGCAGTTAAAGGCCTCCCTGCATTTGTGCACCACTTACAAATGCAGTGTATATAGGTCACTTGATTCCGTATCATTAATTTCTTTTCTAAAAAGTGGATCTAGATCTCTTTTTCTTTAAAGTTTACCCTTCACATTCAGATTTCTGACAGCAATTGATTTTCTGATAAGCAAGAGAAAGAATCAACTGTGTGCTCCATTTGTCACCTGTGACATCAGAGATGAAAGCAGCATAGGCACAAAGGCGTTCTGTGAACTGAGGGCTTGTCCTTCCCACACTTTGGGAGACAAAACCTTCTCTGACTATCCCTGCAGCACGTTCACCCAACTGCCTGATGCAAGTGACTGAGTTAACACTATCAGCAAACACTGAAAGGGATTTGAAAACACTGAAGCTGGAGACAGAATATATCATCCAGCCTCATCTTCCTTATCAACTGATTCCTTCTATATTAGTACTGCATTGCAGAGGCTTCAGGTCCTGGGAACTCTCAGTGGAATTTTACCTTCAGCCATCTGCACAAACCCAACGATTTAAATCACACCACTTTCCTGGGGCCTGGATAGTGGGATTAATATGTGACAGTACAGGTAAAGTCACTAAGTTTTACTGGCCAAATATCAAAAGGCATTTCAATTTCCAAGCAACTGCAAGGAAAGCAAATGCAGCTCATAGATTAGAGAAGCTGACACTATCAAATTCCCTTACCACAATATACATGAGTAATGTGGCAGAAAACAAAATTATTTGATGTTACACCTGCTGCATTCATGTTCTAAAAAAGAAAATGTAACAATTAAAAAAAAACCTGTCCCACCACAAGGAAATGTACTAATATCACTCCTACAGCTGCAAAACACATGAAACCATAGAGCAATATCTTATTCTGAAGGTTGGCAGACTTTTAAAGAAATAATTTGATATCCAAAAATAAATACATTTCCATAGTGGGTTTCTGGCATTTGAACCTAAAAAGGCAACTGGGAGCTATAATGGAGTGATACAGTCCTGTCAATTCTTTGTCTCAGTCACTGCTGGAGTTGGACAGTCTCAGAGCACCCCTTCTAATTCCAAGCAGTGAGCTGTATGTCACCAGTGCCACCAAGAACAGCTGCTACAGTCAGGTACTAGTGACTTTCAAGGCATTCTGGGCCAAAGTGGCAGAGCATTGTTGCACCAATCTCAGCTGGCAGTGACACTGTGCAGACAGGATACACAGGAAAACGTCTGATTGCACTTAAATCAGGTTTTGAAAACTCATACCCCACCCCCACACACAATGTGACCCAATTTCACCAAACACACTGTTTTAAAGGAATCAAAAGCAAGCCTGGAATTCTTAAGCTAAGACGTTTGTATATGCCTCAAGCACTTGCAAAAAGAAAGACAAAAAAAAAAAAGGAAAGGAGGGAAAAAAACAAAACCAGAAAGACTTCAGTACCTTACTGTGTCTAAGCTCCACGTCTTCTTCCCCGTAATCTGTAACCTCCCCAGCTTCTTCTATGTGATTGAGAGAGAGTTTGGGGATTTTAATTTTCTTCTGCATCACACTGTTCTCAAGGTCAGTTTTGTCCTCTAGAATGTATATTAAAAATAAGATTGTGTTACATTAATCAGTGTTCTTACTTCCAAATACTACACAACTTAGGCAAGGCCATTCCCAAAAACCCAACCTCCCATGCTCCAATCCCCTCATAATACCATGATCAAATTAGTCCATGGTGTAAATTCACTGATGCCCACCGGCAATTCTAGAAATTCAACCAGGGATCAATCTGGCCCCACACATGAATAAATACTGAAAAATGTCAAGCTAAATTCAAGTGATCAAAAGTATCAATGAGTGGCTTGTAATATCACCAAAGAGCTGAAGTGGCTGTATATAAAACCTCCTGTATTGCTTTAAATTATGTTTACCAACGGTATTTTCATATTCATATTCCATTGCTGCAGTTCAAACTCTGCTTAGGGTTAAAGTGAAAATAAACTTGGTAATTCATCCCATAGCCCAACCATCATCTGTCAGCAGCACAGATCTATTTGCACACGTGGCAGATTCTGCTGTTCTGCAAAGGACTGGAAAAGGGAATGCTGCTGGAGAGCTTCGAAGTGCATTACACCAAAGTTGCATATGAATCAAATCTGTAGCAAAATTACTACACAACCCCTGTTTCATTAATTAATGGCATTCATCCTTTTCCTTTAGATACTATTGGCAAAGCCAATAAATATTTATATGAATCTTTGCATCTTATTAAAAAGTTGAAGTAAAATATTTTCAAGTCTGTAACATTTTGACATCTCAAAATTACATATTTAAAAATATTCTTCTGAAAATACATTCAAAATATTTTAATATTCCTGAAAAGGTAGAGAGGGGACAATGAACCCATAGTACAGTCTCCCAAAATGTGCCTCTGATAGGTATAATTCTTGCAGAACAGACAAGGTCTAAAAAGATTCACCTGTTCCTGACAGTGACAAGGAGAAATGCATTTAAACTGTCAGTACACTGAGAGCTTATGAACAGGAAAACATTTTGAGTCTCCTTATCCACCTGCAAATTGTCTTCTGCAAAGTGTCCCATGAATATTTTTGAAGGTGCCAAGGAGGATGGCCCCTGTGAATGCTTAGTTGCATTGACTTTTGCTTTCTCAAATTAGCATCTCTCCACAGGACCTCAAAATGGTTCATGTTGACAGTGTAGGAAAGGGAAACAAAGGTAAATCACTGTTTAATGAGGAGCAAGGCATTCATTAGAAATGAATTACACAGATGAATGCAATTCATTTTGTTACAGATAGAAATGGATCTCTTGTAGGCAAATGGTGATATTGCAGCCCAAGGCTATGTAAAAAGAATAGGCAAAGAACATGCAGAATAAGACATTAGACAACCTGAAATGAAACGCAGATGGTAGCAATAAATACTAAGACAGATGCAAAAAGAAACAGACAAGCAACAAAAAAACAGCTAGGCTTATTTTAGATCATTCTCCATTCCCCAGAGCATCGTGGATGCTTATCCCAGTAAAACAAAAAGGCAATCCAACTGTTTCAGTTTTGAAAAATAAACCCCTATGTTTTCATTTATCTGGAAAATGTAGGTTCATCAGAAAAGTGAGATAAGCCAATTCTAATGCCAGAGAAATGAGAAGAAAAGGAGGGAGCCCTTCCCAAAAAAACAAATACAAACTTCCAGACTAAAGGACAGACTGATGGGTATTGGTATTTTCTTGGAACTTAAGAATAAATGAATCCATATTGAAAAGGGCAAAAAAAGAAAACCACTGATGTTTTCTGTGTTCGTGTATTTTGGGGTATTGGACAGACTGAGGAATCCTTTGCTAAAATATATTCTCTCAATTCCTTGGAGGAAGAGCAGCACACAGATACTGCAGAGCCATCTTCTCCAGACTGCTTTGCCAAACCATCTTCCACAGGACATGCAGATGACCTCCTTCTCCATTTACGGAATTCAGATCAGTTTCTGTCCTCTGAAACAACCATTGGCCTCACAACCAGATGGACACAATCCATTACGTGACACAGTTAACAAATTTGTCTGCTGACAACTCTTTGAGGTCACCAGAAGCCAGAACCCCACAGCAACTGGACAGGGACACGAGCCATCCTTCCCATGGCAGGGAAAAGTGACTCCAGGAACAATCACAGACAGGGGTCACAGAGGAGTAAGCGCCTGTGCAGACTACAGAAGTCAGCAAATACTTTCTAATGAATAAACCAACATTAAAACAAAAATATTTGGAAGAACAGTAATATTTATCTTTGATTTTGGCTTTTTAAGTCAATTCATAAAGGTTAGTAACACATTCTATGCACTTAACAATGAAAATGAAAGAAAATACTTAGTTTGGAGTCAAAGAAAACAAACGCAAATTATCTGAATTCTTCATTCTCTTCACTCACCACTCAATTTCACTTTGCCTATGAAATTTATGTTTGCAAAACTTCACTGGTTTTGAAGTTTGTTTATACATCTCCTTACAAATGCTTAGTTTGTGCATTGCTGGCATGTAACTATCAACAGAGTTCTCTTTCTGTTCATTTGACTTTTTGGTTTTACTGTTTATCTGCACATGAACCAGTAAGTTGAAGAAAGGAACTCTTTTCTCCACACACAAAGTTTGAAGAAACAATGAGTTTAGGTAAGTTAAAGCTTAGGAACTTTCAGTGTAGTCAGTAAGCAAATAAATGTTCCTCTGCCTTCCAACAACAATACATATAATATTTTTTTACATATGCTCTGGTGTTTGAAAGCTTATTTATACCAAACACAATCCATCCAGTGTGTTGAATATGAAAAGGCCTTTTGTTCCCTTTTTTTTTTTTTAAGGGCATTTCTAACCTCTGTTGTCTTCTGCATTAGCTGCAGATAGAGCCAGAAAAATCTCATTCTGAATTTGAGATTAATGCTGGAGTTCTGGCCCTTGTTCTGTAAATATTAATGGAATTTGGGAAGGGGTGGGAGGGAGAGAGTGGAGACATGGGGGAAGGGTAGGAGAAACACGAACATGCATTTACAGCCGTTCTCCTTAGGATTCTCTGTCTGTTGTTGTGGCAGCAAACAAAAGACAGGTACAAAAGAAGAATCCAGCAAAAAACAACACACCTGTGATTTTGAGCCAGAAGAAAACCCAATATATGGACAAGCTGCAATTCAGTGCCTGAGGCTACAGAAGAGAGAGAAGGGCAACCTAAAAGCATTGTAGCTCAGAGCCTCATTTTGTAATGACCCAAGTCATTTGTTTGGACTTTGTTACCAGTCATTTAAACCTTGCTAGAAGTTAAAAATTACACCTTACCCTAGGTGGCTGTGATCAGCTTGCTATAAAGTTGTGTCTATTGTTTTCCCTAGATATGCAATGAGTGGTTCAGTGACATCAATTACTGAGAACTAGCACTTCACAGACTTAATCAGGTACTCATAACAAAATATGCAGGGTGGATGCACAATAAAAGAATGGATTCCCTCTGTTCTTTGAGAAGGGACATTCTGAAAGACACATGTAAATTAGGAAAAATTGCTTTTGTTCACAGAGAACCCAGTATTCTGTGATTCAAGATAAAGAGTGAAGCATGCTGGAATAACTGCACTCCAAGAAAAGGTCAGACTTGGAGAGACCTTGGCAGTGAGCTCCTCACGGTCCTGAAGCACAGGGCTCAAGAGCCAGGGCACATGACAGCCTCTCTCCCCATCCAGGCTTCCCCCGAAGCTGAATGGGAAGGCAGAAAAAAGGGAACTGCTGAGGAGTTTCAGAGTGCCTGGGAACACATTTGGCCTCAGCAGTGCCTGAAGAAAGAGAGGCCAAAAAAGCAACCCTGCATTAGAGAATCTCTATCAACTAGCAAAGGATAAACTGTTCCTGGAATGCTTTCTTAAACGAGGCTCTCATTTCAGTGTCAGGATGGGTGGATCCAGGCCAAAAGGTAACAGCTTCAGGCCTAGAGGGGAAGGGAACCAAGGCAGAGAAAGCAACTTGAACAGGGCAGGGAGTTGGTTAAATCCAAGGAGAAATATGTTAGTGCTTTAAAACTGAAAACCCTATTGTGGGATGTAATATAAAACTATAAAAATCTCAAAGTCTCCTTAAAGTGTTCCTTACTTTCTAATTTAGAAATAAGGACTGAACAAACTTTCAAACCCCTTCAAAAAAGAGTTCAAATGCTTATTTTTTTTCCATCTTTGGAATAAAAGCTGGAAAAATAAAGGAAGAGAGCTCTGCACTCGAAATGGATGAGGGATGGTAGGTCTGGTATCAGTCCAAAGAAGGGGCTTGGCAATGCTATAAATCTTACAGTAATAAAATGAAAGAACCTTGAACAGAATTCGTCCTTCCCCTAAGCCTTCAAAAAAATTCCACTCCTTGTGAAAAATGATATGCTGACAGATGAAAAAACTTACCATCAGCCTTCCCATTTCCAGGCATGTTCCCAGCACATATGGACAACACCTGCACAAGATTGCCCACACACTGCTGCACTGAACTGCTTTGCTACTGATTCAGCCAGGTTGCCTCTACAGAGAGGGTGAGATCACCTGCCTGGGCAGGCTGTGCACTGCTTACAGGTCAGGAAAAGTAAAAGATGCATAAGGACCACAGCAAAGATCCCATAACCAAAGGCGTATGTGGTGCTTTAAAGCAAACACACTAAGCACAACAGGGCATGGACTCCTAAGTGCCACTTACACACAAATAAACAATATTCAGTACTGCTGTGACTGAGAAGGAAAACAGCATGATAATAATAATAATTTTTAAAAGCCACCTAGCTTATTTGAAGCTGGAAAAAAAAGAACTATAAATTACTTTCTTAGCTAATTTAATGCAAACATTAAAGGAGGACTTGAACAGGAAGAAGAGATGAGATTTCAGAAAATGTAATGATCCTGCAGGCTCAGAAGATATTCAGGATACAAAGCAAAAAGAAATGTGTCTCATATAAAATATGTCTCAACTATGAGTACACTGAGATTATGAGCACTACCAAAGAAGAAACTGAGAATGACAGTAACAAACACAGGCCAACAGACAGCAGCAGAAATGCAGAAGTTATTTGAAGAGGACAGGTGCCACCAAAATCAATGCAGCTAAAAAAGGGAGGAGTGTTCAAAAGTGGGGTCAACCAGGTGCTGGCACAGCTAATTGAGGATTTGGGTAGTAAAATTTACTATATTGTTTTGCTCCTTTCTTTTTGCAGACTAGAGGAGAGCTTTGATGGAAGGACAGAGATAAAGATGCCAGAAATAAACACTGGGCACAGTGAAAGCACTTCAGAAGTATATTTAGTTGGACAGAAAGGTAGAGATGAAGCAATAAAGTGGATGAGGAGTATGTAAGAGACAGCAAGATTTTGGGTTGGGAGTGACAAACGAGATTATTCCTCCTCGTGACTCCAAATTCAAGACAAATGGACAAAAATTGTAGGAAAATATGTTGGGACATCCTAAGCATAAGCTGAAGAAGATTTCTGCTAAGGGTGTCAGAAAGGGAAGCTGACAAAAAATGTGAGTGAGAAAAGTTAGCAGTAAAAAGGCAGAGCTGAGAGATGCCATCATCTGGGCTTGTATCACTCCCAGAAATTGAAGAACTAAGTAGTTCTGCAGCACTTCTCCAGAAAGAGAAAATGACAGCAACAGACAAACAAGTGACTGGAAGGTTGCCTTCAGTGCACAAAGACGACTGAGCAAAGAAGTCAGGGAAGAACAACACATCAAGCAGTACTGTGACAGGCAGGGCCGATAAGCACAGCAAGGTGAAGACTTGCACTTGAGGAACTGGCCCAAAAGGCTGCTAAATCTTGTGAAGTGAATTTCAATAAAGTCTAAAGAGTGGGAAACAGAGTGAAAATAATTCTTAATCAAACTGGGCAAAGGCAAGACAGAAAGGTCTTAAACCACTGTGTGACAGGTTTAGAGATGATGGGTAAGAAGGATGATGTGCGAGGAGCCTGAACCAAGACTGCTCACTGATGATGGAGAGAAAGCCACACCTGCTTCATACAAAGGCACTAAAGAAGAGAGAAAGATTAAGGAGCCAAAATCCTACAGAAGCAGAGCACAGATTACATAAACCTCTTAAGTTCTCTCTCAAGTCCTAGATCAAGACTGGCTTTTGCTCATTAATATTTAATACAACACAAGTAAATGCACAGAGTGTGGACCTGCTGCTGCTCTCACAAACCCCAAAACAAACTGAAATTTAAAAAACAACCTACCATGCCAGCCACTGAAGCAGACAATGTTGAGGTCTCAATGTGGTTTTTCTTCCAGTGGAACAACTGAGATACCCAGTCTCATTCTGGTAGGAGCGAGAGTTATTGATATGGCAACCTATTTGCAGTCAAATTTCTAATGCTTAAGTTTTGAAGAAACTCAGATATTTTGTAACATTCTCCTTTTGCATGTGCTCACTTATCAGCAGATTGTTGAGATCTACAGTCTTGAGTATCAGCCCAGATATGTGAGACCTCTGCTACAAGGTAAACTTACATGTATTTTCTTTCTTAATTTCCATTAATAATATGAAATCTATTTTTCAGTTCAGAAGTGAATACAATGTCTCATCAAAAATAATTAACCAAAAGAAACATGGCTCAAATGAATACAGCTAAAAATAGTCATTATTTTTTGTCAGCAAAACTCTCTTTCATTTAACTTTTAGTGGTACTAGAACTTGGCTGCAGCACAAACAGATGGAGCTGGACAATCAAGTTAAGAAAAGACTATGCTGAGAAACAGGAAATCATGCTCTCTACAAGACCGAGGACACTTTTAATCCTGGGTCCAATATTTACTTAAATACTGACCTTGAATAGTTCAAACTTTTCATCTTACTGTCCTCATCTAGCCCACTGAAGTGTTGTACAGATTTATTAATATTTGTACAATACTCTGCACATGTCAAACACAAAGGATTACAGCTATTATGAAACAACTCTCTTAATCCTTTCTGAAACAAGTACACTAATACAGCATTGCCATTAAATTAAAAAGAAACCCTGAAAACAAGCAGGATATGAAAATGCCATCCTTTAAATCTTTCCTCTGCACCTACACATGGAACTCAACTATGGACATTACTTTTCAAAAACTGGAACATGACAAATATTTTACAAAAAATATTTATAACAAAAGCTATGTATTTCTTTAGAAGTTCAAAAGTTCCTTTAAAGAGATCATCAATCTCAATGACAGCTACAATTTGTCAATCTGGCTGCCCTCACCAGTCCACCTGTATCAGACTCTACAATTACCTTAGGACCAAACCCTGTGATGATGTGATGATCACACAGGCCACAAAGCCATGGAGATGCTGCCCATGAGCCATCCAGCAGATAAAGCAGCAGCCTACAGAGAGCACTCGGAAAGCCTCCACAAGAATGTCTGCCCAAGGAATAAGCTCACTATGGAAATAGTGGGAAGATTTCAGATTTTTCAGTTTCCATACAAAAATTACAATGTGGTTCAGCCTCTACTATTTTTAAAGGCATTCTTTTAAAAACGCAAATAATTGACTGACTGGCACTTAGGCAATACACTGGAAAAAACCGTTTTACTGTTAAGTTACGAAAACAAAACATTAACTTGTATTTTTTCCACTTTTCACTCCCCTGCAAATTTTAGCATATTTTAATTAGTTTTAGTTACCATAGCTACCATAACCATACTATCTTTGAAGTCAATTTTATTAAAATCCTGAGTTTCGTGTTTTTATTGTATGCTAGCTGGGCTTATACAACATTTACAAGCATAACTGGTGTTAAGTGGTGCAACATAAGTACTAAGACCAAGAAAAACAACAATAGTGTAGGTCACCTGTATGTCTTTATGTTATAAAAATAAATCAGATGATTTCTGACTATTACGGTGAAGCAAAAAGCAAATGTGACTGAGGAACAAGCAAGTCAATCGAGAAGGGTTAAAGACAAACAAACAAACAAAAAATGTATGTTCAGAATTAGCAGGGTAATACAAAAAAGGAGGAAATTAAGTAAAAGTGCAAAATCTTCTTCCATAGATAAATCCCAGCTTTTAAATTAATTTTTACTGGCATTTTAGCCTGCTGATGACATCACCACTCCCATAAGGGTTACTCCAAACCACTACTTAGCAGCTATTGCTTAAAAGTTCCAAAATTTTTTTGCTGCTGCCAGTTAGCTTTGTGCCAATGTGCCATAATAAGGCTTTAACACTGAACAAACAGAAATGATACCAAAAAGACCTCAAAAATTGTGCCTTTGTACAAGTCCTTCATATTTCATATATGCTCCTACATTAGAATTTAGAAGGAGGGAAAAAATCCTCCACCCTTCATCTTACATGAGTTAAAAATAAACCAGAAATGGATCAAATACAAAATGAGTGTGAAATTTAGCTTTAAATATTTTTCATGAATACTGCCACACTTGTGTTCAGGACTATATTTAGGAGTGTGAAGTAGTTAGTTACTCTGTGACACAAAATGATTTGCTGAACTTCTGCATACAGCCAGCTCTTTTACCTGCTGAAAAGGTAAAAACACAGCAGTAGCACATCAGCTAAGTATGTGACAAAGTAGGGCATGCATGTCAAATATCAGAGAAAAAATGAAAAAAAATTTGAAAAATTGAAAAATTAAAATGCTAATCTGAACAAGGTTATTTCAGCACTGGCTTAACTGCTGGGCTTAGTTTCTCTCAATGACTAGAGTGGCCCCTTGGCATGGCAAGACCTGCACAGGCACAGGAGGGGACACCACCATTAGGGACAGGTGGATTTGCTGCTCAAAGGCAGCGAAACAAAAGCTCATCCCAAGTACTCCCAAACCAGCCCAGGAAAAATCAAACAAATTAAAAAGAGCCTGTGAGGAACCACTACCAGTACTGGGAGGTTTCCTACAGCCTCTTCCTGGCACTTCTTAACTCAGGGCAACCCTTGGGATCACGCGAGAAGCCGCTGCAGGTGCTTTGATGTTTTGACATTGCCAGGTCTCTGTCACACACCATCCAAGCAAAGTATCCCAGCAGGGGAGAGACCCAGAGACTCCTGAGAACAAAGAGTCAGCTGTCCCTACCACAATGGTTCATTCACCCTAGGGACTGCCCTGGGAAAGGAAATGGGACACGTGGAGCATGCAGGAACATGGCATGGAGCATGGCAACAGTGGCCACAGCTAGGCCCTGTTTTATGTACTCCAACTGCCCAAGCTGGCAGAATGGAGCAAAGAGGAAAATCCACAGAAAAGCCCAACACTACAGAAATACCAATACAAGCTTGGACTTAAATATTAAGATGATTTCCTGACCTAAATTTTGTATATTCTTAATATAATCTAAAATCTCCTACTGCAGATTTTTCACCTGTTCCAGAATTTGACAAAAAATCTTTTCTCCATGAACATAGAAGCAAGGAAGCTTGGATACACACTAAGAAGTTGAATCACTCTCAACCTTACTCAAAACTCAGTCCTAGAATAATTTAATTTAAATTTTTTCTATGAACAGAGATTTTACATCCTTCTGAAATACACAGTAATTTATCTCACCATGAGCTGCACACGCTTTTAAAAACTGAAAAAAATCACCTACCCTACTCCAATAAAAAGTGGAGCATAACATTTTATAAAGTGGCAAGAAAGGCTAGGGATGCACCAGGTATTAACACATTTGCTGTGGCAGCTAAGGAACTGCTGTGAGAATCTGACGGAGATATGTTTGCTATGAAAGTGTGGGTGGGAAATGTTGAGGGCAGCAGCCAGAGAGCACGACTATTCACTGCAGCCAGGAAAGAACACCTCCTAGTAGGAGAAAGTCATTATTAACTTGTTAACAAACATAGCCTGAAGTAGGGAACTTTTAGAAGTCCCTGAAACTCAATTCATTCCACCTAATATTCATCACTTTGAAAAGAAAGAAAAAGCTCCAACGGAGTAAACTAAAGACCACACTGCTATGAGGTGCATATGCTCATAGACAACATGCTGCCAGTGACTATTGGACAAGTGTGGAAAAGCAGCAAGTGGCATATGTGTGTCAAGAAAAGGGACCAGAAAAAACAGCTTTGGAGCATTCTGAGGAGAGGACAGAAAAGAAGAAGAAGGAAGGGTGTGGATGATCAGGAAAGACAGACTCAAACTCTTCCTGAAAAGCCATCTGCTATTTTTGTAATCTCAACAAGGCAGACCAGCTAACGTCACCTCAAGAACTGCTCTGTAGTCAAACTCCAGTCTGCTGAGTTCTGTTTTCCATTCAAGAGGCAAGTAAAATTATTCCTTTATTAGTACATAGCATCAGCTGCTGGAGCCAAGTGGTAACCTTGTTAAGGCACAAGACATCCACTTTAATATGCCTTCTGTGGCTAGAAGGTCTAGAACTGAGTCAAGTCAGCCTTTCTGGTTTGAGCCCTAGTCTTTGGCTAACTTTTGAAAAACTGGAAGGTTCCCAGGCCAGCACATCCCAGCAGCCTCAGCAGCTCCCAACCACACACGGAGGGACACAAGGGAAGGCACAGCTGCTCAAAGTTCATCTATCACTCTTCTCTAACACTAACACACACTACTCACCACAGAATAAAAGACAATAGCATTTATCTCCACAACAAACCAAGTCTCTCACAATTACCTGATGCTCTGAGCATGTCCCAACACCCATCCCTCTTTTATTTTCATTTTTAAACTTACGATGCCTTTACAGCAGCGCTCTCTGCTCTACAGCAGCAATATCCCTCACAGCTGCATTGGCTTCCAATCATCCAACCTCACCACAAAGGATCAAAGAATTGCTTCTAGACTCTCTCAAATGAGGACAGCTGCTTTATGAACTCTTTACACAACCAACGCTCCAACAAAGCTTTGCATTATGGGCATAAACCTCTACTTAGGCCTGTGTGAATTCCTACATTACAATGGTAGAGTTTGAAAGGTATCTAAATTTCTTTAGATGTAACAGGAAAGGAAAACTCTTTTCAAAAGAAAAAAGCCATTAATATGTGTCTTGTGTCCGTGTTCTTTCTCTCCTTCTTTATTACAAGTTGCTAGAAAGGAAAAACAAATGGATCTGTTTCTCAAACTATGATTGATTTCCACTGCATGGACAGTGTTTGATTATGAAAATATATATAAAAAGCTAGAACTTTGCTTACTTGAGTAGCCTTAAGTACAAGAAAATTGGTCACCATTCAAACTGAGTTCAAAAGAACACTTTGCAGGCTCAAAAATCTCCATTTCCCCCTCTTATTCTTTTTTGTTGTTTGTTTAATTTAATATCTGTAACATAACTTTGATCCTGAAACCATTTCCTAATGGGGAATTCTTGGACCAAAGCAGTAAACCCTTAAAGTCATTGATGTATGATTTGTGCAGTTCAGAGTTGCTTCCAAAAAATTCAAAACCAGCTATGTATATTTTAAACATGAAAGCAACTTTATACACATTGTTTACCTTATTACTAAAATAGGCTGAAAACCTTTAGAATTAAAAGTTCTCTACTGCTGTGTGAAACATTATTGCAGACTTGCAAAATTATTTGTAACTAAATAAGCAGTTTGTATAACATCACACTTGCAATGTTTGCCATAAAAACTTGTCATAATCTGAGTTGGTCACTAGAAAGCAAAAATTGGGCTACGATGTCTTCATGCAAGACCAAGTTTGCTCTCCAAGGTTTTTAACCACAATAAAAACAAACACCAATATTAACATTTTGGGGAGAAATGACAACTTTAGAAGTTAGTGACCCTTTGTACACAACTTCTGTTGAATTCACCTAAGGTACTTTTACATGGTACAGGGTAGAAAGAAGCACAGAAGGAAGGACTCGGTGTTCAGGTGAGATGTTTTCCAAGCATGCAAAACACAGGTCTAGTCAGAATATATTGAGATATGACAGCTTTGATGAAGATAGCTGTGTGTTTCCTTGTGTTCCTGGCTCAACAGGAGAATTTCCTGTAGAAATTAGAATCTCTGGAGAGCAATTAGTGCAAATCACTAATACAGGTAACAAGTCCTGTTCTGGTTCAAGAGACACGAAACAAAGAGGAACTGTACAGAAGAATTCAGGAGAGCACGTTTTGGGTAGACACAGGCTCTTCCTGGAACAAGGGAATTGGCAAAAATAAGCACTTCCTACTGGAAAACTGAGGCAACCCGGTGGGCTTAACATGGGAGCAAAGGGTCAATTTCTAAATATTTCTCTGGAGCACTTTAGCTGTGTTGAGACAGACAGGAGGAACTGAAAGGGCACTGCTGCTGCAGCTCCTCAGTGGGACAGAGGAAGGTGAAGTCCAGTGGGATGCTGCTTTGGGAAGAGGCCGTGCAAACCCTGGACACTGAGATTGGTGCCTTCCATGGATCTGACAGGGAACTTGCAAGAAACACTTCACATACACTGCCCTGCCACAGACAGGACAGACAGAACATGGGCTGGCACAGCAAAACAGAAACTTAGCAGAATCCACTCTGCTAGACAGCCTAACTAGTTCTCCTGAACTTCTGCAGTTGCAAGTACTCAGAAGCTGGAAAAGCTTTGCAGGGAACTCATGTTTGGCAGTTCTTGGCTCTTTTGAGGTATCTGTTTATGGTCAATACTAGAAACAGGATAATGGCAAAAGTCACTGGCTGAGCCAGGGACAAACTCGATCACCACCAGGCTAAACTGGCTTAGGAACTGTTAACTTTAAAAAATAAATTTAGAAAAATACCAGTTTTACCTGACTTTAACACCAAGTTACTCTGTTTAGACATCAGAACTCAGCACTGCCTTCTAAGAGCTCAATACAGAACAAAAGAGTTTTTCAGGCCCGTTCCATATTTGGGGAAATAGACATAAGCAGTACTTTGCTCAAAGTGGAACAGCCAGGATAGGAACCCAGTGACCTCTTGGCTACCCAGACTGACGTTTCAAATGGTCAAGAGCTTATTGGGCAAGTCCACACTAACCAGCAATTTGCTACAACCACCAAACTTCCTTCCCATGTCAACTATGACTATGGCAGCGAGGAAACTACACAAAGTCTTCAAGGAAACACCCTGCCCAAGAGTCCCTGTCTGGGGGCAACGTAACAACAGCACTATCTCACAAGGGCTGGACACCTTCAAATGGCCAAAACGGGGGCTTGTTTCTTAGTATCCGCTTTAATTGGTCCTCTTAGCTCGGAGACATTTGTTATCTTTAAACATGAAACAAACCAAATGTAGCAAGCCCACGCCTAACAAGGGCAGCACCTGGAGCTCTGGTTCCACCGCTGCCTTCCAATTCGTGAAGTCACTTAAACTAACAAAGCGGACATAAAACAGCACCCCTCAAATCTGGCAGCAACTGCAAAGGTACACAAATGACTCCATGCACTCTAAAAAAGACGGGGACGAAAACCTAAACTTTTTTTGTTTTAATTTTTTGGTAAGTTTCCACCGTTCCCCCCCCCCGAGTACCGCAGGGGACATCACGGGGGTCGCGGGCATTTTGGAAACCGAGCCTTGGGCCCCCTCCCCGGGCCCGGGGCCGCTCGGAGCTGCCCCTCCCCACCCCCTCTGGGCCGCCCCCTCCCCTGCCGCCCTCCCTCAGCGGGGAGGGGGCGGCATCGCCCCCGCGGCCCGGCCCGCCCTCACCTGCCAGCGCCAGGATCTGGGCCTTGTGCAGCAGCAGGCGGTCGCCCCACTCGCCGGGGCTCTCGTCGTCCTCGTCCGCCGCCTCCTCGGGGTTGCGGTACACGGTGTAGACCTTCTGGTTGTCGAAGTCCTGCTGGGAGGTGGGGCTGAAGTCCCGCACGCGGGACACGGGCAGCGCGTAGCACACGTTGTCCTCCAGGAACCGCACGAACGCGTACATGGTGCGGGGCGGCCGCGCGGCTCCGCGCCCGCCGCCGTATTGTTCCTGCGCCCGCCTCTGCGCTCGGCTGAGCGGGCCTGGCCGCGCCGCCCGCCGGGCCCCAGACGGCGCCGGCCAGGCGCGAGCAATCCAGCGCGGAGCGACGCGAGCGGGGCGGGCCCGGGCGGGGGGAGCGGCGGCGGCCCCGGGAGAGGCCCCGGCCCCGCTCGGTGCCCGCCGCGCACAGCGCCCCGCCCGCGGCCCTCACGGCCCCACGGCCCCGGGCCGGCCCACGGCACACGGCCCGTACTGCCCCGGCAGGGGGACGGACTGCCCCTGCGCCGAGGACACAGATCCCGCCGCCCACATCCCGACCCGCGGCCGTGAGGGGAAGACGGCGGACGCCCCGGCCCCAGGAAAGGCCTCGGGAAGCTCCTTTTGCCCCCCAGTTGAAAACTCCGAACACCGGCGCCGCGGAAATAGGTTTTATTCCAGAGAATCATGGAGTGGTTTGTGTTGGAAGAGACCGTAAAGATCTTTTCGTTCCAGGCCTGCTGCCATGGGCAGGGACCATTAACACTTTCCGCTGGACCGGGCTGCTGCAAGCCCCGTCCAGCCTGTGCTTGAACACTTCCAGGGATGGAGCATCCATGGCCTCCCTGGACAACCTGGGCCAGGGCCTCGCCACCCTGACCACCCTAAAGAATTTTTTCCTGATAGCCAATCTAAACCTACACTCCTTCAGTTTGAAGCTGTCCCCCCTTATCTTGTCATTATATGCTCTTGTAATAAATCTCTCCCCGTCTTTCCTCTAAGTTCCTTTCAGGTGCTGCAAGGCCACAATAAGGTCACCCTGAAGCCTTCTCCATGCTGAACCATCCCAGTTCTCTCAGTCTTTCCTTGTTGGAGGGGTGCTCCATCACTCTGATCAACTGGGTGGCTGCCTTTGGAGGGGAAACAGAGGGGTGACACACAGTGGGATTTGTTCCGAGGGAAAAGGGGCAGAGCCAGCAAGTGCAGAGAAAAGGGACCTGTGTGAGGAGAGCAGATCTTTCCTGGCCAGACAACAGCCCTTGGGATTGCTGGAAGAGCACGAAGCTCTCCCCCATCATTCCCCAAAAGAGCACAGAGAGCTGAAAAATGCTGTGCGGGTGGGTCAGAACAAGGGTTAGAGACGGCACAAATTTTAGCACAAATTCCCAGTTTTGGAGACCTTTAGATACTGAGTGCGAATGTTTCGAGCCTCACGTATGAAAAGGGTAATGTGGCAACATTGCTTATGGTTCAGAGCAAACTCATACTGCTGTCTCTAGTCCTGAGGTCTGTCTTAACCCACCAGACCTAGGAACAGAACAACCACATGGGGAGAACTATTTAGAGGAAGAATAGAAAAAAAAAAAAAAAATGAAATCACAGAATGAGTACGAGAAAGGGGCATCACCAGCTTTTTGTTTGCGAAACACCAACGCAAAATGAAACCAAAATGCATCGTCTTTTCTGGTTTTTGCAGAAGCAGTGGCCTGTGGCAGCCATCCTGGCCTTAACCAGAGTCCTGTGTAGAAGAAGCAGTGTCTCTGTTTTTTTCCAAGCTGCTGCAGTTTTCATATCCCTAGGCATTTGCAGTACTATCTGTGCCTGTTGCACTGAGTAAAACCACACTGAACTTGTTTCTCCTGGTTATCTTTTATAGACTTCCTTGTACATAGGGACAGACCACAAGTTGGAAAACATGGAGTTCAGTTTGGACTGAGCACTGGCACAGGTTCCCAGAGAGCTTGTGGAGTTTCCATCCTTGGAGATAACTCAAAAGCATCTGGACGTGGTCTTGGCAACTCTTTGAGCTGGATTAGGTGAACTCCTGAGGCCTCTTCCAACCTCAGCCATTCTGTGACAGTGCCAGAGACCTTTGGTTGTTCCCAGCAGAAATCTGTGTGTCTTAAACAGCACATGAAAACATAAGGAATCCATACAGGTGTGGTTAAGCCAATCTAAGTATTTCACCAACAAGCTGTAAACTTCCCATACAGTAATGACAGCTTTATTATTTTAGCAATTGCAGAGTTTTGCAAATACTCCAGTTTAAGATTGGGGATTTAAATGGCAGTACTTTATGTTAACAATAAAGTATTGCCAGACTGGTGTGTAATTACAGGCAAATATAAGTCTGCTACGAAGTATGGATGACAAATGTATTCTAGTAGCGAGTCTGCAAGGGAAATGAAATCTCAGCAAGGATTGTGTTGCTGATCAAACAGTAACAGCATTTCTGTCTCCTCTACCTCATGTTACAGTGGGGTACAGGGAGCTGCAGAGAGACAACAGGACAGGCTGATTGCTGGAATTCCTCCGTGGACACTGTTATAATTACACGAAGGACAGTTTTGTCCTACTAAGTTCAGTGGCCAGTAAGGGATTGGGTAGACTGCCTCCTGCCAGGATTGTGTTCCCTCCACAGCTGAATTCTATTAGGGGCATGTAAGGCTGCTGTTGAGAGAACGGAACTCAGAACAGTGGTAAAACTGGAAATAAAGGGAAATGAAGAGAAGGTCAGGATTCAAAAATTAGTTTGAGTTGGAAGGGGAGAGATCTCTTTGGGTACCAAGGACACCTGGGTAGTTTGTCCCAATGGAAGAAAACCAAAAGACATCATGTGAAGGAATCTAGCACCATAGTGGGTTTTTGGTTGGTTGGTTTGGGTTTTTGGGGAAAAGGAGCACTCCAGCCTGGTGTTTGCAATATTTTACATTTGAATGTTCAATTACAGCAAAGACTGTAAGGATTTTTGTATCAGGAGCAAAAAACTAAAAGGTCTCAAATTTTTTAGGCAGGCTGTTCCACAGTTCTCCACTAAAGGACATTTTTGAGAACAGATAAGGGTCGGGATGATAAATGCATGTTTACTCTTTGTTCCTTGCACTCACATTGAGCCAGAAGGCATTATAATGCTAAAGAATTAATAATGATCCCATACATTTTTTCTTCTGCCTACAAGGAATAGTGTTAATTTCTGGCTTTAAAATCTATAAATAACCTGCACTGGTTAGCTGTGAAGCTGAGGAAAAATCCATTAAAGCAGCGAATGAAACACAAGTCACTTGTCACTCCTGTCTTTTGGATCTTTCCCATTTCTACTAATGGTTAGCCAGCTGCTTTAACACAGAGTTGAGCTTGAGGTTTAAAGGTGTAGAGCTATTTTAAAGGTGTAGATTTTAAAACACATTGTTTAGGGAATTACTGGAACCTCACCAGATTTAAATCCTCAAACCAGTCCAGCCTTTTGGAAACAGCACAACCCTGCTGAGAAGTAAATTATTGTACTTTCAAAATGCAAATGGAGCCTCAGCTTAGAAAGTAATACTGTCACTCCAAGAGTGGAGAAACCACAAAGCACAGTCCCAGCCCTTGTGGGACTCCTGAGTGGCTCTTTCTTGGAACACTACTTATATTTTGCTGGTGTTATTTTTCTTGAAAAGTAAAAAAAGCATTCAAGCCAAAGCGGATGTTCTGTGTTTTCATTTAAAGATACAAAATGAAAAGTTAATAGTTCCAATAAAAGTTACACAGGTGCTACATCTCTTTTCACAGCAAAACATTAAAATGAGGCTCATCATTCACATTATTCCATATTTAGTACCAGGTTCTCAAAGGACACCATATTGACTTTAAATCTGCTAATGAAGAAATTCCCATTTTCTTTTACTGTTCCTGTGCTTCACTACTCCCTGAATATTCAGCAGTAACCATACATTGTCCTACTGGTAGGAATCCCTACACATTGAATATGTGGTTTAGAAAACTATTGTTTGCTTGTGGATTTATTTGTCATCCAAGTAGTGCATTTTTGCACCATTGTTTTGAAGCTCAAATTGACCTTGAAGGAAAGATATATTCACAATTTTTTAGGTAACACTGTATTGGAACAATGTCATTAAAAGTCATACAGGTTAAAGAACAACTCAACTGACAGTGCACAAGAATTGAAGACTGTTCAAAGGCAGTTTATGTATGTTCAGGCATACAATACACTCAAAATCTGGTTTATTTTTACCAATAATATGATTGGTAGAGAGGTCAGAAGATGCCTCCATTCCATGGTTCGCATTTTTATCTTACAATGAAGTGCAAGTCATTCCCATGTATAAATGAATTTTCCTCTGAACAAAGTCATGTGCAGCTTCTAGGTGTTTTGAGAGAGAGGGTGGTTGGGAGGAGGGAATCTACTATCCAGATGGAGCAGGGTAAGCATTCCAGAGGGTTGTTCCCCTTTGTATTTTACAATATATTTTAACTCTTGAGACACTTGCTGCACTGTGCTTTCAGCACCACAGTGCTTACATATAAAAATACAAACAAAAAAAAGGGGTCCTGTTCCTGTGTGATCCTAGAAGATGAATAAGAAAATATTTGTGTCCATATATAATTCCAAAGCACTCCATTACCAAGAGTAAGGGAGCATAGATTACACAGATAAATTCTGAAGATTTAATCTTTTGAAATCTATGGCCTTAAACCATCCTCAGTCCCAATTCCTCGGGGTGATCTAACTTTTCACAGGGCTGCAGATAATACTCAGTCATCTTTTACAGTAAACTCTCACACCCTCCCAGAATATTCTTTCAAAGAAATGAAACCCAAGGAACACTTTATGGACCCATTCACATAGGAGACACTTATTTCCCAGCTGGTGCGTTCTGTAGCATGAAAAGGTAACAATTAAGCCAAAGTGACCACAGGAGAAGGGACTTTTCTCACTGTTAATGACTGGCTGGAGAAACCAAGGACCAAGGAAAAAGCCAGACAGTCATTAACTGCTGAAAATTCCTGACCTAAAGGTCATTATTACTATTATAAAATTGGAAAATGAAAAAGTAATTATTTTCTTTGGGTTTTTTATATGTATTAAAAATATAAAATTCCGGTGTCTGTTGCTGTGGATACTGGTCTGTAAGGTACTTATCGTTCCCATTCTGGCAGGCTATGCAGTGGATAGATCTGGGACTGGCAACCCTTCAGGAATGTGTGCCAGACTGTATTTTCCTCTTCCAAATTACAGGTTAAACGTGCCCACAGAAAGTCAACAGGAACCAGGAGACACTGCCAGTCGGCACCATCTCCCCTTGGTGAGAGCAGCAATTCCCCCACCCTCACCCCGCCTTGTCTGGGAGCTGAAATGACTCTCAAACCTTGTGGCTTTCAGCTCCTACCCTCATCTACACCATTCCAAATCTTGCTAAATACCATCTTCTGCTCTCAGGCAAAATGCTGTTTTCCATGCTATAAACTCCTTTCCTGGGAGGAAAGTGGGGAAGGCTCTGAGCTGCCTTGTGTGTGGACGCACCTGTGAAACGTCACCTGTGTCGTTCAGGTGCCATTGCCACCCTCTGCAAAAACTGCTCTAGAGATGGTATTGCTCCTGCAGCCCAAATGATCTTTATTGCTACTACCATCTTTACCATTATTGCTACTGATGGCTTCAGCCTATATATTTTCACTCTAACTGGAAATTTTATTTGAGATTTGCCCTTTCCTATTATAAACCAGACCTTCCCCTGGCTTTTGACAGGCGTTTTACTAATGTGGCTCTAAAAGCAGCTTTACGTACATAGATTTTGCACCACCGCAAGAATTTGATTCCTTCTGTACTTCAGATGAAAAAGTGACTTTCTTTTGGCAAAGACTAAAGTCTTGTTGTAACCTTTGGGCTTCAGTGTAAAATATCATTACTGGATGCTGCCTGTGATTATGGCTTAGAGAGATCCTCTGAGTAAGATGGTATTAATGACCCTTTTTCATAATGTTTTCATTTTGGTTTTCTATTTTCACATCTGTACAGCACTGTTCTGTCTTGAACGAGCATTTACATCTCATACTGACAGAGGAAATGATTCTGCAGCCCTTTTCTGTAGAGACCTATTCTGCTTGAGAGGTTCAATCAAGTAATGTGGGATAGACACAGAAGGAAAGGAGGTCAGCTACTAAAAATGCAGGACTGCATTTTTTCCAAAAAGGTACCTCCACATACTCCCACTTTCCTTTAGAAATCTGATTTTAGCAAGAGTCTGGACAGGCTCCAGAGATGTTCTTGCTGTTTCAGAAGGTTCTGGACAACTGCAGGAATTGGATTGAGTGAAGGCAGAGTCAAAAATGCTTAAATAGATGTTTTCACGACGCAGTGCTTTTTAATTCATACTCCTGTCATATTCCTTCTAATCCCTTTCAAGGCTGGTTATATTTCAGTATAAAGTGAGTTTTTAAAAATGTTCCCAGGACTTAGTGCTCACATCTCACTACTTCAGAAGGTAGAATTTTCTACTTTTAATGGAAGTCGCAATCAGAGATGGACCAGCTGCTCTTCTGAAGAACATCAACTAATGTGAGCACATAAAATCCTGTTGTGGAAGGTGAAAGGGAGATAACAGAGCAAGAATAATCCTCAGAATACTTCAGAAAAGTGCCTTCCTCAGCTGTGTATTGTTAATAATCATATATAAATTAAAAGAACAGAAGATGCATGCTGAAACTGCTGGCAAGTGAAAGTGCTCCCTGATCTAAAATCCTTCACTGTGCTCTCTAAACCTCTCCACTCTAAGTAAAACCAGACATCTTTATCATTTATGAGTTACAAATGAAGTTGCACCTGCTCTAGTAGGTGAATTAAAAAACAACAACAACAAAAACAATAAGCAAATGTGAACTGGAAGAAGTTGTTGTGACCCAGCTCCCAAAAATTCATACAAGGGGGTAACTGTGATAGACCCCTCCAAGAATTGTTCTAGTTTTTCAAAGCAGAGTAACTCCTTTTATCTCACACAGCACAGATGATTGGCATTCATCTTTGTCCCACTTACAAGGAAGGTGTTCCCTCAAAATAGAAAATGGCATAGGAAACTGATAATCCAAGAGGTGTTTGAAACCTCAAGGGGCTTCTTGCTTTGCTGGTATTTTCCACAAAAGCCTGAGCAACATCTATTGTGCAATAATATTTAGCATTCAGGGGAATCAGGATCTTTTTTAAAGTGTGATCAGAAAGAAGGGCCCTTCCTCGGCTGTCCCAGAATTCCTCATAACAAAGAAAGCTTTGTTTCATAAAGAAATACCTTGCACTGGAATACCCTAGGGAAACCAGTTTGGTTTTTTTTAAACAAAGACATGAATGTTCGAGGTTTCCTTTAAGTACTCTTCTAACATGAATATTTGTAAGGATGCTCTATCAAGTTCATGCATGAAATGTCACCCAGCCGTTAGTATATTTCTATGCAAATACAGCTGTGAAAGCTAATAACTGAAATCTGCATTTTTTCCACATTTCCAGTGTATTAAGCAACTTCTCATTCTTTCCTGTTTTGTAACTCACATTAGCCTCTTGTATCAATAAAACAAAGCTCGGGTTATATTGCTTCCTGCTTGAATTCCCTGCAAACATCAAAGGTGGACATTTGAATAAGCAATTTAATGTATACATTTTTATTCAGTTCAGTATACTGATTTTCTCCTGGTAGGAATAAGAATTCTGCAGGACGACTGCAGAGAAACACACCATTCAGAATATGAATTGGAATATTCTTGCAACGCTTTTCAGTGAGGATGGTGTGATATTAAGATTAGAATCCTGAATATAATCAGATTTTGATGCTTGTACACACAGTCTGGTATTTCTTTTCCTTTACAAGGTTTGTATGCAAAAACACAGCAATCCAATATTTGGAACATGCACTGTCTGCAGATACTACACAGTCGAAACTGATGAAAAAATAATACCAAGGAAAATAAGAAAGTGTCTGGGGCACTGCAGCATACAAACTTTGCTAAATTCATCAGAAGTAGTTTTACTGTTCTGAGGACAGAAAATATTGCAAAACCAGTCCTTCCAGAACAGTGAGAGCAAAGAAGGGCTTGTGTCCATCCCTTTATTAAATCTTGGACTAAAGATTGACTCTTTGGGAGCTGTAAATATTTCTGTAATCTTTCAAATTCTCTGATATGATACACACAAAATTTCTTCCAAATGGCCTATATTTTCCAAATCCCCTCTCTGATTATTTACCAGTACATATAAGAGGTAATAAAATAGAAAAGGTAAGATAGGTGGGGATTTTATTAGAAGTAAAAGGTGGCACTACTGAGAATATATCACAGTATTTAGGGAACAAAAACATAAGGCATACTTTCAGTTTTTATCCAAAAATGCAAGAGAGAAAAGACAAAGCAAAGGAAGTCTGAATTTTGTTTAAGGGCTAAAAGGAATTAGCCCAGTGCAGTAGCTCGAGATTCTGCTTCAATAGTTAACTGATTGGGAAATAAGCTAATAATGCTTTAGATAAGTTTTCACTGATGAGAAGTGATGAATTGACACATTTCTTAAGAACTAATGACAGTTCAGTAGACACCGTTATCCCGTTATCTGTCCTGCCTCTGACCTGGAGGCACAATCCAGAATCAGAATTGTTTAGGTTGGAAAAGACCTTTAAATTCATCAATTCCAGCCATTAACCCAGCACTGCCAAGCCCACCATTGAACCACATCCCTGAACACCACATTTGCACCTCTTTTAAATACCTCCAGGGATGGTCACTCCACTACTTCCCTAGCCAGTCAGGGATTTCAGGGAAGAAATTTTTCCTAAGATCCAATCTAAGCCTTCCCTGGCGCAGCTTGAAGCTGTTTCAGCTTGTCCTATTGCTTGTTACTCGGGAGGAGTGACCGACCCCCACCTGGCCACAACCTCCTTTCTGGCAGTTTTAGGGATTGTCAAGGTCACCCCTGAGCCTCCTTTTCTGCAGGCTGAGCCCCCCCCAGCTCCCTCAGCTGCTCCTCTCCTGACTTGTGCTCCAGACCCTGCCCCAGCTCCGTTGCCCTGCTCTGGACTCACCCCAGCCCCTCAATGTCTGTCCAGAGCAGGACACAGCACTCGAGGTGTGGCCTCCCCAGTGCCCAGTACAGGGGACAGTCACTGCCCTGGTCCTGCTGCCACACTCTGGCTGGTACAAGCCAGGTGCCCTTGGCCTTCTTGCCCACCTGGGCACAGCTGGCTCATGTTCAGCCCCTGTCGACCAGCACCCCAAGGGCATTGTCGTGGCTCTCCAAAACTCACTAAGATCACTCCTGACAGCTCTCATGGGTTTATTTTGGTTTGGGTTTTTTTGACTCCGTTAACCAAAAGAACAAGGATAGAAGTCATTCTTGCCCTCACATCACACAGCAGAATGAACTCAAAGAGACGTTGGACCTAGCACCTAGCAAGGACTCTAATGGACCTCAAATATCTATATGCAGCTTTACAATCCAAGAAAACCCACAGAGTTATTGCTTACCCTGCAGGGCTGTCTCAGTACAAGATCTCAAATACCATCTGTGCTCAGTGTGGAAGCTGCCAAAACCCCATCCACAGAAACCATGGAGCACAGAGTGTTGTAACTCCCATCTTGCTCGGGAGCAAAAATTGAAAAAAGACACCTCCATCCTTACTTTAACAGCCTGAAATTCTCACCTCTGGTAGCTGCAGATATAAAACTCCTTTCAAAACTAGGCCAAGGGAGATTTCTTTCAAAATCCACCAACAAGACCGGGAGATCACCACAGTGATTTTAATTGATAAGCTCCTCGCTGGGACCCTTGCCTGGCAAGTGAGGTGCCTGGCTTTGGTTCCCCCATGTGCATGAAGGGTGTCAGGCTTCCCACTCTGCACCTCCACTTGTAAAATCCTTTTCTGCACCTAAACACACATAATTTCCTCTAGTCAAAATCCCCAGGAGAGGAATGCACCTCTTTCCCAGTCTTCTGCTCAATGCATTACACTCCAGATGGATTCTTACAGATCACTCGTAAAGCTAAAAGCACAGCAAGTAACCAAGCTACTGCAGGGTCATGTATTTCTTCCACTGAGAGCAAACTACTTTGAATTTCCTCATGTTCATAGAATCATAGAATGGTTTGGGTTGGAAGGGATCTTAAAGACTATCTAAAATCACCTCCCTCGACCTGCTGACCACACTGCTCTTGATAGGTTTGGCTTTCTGGGCTGCTGGCACACATGGCTGGGTCATGTTGAGCTTCTCATTAACCAGCATTTTCAAGTCCTTCTCCTCAGGGCTGCTCTTAATCTGTTCTCTGCCCAGCCTGTATTTGTGCCTTGGATTGCCCCAGTCATGTGCAGGACCTTATTTTAAGAGCACATAAATAAGAGCAGTCACTGAAAATCAGCAAATTTGCAGAACACTTGTTATTCCACAGTAATTTCTTTAGGGGTCTGTATTCTAGAGAGAAAAGTATTGCTGAAGTGGGAAGTAAAAAATGTAAGTGGCAATTAGACTTTCTCTTAAATACTCAGATAGCTCCAAGGTTATGTTTTCTCTGAAAAATATTCTCAGTGAGTGTATTTGGTGCTCTTGCAGCACATGACATGTTTTAGCTTCTTTGGGGATTTAGTTTTTTAAACCTTCAGCTTTTAAGGCAAATGGAACTGGAAAAAAATGTTTACATATGAATGCCTCACTTTAATTGTTTTGCATTTTGGAGTTTATTTGATTGTGGTCCTTTCTCAAATAGCAAGATCAATATAAATGCCATGCTTAGGAAAACTAAGAAGAAAACTAGAATTCCCTCTGTCTTAAAATTTTGCCTAAAATGGCAGCTATGTCTTTGAGATGCTATTTAATTAACATCAGTGGAAGACTGTCAGTAATCAGTACTGCTGAGTGGTTTATTTACTTGGAAAAAAGCACGGGTTTCAGTGCGTAACTTTCATCTTTTAAGTTTAGAAGTTTTGGTACCAGTGATATAATTTGCAAAGTTATCTCTAGGCAATTAAAATATATTCTAGCGTTTAACCTTTGGATGATGTATAAATATGCATAGACACTCCTACAAGGCAATTTGTCTGCCAATCTGGAAAATGCTAACGCTGTAGTCAATAAGTCAACAGTCTGCAACATTATAGTATGAAATCAGAAACAAGTGCAGCTTGCATTCAATCCAGATATAAAGATCCTAAGGATTTCCAATTTTCTGTGTGGGACAATAAATTTCAAAGACGACTGTATTCTGCCCCAATAATCACAATCTGCACAGCGTGTTCAGGTATTGTTGGAGAGATTAAAACCACAAAAACAGAGCGGAACAGCTCAGCATCAGATAATCACAAGCAATTCTGTGTCAGCAACAGACAGCTGGAGACATATGCCAACAATATTGTAAAAGTGGGAAAATGGAGATTTCGTGACAGCAAGGACGTGGGTTTCATACATTAAGCTAAATCTCAACCCAAAACATTGAAATTGTTGTTCACAAGTACCAGCTCTCTCTCACAGTATTCAGGAAGCCTACCATTTAGCATAAAAACTATGTAAAGCAAAATTAGGCAGAAGAAGGTATTTGTTTCTCTAATATTTTGCATGTTGAGCACCTATTTGATGAGATCAGAATATTTCTTGCCAGATCAGCTGGAAGAGCTGTCCAGTTATGGACCAGACTAATGATTTGTGAGAATCTTGTGTGAAAAAGCAGTTAGATGAAATTTTATCTACAAATATTTGTCTAAAGATTTTTGCTTCCAGGTACAGTTTAAAGAAAATGAACAAATCTTGACCTAACTTGAATTATTCTGGTTTTCCCTTTCCCTTGAGTTTCAAGTGTCCCTGTTCTTCCCTGATACTCATTCCCATCTATCCCCACTTTTGTCTTTTACTTTTTTAAATTAAACATCTACTAAGAGGTAAGTCCAAGAATAAAGGCTGAAAAAATCCTATTATATCTATTGCTGTGAAGCAGAAGAGAAGAAGAGGGAAAATGCTTCAACTTGTGAAGCAAAATATAATCTACCTTTTCACTGCTTTCGCTCAAAGCCTCCCTTATAGACCCATAAAAACCTTTTCTTCCTTTTTTTCTGTAGTTGACCATGTAAAATCAACATAAAAAAATTCAAGGCTCTGAACCCAAAAAACCCCAGGTTTCCTATTTTCACAAACAGTTCTCAGAAAACCCTTTGTGTGCTGGATTTCTTATAAAAACGGGAAATGGCTTGAAAATATTCATGAGGAAGTAAAAACTGTTCTGATGAGTTCACTTCCCCTGCATATGGAGAGCACTTTCAAAGTGATGTTTTGTGGACTGGTTGGGCCTCAACATTTTCTGATTTGACTGTTGAAGCCCTACCTTTGTATCTCAGGTGTTTTGTCCTGGGGTCTCGCCCTGATTCCTGAAGCTGTGATTCTCAGGGAGGGTAATGGAGACAAGTGAATTGTAAGGAAGCTCAGGCCCAGCTCCCCGAGGTGTTTGTATTTTAGGACACGGAGCCTGGCACGGATTGAAGAGCGATGTAACGCTTGAGGCGTCGATGAAAGGGTTTGAAAAACCAATGCAATAAGAAGCGTCAGTGGGGAATGGCAGATTGATTGCAACAACTAATGCCAAAAAGTTCTGAAAAGAAGAAAAATGTAGTCTGAGTAAAAGAAATAAAGAAGAAAGGAGGGAAAGGACAGTAAGAGCTTGCACGCCTCCGGCAACTTGCCTGCAGATCGATGTGCGTCTGGGACAATTAATCGAGCCATTCTTGTGACTGGCTTTTTACATTGGTGTGTAAACCTTGATGATGCTGCTCAGGAGGTTACATTGACAGGATCTACCCTAAAACTCACCTTTACTAAAACTTGGGTGGCTTGATGAAGATCATCTTTTGGATGAATGGAAGGCCAGCACCTCCAGATGAGAGATCGCCCATCAGTTTAGGGGTAGGAAGGACCATTTCCTGCTGAAGTGATTATTGGTTCCTCAAATATGCAGCACAGACTGGACACATGGTGGTGGTGTGGCTGAAGCAAGATAGGACAGGTTTTAACCTACACCTTCTCCTTCCCCTCCAGATCAATACCTCAGTTCATGTGGTAGCTTTTCAAAACAGACAAGAACAGAAACTCTAATTTTGGGATGTAGTGAACCACTCTAAACCACAAACCTTTCTGAACAGAGGCCCAAAGCCAGCATACCTAGTCCTGAGGGGCTCACAGAGATGCAAAGATGATGCTCCAACCCCACAGAGCCCATGCACAGCACCCATCTGCTGTCACAGCAGGATGTGGCTGCAGCAGTCCTACATCTGATCATTAAAACCTGTTTTAACTCATGCTTGTGGTCGCTACCATACAAAATGCATAAGAGCAGCCTCCATGCTCCTCTCCAGCTGGAGAACAGCCCATCAGATCGGCGCTACTGCAGGAAAACTAAAGCCACCTCACAGTCTCACCTTACCCAGGCCAGAACACTGGCTGCTGCAAAAAACATGAATGAGGAGTAAAACAGAGCACTGAATACATTAATCAAAATGATCACCATTGCAAGATCTGCTAAGAACAAAGAAAACAAATCCAAGGAAAGTTAACGCTAGAAACCATTTGCAAGGCTGCGCGAGTCAGCTAATGAAATAACTGTCAATTGTAGACACAAACCTTTTGTGCTTTCACACAATTTAAATATAAAGTAATTTGCATTCAGGTATCCAAGTCTCCCTGAAAAAAAAGATTAACAATAGGATTCGCTTTCTTTCTACAACCTTTTTTCTCCCTCCCTTCCCCCCAGGGGTGGCTCTGATAAGGTCACCTTATTAATGCAGATCTCTGTTTTTCAGAAAGCAGCCAGGAGTTTAACTGTTTCACTGTGAAATGATCTATGAGATGAGAACAGTTCATTTTTTATCCTTGATTGATCATTTCAGCATGTATAACAGCAAATCCTAAGGGACACCACTCAAATCCCTGCCTCAGAATGACCTAGAGACTCAGCTCTAAAAAGTGTTGCGCTCCACTACACAATCCTTCAGCGTTTTTTCTTAACTTCGCATTTTCCACTGAACATAATAATGTTGCCTTGCATCATTACAGCTCTCTATAGAAAAAAACCTCATCTTATAAATAAATAAAAAGTTTTAACGTCTGAGAGTTGGGTGCCACTACAGCCTGCTGAGGAGCTGAGCCATCAAGCAGTTAATGCCTTTTCCCTAGACACAAAGGCAGGAGCAGGTCTATGATCTCAATTCAGGTGTCACGGCTTCTCATTTCCTTCCCTGGCCACCAGACACCTGTTTCCCTGCTCTTAATAGCCTGTGATGGGAACTGCCTGCTGCCAAAATCACAGGCTCTGGCTCCTATATGATGAGTTGAAAATAAAGCGATTGCCCTTTATTTTTTTTTTTTTTTTAGTTATTTACTGTGTCTAAGCTTTATCTCAATTCCATTGTTGGGTTATTCTTCTCCATTCTGTGCGCTTCGAGCCAACTAATCTTCATTTTGCTTTTTTTGATGACTTTATGCTGACATATACAGAGACCTTAAATAAATCATTACGAATATAAATAGCAATGGCTGGATTACAAAGGATTCTGGAACACTTGTGATAGTAAATTAGCAGGCAGGCAAACCTACAGCTGCCAGCAGCTGATGTAATATTTTACAGAATTGTTTTCTAGATTGCGTAAGGGAGATTTGTTGTCCTTTGAGCTTCGTTCTCGGTTTCTTTCAATCTGTCAAACAGTTCAACAATGTGATGCTCGCACAAAGTTCACAGAGAAACAGCTTTTAAATCCCAAATATCATATACACAGACTGGGGAAAATGCAAGTTGGAGACACAAGCTAGAATTCAGGAAAAGAAAACTCCACAGGGATATCTGTCTATTGCTAACAGCACCCCTAAACAGATGGACATTTTATCCACAGAAACAGCTACCACATCAAGGAACATTAGAACAAATTTCCCCCTTTTTTCTTCCTATCCTTTCTTCATAAACTTTAAACTCCAGCAGGCTACTGTATTATAATAGTGCAGCCTGTAAATTCCTGTAATCAACTGATGGAGCAACATTAATTATGGAGACTTTGTACAGGCCACACGCATCTTTACATCCCTTTATAAAATGCTGACACATTCCCCATCTAAAAGGGATTACAATCACAGAGGATGATCCTGCAAATGCCTACTATTGAACGTAGCATTTGCTATCATGAGTAAGCCCACTGAAGCTACCAGAAACTCACATGGCCAGACAAAAAGCTCTGATTCACATATATGACTAACAAAGATATTCAGACCACAACATTTTCTATCTGACTATGCTTTTGAAGACTGAGATTTAGAGGGTTGATGCTTTCAGACTTGAGAATCAGTCCAGGACAGCAGGCTGGCTGTGAGATGACGCAGGTAAGAGGTGCAAGAACAGGTAGTGGGTGCCCTCAGAACTAAGCTGAAAGAAGGAAGACAAAATTTGGGAAGCTGTGTCAGGAAGGCATCAGGTATTTGTGTTGTAATGATGATGAAGCTGAGATGGGAGGGGTACATGATGTAGAAGGGATACAGGAGATAATAGCAGAGATGTACTAAAGACAAGATTTGGATTAGGTTGGATTTAGCCAGCAGGGACAGAAGGCTCAGCACTAATATCGAAAAGATGGGGAAGCAATAAAAGGATTCAAAGAGCAAGAGGCTTAGTTGTGAGCAGCAGGAGAAGTGATTCTTAGCCAATCCACTGCTCTTTAGCAGTAGCTGTTGCTCCAAAGGTAGCATACAGAAGGTGACGTCCACAAAACAGTCTCATAAAACTCCCTGATTACAGCAAAGAGTCGGGTTCCTGATCTTGTGCCGGTTTGGCAAGCGAGTCTGCAGTGTGAGTCATGCAATGAAGCAACCCTACAAATCCCATAGAAAAGTAGCTCATGTAGTGAGCACCCTGAGATGGAATGCCCTTGAATTGAAAGGAATATGCTGTTCCCTGGCACAACATGTAACTGCCTTTCACTTGTCTCGTTTGCAGGGAGTGATTTTAGTCTTTGGCAGTGATGAGCGGCACACATTGGAGGTGTTTTGCCTAAGGTGTGCTGTTTCATTAGCTGAATGTTGCTTAACAAAGCCTCATCATCTCAGAAGGCACACTATAATGAATTATTTGCAGGTTATCACTGATGGATACATAAAATCCACTGAAAGCATCAACTGTCACTCAGCAATAGCATGGCCTGAATATTTATTATCTTTTATTTACTTTATTCTATATCACAGACAGGTAAGAATTCTAAGAGACGTTAAAAATCATTTCTGCTGATAAACATCCACAATGTTAAAATCAATCTCTTTTCATCCCCACCCAAAACAAAGCAATTCTCTCTCCTCCTGTGCCCCTGTAAAGGCCTGAGTTTAGGGAGAGTTCTTGCTACAGTGCCTGGTGTTGGCCAACCCGTATCCTCCCACATGCAATAAAAATCTCCCTAAGAAAATCACCATTAGCACGCAACGACCCAGGGACAGAATAAAGCAAGAAAGCAAGATTAGTGTAACAATGATTAGCTTTAGTGTAGAGCGTTATAAGGTCAAATTTTTGGTTGCTGGTCTGGGTGACTATTTTTACAGCAGTGTAACTGAGAAAGGGGCTCCTGACTATTCTCAGGTTTGTGTTAAGGCTCTTGGTATGCCCAGTGGGAATGAGAGCCTTCCCAACAGTGTGACACCACACAGGGTTGGCTTTACATTCATTTTCCAGAATAAATTACTGCCTGTTGAGTATTAAAGATATACCTTCAGTCGAGGGCTGTGTAAATATTGGCGACATTATTCTGAAAATCTTATACTTCCCAAAGTGATTTTTGTAAAGGCTGTTAGTACATGAGAGATGGAGGTTTTTGGGGTTACACAGTCTGTGTATAGCAACTTTGGGATCACACACCAAAGAGAAGTGTGGCTGGCAAAGATGTAAAAACAACAAAGAGAAAAGTATTTTTAACTTACTGCAAAATACAACTTGAAGCCACAAAGATGTCCCTTTCAAGAGAAGGAATGAATGCTTGTCTTCAATTTTGCTTTTTAAAGAATAAACCAAATGAGAAAGGGATTGAGATCTTGAGGCAGATCAGAATAACTGTAACACTGCAGCTAAAGGGTTCTTACTCTTCACTTTGCAGCAACATGAACTTCCATAAACATGAGATGGCAGGCACACACTCAGGACTGGCAATAGGTCAGAACACAACAAGGCTACAAATGGGGAGTGCTCACAGCAAGTCTGGATCAAGAAATATAAAGCCCTCCTGCAGAGACAAGGGAAGTGAAATAGTTGCACTTTTTGTAATAAAACACATTATCTGATTCACATTTCTATCATCAAGTTGTTTTTTGGTTTTGTTTGTAATTTGCATGAAATATCCTGAGTTGAATCTGGATTTCATTGGCGTAAATAGACTAATTTTTTTAAATGACCTTCACCTGCTGCTTATATACTGGTCTCTTAGGTCCAAAGGGATTTGAGGATAAAGGAAAAAATAAAACCAAATGAAATCAAAAGAATAAGCCTAACTGGATTAAAATAAATATGCCTATATATACTATCCTCAATTATTGACAACTCTTTGGATTATTACTTTTGAATTGAAGCTGACATGGCCCCATGTGATGCACTAAAGCAGTTTAAAGTTGATCCAGTAATTTAAGGGCTCAGCTCCTTCCTTAACATAAAACTAGAGTGTTTTGATTTGTTGGAACTTGGGCAATTAGTAATGATACATTTGCTGACAGGTCTTGAGCAGGAACAATCACAAACACTGTGCAGTTGGTACAAGATTTATTTGTCAGAGTGCATGCTTTTTAAATCTGAGTAAAAATGGATTTTGTAAACTGATTGAGATTAATTAAAGGTATAACTTGGGGAAGGAAAAAAATGACTCACTGCACATTTATTTTCAGATCATTTTTCACTGGAAAGTTTGCCGGTCTAACAAGCAGAAGCTACTGACACAGTGTGCAAATGGTTCTGCTTTCACATCAGAGAGGGATTTTTTTCTCATTTTTCTTTCCTTGGCTTGTCTGAAAGCCAGGTGTCCAGTCTGTGAGGTTCATGCCAAGGCTTCAGGGGAAAATGTATATTTCTGAGGAGAAGCTGACCTTACCTACTACAGGAAAGAGTAAGAGTATGATTCTAGAAGGTCTGGGAAAATACTCTGTATGAAATTTCTCAGAAGTCAGGAAGCAAATATAGAAGAGCTTAAAATATAAATTTGCTCATGTGTTTTTTTTTAATGCTTGAGTCTCTAAACACCAAAGAAGAAAAAGAAAGTAATGTAAATTATATGGGTTTCAGCAAGCAGTCACAGGCTGCAGTGTCCCTGTGCAAGCCTGTGGCTTTAGCCACTTTCCCAAAAGGCTTTTTGTGCAACTACAGCTTTTATTGTAATTTAAAACAAAACAAAACAAAACAAAACAAAACAAAAAAAAAAAAAAAACCAAACAAACAAACAAAAAAAAACCAAGCAAACAAAAAAAAGAAACCAAAAAAACCCAAACCCCAATATATTTGTACTTCAGATGATTCTGCTACTGCAAATTGATACCCCAGAAAGAAGCTGAAGTGACTCCAGTTTACCCCATGCAGTTCTGTCCCAGATCACTGCTCCAGTACAGCCTGGTGCAGCTGGTGAGCAGGGCCCAACCCTTGAATCCCTTACCCAAAGCCCTGCTTTTTCCCTGGAGAAGCTGGGGAGCAGCTTTTACACAGCACAGGTGGTCAGGACCCCTCAGCCCCAGAAGCAATAGTGCCATAATACCTTCCAACAGCAGCAACTCGATTTTTTTCTTGCAAGCAAGAGCAGACATTCCATCCCCCTCCTGAAGGAACATTTTCTGTGGGACAACACAGGGAACTTCAGCGAGGTAACTTGGAGGGGTGAAAGGCTGGGACATGGTCCCTAGGAGAGATGCAGGGGGAAGTGAGTACCAAACCAGCTGAAACATGACTGGATCTTTTATTATCCAGTGTGAAACCCAGCAGAGGTTTCAGGGCTTAACATAATACTGTGAAACATCAACATTATCAGTGGTGTCCAGACCTAAGGATAAAATATTATTTGTCAAAATATTGGGCAAAACCTCAAAGTTAGAATGAGCAGCTAGAAACAAGGTAAAAGGACATCTTTTTAAATGTGATGTTACTCCAAAAGTTCCTTCAGGTATTTTTACTCAAAGAGCTTGTTAACAGAGAGGCTTCTCAAAGTCTGCACCATTTCCATGTCACTGCCCCTTCTCAAAGGGGCAAGTCCTCAAAGCAACACGTTTGAACAACAGAAAAGAATGGGAAGGGAAAAGAAAGTTCAGGAGCCAGGGCTGCTGCTCATGCTCAGTTATTCTGGTACTGCTCTCTGGGGAACACTCTGCTCCCAGCCAGCATCTGCAGAAAGGGACTCTTGCTACCTTCCAGCCAGGCCAGAGAGGATAATCTATCTGAGTGCCTGTGAAAATCACATAATCCTTTTCCATCAGGATTAATATCCAATGTCACACTAGTCTGATACATACAGGATGAAGTCTGACACTTCTTGTTAGAAAGGTCACGCAAGGAAACAATCTCTGCCATCCCCAAAGCACAGCCCATAAGTGACAAATTTCCATTCCCCCTCTGTGTGTGTTAAAGAGGCAATCTTCATCATCACCATTTTTATTTATTTCTGGGAACCATTTCCACCTGGCAAGCCTGGAGCCTGTGTCTGGGTAGGTTTGTTCCAGCTGCAGCAATAGTTTAATCGGAGTAAAGTGAAGGGCAGCATCCCTCCTTCTCTGTGTGGTTCAGCTGCTGCCTGTCCCCCTGCAGAGATACCTGTTGTGATTCTTGCACGAGAAAAATGACCCATTTTCAGGTACACGCAAAGAAGCATTACAAAATAAACCAAAGTGCTGCCTGCACTTCATCATGAGTTACAGCAACCTCATCACCTGCAGAAAATGTGTTATTACATACATGAGACAGATCATAACTGGAAGTTGGAGGCTCAATAGTCATAAATTCAGGCACAACCAGTAAGGAAATGTATTTTTCCTCGTTCATTTTTAGCCAACAGTATGTGAACAGCAGTTTGAAAAGCTGGTGAAGCAAAGAGGCTTGGAACAACTACAGTACATTCAATCGACAGAAGGACGGGATTAGGTCTTGTTATGTATTCATCTTATTCTACCTTGTTAAAATCTAATCCAACTTGCACCATCTTCAAGACCTGGAGCAGGCCCAGAAGAGCAAATCAAACTTTCCTAGATGGCATAGAGCAGGCAGGTCCTGCCTTTTGGGATTATTAAAAGATCCCATTTTACATCTTAACCCCGCAGGCAGAAACAAGTCTGCAAGTCACCTTACATGAGGAAATGAAGGAAGGTGTTACATCATTAAAAGCTAGGCTAGTATTTCTAAGTGGAGGCATACACATTAACTAATTGAATCACTATCTTCTTATCTTGGGGAGCCAAGCTGCTGTTACTCCAGATTAAAATGCAAATGTTCACCATCTTTCAAATAGTAATGTAAATTTGAAGTTGGGGACTAACCTTTCTGTAAGCCTTAACTGCTCTCTGTGCTCTCCAGGCTTGCAAACAGACAGTGTTATTCTGATTGCTCACACTGCTGAACTCAGAATGTCTGTCCATACTGGTATTTTGCCAACTTTTGCCATCTTCAGCTTCAGTGTTTTATAACTTTTCATAACAGTTCAATATTTCATAAACAACGTACCTTAGGAAATAATAGGTATACATACATCTTACTGATAGTATAGGCATCAGCTTACTAACAGCCTTTCACAGAGACCAAACAACTCATAATAAATTACGGAATTAGGAAATAAGTTATCCAGACTGAGTGTCCTGTTCCTCCCCCTTCATCATTTTCAGGGATTCTTTCACTGGTATTGACTTGAAAATAATACAAAAAAAATATTGTAGGACAGGATTAAAATTCAGAATGAGCATGACAAATTGGAGAAAGAGCCTGATGAAAAAATGGTGACAGATCAATAAGGACAAGGTTATACATAAGGAATACCTAACTGAACAAATACAAGCTAGAAGACGACCTGAGAGAGAGATTTTGCAAGAAACTGTGACATATCCTCAATCAGAAACTCAACCCAAGTCAACAGCATCAGACTTTACAAATGAGGCAAATATGAAATACAGGATTTGATCTGCCCACTCTGTTCAGCTTTTACACAGCCTTAGCTGGAGCAGTGAAGAAATTGTGCAGGGAGTCCTGGGCAGAGCAGGGACCTGTACAGAGGTGACACACGGGAAATGGCCAGAAGGAGCGAGGTTGTTTGGCCCTAAAAAAGCAAACTTCAGGTATTTCAAAGCCTGTTGTGGAAAAGGAATTATTTATTCTGTGTTGTGGAAGGGGTAGAAGCAATGGACTTAGTTCAGCAGGGTCAGTTTAGTTCAGACATCAGCTCTGACCTGAGACTGCAGGATGGGGATGGGGAATCTCTGTCCCCTGAGGTTACAGAAACACCCCCCAAGCATGGTGTGTGTTTCCTTGGCTTGGCTTGGGCCAGGTGACAATCCAGGAATCTCCTGGGACAGCTGTCCAAGGCTTTGTGGCACAAGCTCTGGTTAGGACAACATAAGGGTGCTAACCCAAAGGAAACAACTTCCAGCTACACTCTTCTTGCAAAATTCCAGAATTACACTGTGTATCTTTGAGCCCAGACACCTGGTGTTTCGAGGGAGACCAAAAGTGTGACAGAGGGATGTTTGCTCCCGCATTTTGCCTGCAGCAAACCCAAGTTCATCACTGTGCCACATGGCCATGCACAGCCTGCAGCATGGGAGGGCACTGTCACAGAGCCATGGGGCAGAGGAGTTAAACAGGCTCCTCTGGACACCACTGGCAGTGGAGTTAAAGATTACTCAGCAATGTGGTCACACCAGTCATAGGCTGGGAATGCATCCTGGGCTTGCTCCCGTGGGAAGTGCAGGTGAACCTCAGAGGAGAGAGGCTGCTCCAGCAGGAGCAAACAGGAGGGGTATAGCTTGTAGATTCAGTACAGACTGAAACAATAAATTGCTGTCAGATGTGTCAATTGTTCCTTTTATTTAGTCAACAGCTATCCAACTCAGTATATTTGCTGTGAAGGAGGGAGAGAAACGCTGGCAAAACCAAAATGAACTCTGGAAGGAAAAAAAAAAAAAAGAACCTTTTTAATGGTTTTTTTTTTTTTTTTGGTGACCCATATTTTTAAGCATTTATTCACATTGACTTTTTAAGAGAGAGAAATACACATAATTTGTACTTTGGGATAAGTTGAAGGTGTCCATGCAATTTCATGGATGGCAGAATACCAATTTTGCTTAAATGATAGAGTCCCACCACATGTCTCTTATTTAAATGACCTGAAAATAAGAGATATGAGGGCATAAGCAAGAACAGAAAATGAACCTAAATATATAAAACCAGTGCATTGTGTGATATTCCCCAGTGTGTGTTTCACCATGAAAACACCAAGCCCACTCTGGGCCATTGTTGTCCCTGGCATTAGCCCCCTTTGGAGTGGTCACCCTCATCACAAGCAACCCAGAGCTCTGCTGGGTGAGCACAAACCTGCCAAACACTCAGGGGAAACTCCCGACTCACTAACAAAGCCAGGAGATGGAATTTTTGTTCATAAAACCCATACTGTGTTGGAAGAGCAATATAGCCCTTCTGTGGGAGCCATGGTACAATAAAAGCAGCAAAAGTTGGATGCCATCCAGGATTCCCAGAACATTTGAAACACTGGCATCTCAAGACTTTTATTTCTGAGTCGCAACAAACAAAGGAGGAAAAAAGAAAACTATAGAAGATAAAAGTGAGGTGTCCTGAGGACAATAATACCAGAATTTGTTTTCAAAAACTGAAATATTTAGGTCTTATATCATAAAAAAATATTTCAAACTTAGCATCATTCCACATTTTCTCTCAACTTCATCAAGTTAACTTTGGCTTCATCTACTTTAACTCCTCTTCCCCTATTTATTTGCTCTAATCCAGGAGGTCACGGTCTTCTTGATCTTTTAGGGCCCAGGCACATCTGTCCAACACCTCCTTGCCAGCCCTTAATCTGAGCATAACTCTACCCACACATCCTTCATTAAAATAACTCCTTAAAAATATTTTTCCAAGAAAGCACACCAGTATTAGTCCAGAGAAATAAATGAAGGAGGCAAACATGTTTTGAAAATTCAGAGTGAGTGGAGTGCAACCTCCACTGCTTGGAAATTTAATCATCATGAATTCTCTGGCATTGTGTATCTTTATTTATTATTCCCTTGTAGGATCTATTCCTGTTTCCACTCACCTCAATGGCATCTGGGTGAATTATGAGATCTTAACTTCCACTGAGAAGAAAGCAAATGTTCATTTGGCATCAGCCAAAGTGGCAGAGCACCTGTGTTATCTATAACAGTCAGTAGGTGACTTGTCCCACCAGTGCAGGGGCTCATTCTGTTGTGTGGCAAGAGGAATCCCACTTTCAGAATGGATCATTTTGTACACAGCACCTTTCTGAATGCCCAGGGGGCCAAGCCTGTGTGAGCTCTGACTCAGGGATAGGTAAGACATGAACAATGGTGCTCACTCCCCAGCCAGGAGGCTGCAGTCAGCAGCTCTCAGAAATGAATCAGTGGCTCATTTTTTTCTGCACATTCTTTATTCGCTGTATAAGTGTTTAATAAAAGCTTTACAGTAGTGCTTTTATTTTGCCTAATTCTTTTTAATTTTCCTGCGCTTTAATTAGCTGCATTTAATTCACACAAAATAAAGTATTAGGTTTGTGCTTTCCTTTGGGCCAAGTCATCGTACTTCCAGGAATCATTAAAGTACACATGGGCCCAGCAATGTAAACTTACTTGTAATATTAAAAGGACTATTTAACAAGAGCAGTAACTGCTGATTTCCTTTCCAGATTTGTCACAGTTCAAATGCTGAAGGCGAGTAAATAGTATATTTCATTACAGACATTATTCTGACATTTGTTCAAATAATATGCTTTGTTTTGTATGACCTTAAGAAAAACAAGTGCCTTACTTCAGAGAAGGATACATCCCTTTGACTTTTAAAGAGCAGCAGATTTCAACATGGTTCAGTACTGACATCCTTGTGCAATTCCACTCTAATTAGTTCAGAGTTTGGGGGGCTTTTTGAGGCTTCTTAGTTTATTTTAACTATGTCATCTCCATGAGAGGGAAAGTAGTTGCTCTGGCCATATTGGGAGGAAAAGTGTGTTAAGCAGTGAACAGCAGTGTTTTCAAATGTTCATTCCACTTACTGAAATAAAGGAATGCATTTGGTAAAGGCACCCTAACAACAGCACCGAGTATTTCTGCAGCACTGAAACACCTACCCATGCCTGGGATGGGGAAAGGTGTAAAATCTAGAGGATTTATACAAATATAGATGTGCAATTCAGAGCAAACTAGGACAATAGAAACATCCTGTTGGGCATGCAGAAGAAATTTCATATGCACGTTCTCTAATTGCTCTGAGGGAGGGAAAAAAATTACCTAACACTGAATAATCCCATATAACTGAAAATCATTTCTTTTGGTGGATTTTATTGTTGAGAAGGGCAGTGTGCCTTGATTTTGCTGCTGTAGCTGAGTACATTAACTGTAGTTCTTGCACAAAGCCCCAGTCCTGCAGCAGCACTCCCTGTCCCCAAGGCTGCACGTCCTCTGTGGAACAAACCAAAGGGAGCAGCCCAGAGCCCGAGCAGATCCCTCAGTCACACCAGAGCACTGCAAACCCACCCAGCAGTCACATCCATCACGTTATAAATATCCCATTCCCATTCTCTAGCAGATGGAGCACAGCACTTGCCTCACTAATCAGCAGAACATAATTCACCTAAACTCTCAAACTGAATACATTCTCGCAAGAGGAAATTACTCAAATTCACCTACTGTTTTCCTGGAGAAGTACAAACCACAGAGGGGAGCGTATGCCTTTGCTGACAAAAGCTCAAAGGAAAATACTGAAAATTAGGGGAAGACAATAAACAGAAAGCCCCATATGTTGTAGGGGAAAAAAAGAATGAGCTGATGTGTTTACTGGCTTACCAAAATACAGACTTAATTTACTTCAAGAATTGAGGGATTTTCTGTATTTTTGTTTAAACAGCACAGAGAAGGTACTGTGAAGCAGATTTTTGAGCTATTTAAACATGAAACTTTTACTTCTAAAAAATTGTAAATTTACCAGGCTGCAGTTCCATTTGCATTTTCTGGCTGTTCACATACCCTTAGAATATGCAGCAGCTAAAGGTGGGGAGGAAGAAAGGAAAGTCGGGAAAGGGAAACGTAAATAAATTTTAAAAGATCCAACACATTGATATTGTTGATCTGGAAACAAAATGAAATGCAAACCTGGAAAGGTCCAAACTCTGGAAACAGACTGCTAACCACAAGAAAATAAAGGTTTCATGTGGAAGCTTCTTTTCTATTTCAATCCAGTTTTCAGCTTTTCAGTGCTGCCTGTTCATTCCGTGGGTGCCATTGTTCTTTCTTCCCTGGATTCTCATATTTCTGTACCAGGTGACAACAAGAGGGAACTTTCAGATGTTCAAGAGAGTAAGTGAGCACCTCAGTTCTTCTCCCCATGATCAGCAGCTGGTATTTCACAATCTCCTGACTCAGGCTTTGGGACCCTTGTGCAGAGGGAAGTCAGTCATAATTAAAACAGAAGTTTCTACCCTGCTTTACACAAAACAAGACAGATCAGGAAGGCAGCTCCCTGTGGGTATTGCTCAGCATCATCTGATCAGCCCCCATCTGCTGAGACAAATGAATTTCTAGTAAAAATCCTGAACTGTAGGAACATCAAAAATTTCTGCAAGTAGAACATTCCTAGAAGTGCAGAAATTGCTTTTGACCTTGAAAGGGAACTATAGAGAGCAAAATTGTATAAAATTCAGAAGTCAGAAAAGAGCCTGATTTGAGGAATCCATACATCTGAGCAACTTCACAAAATCAGCATTGTAATATGTGTGCCCTGCAGTGTGTGATCCTTGGGAAGAGGAGGGAATTCCACCTGGAGCTGTGCTCAAGGCCAATATACAGCCCTGTGTAAAGGACATATTTTATTTAACTGAAAATATGGTACGAAAAGCATTACCTTGCCTAATCCAAGGAACTTCTGTGCAATGATTTGTCTGCTTCTCCTGCAGTATTTAAATGAAAATGCCATTCTGCCTATTGGCTTATTATATTACCAGGACTGAGAAATTAAAATGATACATAGGTCTTGTGCATGTGCATGTACACTCTTACCTGAACTTAAACCTTTTTGTAAACCTAATATGAAATTTGCCTGTCTAACAACAATTTCTGTAACAATGCAGTTCTGTTATCCTATTTATCTAATATTGATACAAATAAATTTTAAAAAAAAGAAAAATAACCTGATGCTTCAAAAGAATCAATTATTCATAGACAGACAATCAGGCAAATTTGAACTGAGGGAAACCTTTAAACTTTTGAAATGAGAGCGAGCTGAATCCTGCTTTAGGCAGCCTGCAGCTTTCAGCCACGCTTGAAACTCTGGTGGGATAAACTGCCACCAGACTGGAAATGGCTCAGAAAGAGCTGGAAAGTGAGGTGCCAAGAGAAAGGTGGGAAAGGAGGGTCATGCTAGTGCTGGGGAAAGACCAGGAGAAATTTTTGAGAATGTTTCTCTTTGCACATGAGCCATAATGAGCTGGGTGTAAAGCTAAAGGGCCAAATTATGTATTATGAAAGAGTTCTAAATGACGGAACATATGCGTTAACATATTTCAAGTGATATGTTTTAAAAACATTATCAAGCTTTTATGCACATGTTGCATCGTTCAGCTCCTAAATTCTGCTGCGAGATCTGTGGGAGGAGGTAGCCTGCTTGCTTTGATTCCCAGCCTTCACTTTGTGTGCTGCCTGAACACACTCCCAAATGTGCTTGGAGAACAAAATTAACCCCTGACGTGCAACCACACAACACAGTCCTGTGGTATCTGCTTGTTCAGTGAATCAAGATGATCCATGGCCTATTGCTTCATCACCAGGTAGCTCAGAAATACTTGCACTGCACTTTTGGGAGACACAAAGATGCCTGCACAGGTGCCCTTTTTGCCTAACAGCTCTAGAGGTATATTAAGAAACAACATATGTGCACGGTAATGTTTTAAGGTGTTTTATATTTATTTTCAGCCTCTTCATATGTTTAGAAAGGAAATAGACCAGACATCTGAAAGCACAAAGGGCAGTGAATGTTAACCCAGTCCTGATGTGCAGCTCCTTTTCTGCTCAGTGCACCCTCGACCAGACTGCACAAGGGCAGGGGCACTCCCCCACAAAAACACTGCTCAAGCCAATCCTAAAGCACACTGACACACACAACTGGTATTCATATTGAGCATTTCAGCATCAATTATGGAGATCAAGGGCTTTGTTTGATGAAACAGCTTCAGGGGTCTGACAGGTATTTACTGTACAAGTCAAACAAAAGACATCTGAGAGCTGCAAGAGCACAAACCCGCAGTGACAGTGGGGCAAGATGCAGGAGTGGGCAACAAAACTTTATAATTATTTGAAACTTCAAAAATGGTCATTAGGGTTTTTAGGATAGAAATAACTGCACAAGACAGCCATGAATGCCAGCCTTGCTTTGTCTTTAAATGGGCATTCAAAATAGAAATTCTAATTTACTTGAAGGAAGCTACAAGAAACATGAAGCTTGTGTGTAGTGAATGGATTCAAAGAGAGAAGTTGTGGTTACAGGAACAGGCAGTGGATTTTTCATGTTAGCAGTTGTTGCAACACCATGAGATTATCAGTGCTGGGGAGGAGTGATCTGACAACTGAAAATGGGAAAAGTGGCAGCAAGGTTAAGACATGGTCAATACTAAGGAGAAAAGGGCTCTGGCTCCTGTCTCAGTAATTTCTTTGCTGGCATTGGTGGAAGCAGAGTAGGGATCTTATCTGTCATCTTCGTTCTCCTAAGGTTTTGTTTCTCTTATGAGTAGGAAATTTAAGCTGGTATGTGGGTGAAAGCAAGAACTCATGAAAATAAACATGAAACAAACTGAACACGCCACATGTCTGAGGTTTGATCCTGTGCAGCACACGCTGCTGGAGCCTGCAAGGAGAAGTGACACCGTGCACAGCCCTGCTCTCCCATCCCTGCTCTCCCAGCCCTGCTCTCCCATCCCTGCTCTCCCAGCCCTGCTCTCCCAGCCCTGCTCTCCCATCCCTGCTCTCCCATCCCTGCTCTCCCAGCCCTGCTCTCCCAGCCCTGCTCTCCCATCCCTCTCCCTGAGCAGTGCCAGCTGGCATTGCCAAGGGCAGGATTTCTCCTTGGCATGTGAATAACTTCCCTTCTCTGCAGTTCCATTTTTACCCCATTCCCAAATAGGTCCAGAAAACCTTTCCCACTGGGCTGCCGATAAGATGCAGAGAGTATTAAAGACACACAGAGACTCTTTAGAGGGAAGTTTTAGCAGCTGAAGTCCAAGTGGTTCTTCATCACTCACTGGACATTAGCTACTGCCTTTAGCTGCAGTCACATCAATAGAAAGCCCACGTCCAGCCAGTTCTCACCAACATCTACAACATCACTCACTAAATCTGCCCTTACTGTCTCCCTCCTCAGCACAGAGCAGCCACTCACCTTAAAAGAGATGACAAACTTTGCTCTTCACCACAAAACTTCAAAAGGGTTTGTCATTCAGGTGGCTGAGTAGTTCACAGCAGCTGAAATTGTTCCTGTGACAGCATTACCTGTTAATCGTCCACCCAGCGATAGAATCTCTCCTTACAGTTATATATGCCCTCTCTTTAGGAAGCAGCCAGTTTCAGTAAAACATCATTAATATAATTAATATATTTCATTACCTTTGTTCTGCTTCAGTTATTTTTCAATGAAAAAGCTGAAGAATTTCAATAGCTAGGAGAAGAAATAATGTCACCTTGAACACAGAATTTCTTCATTATGATTCCTGAATTTGATTTCCAGCATGGAAGTAGAATGTATTTGTCAGGATAATGGCCAAAAAGGGAAACAATAGGAAGCCTTTGTTATTTTAAATAGTTAAGTTGTTACACAATATGATGGACTTCTTCTGTTGTACCTTAATGGATAGTAACACAATCAATAAATGGCTGTAACAATTTCATTCTGCTTCACCTGCTGTAATTGAAAAATAACTCAAGCAGAACTTTGGAGTAGTTTGTGATGTATATTTTTTTTCTTCTGCCCTCCCCTGTCCTTTTTTCCTTTTTTCTTTTTTTTTTTTTTTGATTAAGATAAAGATTACACTTTAGTGATTGGAGTAGGTGTAATTGTTATTATAAACACATTTCAACAAGCTGTTGTACCCTGAGAACAATCCTGCAAGGCTACAATAGAATGAATGAAATCAAGGGGAAAAAACATGGATCTGAGTGGCACGAACAAGAATGTCATTGGTAGGGAGAGAAAATAGGAAGGAATGAGGTGCTGCCATTCACTGCCTGAGACTGCTCAGTCCAGAGTGGACACCACTTCCTCTGCTAGAAGCTGACTAATAGAAAACTGCTGAACTAAAGTCTATCAGTTCTGCTTGTGACAAATCTGAAGGAACTCCAGGAATTTCAAGCAGAGGATTTTTGTGTTATAAATGCATGGTGGAGAAACTGTTTCAGCTGTACTTTTTACCCAGCTGCGGTATTAAGACACATATACTACAATCATATCTAATTAATTGTTTGTAAGGACTTCTGTATGAGGATCCCAAATGGTGATGCAGTAATCACAAAAAGAAAGACTACAAACTATGGAAATTTGGAATGGAAGTGAAATTTAAAAGTAGATGTGGAAACAGTTAAACAGACAGCCCACCATGAATGGTTCAAGTGCACACAAAAGATTAAAAAAACAGTAAAATTATTTGTTTTTTAAGATAATGTAACAAGCATATCCCATTTTCAAAGTAGGAGCTCCTAACTCTCCTCCCTAGTACAACAGACATGACAAAATGATCCAAATGCTGACTTTCCAACAGGTTGCTAATCATAGAATCTTAGAGTGGAAAGGACCTTAATGATCATCTAGTTCCAACCCCCACAATACTGGTGATAAGAGAGAAGAGGTTCCATTTACTCCCTTAATTACTTCAGTGTGATTGGTTTCAGTTTTTGGGGGGTTTTGTTGTTTGGGTTTTTTTATAAACAAACACTGCCACTCTATATTTTGTACTAAAGAAGACAGGGCTAAAGAAATGTGACCTGAGCTTGGAGCAGAGATGTGATCGTCCTGTGTTCCTGTGGATTTGTTTCACCACCAGCCAGAAAGTTCTGCCCTCCACAAATGAGTTTTCCTGGTACTACAAAGAGTGAGTTTTGTTGTGTGGAGAGACTGTCACTGTGGACCTGCTACAAAGCAAGGGGCAGCCTGATCAGGGAAGTGCTTGAATTTAAAGTTTCCGGATATGACCTTCCCTCTGATGTCTGGAAGCTTTGTTTGAAAGAAACAACAGTGACAGTTGTTATATTTTAGTGTCTCGCAGAGCAGCCATCAGTCCTGAAAGGTCTTCAAAGACAGAATGATTTGCTGCATTGTGACCAAAATGCTGCTAATGAGCCATGCTGAGCTGAAGTAGCCAATGAAGATACTTTGGTGATATCATAATGGACCATAACACAAAAAAAAAAAAAATCACAAAGTTGTCAGCTGTTAACTGACATAGCATACTCCTATAGTAAACCTAGAGATGTGAATTCCAAAGAAAACATAAATGTTTTCTGTCATATTTTTCAAGCATCAAGGCTGACTCTTTATACAGTTTCCCCTCCTATTTAAAGAATACTTGGGGAAAAATAATCCACTTTAAAAAACCCTTCCAACTTAAACTCTTCTCTTTGGGCACTGCAGTCCACAGCAGTCTCATTTTCTGGGTTCCCTTACTGCTCACTTCTCTCTAATTAGAGCCAAGAGAATAGATCACAGCAAGTAACTTACTCAACAAATTTATCTTCTTTTCTGCTCTCCAAATGTCTGCAAGCAGATTGCAATTTCCTCAAAACTGTTCATTATTCAAATTTACTGTATATATTTTTTCTCCCTCTGAGTATTTCTCTATGGATTGATCAAGAACAGTTTGCTTTAAGTATTCTGTATTCAAAATCCCAGCTGCCTTCAGTAGTTGTGATTAAATATAGAAGTCATGTGATATCATCCCTGCTTCTCAAATGCAAAAGCATAACTCTTTTTTAGACCCCAATTTGGCAAAGAATTTAAGCATGTGCCTAAAATTAAGCCTAAATGTTCGGCACCACAGAGATGAGACTATTTACCTCATTAAAGCTGAACATGCTTTTAAACACTTTCTTGGATTCAAGCCAAATAATATCTCCACCCCCTCCCAAGCAACACAAGGAATTTTACTCATTTACTTGGATTATTTGTTCCCCTAGCTCCAATCTTTTACAAAATATTTAATATATAGGACACTGCTAAGTTCATGGTTTGCCTTCAGTGAATCTCTCTCCCAGTCACAAAAGTGCAATTTCCAATGGTCTTCCCAGTCTGGGAATTATTTTAACTAAATTCCATTCTTAGTTATATGGCAAGGCTAAGAACACATTGTATTTAACATTATTATGCACAAAAGCACAGTCCATACAGGAAGCCAATACCCATCTGGTGTTTCAAGGCAAATTTAGGTGGAATCATCCCAGGGCTCTGTTGTTTAAATCCCACTGGAGCAACCCCTTGAAAATTCAGATGGAAATTATTTCTGTAATGATGGATAGCAGCAGGTCTCCAAGAGGTTACAGGAGAGTCCAATGGATAAAGTTTAACACCTTCACCTTGCAAGAGTTCACACATTTCCTCCTGCACACCTGCTCCAGAGATCAGTGTGCTCCTGGTGGCCTGAGGTGTGAAGCTGCCTCCTATCCCATGGCAACAATATTTTCAGATGCTTAATAGCAAGTAAGACTTATATAGAAGAAGGTAACAAACAAAACAAACAAAAAACCCCAACAAAACCCCCACCTTCCAGAAAGAGAATTAACTGTGAAGACAATGTGTTTATTGTTATCTTGGCTTGTCAATGAGGAGTTTTAGGAGTGATTTACCCAAGCTGTTCTTCAGTAGGTTCAGTACTGTGCCTTGACAAAACCTCCTAAAAGTTTCTTCTGAAATACTTTAGCAATTGTTTACTAAAAGGCTGCAGCAACATTATGTCAAGACTACATCCATATTAGGATGCATGAAAACATCCCCCAAAAGGAAGTCATTGCTCACATGGAATAAATATAGGAATCAGTGGTTACAGGTAAGAGAAGCATTTGGGAATAGCAGGTGAGGTGTAGCTCTGATGTGTTGCACTCAACTCAAGAAAGAGCAGCTCGAAGAAGCCCAGCAGTGCAGCCATCCCTGTGTCCAGGACCAGGAGCATGACAAGGAGGAGGAAACAGCAATTTGCAGAGGGCAGGTCTGGGCCACAAGGAACTCTCCAAACCCTGGCCTACTTCTGGCAAAAAGCAATCAAACTTTATCCTAGGTTGCCTACTGATTTAGTGGCTCAACCCATTCTAAAGAAATCTCTAACTGGAAATTTAGATTAAACCCAGAAGTTGTTAATCTGGCAACAGCTCTCATGTAGCACATCCACTTGGAAGACTGAAAGGAAGACCTGGAAGGGGAGGGTGGATACAGAAGAGACAGATTTTCCTGTTCAACTGCTTTTTTCATGACTTTCAATAGCAAAGGATGCCATAATGAGTCAGACCAGCTGAATCTTTGAAGATGTAGAGAGATTGTATCTAAGCAATGCCTAAGTGGTCCAAACTATAATCATCAATGTATTATGGGCCCAACACTATGTTCATTTATTTTAAAATAGTGCATACATTCTCTCAGAGGTTTTGTAATACCTAATGCACCCATGCTGTGTGTGACAGACATACAGATTCTTCCTGATTGCATGTTGGTTTTATGTATTTATTTTGAAACAAGATCACGCCCTGGCCAGTGCACACCATGACAAAATAGCAGCTGATTCTCTTTGACTCAAGTTATGCACACAAGGGGAATCTTGAGGGTTTATGCTGGATATTATATGGGGAAGAGCTGACTGCATTTTGAAATGGGCTGTATAGTTCACAGCAGGCAATTTCCCTCAAAGGTGCAAGGTTCCACAAAGTAGAAGACGTGAAACAAAGTGCAGAAATATCTCTGATTTTTTCTCATGCCTCCTGCTGCAACTGAGTAATGCCTGTCATTCAACACATCTCACATCTGGTCTTTCAGGTGCTGTCACTGCGAGCAGGGCGAGCAGAGGCTTCAGGATGTACTTGGAGGGGACATTGCAAAGTGACTCAGAAAAAAACTCACTGACAGGCTGGATGACAAAAATCCCAGCCCAAACCAGAGCTTTAAGGACAGATAAACCCTGGAGTCATTCAGCTTTTGATCTTGGTGGCAATGTGCAAAGCCTGTAACACAAGATGTTTCTCACTGCATGGACCAATGTGTCCAAACTCATCATATCCAGCACAACTTACCTGGACCTGGCATCTGATGCACGTGATAATTTGAAAGAGATGTCTCATGTCACTGTCTCAGACTCTAACTTCAAATGAGCACTAATTTCCAAACGTATCCTTAAATAAACACACACAGAACACAAATAGGACTTGCAAGCTCATTTAAAAATAAATTAGTGCGTTCAGTGGATGACCAGGAGAGGGTGTCTTCAATGCCTTTCAGCAGTTCTATGAGCTACCCAGATATTCAGCAAGAATTGCAGTGCAGAAAGAAATTCTCATCTGGTGGGCGGTTTGAATCAGTAGGTAAACAATTTCAAGGTAATTATTTAATGGGGAAAAAAGCACTATTTTTTAGTAAATATGAAAGAACAGGAATATGCAGACTGAAAAACCTCACATCTCATCATTCTCTTGAAGATCTGGAAGGGTACAGTGGTGCTGGGTTGTGCTAAGCAGACTGTGTCGCACAAGGCGCTGTTGCTGTGGTGCGAAATGCAGATTCTGATTACGCTGTCAGTTCTGAGCCGAGCTTTTTCTGTAGCCTGTATTTCTAGATCTCAAAAATATTTATACAGCATCCATTTCTGTCGCACCTTCCATCCCACAGAATCCCAGAGTGTGAGCCAAACTGAGAGATCAACTCCACACGGGGACAGCTTCACCCAGCGCTGAAACGCAGCAGCTGTGGAGCTGCACATGGCAGTGCCCCAGACCTTTGTGTGACAGGGAGTGGCACCAAGCTGTGTGTGATGGGGACAGAGGGACACCAGCCCAAATGCCATTGCTGAGGTGAGATCTGGTGCCAGCACCTCCAGGAAGGGGCTGAGCAGCATTGCTGTGTTAACATACTCCAGGCCAGATTAAAATTCTGCAGGTAACCTGCAGATTGTGAGGATAGTACCCTAATTTATCTTCCAGTGCCTTTTCATCTCTGGCCTACAATTCCTGCATATTTTGGAGCAGTTGTAATCAAGTGCATATGTCACTTTAAAGCAAGAGCTAATGATAAAGCAGATTCCATTGCTCTGGAAGGCACAGTTTCCATGATGTATTTTGGTGAAACCTTTGGCAGCTAGAGGTCAGACTGCTTTAATTGTACATCAGCAAAGAACAAAAGGATTAATAAATGTATTCGCACCTGAAAAGGCCACCAAAAAAAAAAAGGGGGGGGAGAAAATGCAAGTGTGAGGCAGTAAATTTTTTAATGCTTATCAGCTGCAGAAAGGTATCCACATAATAGATTTCACAGGACAAATTTATGATTCTGCAAATGTTCCCTTCATTTAAATCAGCATCCCAGTGACTTGATATCTGCAAATCACCCTAAAATCCTGATGGCCTGAAATACTAAATGCCACAATGGACCATCTCATGTTCATTCTTCCTGGTAAACAGGGAGGAGGATCTATCATAATGACACTGAGGCCTTTTTGAGGAGCCCAAGGTCTGGCAATTATGCATATTAGGCTGAGTGTTTAAGTCCAATAATGGGGTTTTAGTGATGGATGGATCATCCCTTCCTGTACTTCTGAGATGCTTGTGATAGCTGAATTGTCCCCAAGTGGCACCCATAAATTTTGGCCTTTCAGAAAAGCCCACATATTGTGTAGGTATCACCCAAAGCCCTCATTAGTTAGACTGTGACCTTTGGTGCGTGACTATCAGGCAAAAGCCTACAAAAGGCCTGTGTTCGATTAGCACTGCAATTTGTTCATTATCTCCTGACAGGAATTTGCAAGTGTCAAAGACAATTCTGTTATGAAAAGGTCAAGATCTGAGCGAGGGAGAGAGGGCATCACTCTCAGAAATTCTGCCCCAGCAGTAGAAACCGCCACCTAATTCTCACCCACCTCATTCTGGGTACCAGGAGCCAGGAGCAGGTAAATTGCAATTTCACATAATTCATCATCACAGGAGTTAAATCACTTCAGGATAAAAACGGGTTTTCTGCTTTTTTACTTAAAATTATGGAAATTGTTTCTGACAGCAAATTGCTCCTAATTAATTTACGGTCTCTGCTGGGAAAACGCACTGTACTGTTGATTTCTACCTTCTACAGACTTAATTATTAAAAAAGCAAAATTTTCCTAAACTATTAACTTCTGTGCTGCCAGAATTAAGAGTTATAAGAACTGGAAGGGAGGCTGGGTCTGGCGTGCAACCAGTCTGAGGTTACACAGCACACTGGCAGACAAATGATCCCTCCAGTATCACCCTGGTAATATAAGGAGGATTATCGCCATTTTAGAAGACTCGATTTTGTTTCATTTTGGAAAAAAGTCAAGCTTCTACAATTGCAACATTGGCTGCCACACCACTGAGCTGCCCTGTAGCTCTGGCATTGCTTGGCCATTGCCTTGGATGAACTGAGAGCTGCAGTGGGTGATGGACACCCAGCTCTGGTTTATTCTGAGCCCTCGGTTTTCCTGTCCCCCACCTGAGGCTGTGAAGTTCACAGCACTATAAATACTTCCCTGATGACAAGCTGTCATGCCACTGATATGGGAAGGGGGAATAGTGGCTGTGCTGAGAACTCTGGGTTCTCACACTTGTGGAACCTCAGAGACAGAGCAGAGTGGACAAGATGGAAAAGATGGAAAGATGCAGGCTCATAGTCAGGTGAAAGCCCGACTGCAGCAATACAAATTCATTCAGCTGTGCCTCACTAGGGGGGCTGCAGAGAAGAGAACCATCACTACTTTGAGAAACATGGGCGTTGGATCTTTAGGGCTGGGGACTGCAACCAACCAACAAAAAGGAAAGAAACAGAAGGATCACAGAATCTCTAGAATTAAAATTAGGGGAGTAAGAGTGAGTGAATGGCTGAGATCAGGACCAGGCCACTAGTACCTGAGGGGAGAAAAGAGAGAAGAGAAGCTCCCTTTCCGAGCCACATCCCATGTTTCCAGTGCAGCCCACCTGCACCTCGTGGGCACAAGAGCACAGCTTCAGACTAGTAGTACAGAGGTCTGAGAGGGCACTGAAATGTCTCCTAATCCACAAGGATGGAATTCTCTTGTCTTGGATGCTTTCACCTTTTCCATCTCAATTCCAGCCGAGTCTCAGTGCCAAACTTCCTCATGGCAGCACAGAGGTGTAACATGCACTGTGGTCCATTCCCCCCTGTTATTTCCTTGAGGCACAGGACATTCAATTACACTCTTTATTGGAATTCAAAACTTACAGTTATCTCTTTGGCAACTGATGATAAAACCTTTGATAGTGCATACTGGCATTGGCAAAATGTCAAAAGACATACTGTACAAGCAGACAAAATTTGACCCACTTTTGTAATACTACAAGGGTCAGAGTCTTACAGTAAATCCAGTGGGAAAGTTTGGCACAAGCCCATCTGATCCATGATATTTAGTTCTACGAGTCAGATTTACTCAGCTGCTATCATTTTCTAAGCTGTCCCTGCTGAATGATTCCCATCACTTTCTGCGTGAGAGAAAGTAGCAGCAGATCACAGAAGAATCTAGAAAATGTTGTTCTAATATTTTTTGCATCACTCCTTTGCTGACAGCTGTGACATTTAGGAGGAGAGAAGGATTGGTGAATGAGGATTCACGCGCTCTTGGTTACCAGCGGGGAAACAGCAGCACTGGCACAGAGGGGATGTGCATATTATTAAAGTACAAAGAAATATACTCAAGCCTGATACACTTTAAACCTGAGACTACACGAAAAGGGGCATTGTTGCCATCAGAGAAAACATTTCATATTATCATAGAGAAAAAAAAAAAAAGTAGAGTTTGGGAGTTTGAGGGCAAATAAACCCTGCTATTATAAACCCTGCACAGCTATTAAAAAAAAAAACCCAAACCAAACCTCCAAACAATTAAAGGGAACAAACAAAAAAACAAATGAAACAAAACTTCACTGCAAAATCAAGCACTAAAGGACAGAAAAACACAAATTAAGGCTAGGAGCTAGTAGAGAATTATACAGCACACAAGGCAACCTTAACTCTACCCTTTCAGCAACAATTTGAAAAAGAGTCAAAATAAAAGAGGAAAATTGTTAGAAATCAGGATATTCAGGATTGCTGTGAAAAATAATGCAAACACCATAAAATATTAACACAAAAGTGGTCACTCAATAGTCTTCATTCTTTCCTTTGTTTCTTATAAGCAGACTTTATTCCAATTTGCTTGGTGAAAGGAGAGTGGCCAATTTCAATTTGCGGTAATAGTCTCTCTTAAAAATGTCAACCCATGATCAATACTGCTTCCTGCCCACTAAACATTTAAACATGTACCTCATTTAGAATTGTAAATAAACACTTATGATGTTTATGAAGACATGTTTGATGTTCTTCACTGTCCCTTGAAGTGGGCAAACACCACAATCTGAGGTCATCTCAGGAAATTATAACCTGTGAGAACAGGCAGCTCAGGCTGGGATGTTACCTGAGGTGCCATTAGGGAAAACACCTGAGCTGAATGACAATAGAGTGTCACACTGCCAATTCAGCTGGGAAGGGAGCACTGCTGGGCTTGGTGGTTAAGACAAAGAGAAGTTGTTAATAATTACAGAATATAACATATTATTTTGGAGGGACTTAAAGGAAATTTCCTTCTTGATAAAGGGAAGTTTGCTGTTCCTATGGATAAAATGCAGGATGAGCAAATGATTCCCCTAAAGATAATAATCTAAAAGGACATCAATGATAGCTAATGTGCTATCTCATCAGATGGAGAAAACCAACAATTTAACATGCAATAGGAGACTTCAACCTCAAAACAGGTCCCCTTTATCCTGAGGGCACTCCCTAGGAGGCACACAGAATTATACTGGGAGTTTTTTACTGACAGGCTCAGGTAGTGACCCTGGCAGGAACAGTCAACAAAAGCAAGCAGCAAGTAAAGCTCTTGACTGCTGCAATGCGTGTGATGTGGGACTGACCCCAAGGACATCTGGCAGCTTCAGCTGGTGCAGGAGGTGGCTGCCTGCCACAGAGGATGAGTAAATGGACAAGAGCATATTGCACCTGCTCTTGGGCTCCTGCTGGCTGCCAGTCTCATTCCAGGTGCAAGCTGAAGTGCTGGTTATTAACTATGAAGTCCTTGGTGATGCAGCAACTCAGCGACCTCAGAGCATCAAACACAGTGGCTCAATTTTCCTGTGATCTTTATGTGTGGTAGAACTACTGTCCTAAATGCAATATTTCTTAATCACCATCCAATCCAACTGCCCAGCATTCCTCATGGCAGCCTTCTGATGCAAATGGTGAAGGTCTCTGGACACACTGCTCCACCTAATGGTCCCCCAGGTCATCTTCCTGGCCAGCATCCTTAGGTGAGGCACCCTGCATCTGACCTTTCTGTGAGAGCAGTTTTGATCCCGTCAGGAATCTTCATGATAAAAATCAGTTTATCATCAAAACTTCATCACGAGCAGCAATTCCAATGGTAAAGCAGATGGTGATGAGTATGCACTATTTATTTAGAGTTAAGGTTTTGCCTTGCATTTAATGCTGGGACACTTGAACGCTCCTGTGATGGGTTTATAAATGCCTGCAACTACAATAATGCAGCAGGTAAGGTGGAGCAAAAATCTTTCCAAAAATGGAAGTGGAAAGAGCAGAAATGTACTCCTGTGAGACAGTTTGCTGGGTAGAGGTCTGGGATAGAGGCCATGACTCCCACAGCCTGCTCCTGAATGTGACACTGAGTGACATCGTGGGAGCCGTGTATCTCTGCCAGTTAATCATAAGAGATGAAAAATCCTTGATTCTTACATACAGACTGAGATCATGAAATGACAAGCTACAAGCTATACTGCTAATATTACCACCATTAGCATTTGTGAATAACCAACTTACACATGAAAAGATTTCCAACAACCCAAATCCCAAGTGTCAAAACAAGAAGTCATTTTAGAGACAGAACAACCATCAAGTCTTTCTTATGCTCAAAAGAGAAACAACCATTAGGCTTACAGAAAATTCCCCACTTTTCCAAATGCTCTCCCCATGCAAGGATAAGGGATCAGCTGGCCAGCTGCATCTCCTTTGCCACTATGGCATGGCTTTATAAATAAAATTTAAGTCCTGAATTCTAGTGGGAGCATAAAGTTTCACAGGTGCAGTGAGTGAAGACAGCACTTTTCATGGTAATTTAAATAAAATATCCTAAAATTAAGTGTTAGGCTGCCAAATTCACTGACTTTGTCAAAATCTTCTGAAGGTAGATCTTCATTATTTGTCAACAAAAGGAACATTTAGCAATAACTAGCACTGGAGAAAATCATTGAAGAGTATTGTCTTTACCAGCACAAATGCTCCAGGAGAGTGCCAGCTTGGCAGAGGTCAGAAATAGCATTCCAGTTTAAATTTTTCCTAACTATTTTGACAGATTAAAGAAAAATGGGTTTTCTGGTTTTTGGTTGGTTTTTTTTTCTGCCTGGAGTATTCATGCTTACAGTAACTCTCAAACCTGTTGAACAATTTCAAGCTCTTAGATAAAAGGTACTAGCCTGCAAAACCAGAGGTTCCTTCACTTTTAATGAAAACAGGCAGACCATTCAAGGAGAAAGGGACTATTAAAGTGTCTTCATCAGGGGAAAATTTGTAGTATGGGCTCACTACTTATTAAAGACCAGCAAACCCGTACTTGCAAGCAGGCATTATTAATCTTTCTGCTAAGAGAACTGCTTATTCCAAAGCAGTGCATGGTGCTGCTGTGCTTCCAAGATATAAGATGACAAATTCATTAAATGTCAAAGTAACTGTTTATACATCAGAAATGGAGCAGACACGGGCACTAATAGGGCTCTTTGTGTGCCTTAGGTGAGCTGCTTCCTCTCCAAACCCCCAGCCCGTGGAGCTGAATTCCTCATGCTTGTTTGTGGATCAGAAGATGAGGAGGAGAGGGTGAGGAGCAGATCTTGGGGAAGCAAAGCAGAACCAGGCAGAATGCAGAGCCTCTGCCAGAAAGCTTTTTACACAGACCTCACATGCCTCTGCTGGAGAAGAGGCGAGAGCTCTGCATCTGGCCCGTGCAGCTGCCAAAGCCACCCCAAGAGTGAGAGAGAAAAACAGAGCTGGGGGATGCCAAGGGCAGCACAAACATCTCCGCCAGCACGGGGACATGATGCCAAGTGAGGAGCACGATTGCATGCCTCCACCTTGAAATGGCATGCCTTTTTAATAAAGGGAATTTGGATGGAGGAACAACTTGCCTGGGCACATTTTTCACATGTTTTTAGACTGCGTAAAAGGAATAAATGACCAAAACACTTGTGTCTGCACCTACAGCAAGCCCAGTGGTAGTGTGAAAGCTGCCAGCATAACTAAATGACATCTGCATTGATGCCAACCACAATCCTCAACTGAGCAGAATATTGCAGAGCTTGGCAGCTGGGGTCTCTGATTGCCATTCAAACAGGTGGAGAGGAGTACAAATGAGACCTCAGTATCTGGTGATCCCAAAGAATCAATGGATTGAAATGATAGTGCCAGAGATTGCAGAAAACAGTAAAGAGGAAAAAAATGGACGAGAGTGAAGCTAAACTAGGACATGAAAATCCAGGGTAGGCCAGAAAACCTTGCATCTCTCAAGAGCAAAATAGCAAAATCGTACTGTATTTCCTATTTGTATTTAGGTCATGGACTTTTTTAAGGCATAAAAGCACATTAGTATTAGAATAGCCTCTGAAGCAAATGAAGCACATTAACTCTGCAATTCACTGATGATATGACATCAATGTTGTCATGTATCCATTTGCAAAAATCCAGATTATTCCTTCCTTTGATCCCTGAAAAAGGGAAACCTCAGACGCCTTTGAGAAAATATCCTCATCAATACTAAGCACTTACAGAAGGGAAGGGAAAGGACTGAGGCTGGAAAATGAAACATTTGTACTTCAGCCTTCCAGTAGTTCCTCTAAAACAAAGGAATACAGGAGGGGTGCGGAGTCCATGGAGAATAGCAATAAATTAGACAACTTTTTCAGGTCTGCCATGGCTTCAGAGCCCATGTTGGTGGTGAATGAAAGTCATGTCCATCTGTGGGCTGTTTGCTGGCAGAGTAGTTTAGCAAATGCTTTTGTGGCACAGGTCCTATTCCTGACTGTCACAATTGACATTAATTAACACCCTTGCTGACAGCCTTGGGGGAAAAGGCCAGGGGCTGAATGGGCACAAAGGCTGATTGTCCTCTTCTCCTCCAGCTTGTCTCCTTCAGGGGAGGAGTGGAGGCACACTGGGACAGCTTGGCCTGCCAGGGCCTCGCTGGGTCTGTTCTGGGCATGAACACACCAAACTCCACTGCTGGAAATTCCTGGTCTGCCTGGCTTTCTGCAAATCCATTCAAAAATAAGAGAAGAACCAGAGGGTGTATTTTACAAACAGAGCCTAGAAGAGACATTACAAAGGTAGCCAGTATTTAATTGTTTGTCAGCATTCAGCGTACTCTCCATTAAAATTCAAAGAATAACCCAGACCCCAGAAGAATTATGGATAAGAAGCATAGTTTATGTAATGTTATTTCTGTTTCTTATGCACAGGAGCATCTTTCTTCTAACACCATGCTGGAAGTGTTAGGTTACCCTGTCAAATTTTTCAAGTCTGCCACTGAGAAGAAAAGACCAATGCTGTGATGAAACTGAAGAAATGTTCTCAGGGATTTTTAATGTACCAGCCTTTTCAGAAGACAGTGACTTTGGTGTGTCATTGAATAAGGTCTTCACACTCTAAAAGCTGATATCCAGCGTGTAAAAGTCTAGAGCCCTTGTACAAACACAGAGTAACCCTGGAAGCTGGACCTTGTTTATACCAACTAGCAAAAGACTGCTACCAAGTGAGAAGTCATACAAACAAATCTGCTAAACAGAGCAGTATTTCTGGGGTAAATCAATCTCTCATTTGGCTTTACTTCAGGCTTCTGTCAGCTAGATGCTCTCCTAACAGACCTTTTAGGGAATCAAAACTAAACAGATGAATGAGTAACACAGCATAAAAAAACTCCACTTTTCATTGTATGCAATCCACTCTCTGGTCAAAGTTTTGACCGTTTTCCCCATTGCAGGCAAAACAAAAAATAGCTTCACACCGTTCAGGAAGAATTCCTACAAGTTCAAAGGGAGAAGAGAAAAAATGCTTCATAAAAGGGAAACCTCTAAAACTAATTCACAAAGAAGCCAAGATAGCATCAAGGATACTTATCAAATCGTTCTTGAAGTGAGATCAATTGATTACTGTGAATTCCACACAAACAAAGCATTAACATTCGGGAACAGACTCCACCTACTGCCTCATTCCCAGCACCAACCCATGTCAACCCTTTCCCAAGAGGAAAAATGCATTTGGCAATGGGGAGCTGTAGTATGCTGGGACATTGTGTATCCAGCCCTGGTCCACGAAATGTGACAATTCTTCACGGTTTTCATACCAGGCTATAGCAAATACAGCATATAAAAGTGTGATATTAATTCAAATCAGAAAACTGAACAAAACCCAACAACCTAGAATCTTGTTTTGCCAGTTTTAAGAGGGGAGACAGCTTCTGGCTGCTCAAGGACCCACCCACAACAGGCTACTACCATACAGATCTCATGGCAGGCTGAAGCCTTAAATATTGCATGCAGCTTTCAAGGCTTGCAGCCAGATTGCAGAGTATCAATGTGTAAATTCTCAGAAGGCTGGTGGGCTTGTTATTCTCATGTCATTTGTCCATTCTGATTACTATTGGCCCTTTCAAAATGGTAAAATAGTAAAACATACTTCCAGGTAAAAGAAGTCAGGGCATGAGCACATATTTCATTAAGAGAGAAGTATTAATTAGCATTTCTAAATGGTTTCACATTCAATGGCAACATAATTTTTCTTATCAAATGCACAAGTCCAACCTTCTAGCAGTAAAGATAACAACTACTAAATATTGTTCAAAACATAAACCAGCAAATACTTAGATGCTTGCCTTTCCTTTCCACATGATGCATTACAATAACAGCTGCTATTTTACTTTGTTAACAGCGATTTTTCTCTCACTAAATTAAACAATACCCAAACCAATTCAATTTGAGTGCATTTTGGTGGTGCCCTGAGTTAAAAATAATTTGGGAGAAACATGTTTGACAACTAGTAAGTTAATGAAACATTTATTTCCTCCATATGACATCCTAAGTACTTTAAGTTCTGAAATCTGTCTTCTGAGTATCTGTGCTTCTCATGCTCTGGTTCACATCACAGAGCAATCCTGGAGCACAAAAAATGGATTCCCCTTGGATGAAATTTAATTAGAAGATGTGCTCCAATCACCAACAGGCATTCCAGCCACAGGAGCAGAGCTGATCCAATGGGAAAACCTCAGGATTGCACAGAATAGGTATGGTCATGTCTTCAGTGCCAAACGTTCTGCTCCAAAAATCCAGTTCTGTCAGTCCATGCAATTTGCTAATCTAAACACAGCTTGAGCAACAGGAGTTGAAATTAACTCTAAGTATTTATCTCAATTGTCTCCACTCCAGGGTTTCTTTGCATGCTCAAAGTAAATGTTTTCAGATATTTCAGTTGCATGGGGCAAAGAGGAATGAACATTTTGGTGCTTTTCACTTCTTGTTGCAGTGACATAAGTAGTGGCTGATGGGAAATAAAACAAATACTTCAGATTGTTTTGATTCCTGTCAAGGCTGTTATTACACTCTTCACATATGACTTTTGTTTTTTTGAAAAACACTTTGCAAAATAACATGTCTGCTGCTTCACATTGCTGTTGTCAAATAGTCCAGACTAGCTCAACATTCTCCCTGTCATGTTCCAGAGTATGGATCAAAATGATTTTCTGGGTTTCTGAGCTAAGAAAAAACATGGATTCCCACAATGAATGCTCTTGTTCTTTGGGAGCATCCCCAGTCTTTGAATCCCAGCTCCTCTTCATAACCACTCTAAGGATGTGCAGGAAAACCCCAGCTTGTTTATTGCATTTGCAATAGAAAAGGGCTGTATGTGTAACTTTTAAAATAAATCTCTCAGGCACAGTGATGTTCAGTACATTGCTTTAATTGTTTTGAATCTGGAAGTTAAATTCTATTACCTCCACCACAACTTGAATATGAACTCCTAAGAAATGCTCTTATTTGTCAAGTTGGCTGAGCGAGGAGAGCACTATCCTTACAGGGATTTCAAATCAATCCTACTCCAGGAGGTAACTGCCACTACTAATAAGGATTTCGTTTGCAATTTGCTGTACGTTTCCTCAGGATGTCACTTTGCTCATCAAGGAAGCCTGCAGGCACTCACTCCACTCCAAACAATATAAAGCCATTAAATTCTTTTGCCTTGTTAAGGGGAAACACAAACTTTCAACCACCCAAATAGAAAGGTAAGTGGCAAAGTAATGTTTAACTCCATGCAGGTGATTTTCTCCTAAGTTATTATTTTAGCAATGTGAGCTCCCCACTTCCAGTTTGATCTTTAACTCTTGTGAGATGCTGTCAGAGTTCCACATCTGAAATAAGAGCAATGTGGGGTTTTTTTCAGAAGCAGATCTGCTCTGTTCACTCCTAATTCTCCATGCTTCCAACAGCTTTTTCTTTCCTGGGACACTGCAATGTCGCCCAAAGATTTCCAGGGGTAGTTCATCACACTGGACACTCAAAGTAGAAGAGGAGGAAAGTACAACAGAAATGTCATTTTTTGCAGATTGGTCAATGCTATGCCTGATCCAGCCATTTTTGAGGGTTCCTACGTTTAATCTCGCTTGTCCATGTACATCTATTAACTTCAGAGTTCTTCAGCAGATGAATTATTGTGCTTTACTCCCCATTTCTCTTATCTCTGTCTTTTTTGCTTAGCACGGCATGAAATATTTTAACTGGTTTACGTGGTATAATTGGTCACCTTGAGGTCAGGAAAAATGCACTGAGTGTTTGGGAGCTGCCTTGTGAGCTCTGCTCTTGTGTTGGAACTACACAGATTCTATCCTGAAACTTCCCATCTATTCAACCCTGACTGTTAGCACTTCTCAGCAGCTTTTCTAACACTGGTGCTCTCCACTGGCGTAACTCTTGGCTGTGCTCACAGCCTGGTAGCACTTGGATATGTTTATCTCCTCTGACTAAAGGGCAGATCTTCCCAGAAATCCATCTCTGATGCTCTGCCCGTTTCGACACCGTCTGGGCACCACAGAGAGATTCTGAGCAAAACAAAGCTGTAAATTATTTACCTACTTGATTCTAAACCCAGGCAAGCAATGATTTCATCCCTCCACAGCAAGTCCATATAATTCCAGGCAGCCTTGGAGAACAGCAGTGCAGCTCATGCCCCACCCAGTGCAGTTAATTTTACTGTAAATACTCTGCTTTCAAGTCCATATCAGGCCTGTTGCCATGGGATTCTGGTCCTGATTGTAACAGATACACAAAACACCTTTTTGACAGTTCTTTGCTGTAAATATGTTCTTGTTGTAAATTGACCTCTTATTTTGTATGTTCCCAGGGACTAATTCCCATTAAAACTTTGGATTGTTGCTCTCCCATCTGTGTAGCACAAACACACACATGCACAAAAGGCTGCTCTCCAAAAGGCAGATTACATCTGTGATTTGGAAATTGTCTGTTTTAAAGAACAAATACACACATGCTATCAGTAAGCTCAGAGCCCACCTTCAAATGTGTATTACAGCATCTCCCTGTCTCACTTTTGATGACCTAAACCAAGTTTAATGTCTTATAATTTAAATTGGTTTCTCAAATTCCGATACTTTAATGTCTTTTCTTTGTATGTGGAAAGCAGAATAGCATGTGTTGAGGTATAAAATACTTTGAGATACAGTTTTGACATTCTGATCCATTCTATGTCCCCGTGTATATTCTGTAAAACAATAAAAAGGTTTGAATATATATATTTTTTTTCAGGCTTCATCCAGCTTAATTACTAGACAAACACAACCCCAAATTCTTTTGGTCAATAATGGTTCATCAAACAGGCTTTGGCTGCTTTCCTGGCTTTAAGAAGGAGAAATCTAGGTTTCATTTCTATGCTGAAATGCATTCTGTTGTGTGAAGGATCCAGCCAATCAAGAGATCAAGATTGCACTGTGTGACAAACCTTTCTGCTTCTTTCTTTACCACTCAACAGTGATGTTTTAATCACCACCAAATCATTATTAGAGGTTGCATTGGGCCCACTGCTGTGAAAGGAGAGCCCCATTCAAGTGAGGCTCCCCCATGATGTGTGAGATGTGTCAGTTGACTGATCTTTAACCTATTTAATGCGTTCTATATTTTTAAAAAGTTGTAAGGCACTAAATCAAACACCTTAAAAGGTTTATGCAGCTCCATCAACCATATTTGTGATATCCTCACAGGCCAAAAAGAATACTTTGACAAGTCCTTTTCCTCACGAAACACTGACTTCCCTTCATTAGTATTTAACTTTTGCCAACTAAACCTCCATCAGTCTTTTAATTAGTTTCCTGGGGGTTGTTGCCAAAATACCAGTCTGTGCTAACCTGAGTCACAAGAGCTGCCTTTCTGAGTATTTGCACAATAAAATGGCATCCCCCCATTTCCAAGACATGTTCATTTAGCAGAGCATTGGGTCTGAGGTGATCCCAGTTCCTCTGTGCTCCTGATTGAAGAGTGTTTGTCCCTAACAAAATCCCTCTCTGTTATGGCTGGACTTGAAAACATTTCACCCCAAGGTGACAGAAATTAAAAGAAATTCTTTCCAGGCACATCTGCCTCTTGAGCATCATCATGACAAACTAAAATCTGAGTTTTAGTTTATTTAGAATAAAAGAGATCCCAGAAAATATACTAAACTAGAACTTTTAGTTTTGCCCACATGGGTTTTTCCTTCATGTCTTTTATTTTCTTTTTTTTTTCCCCTTCTTTTCTTCCCCTTCTCCTATTTATACTTGAAAGCTATTTATGGCCCCTATTCCCATTAAGGCTAAACATTTTCTAATAATTTGAAATACTTTCTTCATTGTATCACTGGACCAGAACGGATTTTTAGCTAAATTTGTTTTCTTTCATGTCAAGGGATGTGGCTTTGGAGATATAAAATTAAAACATTTCCTTACAAAAAAACCCCACCCAACAAAACCAAAAAAAAAAACCAAAAAACCCACACAGAAAAAGAACAGAAAAATACTTTCTGTTCAAATATTTGCTATGAAATTTCTACAGCTGTGGGAATTTAGTCCTTCTCAAGCACACTATAGTACAGCCTTCTCTTCTCCCTTAATGAATATAAACTTGTTATGATCCTTGGGCCAGTAGTAACTTGCATTTATTGCTGTATTTATCCACCATCATGTGGCTCAAAATACAGTTATGCAACAGTGGATGCAGCACCTCTAAGTATGAAAAAAACCCCATAAACTTTAGAAACTGAGTTCAAGCTCCATTCCATAGTGGCAGAACCTACAGGGAAAAAAAAAAATCACAGTTGTGCTTGATTTCTTTTCAGATGAAGTCGTTTTACTGATCATCCTTATTGTCTTTCAGAGTACCTCTGATGGCTCTGCCACCTATTTTGTGAGCAGTGCATTGTTACCTTTAAATTATTCTTTAGTTTTGCTGATATCAAACAATCTGCATTTTTGACTGCTTTTGTGCTCTGAGCAGAGGCTCTGGGATGTCACTCCTGAGGGGTAAGAACTCCTCAGGTCAAGACAACTGCAACTGCACAGAAATTTGGGGAGCAGCATCCATTTTATCTTAAGAAGTTTTTAGCTTCTATATCAAGAAATGCAATCCCGTGAGCAGGGAGTGCCTTTCTGGATTTCGTTGTCCAAGGTAAGTCCATCACAGCTGAATGTTACTCTTGCCAGCCACATTTTAAGAAAATCAGGAATATGTCAATATTCTGGCTCTGGATCCTGAATGGACCATCTGCCTGAGCTGCCTGCCCAAGTCCTGGACAGAACAAAAGTTCGGTTGTGTCGGTCTTCTCTGTGTCAAAAGAGCACATGACAATTTCAGTTACAATAAAATAAAACATTTTAAAAGCCATATTACTGTCAGTACCACAAACATCTTTGTAACTCTCCAGCATCTGCATGAGCATCTGAGCTGGGCTCTCTGTGCTCCAGTGGGGCAATTTTTTGAAGGTAATACCAGAATGGACGGGGTGTTTCTTTCTGGAACTGACCATCTATGAACAATGGATACAGATAAAATACAGCAGAAAATGTCCTGGCTTTCCCAGCCACTGATCTGTGACCCACAGAGCTGCCTCAGGTAACACAATGGTATAATGTAAAGTTTCAGGAACAAGCTGCAGATTTCCAAAGTCCTTCAGCTGTTTGCTGGATGAGGTTTGAAGCTGCACCGAGGAGCTGTGCAACCTAGTGCCCAGCTTTTCAACTGTTCATATAGATAAGTCCATATAGATACTGTTCACATAAACAAGGGCTCTGGTTTGCATTGATCTTGGCAAATAAAGAAAGACCTAAGTGCACAAATATATGAAATTAATTCCAAAGTCTCTCCTTTGCTGTTGGTATAAAGTTTGCAATAAATAAGAGATAAAATATGTAAATATTTGAACAAAAATATAACTAAAAGACATGAGAGAAACTCCTGTTTTCACAGCTGGTCATTGGTGCTAATTGCCAGCCTCACATTTCCTGTTCAGGACTCAGTTGACAAAGGTAGCCATGACATATTTTGTGTCAAGAAGTCATTCATGTCTATAAAGATACATATCCCAACTTCACTCTCCCAAAACAGCAAATTCATTTAGATTTTGCAAGAAATATAAGCGCTGCAGCTTCACTGATGCTCATGTAAGGGATCTGCCTAACTTGGATATGTGCAAAAGCTTTTTATTACTTGTTGGAATTTTTTTAATCACCTGCTATTATTTTTCAAATACGACTTAAAAACACTCAACCCCCCACTAAGTCCATTCCCCAGCAACAATAACTCTGTTAGAATGAATGTTACAGGAAGGATGTTCCTTTTCTACCAATAATTTAATTATAAAATCCATCTTGGTATCCTCACTCTCTGTGTCCAGCACCAAGAGGACAAGGCTGGGAGGCTCCTCCACTCCCTGGGATGTCTCAGCCTTGGTGTTGAGGAGCTGTCTTCTCCTGGGATAAGAGCCTAATTTATCATCTCTATAATGATGCATGTTTCTTGTTTCATCCAGCTGCCTTCTTTGGAAGAAATGGACAGCTAAATGGATTTAAATAGATTATATCCTAATTAATAATTAACATTTAAAGCAGATATACAAAATGGCTCACAGCCAAGTGGGAAATAAACCCCTTTTCTTCAAGCTACAATTAATTTCTTCTAGAGATGAAATGATAAGAAGTACAAGAAAATATTTAGCAACATTTATCTGCACATTGAAATAGAGGCATTATGACCTGAAAAATGTATGGAAAGGTTCCTGACATCTGGTGCTCCTTGATAATATTCTTCTAAGGTGCTCAAACAAAATGCTGAATAACAAATCCACCACAAAGCTCTGCCTCCTAGCCCATGAAGTCTGCTTTTCCCTACTCTTTTTTTCCCTCCCCTTTGTCTAAAAATTAAATAAAATATATGAAATTAAGCCAGTGGAGGGAAAAAAAAATCTCCAGGATTCAGAGGAGAAATCCTTACATTTCTACATATTCTCAGCAAAGTCTGGAAAAAAGTGAGCTTGAACAGTGACCAGCTTTACAGACCCTGTTACAGCAAGGATTGCAGGACCACTTTGCTGCCACTTGTAAGCTCCAGGCTGCTGTGCTGTGAAGGAATATTCCATGGTATTTGAAGACAAGCCTGAAAACATGCATTACATACATTTCTATTAGCAAATAAAGCATTCTCTCCCCAATAAATCCAGCAATGCAATTCAGTACTATTAAACTCAGTGCTTACATTTGCATTTGCCCAATCCCCTTCTATCCAGAGAGCATTTCCTCTTCCCTCTAAATGCAGCTGCTTTAACCCCAAGCCCAGAATGCAAACACATTTCAGCACTGACAGCAGGAGCAGAGGCCAAGGAACTAAAGCAAGACCTGCTAAGTCTCAAGGCTACTGTCACTCTCTCAGGTGTCCGTGGGTGATATTTCCCTCTAGCCTGCATATTTTGGAAACAGCAGGCAGAGAGGGGATGGTGCCACGTGCTCCACCTTGAGGAACCTGATCTAGGGAAGGGGTGTCCTCCCTGCACATGGCAGGGGGTGGAACATGATGGATTTTACTGTCCCTTCCAGTGCAAGCCATTCTGTGGTTCTGTGATGTATTTCAAGTGGAAAAAACATGAAGTATTCAGGTCTTCTCCAGATGGAGACTGCACCCAGCAAAGGATTTGCTTGCTGATGGATCCTGTGGTACCACTGCAATAACCCAGATAATTACGAATTATCTTGAGCCAAAGCCTACAGGTCAAACTTGGCTGAGAGGCTTCAAATGGAAGCTCACATCATCTTTAAGTGAACATTAAAAGAATGGAAATAGACTTTTATTTTTAAGGCTGTGCCAGGCAAACATGTCTTGCAGAAAGTGAATAATAAATATGCTGTGTGCCATAGTAATGTCCGTGGGGGGAGGTAAGGAATTGCTATAAAAACATGGGATTCTAACTACTACAGATGTTGCTCCTAGAATTTACAGCTTTCCCTGCGTGCTTATCTCTCCTCACCAGTTTCTGCACATTGAATCACATTCAAACATGGGCCTTTTTAAGCCATCTTTTTATTATTTTAACCTTTCTTTTTTAAGCTACAATTAATTTCTTCTGTGCTATTCCGTAATGTTAAATAGATTCAAGACCTGTATTTACAAACCACATGCAATCCTATTTTGGCACATGTAAATTACATGCAAATACATTCTAAATTAGTTTGTTTATCACTCCAGAATTCTAATCCAAAGGTTTTGTTTTTTAAATTTAGTTTTTATTCTGACATGTTTACAAATGAGTTTGACTCTGGAAAATAACTTAATAAACTCAGTGTTAGCTATGCAATTAGAAGAGGCATCTGGGAACCATAAAACCTGGAAAACAATATTTACATCTTTTGTACATCCAAGATTCCACCTTTGTTTTTCTCCACCCTTAAATTCATCATTTCAAAATATTGCTGTTATTTTCATGTGAGGACAAACAACAAGAACTCATTTTTATAACCAATGACCCCTCTCTCCAACAAGCAATTCATAGGGTAGCACTGGATAAAATGCATAAAGTAGAAGATTTCATTATAAAAAAAGAGAAAATGAAAAATAACTGAATTAACATTGATCATGACTTTTCAACAGCATTTCTTATTATTACGGCCAGGCAAAGCCTCCTGTGGGCAGTAAAGCTTTCCCATGTATTATTAGCCCTCTACAGAAAGCTATGAAAAGACACAAATCTGTTTTGTCAAAGGACAGAAGAGCATTTAGTTATAAGAGAAAGTATGGCCATAATCCATTGTGGGGTTAAAGGTGAAGAAAACAGAACTATAACACCAAGCCTTGGGAGAGTAATACCCCTGCAGTTAATTCCTGAGCACCGCGGGCCATGGGGACAGCTCACTCCCAGCACAGCCTGACAGCTCCATGGTTTGTATTTATGAGCAGCAGCACTGCTACCTGGCAGCTCTGCTCCTGCTGGGTGCCAGCACCACCAGGCTCCTGCTCCCAGAGGCGTTTGTTGGGATGCCACAAGTGGCCGGTGTGAAAAGCTGCCTGCAGCAGAGGTGGGAACGCCTTGCCTGGCTGTGCTGCTGCTGCTGGTCCAGCCCAGAGCCCAAACGAGACAAGTTTTCCACTATACAGAAAGATATCTGAGTGCTCAGCTAACAAAACTCCAGCCCATCTGCTGGAATGAGTGGGTTCAGGTCGGGATCAGCGTGAAGTCGCTCCCGCTGTCGGGTTTTTTCCTTGACAAGAATTAGGGGTTTGGTCCAAGTCAGCTGCAATTCAAATGCTCTGGGTCAGGTCCCAAAGCAAACGTGCTGCAGGTCTACGTGATGGTTCCTTTTGCATCCAGCCACAAGCCCTACACCCTCACAGACCCTGGAAGGAAGGTGGGCTCAGCACAGGGGATGGCAACAGCATAAAAGAATTTTGCATCACTCTGACGCTCCCTGGAGGATGGGCAGGAAAATCAGGGTCTCTGCACATAATCCTTCCTTCCTTCCAATAGTCCCTAGAGGATAAGGACAAGGGATGCAGCTGTGCAACAGGGCAGGTAATACAATAAAGCATCAACAATAACACAATCTCCTGTTATCTCCTAGGTATTTTGAAAACAGTTATTTTCATTTTGATTCATATGGCCCAGAAATGTGACTCTCTGGTTTATGTTGCCTCCCCCTTCTCCTCTCAGCCCTGTGCCCCTTCCCCTGCTCTGCCTGGCTCCGCTGGCAGCACTCTGTGTCCTGGCACTCACAGCATCTTTGCAGTGCAGGGTCTTGTGCAGACACCACACCTCCTGCAACGTCAGGAGCAGACCGTGGTGTTAAAACAGTGTTTCACCTTCCTTTAACCCTCTTCTTAAGGACACTGCAGTGCCACTACTGCCTAACAGCCCTCACGTTATCTCATTTAGCAGCAGCTCAAATGACTCCCTCCAATTCTGCACTGAGCTCTGTCACTTTTCCACCATGGCTTATGCTGCACTTACAGACTGAACTCACAGAACCAGCACACCTTCCCCATTCAAATCTCTACTAAAAATTCCTTTGTTACAAGCTCAAAATAATAATAAGGGCACTGGGTTATCTTTTCTTGTGGGTTTCCCTGTGACCTTGGCTGACGGCTTTAACAGCAGTGTTCTGCATACAAAAAAATGAGCCCACTGGCAATCCTTAGAAACAAATGAGCTTAGGAAAAGTCCTTTGTGCAGTTCCAGCTCCCCTGTTCCTCAGTCCCCCTCGTTGTTGCTGTGTAATCACCACTGGTTTTGCCATTTTCTGTTACATCAGAGATTGGAGGAAAGGGGGAGCAAAGAGACATGTCTCTAGGAAAATAACATTTCATTTTTGACATTCTCTCTCCATGTTTCCCACCCACTGCCCTGAGCTTTGTCCACTTAAGTTGCCAACTATTCAGGAGCAGCTTGGTGTCACTGCATCCAGCAGGATGACACCCTGTGGACTGGGGCACATGGATGCTGCTAAAACAGAAATGAAGAATAGGTGCTGCACATGCCTGGCTGGGTTAAAAAAATGCCACAAGCTAAGATTCAGGCCCAGGTGGAATTCAGCTGCACTGGAACAACAGCACCCTAAAGCCAGTGAAAAAAAGGACTTGGGGCTTATCTGTCTCTGGCACAGCACCCAAGTTATGGGGTTTGGAGGCATCTGTCCCACTCTGGTGAGGCTGCAGTGCAGCTCTGCTGCTCAGGGCTCTGCTGGCTCATGCATTTCTGCACTGTGTGCTATTTTGTAGTGTCAATATAATCCTCTGGTGCCTTCTAGATATTTAATACACTGATTTCCACTTAGTCTTGTTCAGGTCACTCAGCAAGAAGAAATGTGCCTAAGTGAAGAGTGACAGGTGACCTTGAAAATTAAAATTTCATTAAAAAGGAAGAACACTTTCCATCCTTTCTAAAAACATCTGATACTGAAGAAATAAGGGGTTTATGAAAAAAAAAAGTTACTATTTTAAGTTTTCCCTGAGCTGACACAAAAAGAGAAGCACAATACACCTGTGCACAGACTTGCTCATTTTCAGTCCCTCTAAATGAGAGAGATGCTCATTCTGCACATTGTGAAGTGAAACAGAAAGCATTATGTGCAAACATTTACAGCATAAAAAGCCTCGTCACCTGGGATACTTGCTGCTTCTGAAAATTCTGATCAAAGATAAGAACCAAGACAACTCACTGTAATCAATTATGCACAGATAGTCCTCAGCCTATGTGCAATTCATAAAAAATCACTAAAAACATAATGTGGATTTACATGCAGAAATGAAATATGGACATGGTCAGAACACTAATCTTCTGATTGCTATCTTAAATTGGCAATCCTGGCACTTCGAGTGAGTCTCTGGCTGGATACTGTTCCCTTGAAATTTCCAGCAGCCCTTCAGCAGCTCCTGCTTGCACAAGAGGAGCTGCAGAGCCACAGCCCTGGAGGTGACAGGAGGCAGCACCCAGGGAGTCAGTGCTGCAACAACCTGGACACAGGGTTTGTGTCTGTGCAGGCAGAGATGATGAACCCCCCCACACATCCCCAAAGCCCTCATGGTGCACAGAAAGCCATTAACTGACAATCTGAGTGAATTTCACAGAGGAACAATGCCCGGCCATATCCCATGAGTAGCACAGGGTCCCCAGTAGGTGCACCCCCTGTACATGGAGTGACCAGAGGCAGTGGTCACTCTCCCACATTCTCCACTAAATCCAAAAGGGAAGCTGAAGATGTAGGTTTCAGGCAGGTATGAACACACTACAATTGTCATCCTCACAAATACCAAATTCACACTGTGAGGTGTCTTCTACGTCTTTTCCGCTCACCCTTAAAACAGTAAAGTCAAGGAATTCACATTGCAATATTAATCCTCTCATCAACTTTACACCCCTCAAATCTGTAAAATATTTAGATTTCGACATGAGGATTTGTTCCTGTTTTGCTGTAGCTGACATCCTTTGGTCACAGGTGTTACACATTTTTGCCCAGGTGAGCCCCAAAGAGTACCCAGTGGCTTAATGAGCAGATCAATTACTGTTCATAAGAAAAGATACTGTCTCTTTAAAGGTTATTTGAAGGTTGATTGCTATCTTATTGCTTATATCCTGCAAATCTATTCAGCCTTATGAATGAATTTGACCTTTTTATACTTACTAGGGGAAAAAAACAGAACAGAAGTTAATTTAGAGCTCTATAATACAACACTTTTTCCCAGAGAAATGAAAGGGCATTCAAATCGATACCTGCACAATAACACTCTGATGAATGTTTGCACCCAATTTTCTCATTTTGCTAACTTGAGATTGGGCATTTTGAATAGTTCTCAAAGAACATATTCTTTATGTGCTGTGAAGTATGTGGTATTGTGTCCAAACAATGCTAGAGGATAATCATTATAGGAGTGTCACTGGGCCTGAAAAGGTCAGTTAGTTAGAAATGTCAGCTTTCAATGCAACTGTGCCGGACCTTCCCATGTAAGGATCCAATTAAAGGGACATGCCAAGGTGCATGGAAACACCATGGTGACCCAGAATAATAATAAGGGATTGTGGAAAAGCTTGATATTTTTCTTCAAAAGTAATGGATTAGCCTTTAGAATATCTTCTCTGCAGTCTTATTTTGACTTCGCAAATATCACTTCTTCTGCATGTATCCAAAAAAAGGTCACTTTTTTAAATGCAAAGGTGGGGATGAAACAGCCTTACTGAAAGTAAACATTCTACAACCAAATGGGGATAAAGTTCTGGTTTCATTATTGAATCAAAAGAAGTGTCATTTCAGTGGAACTCAAAACTGGGATATTTGAGATGGATGTGGCCAATGTTTTGGGACACAGGTGGAGAAAGGTCAGGGGACAGGAAGAAGGATCAGGAAGGATTTATGCTCTTGGGACATGGTGTGAGGGAAGGTAAAATACCTCAGTGAGTAGGAGCATCTCTGCAATCATTATTCTGGCAAATGCAGAGGTATAACTGAGAATTAGGAAGGTACTGATCTGCATGAATGAGTAATTACAAGCAACAATATTATTTCTCCTTATCACAGCAAATGGAAATCCTTACAGCTCTTCAGATCGTGTAAAGATGAGAAATTAGATACAGTAAAATTTCCTAATTAGCCTCAGGACAGCTGAAGCCAACCTAATGGCACCAAAAAAAAGGAAAAAGAGTCCACATCTTCCCTCTGCTCTCTGTTAGTACAATCATCTTGCTAAAGTTTCATCAAGTCTGGAACAAACTTCTTCCTGTAGCTTTATGGTTCAGCTAAGACAGACAACACAGGGATTTCACTTTGAGCTGAGATTTTAGCATTTACATTTTATTTCTATGATAGGGAAATTCTTGTACTGTGGGTTCCAGACAAACCATGTGGGGTCCACTGCCTTGCTGAGCAGTGAGATTCTGACTCCCCCAGCTATCTCATACTATTGTGGGCAAATGGGTGGATTAATACCCAGTGTCTTAGTGATATGGACAATAATTCACTGAGCATTGAAAGACTCAATTATTACTGGAATTCTAAGTAATTTCTTTTCTCCATCGGCTTTGCAAGTAAAACAGCACGTGAAGCTTCACTAACAAACATGAGCAGTGCCTGTGTTAGACTGTTTAAAATCTTCAGTGCCATCCTTTGACACATACTTAGACCAAAATCAATGTGCTACTAATTAATAAGGACTTGCAAAAAAAAAATGTCCCCGAGTTTTAGCAGCAAACAACTTTCTGTCACATTTTATTAGTCGGTATCATTTTTACTAATACCTGTCTTATAGCTTCATGACTTTGAGTTCATATTATTTTCATGCTTCAATTAGAAAGAAGTTGATAGCCAGACTATCCAGGAAGGTAATGGAAAAGTCTTGTAGCAGGGCTTAGTGGTGGAATTTATAGTGAAATGAAACTTTGAAATATACTATAAAACTTCTTCTTCCTTTACATACTTTTCTTGAGGTCTCGTAAGCAGTAATATGTAGAAATGCAAAACTTAATCAGCTAAAAAATATAGCAAATCCCACATATCACTTTATGCAATGCCAGGAGAGCAGAAATATATTTTCCTAACCAGAGGAAATTAACTAGGCAACAGTCCTATATCTATAATTTAAAGCAGTAAAATATGTATGGCAGAAGCTAAAGCCACCTTAAAAGAATTCAGGGTAGCAGTATATCACAAATTAATGAAATGGAGACATTTTTAGAGCATGCAGCACTGATGATATTAAAGGGGGGAGAATATTTCACCACATAGATCAGACTGATAAATACTTCTAAAATCAAGCTTTCTTCCCTGTTTAAAAGTGTAAGAGGAAGCACGCACAAGTCATTAACATTTCTGATCAAATCTCAATGGAGATTAGGATTATTTTACTCTGTCCCTGCCTGTAAAGCTCTGATGTGGTTTACACATTAGGAAAATCTGAGTAAATCAAAAGGCAGGAATTATGGAGTCAGCACTTACTTTTTTTCACCTAAAGAGAGCTAAAAGAAACTTTAAAAAATTACTTTATATTCCATGCAGTAGCCAAGCTGGACACTATGGAATATTCAACTACCCCAGGTTTTTTAAATGCAATCAATTTACTGCTGCCAAATGTAGTAGGTTTATATACATCTGGGAAACATGCACCTACAGTGCTGATGAATTTCTCCTGACATTGCACTGATTTCAAGAGAATGTTATTTTAAATTGGCAGTAGAGAGACTGGTAGAGAAGGATAAAGCCCTGAGGATGGCTGAATCAAAGAGAATTTCAAAAGAATTTTCCTGATGGTTCTTGGATAATATCACATGTTAGCTATTTTCAAAGCCAATAGTTTCCAACACACTTCCATTTATGGTATCAATAATTAAAAAATACTTCAGTGGGAGAGGAACTTACCTTACTGAGAACAGAAATTGGAAGGCTGTATTATTATCATAAACACAGGAGATGCAAAAAGCTGTGTCTCCATGGAAAAGCTATGGAAACAGGGGTATCTTATTTGCAGCTGTTGAGTGGTTACCACAAAATGTGATGTGATTGCATGTGTGTGTTCAAAGTGCTACTAGAACATGATCACAGAGAAATGAAGGGCAGATCCTCATCTCCTTTGTGCAACAAGGCCAAATTAAACTACCTCAAGCTTTGGTCCTAAACCTCAAAGACAACTGGAACAGCGTTAAGGAAATGTCTTGGATCCAATTCAGAGGTAAAGCTGGGTTTAAAGAAAATTTAAATTACCAGAACTTAAATCTCATTATGTCCCACTCCCTGCCAGCATGTCCCTGCCAGCTCCTAATGAATTTTTAACATCCTTCCCCCACCCCACTGCGCACATCAGCTCTGACTTGGGCACCCTGAACTGTACAGCTGCTCTCTAATTGTACCTCACATGTCAAGGGGCAAGAAGAAAGGAGTGTGGCGAGAGCACTGGTAAATTTAACTTAACATTCCTCCAGCTCCTCAGCAGCCAGGCAGAGTGGTGAACTCCCCTCCACATTTTACAGGGGTGTCAGTTACTTCAAAGGAATATATTTGAGCACGAGGGAGTCTGGCTTGCTCCCAGCTTATGCATCATTTGTGTCTGGCTGTTCCTGGAGATCCACAGCAAGCAAAGACTTCCTCCAGTTTGGGGTGCAGTGTGGAGCTTTCCACAGCTGCTTTATTAGGGTGCTGGGAGAGGTGAGCCCTGCATGTTGCATACAAACCATGCAGCTCCAGTCATCTGTATTTCTTCCTGTTTCTTTTATTTTTTCCATTTTTGCCCAGACTTCTCTCAGTCTAGAGTATAGATTAATGGTCTATACCTGTTCAGTTTAACATACAGATGTGCTTTTAAGCACAGATCCTGTTCAGTCAGGTTTCAGGAAGCACTCATTGCTTGGGGGGTGGAAGCCATGTGGAGCAGGGTAAGAGGCAGCACTGGGTCACCCTCAGTGCAGATCAGTACCTTCCTAATTCCCAGTTATACCTCTGCATTTGCCAGAATAATAATTGCAGAGATGCCTCCTACTCACTGAAGTATTTTACCTTCCCTCACACCATGTCCCAGGAGAATAAGTCCTTCCTTATCTTCCTTATCTTTCTGCCTGACCTTTCTCCACCTGTGTCCCCAAACATCACCCATATCCATCTCAAATATCCCAGCACAGCATGGGCAGGGGGAAGATTCAGGAACAAGAAACAGGCACAGATTCAGACCCTTCAGTGATTCCTGGGGAATCATGCAACAGCCCTGGCCATGGGGAGCAGTGTGACTGCCATGAGATAACATTAAGGTTTCTGTGATCCCACAAACTCTCTTTAAATGTTTTGGCACCTGAGCCTCAACAACACTTATTTTACATTAATGACATTATTTTACCTTGAAATTAATCTCATTGACTGGCTGATCAGTGTTTGGAAATTGTTTTAGTAGCACATGGAGAAGAGCTCTTGTACTACCTGCAAGAGATCACCATCGATTCTTGACTAAAGGTAGAAAAACTGGTTCAAGAGCTTCAGACACACACGAGGAAGAGAGATGATATTCATCGTGACAGAGGTGCAAATCACAGAGGCCACCTTTTCTTTTGAAGCCCATTGTCTATTCCTACAATTAAACAATAGGGTTTAGGTGGCTGACACCCCTTGTGGGACACAGAGGACTTTCACAACTCTAACTAAAGCTGTGTGACCTCTGCCAGAAGCAAAGGCTGCCTGCCTGCGGCAAGGTGGAGAACAGAAACAGGTCCCAGAGGATTGGCAGGTGCAACAAAACAGCTCAGCCCCTCATTTGAATCAGTAAATTAAGGGTTGACAGTGATTATGGCTGATCTCAGCCATCATAACCGATATCATGACTTTGTAAAAGCAGACTGTCAATGTCAGATCTTAGAGCTGGGACTCAAAGAATTAAATATTTTAAAGTAGCAGTCTCCAAAGACAGATAAAAGCCCTAAGGCTATGATTTATTTTATTTTATTTTTGTATTTGTAGGGCTGAAATTAGACCCTTTAATCCACAGGCTGACAATTTCCAATCCTACCAGGAATTGAGTGCCTAACTTTTTCAACCCATTTGAAAAATCTCAGCTTTAGGCTCTTTGGTAAGTTTGGCCTGATCCAGCACCAAGCTTCTTTTGAAAATACCTCTCCTGAAGGCAAACCTATAGGCACTTTATTATGTAATCATGAACGAATATTATTTTTTTCTTATGTAACCAGTTATGGTAGTTTCTGGTTAAATATCAAAGGGTAAAACTTACATTTCAGAAAAGTTATGCATTGTAGAAAGCTTTTTCCCCCTTTTAGTGCAGTATGCCTACCTACACAGGTACTGAAGATCCTTCTAACTAATTGCTGTGTTCATTTACTTAATTGTTTTATTAATGAAGATCTGAAGCTACAGCCATTCACTGTGATCACATCTATGCACAAACTGAACCAAATCAACCCCTTCAGAGTGAACACTGTATCAAAAATTGTGAGGAAAGTATCATAAGTTTGTTTTACAGAAAAGTCTCATTTTAAGTCATTCTGGTCCCCAATCCCCTTTTTCCCTTATTGGAAAAGTGTCTGTGGACTTTGGTGCTATGATTAAAACCTTCAGAGATCTTTTTCTTTTTCTTTTTCCTCTAGAAACAGGGAATGCTGAAGATACGGAAAATGAAAACTGCCATGTTTGTCCTTGAAGTTACAGTTAGAATAGTGACAATGGCTGTACCACACGGTATTGTTGCTTTTATCAGCAAGTGCCCTGAGCATACATTAACATAATTGCAAACTGCGTGAAAAGTGAACATGCAAAAATGTGATGCAATTGCCAATAGCCTCAAACATCTGTCCCAACAAAGTGTTCCTCCTCCTTATTTTAATTCTTATTATTTTAACAAGGTTAGTGAAGGAGAAACCATGTCACAGATTATATCTACATTCAGAGTGTCAGAACAATTATTGATGCAAAACTGTTAGCCAAGCAAATGTGTGTCACATTTTGTTCACTTCCCATAACACCTGTTCACTCTGCTAACACATTATTACCAGTTAAGGCCAGAATTCATTAGTCCCAGTTAAAGCCCACCTGAAAGCTTAATTCATACACACATCTGAAAAATGAACCAAGTTAACCAAAATGTGGCACTATTTGAGCAGGCCTTCATCTGAAGCTGGTGGGCAGCAAACTTCTGTAGCAGACAATGGAAAGAAAGTGAGCCAGGCAAACAGAAATAAATTAAAAGCCACCCAGCCTTAAGGGCTGAGATCACAGAGGAGAACAACTGAACCAACCTGCATTTCAACCACGGTGCTGAGACCTTCAGAACTCACTCTTGCCAAAGAGCCCCACACTTTCCCAATAAAAACAAATTTTGGTTTATCTCATCAACAGGCAAATGACGAAAGCCATCATGAAGCAGACAGTTTAAGGCATTTTAATTTTACCTAAATATTTTCTGACCCACTTTGGGATTCTCAGTCCTGAGCTTGAACCTTGTGTTTCCCTTCACACACATAGAGTGCCACCATCTCCCAGCTCCCCAAACTGCTCCTGTTTGCCACCAAGGAAAGTCAAGCTTGCATTTCTGTGATACTTGAACAGACTTTGTGAATTTGAGGGCATCTGCCCTGCAGATATACCACTAACTGTAACCCCAGGAGGCTTAAAGAAATATCAGCACTCCAATTCATAGAGTAAAGGTCTGAAGAGGCAGCTCTGTGAACGGATAACTGCCCGGGGCTTTGCCAAGCACAATATAGCTGTCACTTGTTATTAGGTGAAAGATTTTCTGGGGAACACTGTTTTTCATTTTGCATGTCAGAGACTGGGGAAAAAAAAACACATTTAGACAACCATCTCTTTAAGAGAAGAGAAGAGAGCGGCGCGGCAGAGCTCACTTACCAGGGCTGGTTATTGTCAGCAGGTCAAGCCGCCGTTTCTGCTGAAAAACAAATTATAAAAGGAATTGTTAAAAGGGGACTAATTTTAGTGGGTCAGCTTAGACCTGCAAAGTAAGTGTTCTGACATTTATAGCAGGATTAATTACAAGTTACATGGCTCACAGTAACTCTTTTGGAAGGGATCCACGTGTACTTTATGAGGAAGAAAAAAACCCCTTCCTCAGTACTTTTAATGTGTTTTTACTTGTGCTTATAAAGTGTTACTATTTCTTTTTTGGAACATACACTTGAAATGGATAGCTGGAAGCAGAGATGGACCAATACATTTATAAAAGTGATTTCTGATTCCACAGGGAAGAAGACATGGAACAGGACAAGCAACTCTAAGTTCTTAATTCATATCAATCACTAACTCAATGGCTGTATGTGATCAAACACAATTATATCGCCTGAGGGTGAACCTTTCAAAGACATGTAAGAGGATCTAGACAAACTCAAGACTGATAAAAGGAAAGCTTCTTTTCATGCTGAGCACAGTCAGCCCATGGATCTCGTTGCCACCGGATATCCCTCACCCCGAAAGTTTGCCAGACTTGACCATCATTGGATTTGTGTGCAGATAGCAAAATACAGGGAGTTATTATGGCAAATAATCAACTTTACGCAGAGGATTGGTTTCTGGAATGGCTGCAAACCTTCACAGGGTAAACAAAACCTGTACTATGAGAAAGTTAGGAAAAGTTTTGGCCTGGAACAAGCTATCCCATCAAAGCCTTTGTGATGATGGGGTGCATCTGAGGTTCCCTGTTCCCATAACATGTAGCCAGCACTGTTGCCTACTCCACGTTCCCAGCCTTCGGTGATCTCTCCACCATTGTCTCTCTGTAGCTTGCCACTTAAATCCATGTGCTCCTGGACCATTATCATATTTTTCCACTTTTCTGTGGGCTGAGAGCTTTCCCTCACAAGCAGGGCTTTCCCCATCTCATGGACAGACAGTTACTGCCCCTTCATTATAGCACTTTCTAACTTACTGGCTTCTCCCTAACTTTGCCCAACATCAGTGTGTCTAGCAGGTATTGAAGATTATACTGTCCAGTTTAATTTCTCTCTCCTAATTTGCTCAATAATGTCTGTGTTACTTTCATTTATTGTCAGCCCTATTGATCTTCTTCTAATCTAATTCTCATCACTGCACTCACTGTATTCCCTGTGTGACAGCTGAAAGTCCTTGAGGAGGAAACATTGACTTGGTATTCCCTACCCCGAGTGCTCTTCCTTGGAAATCATGACTGATGAAACTGCTTTCCAAGCCCATCATTTCCCTGTGGTAAAGCTTCAGTGAAGTGCATGGACACAGTTGGTCATCCACAGTATACACTCGAGCTATGTTGGATACAACAGTGAATTTGGCCTGCTGGGAAGCCAAGTGGGGCATCAGGCTGGAAAAAAACAGATTTTCTGAAACCTTCCTGGCCTTCAGTTTCTTAACTCTGGCACAACACAAAATATATTTCAGAGAAAATTCCTACCTGTCTTTTTCCAGAGGTACTCCTTGTTCTCTTAACTCTGCTAAGTCATTTCAAGCATGACCTTAGCAGTGTGCTCGAGCACATTTGCTTCAGTTTAAAATACTGGGACCGGTGCATGCCAAACCTTTTTCTAGGTGTGCCAGGGTAAAAGAGAGCAGATTCCCCTGCTGCTGCCTTGTGTCAACCCCTCCTTTCCCAGACAGCAGCAAAGCAGGGTAAGAAATCCTGTGTGTAAGCACAGGACCCACCTTCCCAATGGGAGCCATGAGACAAAACATCTCCTAACGAGCTAAATTTTATATAGGTCCTGCACCTTAATCCTGATTCATATGTACAAAGCTGTGAAATGCCAGAGCTTAGCCCCCACTGGGCCAAAAGCTTTGCTTACATTTCTCAGCACAACTGGAACTCCAAATGCTGTGTATCTAATGAACAGCTAGAGCAGAAAATGTATATCCAAAGCCTATACTCTGTGAAAGCCTCTCTAGTAGGAAAAAAGGTGGAATATAAATATCCTGCATCAAAGAAAGCTGGAAAATGTAAAAAGATATGGAACATAGAGAAAGGCATGCAGCCCAACTGGCCCCCAGTCCCGACTTGAGTCTATTAAATGGGGTAAAAATAAACATTAAATAAAAACCAAAATAGCTTAGCTTGATACGTCAGGAAAACAAAAGCATATGGGACAGGTTAAACAAATGGGAAATAAAATGAAATTATTGCCAGTCAAATGCTCAGTTTGTAACTTTTTTCCAGTTCAAGCTGACCTTGGAAAAAACAAATTAACTCCAGATCCAGGAAATCTTTGTGTATATGTTGAACTTTAAGCTGAACTTATTTCTCTGACTTCAAGTGAAGCAGCACTGATCTTTTGCATCTAACACCTAACTGCTGCAAGGGATTTGAAATGCCACCGGGCTCTTGGCACTGGCTCCACCCAAGTGCTCCAGGCTGGAGCTCGATGGCTCCTGCCTGCCTGGTGACAGAGGGAAGAAAAAAATTCTCAGCTCTGACCTTCACTGGACCTTGAAGAGGCTTCTCTGATTTAGCTCGTCAAGGGAAGCTTGTGTACACTCACCCCAGCCCTGGAGAGAAGCAAACAGCAAAGTGCATTCCAGAATCGTGCATTTAAACATGCAAAGATGCCCTAATTATGGACACAATCACTTTCCGGAAATTCCAGCCTGCTCTCAGATCTCAGGGCTAGCTCTCTGCCGTTTCCAGGGCTCAGCTGGATGCAAGCAGCCTAGTAACTAGATGGATTAAAAAAAAAAAAAATACCCAGACAGACTCACTTATGAGTAGCTATAAAAACAGCAGTGTTTGAATTTAAAGAGAGAGACATTACAAATGTCACGCCCATTAATAAAATAATTTCATCAGAAGAATCGTGGCTGTGGGGCTTTATGTATTTGCTTCTTTCTTCAGTGCTGAAAGATGCAAATTGCAGCTGTGGCCCCCCTCCAGCATGATCACCCTCTCTCTGTTTTGACAGATTTCTTGAAAGACTCAGCTCACAAGATGTCTGGCTTTTTTTGTTCTGCCTTTAGAAATTTTCCACTTCTCAGACACCTGCCCCTGTTGAGATGCTTGGGACCATCCCAATCTTCAGGCAACCTACTGTCCCGAGGATTTCTCACAATCTGAGCACTGAAATGCAATGACTGTTGTCCCTGGTCGGAAAGTGGTGACAGCTTCCCATGCCTGTAAGGCTGGATTTCACCTCCATTGACAAAAAGGCATTCCATGAGAGACACAAAAACGATCCCCACGGCTTCAGCCATAACTTATAAGAGGCAAACAGAAATATTCCCTGCATCATCACGGTATCGCTGTTGCTGTAATCCTGTCCTGCCCTTAAGGGGCAGCATCCTCTTTTCCACTCTGCTGGCTCTTTGAGATCCCAAAGGCAGGAAGAGGCCACTGGTGATTCATTCTGCTCCCCACCTGGAGCAGTTTCCATCCCTGGCACTACCCAGAGGCACAGTCCCCACAGGGCACAAGGGCTTGGAGCAAACCTGCAGCGGATCGTGCTCACTTCCACAAAATTAACACAGTCTTTAATTAATGCAATAAACACTGATGAGTAAGAAATCATATTAAAATACAAGGAAGGCAATTTTTTAATAAATTAGGCATTGATTCAATAAATATTAATCTACTAAGCATCAAGAATTCATTACATTTTAGAAAACCAGTTGAAGAACGTCGCTGGTGAGCTGGTCCACAGTGTACAGAATGGTCCCTGTTCACCCATAATACACACTTACTTTTAACTAATTCCTTAATTTATCAAGTTAAACAACTTGCCCAAAAGTGAGGCTGGATTATTATTCCATTGCAAGATGCAATTTTCTCAACACAGATTCTAACTCACCCCTCAGATTTTTTCCTGTTTCTTAGTAACTCCTTTTCTAAGTACCTCCTTTCTCTTCCTTGGTTTTGGAGGTCTTTAAAATATTTGCTGACTGGTGTCATTTAATTTTCACCTCAATTAACTTAGCAAGAGTTGCAAAACTAGGAAAAAAAAATTGCAGGAGGAGTGTAAATTAACTCATTCATTTAAGTTTAGCTTATCTAGGAGATGTTCTTTCACACTTTGCTCTCTGCAGAGTTCCTCCAACCTTTTATATAGATGTGGGATGTGCTGCACTTGCTTTGACTCTTATCTACAGATTAGCAAAAGAGAAGGGAAAAAAAGCCAGATGCAAAGATGCCCCACGAGACTGATATGGAGCTGTTTCTGTAGCAACCGATGATTTCCTTCTCATGTAAGAATGAGCCTCGTCATATCTAATTCTGAATGTATCTGGGCCTTCCTTGCCAGCCAAAGCTGTGTCAAGTATAAAGTCAATATAGTCAGAAAGAGTGATAAAAAAGCAATTATAAAGTCATCTTCCTACTCCTCCTCCAGCCACAATCCAAAAAATAACCTTATCCCTGCCTTGTGTCCCAGCACACCATGTCCAAGCCCCCAGTACCCAGCAGTGCAGGTAAGTGGGGATGGAGCTGGCAGCAGCCATTCAGGGATCTGTTCCACACATGATGCTGGAAGCTTCTTCAGCTTCCCTGCCATCCACATCCCAGGAATCAGCAGAGGTTTTTCTAAACACCAAGGCCATCTATTCCTGCCTTGCTCTGAGTCTCCATATAAAATTCTTAAGCCCAGAGCTGAGATCAGCTCTAGAGAGATCCTGTTGGGATGTGCCCTTTCACTGCCTTCACTCCATGGGCAGTTTTTGCTGCAGCTGTGAACCCAAACCCAGGCTGGTCCTTCATCAACAGCTCCTGCCACAACCCCCTCACAGGAAGCTGGAACTGACTCTCTGGGACCTCACAAGGACTTTGTCTTCTAAAATGTATTTTACCCAGCTTGGTCTCTGCTATTGATTTCTTCTCCCTAATTTGAGTGTTTTGAACATGTGTCTGTCCCTCACCACCCTCAATGTACTGTGCAGGGGATTTAAGATTGAAATGAAGTACACAATGATATTTTTTTTCCCTGGAAACTTTGCCCCTAGTTGTCACTAATAGTGCCTTTTCTTTTTGACTTCAAAACTAGTGTTTCTTTTCTGTAAACTGAGTTGACACAAGAGTAATTGAAACCAGCGTATCATATCACAAAATAAAGCTGAGGATGTACTGAAGGGTGCACTTCACATTTCTGTGGCCTTTATTATTGCCACACTCTGTAATGTCAATGCTTTGGAAATCTGTCCTCTCACATTATGGCATGAAAGAACCAGGGCTCAGAAAAGGATCAAAGAGATCCCGAGTGTGCAACTTGGCACAGCTGAGTGGCACAATGTGAGTGCCCACAGGCACCACCACGGTTTGCATTGGAGGGAAAATGTGCAGGAGGGGGAGATTAAAGGCTGTATCCCATCCTTCCTTGTTGCCACCTGTTGTTAGATAGGTTAAGAAATGTTCTGGGCTGATCAATATCTGGATAAATTTTCTAAGGAAGGCTTAGATGAAGGAAGGTGTTGGAAAAAAGTGAGCATTTCACATTTGCCTAGTTGCTAGTTCCTCAAATGCAGGTTTCATTACTAGCACCTCCCTCCCTTCAGAGTGCAAGAGTTACCTCCAAAGAGAACCTCTTGATTTAAGTAATGATCCCAAAAAGCTACTAATTCAAATTATCCTGTAAAAATGGATAATTTGATGATTTAAAGCTGCCTTTTTCCCCCCCACATTATGCTGAGCAATAATCTTTTCTTTCCATCCTGAAATCACAGGCTTTTGTTCACATAATGAAACAAGATCTCACATTTTGTACTTCCTTTATGATTAGCTGCTAAAGTTTCCTGGTATAATGATAAAATGAACCAGTCAGCTTGTTGACACTTGACTGGGATTTTAGCAAATTGCATCTGCTGTAGCCTACCCTGTGGAATCAATTATTGATAATATAGGTGTGGAAGAACATTTATAAAGTGGTTTGGGATATGTTCTCTCTCATGCTAAGAACTATAATGAGCATTTTAAACCATTTTGACAGTGACCTCTGCAGATATTTGATCGCTGCAATATGTGGTAACTCGATTCTGGTTTAGAATCAAAACCAAGTCCAAATAATGAGACACTGCCAAACCTTTAAGCTACTTTACTCATTCTTCCAGTGCACATATTCTCCTCCTTAATATCTGACACTTGCCTATTTCTTTCCCAAAACCAGTGATGCATGGTACCTTCCCACTTTCACAAAGCACTGCCAAACAAGTAGCTGAGACCTCTCCTTCTTCCCCCTTGAACTGTTTGTCTCAGGAACAGAAGATTCACAGGTTCTTACAGCCCTGCTGTGTTCTAAGGCTGTATAGAATGAACATCAATACAGAGGTTAAGGAAAGGTGGAAAAGCCATTTTTTAAGTACATATAAAACCACTCTGAAGTACCTATGTCAGTAGTAGAAGGTTGCAGCCTCTTGGTGAGGAGGCTCCTAAAAGCTGCAGATCATTGCCCAAGGCATGGGAGGCTGAGCTCCCTCAGTGGCTGCACAGTGAGGCCACTGGCAATGGACACCCTCAGCTTTATGGGCCCCACAAATTCATGGTCTCATCCCCATATTCTTGAGTGACATCCACTGGTGCTTCATCCATGGGTTGCCCTATTTACATATGCAGCACTCATAAAGTAGTAACCAGATTCTTTCTGTCCACTATAAATATTAACAATCACAACAAAAAGTTGCACGTTGTTAAGGCTATCTCATCTCTGGAAAGAAAGGGAGGAGGAATGAACTGCTCTGGAATGGGCTGGTCCTTAACTTTGCCAATAAAAGTTGTGATAACAGAAAGCCTCTTGACTGAGGGAAAAGAAGGGATGATGTATCCAATACCTTTGTTCTGCCCCTTCCCAAAAGCTCCAGGCCTGCAAGAAATGAAGGAAGAGAAGAGGCCCATTCCTCCATGGTCTGGCCCCACATCCAGATTGGGATCAATCCTTTTTTTAGCTGCACTAAAGGAAAGGTGGCTTGCGCATGTTTTAAATGTACTTACACAGCAAGGGTTCAGGATCTACTCATTCCACAATTTAACTCAGCACTCTGAGGGGTTTGTTTTGGTGAAACACTGCCACGCAGGTTTTTCATAGTTTCTTGTATAACTATGTAAATTGCAGAGCTGTGGTTATAATCCTGTGCTTGTGACATCAATTACTTAATGCCTATAGAGATTATTGTAATGCCACAAACAACGGATTATGTTTTAAAGTACATAGTAAGCAGCAGGAGCTAATAAACTCTTCTCTTTAAAATGTATTTATTTTGAAAAATAGAGTAAACAAGGGCAGGGAAAACTGTACAGACCCCACGGAGTGCTATTAACAACCAAAATCTATCCATGACACAGATCCCTTCAGGCACTGCCTTGCCATTCTTCAGTTGTGATTCCTGTTTTACATTAAGTTTTACCAAGGAAAGGAGCAGCATTTGGGAAAGCAATTATGAATTTTGAAAGTTCACCATTTGTTGGGGGTGTGGGGAGAGAAGCAGCAGTGTTCAATGAATGTTTAATTAGAAACAAAGCATATCTACCTATACCAGTAATGGGATATTGACTGACCAGCCACTGTTTATGGGCTGGTTTAGATAACAGACAGGACAGATTAACCCCCACCATAGGCAATTTTTAAACTAAACATGCAGTTGTGGGAGCCTGAGATTACATCATAAGGGAGACACAAATTCAGGGGTTCATGTCCCTACTTTGACCCATCTGGACCTTGAGACTGAGCTCTGAATCAACAGATCATTTCTCCCAAATCTTCTTTTGCTGTCTGTAACTAAGTATTTATTCAAATTGGGACTTATGTTCCAAAATTCATGTCTGACCTAAGCAGCTTAGCTACCAGCTAGTAGCAGTTTAGTAGCAGTTTTCTGTTCTCTCCATGTCAACTAATACTGAGTTTAATAAACTGTCATCATGCCAGAATAGCCAGGACACTGCTGGGGAGAAGACTGACTTGGGTACAAAGGCATTACTGGTTTGGGAAAAAAGGGAATTTTATGAGAAGAGGGGGGAAAAACCCCACCTAGGATTCTGAAGATGTTGGGAAAATTTCTGAAACATGAGAATTTTTCACTGGAAGAGTGCCTGACTCCAGCCCTCCAAGCTCAGCTCAGGCTGTCACAGCACCACTACAGCCAAAGACATTTTTGCAATAGGGACAGGCAAGAGGGAAGGGGGAATAACTCTGTGTATTCACATTTAAATCAGGAGAATTACTTACAATCCCTCCCCAACCACCACATACTGTGTAATGTCTCTTAATTACTGCATATAAGTCAAGGCAACATGATAAAAATTGCAGCAAAAAGTCAAATTAGAATCTATTATGTATGGACAAATATATAAATTTATATGTCCAACTATTTTGGTCTCATCTAATTTCAAGCTTTTCATCTAATTTCAGTTTGAGTCTGTTTCCTCTCACAATCCATGGCAGTGAGTTTGGTTTTTTTATTGCTCAATTTTTTATCTTTTTTTCCAAACCAGACCACTGCTTGTCATATTCACTTCGACAAATGATTCAGAGCATCCCAATCTCTATTCTCCCAAAACCTGCCTATTTAATTACAGCCCATGACAGCACTGTCTGAAGAAGTCAAATGGCACAAATGAGCGTGGGCTCTTCTGAAGGTAAAAGGAACAATCTGACTTTCCAAACAGACCCATCACTTTCTCATTTGTTTCTAAAGTAATGTCATTGCCCTTTCCTAAATGTGCTAAAATCATTACTAACTCCTGCAACTGAGTATCTTGAGCTACAGAACTTGTGGAATGAGGTACATTCAGGCTGCAACTGCTATCAAAATTCCTAAGGACTACCAGGGCAGCTCTGGGACTCCCTAGAGCCACTCCCAGGGTCACTCTGCCTCTGTACACTATCCAGTGTAATTCATGTTTAATCTATGGCTGGTGTCTCTAGAACTGTTAATAAAAAAAGCCAAATGGAGGCAACTGGAGCCAAGGCAGCATTTCACTCTCTACATCTCAATTGGGACAGTTTTATCTTAGTTTTTAAATTTGGCATTTTAGCCCAAATCCTTCACCCAGGTGCTTTAAACTGTGAAACCATTCCAGGGTAATTTTTATTCACAACAATTGAAGAGAATTATACACGTTGTACATAATATGTTATGTTATGTTATGTTATGTTATGTTATGTTATGTTATGTTATGTTATATCGAAGGAGAAAATAAAAGTTTGGTTCATCAAAATCACCGAGCTGAGCTAGTTTGCCTCTGAGCAGCCTCGAATGGAGACCTGTGTAAGAAAATGAGACCATCCAGATATTACAAGTTTGCTCCTCTCCTCAGTCCATGTCAGGTTATTCTGACTAATAAAATAGGGGACAACATTTGTCCTGTCAGCTGAACAGAGATAAGAGGTCTGAAACCCTCATTTCATTAACCTCATTGCTAACTGGTTCAAATTATCTCTCTTTTACAGTTGTTCTATAAGCAATTCATTGGGGATGAGCTACCTGATGTAAATCTAATGGTGGGTAAAAAAACCCAGAGCACACACTTGTGAAAAATCTGGTGACTGGCAAACTGGGGACCACGAGGGCCTAGGGGAAGAGAGAAGGGAACCAAATGCCCTATTAACCAATTTTAACATGAAACTGCTCATGCTTTGCATCACAAATGCAGAGATGCTTCAGGGTTCAGTCCAGCCAAAGGCTGAGTTTCCCCAGTGGTGAGACAGTCACTGGGGGCAGATTGTGCCCCTCAGAACCAGATCCCCACAAGACAGAAGCTGAGATTTGCTCATGAGTAACAAATATTTAACTAAGGATGTGGGAACTGTCATGAGGTACTGCAAAGCAATTGTCCTTTGGGCTGCACAGAAAATACGTTTCTCCAGGTAATTTGAAAAGTGGATGTTTACCTGTGATTTGTGAGTCGCTCTGAAGTTTCCATTTTTTTAAGAAATAGATAGTTCTGTATTTTTAATTGCTACATTGCCCTTATTTACGTTCTTCATTTTTTAGAAGAAATCCAAGAGGTTTCCAAACATCCACTGAGCATTAACCTTAAAAATTAATTATCTGGATGTTTACAACAACATTTACACACTGTGTTAGGAAAAGCAATTTGCTTCCCCAAAGAGCACCTATTTTTCAGTTAGCAAAAAAGCTGTGGTATGTCAAGAATAACTCAGGAGGAAGCATCAGTCCGTCATTTCAAACCAATTTCACAGTTGCAGGAAAGGTGAACAAAGTTTCCACAGGTGAAAACGCCAGGAAAATTTATCCTTGTTCTTAGTCTGAACTCCATTGTGTCAGGCAGCGATATTTCAGGGGTTTTTTTTTTAATTTTTTTTTTTGAAAGACCAACACAAATGTAAATGTTCCAATTTATAGTGGCAAAATTAGGTGTCAGATTCATTTTTGTTCTCAGTGAGCTTAAATTTTTCTTTTGGGCAGTGAGGACAGAGAACACTTTTTCTTCTGAAATGTGGCTCCCCTCACCACGGTCCTGCAGGTTTGGGTAACAGAGGAGATGCAGGAGCCCAGCTCAGCTTTGCCCTCTCCAGTCCCAGCCTCCCCAGAGGAAAGTTTAAGTTTATTCCTCACAGACCACTCCAGAAGAAAGTCTCTCTGCTGTGTCAGCCACCAGAAATATATCTGTGCTAATTTACAACTGGAAAAAAAAAATGAGAGTTCACATCTTTTTTTATCTCCAAATAAATAAACTAAATGGTTCAGACAATACAATAGAATCAGTATTTTCAAATGAGCTTTTTAATGAAGCCTGAATAGATTTCCAGCCCACATGAGCAGAAAACTAAGTAAAATCATTGGGGATTACTGTTGAAAAGCTCCTTGGAAAAAAAAAAAAAAGAAAAAAGGAAAAGAAAGAGAAACTGATCTTAGGGCAGAAAAGGCACTTTGCATACAAGGAGCTGGCAAAGCAAGGGGCAGCAGAGAAGAAAGTGTTAAGAGAACTGAAGATAAAAATGTGCCATTAGGAAGATGGCTTTGGAGCAGATTACATAGAAATGAGACGAAATTTTTCTTAAAACCAAATAAGCAAACAAAGCAGCTCCCCCAGCCCTCTGATCAGCAAAGAAATCACAACTGTCAGCTTTCATCTGCCTCGTACAATAAACCTAAACTCAAAAGAATGGTTAAGTTTTGATTCAAGCCACACAAAGCTAATTTTTGCTGGCCACGGCTTTCCCTAACTAGAAACTGAGGAACATGAGATTTTCTGGGTTGGGGAGTGTTTTAGTATTGCTACTGTGTCAACTTTGAATTATGCACGGATTTTTAAATATGGAACTGTTCCTCTACTTATGATGACAGGCACATTCACATAATATAAAATTGGGAATGAGGAGAGCTAAACAAAGCCAGTGAGTTCTGAATTGATCACCTAAAACATCTGCTGTATTGCTTAGGAATTGCAGCACATATGGTATATCAGAGCATCCAATATTTGGAAGCACACTACCTATGCAGAACATCTATAAAATGCCAGAAACACCCATTTTGGCTATCTCAGTCTTAACTCTGAATGTTCTTTTTTAAAATAAAATGCCTAAAATTATTTCTGGGTTTATTTTTTGTTGTTTTATCATGTAATTTGATTGTAATCAATTTATCTCCTGCCCTAAGTCTCCCCCTTGTTTCTGTACAGCCCTGGGAATGCTAATAGTGTTCAAAACAACAAGAAGAACATAATGGAAAAGAGAAAAAGAAGTGATCATCTAAATGTGATCCTTCCTATCTCAGCTCATCTACTCCTTGCACTTATTTTGAACCTCACCACTCTTAGGGTACAATAATCCAACAGCAACCCTAACACATTAACAACAAATCAGAAATATGCATTTAAAGTGGGATTTTGCTCTGGTTTAAAAATCCTGCTGTACCATGCTCCAGGTCCTGCCAAGAGAAAGGGTGTGACATTTTTCAAGAACAATTGACCTAGGACTAAATTAGGCATCCAAATAATTTTTAGGCAGCAATGTATTTTTGAGAATGATTCTAAGCATCAAAATCTCACTAAAACAGGTCAAATTGGAGCCTCTGATTTTGCATTAAAAAAAAAAATAAAAAAAATAGCAAGGTGAAATATCTCAAATCATAAAATAAAAGTATTTTTTAAAATCCTACTGCTCAATTATTGGCTTTGGTTGGCAAGTTTGGCTTTGATTTGGGGGAGATAAGAAAGGCTGTGCTGTCATATCCACTCAGACTACATCCCAAAGGAAGAGAGAGCTGCTGTGCAAAACTGAGAAAATATCAAATGGGGCACTGGAGCCACAGAGTCAGAGGAACCTTTACATTGAAAATAAATTCTTCAAATGGGAACTAGTCTAGGGAACAGTACAGGTCCAGAAAAGATGGCAGAGATCAGCTAAAATACTTGCAATTTCTCATGCCAGAGTTTCCTTAAACCAGTTCAAGCTCAGAAAGAGGTAAGGGTGAACCATGAATCAACACTCACCGAGTCTCTCTGGTAAAGTTATTATTTGATGTTGCAGACTCACTCAAGACAAAGGCTTTCCCTCTGCAGATAAACACTAATAAAAGTGCCTGTATTTTCTCACTGCTTTGAACCTAATCCACAGGTAAAAATCAGTAGCAAGTTGCATAATTCTTAAAATCCCTCCAAAATTTATTGGATTACTTTCTGCAAGTGATTACAAATAAAGCCAGCACTAATTTACGCTTCATATCTTCAGGCAGACTGGAGAGATCCTACTCACCCATCTCAGACATTCGGAATTTCAGAATTTAATCAGTATTTCAGAATTAAAATATCATTCTGGAGTGGCCAAGAGGTGAATCAGGTACCAGCTTTGACAATTCCAGCTCACATAAACAGAAGGCAATGTGGAACACAAATCACAACACACAAAATCATGTGCCATTAAAAACAAGTTCTGTGCACAGCAAACATTGTCCAGTTTAGCAGGAGTATTATTTATAACACTAGAATGTTAAAATACAGTATTTAATGCAACTGCATTGTGTACTTAATGATAACCAGCTGAATAATTCTGAAAATGAAAAGCTTATTTTCTCTCTTTGTACCCTGAGGTCATTGTGAAACCTATGAGGTCAAAAGTCACAGCTCACATCATCTGTGCCAGAAACTTATTCTAAACCTAAAAGGCCTCAAATTCTGTAAGTAAAACAGAACTCAAAGCTTTTTCAAAGAGCAGATTCCAAAAGCAGAACTAATGCTGGAGCAGAGAGAATTCTGTGAGGGCTCCCTCTTTTGGCAACAAAATAAAAGCTTCACAGATCATCGTGAAAAGCTTTTCACAAGAGGTTCTTTGCTTTCGGGAGTGCAAACCTCACATCACATGCGGCCTGGCCTGATTGCTCTTTATCTCCTAGGGAAGACTTCAGCTGCCCAAAAGTCTTCATTTACCAATTCAGAGAATGTGGCTGCTCTTGAATTCGGAGTTACTTATCCGTCCCTTGATTCTGAAGAGTACTTGGAGCAGGAGGAACAACTCAAAATTCTACATTTTTATGGGAGCTAAGAGTTATAGGACTGGCCAGGAACAGGCAGAAACAGAAGCAATTTGGCATTGGCTGGGATAAAAATCACAGGATTAGTCAAGAAAATAGGTCATAGAGGACAGGCCAAAGAACAAGTGTGAAAAATGGCTTTTTCTGATTAGTCCCTTCCTGGGAAGTGTGCCAGAAAGTACAGAAGGTCCCCAAGAAATTTCCTCAGGCCAGGTTTCACTGTGCAGCTTTTCCATGGAAGCTGTCAAATGGAAAAAAAATCTCGAAATTCTTTATCATCATTGGGATTTCTGGTATAGAACATTTTTACCTGGACACAGGTGGCTTGGGAAGGGGCCCTGCCCTGAGTGTGGGCTGCACTGGCAAGGTGCTGCACCTGAATTTGCAGTTCCCTGGGGGCTCGGATGTCCAGGGGAGGAAAATCTGTTCACCTGAGTTGTTGCCACATTTCTCAGTAAAATGGAGTTTGGGGTCAGTATACACAACCTATAGGCAATTTAAGGCAAGTTCTTTAGTATTGCACCAAAACCCCAAAGCCACTCATATTAATTTGGCCTAATAGGTATGTAAATTTATATATATTTTTAATAAAAGACAGGAAAGGCTTTGGATAACCTTTTCCTTTTGCTTCTCTGTGATTTACATCACCTGATATTCTGAAACTCTGATTTTTTTACAATGGGAGCTTTTTAGGAACTTTTGGTAAGGGTTATTGAAATTTAAAAGTCCATTATGTTGTAATTGTCTCATCCAGGTCTCAAAGGCTTTTTTACTGCTGTCCTGTGGGGAAATCAAGCAGGGGGGTGCTGGTTATGTGAACTCAGGGAGAGCTCCTTGTAAACATGACAGATACTGTGGGGTCTTTCAATTTAAATGCCCTGTCTGCAAAAGGCAGATTGTTCTGGATTTATACACATAAAGAGAATATCATGCTAACTTTTTATTAAAAATTAAAATCTTTTGAGTCACAACAGAAATCAATATACCACAATTTGAGTGAAGTAGAATGATGATCCTGTGGTTAAGTAATTGAAAAGGGAATTGAGTAATCTGTCATTCTCCCTGCTCTGGGCAACTTAGCTCTGGATATCTCAAGCACTGCATTTTAGGCTCCTAAAAGAGTCAGACATCATGTTTCCAAAAGCAATTCCAGCAAGCAAGGCAGCATTTTGGGTACATTCCTAAATACAAGTCTTATTTTTTACATTTTGCACATCCTGGAATTGTGGCCTTTTCTAATATCCTGGACTAAGAAGGTTCAAGGAGCTCCACAGGGTGGCCAGTAAGGATGGAAGGCATGGCCACACAATCTGAGACAATGCAGCATTGCCCATGTCTAACCTGGCAGGTTAGAAGTGACCCTGGCTGTGAAATGTGAGGCTGGGCAGGAGCTGCTGAGGGCTCTGAAATTGCAGAGCAGGGCAGAACCCAGTCCCTCTGCCTTAGAGCAACACTAGCCCTGCCTGCAACTGGCTTTGAAAAGCATCCTAAGGAGTCTGACACCTCAAATCACTTCTGAAAAGGAGACTGAACTATCTAAAGTACTTATGCATTACTCTACATAGTGTTGTGGAGGTCAAGTTCTAAATTCAAGAGCTGTTCTGAAAACTGAACCACTCAGCTCAGCAAAAAGGCTGCTGTATTTCCTTTCTTTTGTTCTTCCCCTCTTTTGCCAGCATAAGTTTGTCCTATCTGGGAGAACATCCTGCAGTGTTGAGGTGTTAGACTATGTTTTTTGTGCAGATTGTCCTTTGCTGTATGTACATGCCATCACTGCCTGGTTATCCTGTGCAATGAGTGAGGTGGGCACAGAGGGATAACCACCAGGATTTAAAGAATAAAGGCAACACAGATGCAAAAAGGTGGATGGTGAAGACAGGCAAATGACGATGCAACTCTGTATGAAAATATAACTGTACAAGCAGTACAGGCAAAATCTGTCCAGGCTTCAGCATGGACCTGAGTAACCCCCAGATCTGGAGTGATTCTTCTTTTCATTGCATGCCATCAGTGCCTTTTTTGCACCCAACTGCAGCAGCTCAGGAAGGGAAGTGTTTGCCTTCATTTGGAATTTGCCTGCCTTTTGTCACAACCTTCATTTCATGGAGTTGCTGAGTTTTGTATCTTTCTAAAATGCGCCATTCAAGCTTCCAGCAGACATGCAGATTAGCCTTATCCTAAAGCACCTCATCGCTATTTATCCCGGGCTAATTAGTCACGTAAATTAGAAGTCATTACCAAAGGCTACAAAAACCTTTAGCAAAGGCTTGTTGACAGGCTAAAGATGTTTAAAATACTTTTAGGTCTGAGGGTGGGAAGAGAGGGGTATGTATGAGGGGGGAGGTGGGGGGGAAGAGAAATATCATCATCAGAGGAAGGAAATTCTGGCAGAGAAAATGGGGCTGTGTTAATCTGTATTCATTCCTAAAGAAAGACTTACACCATTGTGTGCTGCCACGGTGATATATAACAGAGGACATTTAAAATGCCAAGCCATAAAAGTGTATTTTCTTCATTACATTTTCGTTGAATGCTTTGATCTCCCCATTTTACGCTATAAGTTTGATTCATCATTACTTTCCAGTAAGAAACTGCCACATTTGATTGTGGGAAGAAGAATTCTTATCTAATTGCAATTTGTAAGCACAGGATTTAGTGTATTGTTGCCTGAAAAATGGAACTGTCTAGATTATTTTCCCTGAAACTAACATCCTCAACAAATAAAAGCAACATATGATAGCTGGGCATAATTAAAGAAAAATGACACCTACTGTTACATGAATAAAGAAAATATGTTGATGACAAGAAAGTGGAAAAAAAAAAAAAAAGTGATTTCCCTGCAGTTTTGGTAAAACACAAAAGCATCACATTTTAGTCCTTTTAACACATTTGTTCAATGAATTGGAAAAAAAGCAATCCCATCCTCCAAAGCAGCCTGTAATGTACAGTTATTTCCCTGCAGTCAGACATTTTGGATTTACTGAGCAGGAACAGCAGCCCTGCCTGAGTGTCCGGACACCCAACAGCCTTTTCCTCAGGAATCAGAAAACAGCCACGAAAATCTGAATGTAGAAAACCCTCCCTGAAAGGTTCATTTTTTGCAGCTTCACTTTCAACAGCCATTTTGATCTCTTAAGGTGTCTATACATATTTTATACAATCAGTTTTCAAGCAACTTTTTGCTTCTTCAAACATTTTTTAAAAATATATTTTCTGCTTTATTGCTCATCACCCTTGCTCCCTCACATGTGCTTATCTATTCCCTTCCCCAATATTAAGCAACTCATAGAAAACCTCTGGTAACAAAACATGTAATATTCTGTTATCATTTGGCATTTTACCATCCAAAGCTTAGAGTATTTGTCTTTTCTCCTTTGTTTTCAGCACTGTCCTGCCTCGCCCCTCCCCACAGCATTCACATATTCATTACAGATGCCTTGATAAACTCGTTTTCGACTCCGTGGGGTATGAATAGGGTTATGGAAATCACCTATCTATAGCAATACTTGATAACAAATATGCAGTGATAGCTCTGAGAGATGAATTATTCCCCATTCTCAGCAGCATCAGAACAGTATAATTTGTAACCTGTTGGAGGAAATGCTATCCTGGCATTAGCAAGTTTTCCAGCCCATTCTGAGATCCATTCTGCTCCAGCTACTCCCCCAATGTACTCAAGAAGGTTTGAAACCAGACTGGGTATTTCTACCCAGGTTGGCAATGCAGCTTTGACTGCAGAGAAGATATATTCAAACAATAATGTGTAATGAACTTATAGAAATATACCTGGAATATGACTAACTACTACAGGAGCACCATTACAATCTACTATAATTAATACTTGTAAGCAAATGTATACACAGTCACAAGAAACACTATGAAACCCTAAAAAGAAAAAAAAAATCTAACTATGTATCTTCACTGCTTCCAAATGGTCTCAAGTATTGTCTCAAAATACAGAGCATTGCTCCAAGTAGAAGCACAGTAGTAATGACTTTTGAAAGACCAAAAAGAATAAACAAAATGGTAACTCTGGAATTCAGGTCATCCTGCAGCAGCAATGGGGTTGAGCAGCTGTGTGAGGGATGCAGCCAAAACCTGGTCAGAAGCCACTGGCCTTTTCTGGAGATAGAAGGAACACTATGTGAGTCACCTTCTGAGCCACCTGCAAAATGCACATTCACAAATTCTCAAAATAGCAAAATCATGGTGGGGGGTGAGCATATGCATCTCTTTCTTGGAACAGGACCTCCAGTTAGGAATAATAAATAAATAATGAAAAGAGGGTTTTATGCAGGAGTAAAACATGGTTTTCAAACATCCAGGTACTGAAGTGGGTGTTTGAAAGCTGTGAAATCTGACAAAAGCTGCACAAGAATTCCAGAGCTGGAGAGAGGCCTTACTAAAGTAATGCCACAATAACCACCTTGAAGATTAGTGCCCATTTTACCAAGATTTCACTCATCAAGGCTACAATGTCATGTTTCACCTCGATTCATTACATGTACAATTGTTCTCTGCATCGCCAACGATCAGCGCAAACTCAGGTACTGGGGCAGAAGAATTTTGCTGTGCACCCCACATGAATATCGTGTAAAACCCAGGAAATTGAGCTCCAAACCCAGTTATTCCAGTGCCAGAGTGGGTGCTGAGCCTGCCCAGCAGTGCTTCTCTCCCAGCACCACTGGGAGCAGCTGTCACAGGCTCCTCTGCCATTGCCTGCAGCCAGAGTTACCTTTCCTGTATATGGAGAGGGACCAATCCGATTAGAAAACACTTATTGGCATTAAGCATCCATTAGATGATCTCCCAAGGTCCCTTCCAACCTCAGTGATTCTATGAAATATTCTTTTATGTCAATAAACACAAGCAGATCTGATCAAATATTGATTTCCAGCACTGCTCTTCCCGAGGCAGCCTCTCCATAACATTGTGAGGAGTCAAGTGATGGGGAGGATGAGGGATGTTTTCCCCTGCCCTCTCTTTTGATGCCTCAGGGAGTTCTTTGCAGATGCAAGAGAAACAAAACACATGTGGCTTTGAAGAGAGACAGCTCCTTGGGACTGTCAATACTGCTTTGGGTCTGAGGGGGTTTTTTTTGACCATTCAAAGGAGAAGTTTTGTACCAGGATCTGGATGCCCCCCTCACCACGTGGACTCCACAAGCTTCTCCAAATCTAAGATAATAATAAAAGTAAAAGGAGCAAACAAACAAGGTCATTCCCCAGCATCTTAACCTAGGCAGACTTCTTGTTGCCTAAAAGGGAAAATTTCAATTTCTCTCAAATAAGTTATGGCTATTGCTGCAGATATTCACTTCACATGAAAGATTTTTGGATACTGCAATGTTAGATAAAAGACCTGAAATATCTATGTCCCTGGCCCACACTATTTCAAAATATTTGCCAGGCAAAATCAAAATGTGACCTTCTTCAGCAATAAAAAGTTCATTATTTATTTATTTTTCAATTCCCCCTAAAAGTTCTCCAATGTACAAAGAAATTGACATTACTGCAGGGCACATCACAAGCATCTGGGAGAGTAGAAAAGAAAAAGGAAAACTCTCCCACTGAGCTCCTGTTTTTCAGAAGCATCATTCTATGATCAGGAGTGAGCTGTTTGGATTTTTTTTTTTAATTGCTTTTCTATATTGCACCAGATTTTTTTTTTTTTCTTGATTGCAGAAAACATTTTCAGTCTGGAATAATTTTTAACTACTTCATTAAATTGTCCTAAAATACAAAGAATTTTAAAACAGTGTGCTTTTATGATATGAAAATCCATTCTAGAGCTTAATGGAGCTACTGCTGTGAAATCATAAATCAGCATGGGCAAAACAATGAACCATAATATTTCTCACTGATGTGGGGGGAACAGTTTCTGGTCTTTTATATAACTTCTAATCTATGTTAAGCAAGAAGTATTAAGGCTAACTTAAAGACATTGTCAGGGTTTGAAAACAGGTATGATAAAGGAAAAAGAATTCACTATTGCCTATCAAACAGTATAAACTCAGGCCCTTTCAAAAATTATCTGAGCATCCTCAAATCCAAAATGAAGTCAGTGGAGTCCTGCAGTAGCTCTGTGCTTCTGAAACTCAGTTGCCCATTTTTAATGGAGAATGGCAAAATACCTTGTGGGGATACAGAGCAATTTAAAGCATTATGAAGACAAAATACTAAGCACCACTTCTTACTGTACACACCATTTCATCAGGGCATTTTAATCAGCATGCCTCTGAGAGAGCCAAGCTCAGCTCCACAATATTTAATGTCAATGGCTGCTGGTTAGCAGGGGTGGCAATTCTGCTTAGTGGGGACATCTTCCAGTGATTTAGCAGTGATTAGTGCTTCTCAGACTCCTGCTGACTGTGGCTGCTCCTTTCTCTAACAAGAGCTGCTTGCTTTCCTCAGCCCTTCTGCCTGCTGCAAATCACTTTCGGTGTTTCTCCAGCACCCCTTTCCTCCTGCCATCCTCCTCATTTCCTAGAAAGAGCTTTGGTCCCAAGGGCTTGGGACGGCCCTCCTGCACCACCAGAGATGCTGTGCTTAGCTCAGCTGGCAGCACTGCACTGCACTGCTGTGGGAGCATCCAGTCCCTTTCTCAAAGCATTGAACATTTCATTCTCCCTCCATGGATCCATCCAGTGGCAACAAAACACTTTGACACAAGTTTTCAGCTCCCTGGGTAGGAGCACTGTTGTAGGAAGGGAGTTTTTTATGACCTACTTCATCCATTCAACAGGGAGCTCAGCACAGACTGGCCATTTAAGAAATTCAACAACTTTTAGGTAATTTTTGTTTGGTTCTTTTCTCCAGGACAGAATTATTCTTTTGTGCATTCTGGTTTTAGTGTGCTCACACATTAAATCCCAGTAAATGTATTAGTGGCGCTGAAGTCTGCTAAAATTCCAGACCTGAACTTTCAATCCTGTACTTTAAATGTGTAATATCACTTGACTGCTTCCTTCCCAACATTGTTAAAACAGTGGTTGCTCTTTTGGGGGTGGGGGGTGCTGGTTAAGTGGTGATTCATTAAATTCCAAAAAAAAAAAACATCTTGCAGTTTTTAATAATTAGTTTCATTCAAATTTAATAACAATGCAGCTTGAATAGAATCCTGATTTAGTGACAGAAAAGAACAGAAACAGCCCTTGCTTTTTCTTTCTTCTCACTGTAGAACAATATCTTTGTTCCCTCACAGGACACTTTGGGCTCATTATATCAGCAGTAGATGATACCATGTCTAAAATATCAGTTATCTATCATTGGGCTTGCCATAAACTTCTTGTGTAATCTTCAGCAAGTTACTAGTTTACAATCTAAAGGAATTAACCTCCCACTGTGCTCTACCTATTCTAGACATTATATGGCTTCCTTAATAAATATAATGGCAAGAACAGATAGGAGGATATTTTTAAGTGTTTTAAAGGAGAGACAATTCTAAAGCACTAGGGGGTTTATTTTTTTCCCCTTTGCTAACAACAAGGGAACCTTAAAGGAAGCCTTTGAGCAATAGCTGCATTCCTGATATCCACTGCTTTTAGAAGAATTTACAAATTTTTTGGTATTCAAATGGCATCAATAAAATGATGGCTTATGAACACTCTTTAAAATGCAGAGAGGGAAAGAGAATACAGAAAGCTGTAAAGTAATTCAATATTTCAAAGACTGCAGCCTATGAACCCAAGACAATAAGGACTATATAACAATGGAAGTCTACAGTGTACATAGAGTTTTGATATCAGACTATTTTTTAATCAGAGAATGAATTTTATCAATGTTGGTCTAAAGTAACCTTGGGCACCGTTAAGATTGCTAAAGGGGGAAGGAGCCTGGATAAAATAATTACATATAAATCTCTGAGAAGAAATTGCATTTGATCCCAAGTACACATAGAATATATTACAACCAGGCTATTTTTAAAATACTTACTCAAAGAGACTAAACAATAAGAATTTTCTTGGGCATGAAAAGGAGAAAAGGCACCTACTTTTAATAAACATCTTATAAATGGCCCTTATACTTCTTTAAAGACTACATGAGAAATATTCACTTGACATAAATGGTTCTAGACCTGCATCTTCAGGAAGTGTCTAGAAGCAAGACCCACAAAGTTTGTACCCCTAGATTGTAAACTACCAGCAATTTGAGAACAGGAACACAAAATGATGAATCCAGTCACTGTTGGAACTGGAGTCCAGCTCTGCTGCTGCACTGACAGCACCTGGCTTTAGAGGCTCACTTTCAGCTGCCAGTCTCCATTTTCAGTGGTGCAAAGGAAGACAATTTGGGAGGCAGTTCAGAACACACTCCAGATGCCTCAGCACCACAGTCAGGCTTGACACATAAGTGCCAAGGTTTTTCAGTATTGCTCAGGAACCAACACTTCTTTTTTCCTGTTCCTCTTTGCAGTGAACTCTATACGTGTGGAAAACTGCTCAGCAAGTGGTAAATGTCCACTGGAGACCAAAGCTCCTGAGATTGGAATAAAGGTACAACTTGAACTCCTCCCTGCCATGCCAGAGCCACTGAAAACTTGGTATTATTGAGGCAGCCCAAGTGGTGCTTGGTTGTATTTCTTGCTCAGAAACAATTTGGTGCACTGATTTGCATAATGGTGCACACATTTGCATTGTGAACAACTTTTGCAATATTGTATGTGAATATTCCGTGTGTCATAGGACTGACTGAAGTTCACAGCCTTGGATATTTAGAAAATAATCATCTAATGTAAGTTAGTTGTCTTGTCTCTCTCTAATATCAATGGATGGATAAAATCCCTTCTATAGGATGAATCCTTTTACTTCTCTTGGATAAATGTCTTAAGGGAGAGTGAATCATCTTTTGGAGTTTCCTTGCACACGTCAGCAATTTAGAAAGAGCCCAAACTGGCAGCTCAAACAAGGTCTTAAGTGAGGTTTGTCATCAGATGAAATTAATTTCACCCTAAAGTTTGTAAAGACTGGAAGGCACATGAGGGCAGCTACATCCCTGAGCCATCCAGCTGCTGATGCTTCTTTCTGGATTAGGTATTTTAAACTTAATCTTTGTAGGAAGATTCTCAACACAGTTGTAAAGAAAGGAGGCAGAAACTTCCATTTCTAGTTTAAGTCCCTTTAGCAAGAGATGCTATAGAATAAGAAAAAAATCTAAAAATAGGGAAAGGAGTTTTGAAATACTTAAATCACATTACATAAGCAGAACTAACAAGCAAAACAAGTCAAATGAATTTCAAATGGTACTAAATATAACCGTGTAAATAATACCATTCTAGAAGGCTGATTATCTGAATCAGAAAGCCAGTTAGCATTAATGGACACAACTTCTGTGAGAGATAACAAAAGGAAAGGAGGTTAAGGGTTGAACATTTTGTTCTGTTTATTCTCTGAAATCCAATTAACTTCAGGTATTTGAGAAGACAAAACTTGAGGAACACATCTGAAGAAATGTAAGGGATCGAGACTCCTGAAGGAACAGGAAGAACTCTTGATACAAACATTGCCACACATCCAACAGGGTAAATTCTTTGAATTAGGCATGAAAGAAACAAGAGTCCTTCCCAACAGTCCGGGATGGAAGTATTTTTGTAATTTCTGATCTTCTTTCTGTGCCTCTAAAGTCATCACCTCCAGCAGCTTGAAACCCAGCACTGCTGCCTGTGCCAGATACCTGCATTCATTAGCAACAGCATCTAACAATTTCTGTGTGGCACCTGCTCAGCATTAGGGTTAGGGGCTCATTTGTTTTCTCTGGATGCACAGGCAAGAAGAGAAGTTGGGATTCATAAGCAGATCTTGCACAAACAATTTGTTAGTTATTTTTTAAGAAAGGAAATATCTCCCCCCAAAAGAAAGGGAAAACCCAAGCTACCCTACTGGAATATAGGTGTGCTACAAACACAGCATAAGTTTGTAAACTCAGTAACTAGCAAAACTTTTGACAAAGATGTATGAAGGTGGATCTGTCATGATGCTTCTGCAGCTTTGAGGGAAAAACATTCAGTCACAGTGGAGAACAAAAGAGAGGAGTAAACTCTGACAGGATGAGCTATAACCTTCCAGTCATCAGGTCCGTGCATGCCCAACGTGAGCCTCATGTATTGTTCTGCTTTCACAGGAACGAGTACAAAGAAGATAAAAGAAAACAGCTCCATCACACTGAACAGCCAGGATTGACCCAGGAGAGAGGTATACCATAAAACCAAACAAATACATTTACACAGGTATATATCCAGCTTCCAGATAAAACCCAGACCATGACTGGACTAGCAGAATTAGGTGTGCCTGATGTTAGTTATGCTTGCACTTGTGGATGAAGAAAACAATCTGCTTGCAAGCAGCTCATGAGCAATGACAGGCACAATGTTAATTTTTTTCCATGGAATGGCTGGGGTGGGGTAGCTTCACTGTGAATTAAGCCCCTGCAAGAAATCCAGGGATGAAGTGACTTTGTTGTACTGAACAGGATTTTCAGCTAATTTCAGGCAAAACATTCTCTCACCCAAAAGTTCTGTATCTCCATCATGGAGTTTTAGTGCAGGAACTGATTCTGCTGGGTTATTATACTAAAAAGAAGAAATATTAGGAAAATAAGCTTGGAGATACTGGATATCAGTAAAATACAAATGCTAGCACAAAATTAATTGCAATTTGTGTAGCTGGAGGCGAAGGCAGATAAACACCTGAAGGGAAAGCACACAAATTGAGGATTTGTGCTCTCCTAAAGCTGGTAGGATTTCAGCATTTCTGGACTATCTATATTTTCTCAAACACTAAGTCTGCAGAAGAACTTTCTCTGTATGGTCATCTTTTGAAAATGGCAGTCTGTCACATCACACTCTGTGGGATCCATCTCACTTATCTTTACAGGATATCAAAGCTGAACTGGTCAACTGGATTTTCTTGAAATAAGAGAAACAGGCCCCTCCAAAGGACTGTTGGTCTCCTCTATTTTTGACAACAAACTCAGAATGGAGTACAGTGCCCTGTAGATGTGGGAGGTTTTTTTTTGTCTTCATCTATTCCTGAAGAAATCCAACTCTAATTGATAAGGTCAGACAAGAATAATTCTCCCCAGTAAGACAACACATTAGCATGTTCTCCTGGAGTCACAGATATGTTTCAGAAATAAAGAGCAGCCTTGGCTGAGGGAGGGAATGCAGAATTGGATCCCCACAGCGCTAGACAGAGTGTCAACAAAATTGGCTGTAGCTGAAAGGTATGAAATCAGCTCTCCATCTCATTGCTGTCCATGCAGCTCTGTATTCCCTGTAGTGCTGCTTCTCCTCTTTCACCCCACTGTGGTTGATTTGGGATTAAAATATGAAAGCAACTAGCGCAGAGTAGTTTTATTAAACAGCTGCTGTAGAGGAAGGCTTTGAGCTACCTCCTGTTACTTTGAAAGATACAATGCCAATAAATCAACTTCTGAGTAATGGTAACAACATGCTCAGTGTTAGTGCTGGTCTTGCCCTGTTTGCTTGTCCTGTGAGAAAGATGAATGGCTGTCATGCCTCACATGAGAATCATAAATAGCCTGGTATGAGAAAACGAATTCAGTGTTTATGGGGCACCAGTGCCAGTGAAAGCATTTGTTGGGAGCGTGCCAGCTCTGGCTTGCTTGTGAAAACCACTGAGTTTTCTTTTCTCACATCAGTCCTTCTAGTAAAGAGGCCTTTGGAGTTTATGCCCACATTGGTATGAGCACTGTGAGGGAAGCAGTGCCTGCTTTTAGTTGGAGAGAGGGTTACCAATGCTTCCATAAATTATGTTCTAAGCCTGTGGCTGTAGTAGTAAAAAAAAACAAAACCCAAAAAACTAAAAAAAAAACAACAAAAAAAAACAAACCAAAAACCTAAACCACAAAAAATTTCTTTATTCTGCTTCTATGAAAACTGAGTTCAGAGGTTTCATAGAAATGGTAGACAGAACTGAAAAGCTGCACAGCACTGAAGCCAGGAAGGGAAAAAGGATTTCCCTAAAAGGTCTGAGACATGGTTATCAATCTAGATAGGCAACGTTCTTTAATGAGGAACTTGTAGGCAGAACAAAATAAACAGTATGGGTGGCAACTTGCAGTCTCAACTATCTGGAAACAACTGTATTTGTTGAGAATAATTTTGAAATCAGGATGTCTCTCCAAGTAAATATCCAATGTCAGTTATATTGGAGGACTTGTTTACATTAAGGAGGTTCACATCTATTTGTATTCAACAAACTAAAACAGGCAATTCCAGCCAATTAAACTGGCTCCAGCTACTGTCTATAAATCTGTAAATGGCCATTTTTTAATATATTTGTCAATTCTTATTTTAATTATGTAAGAAGTACATTTTATGATCATCAAATTAAAACAGAAGCTAACCCATCTCATTAAACCTATCTGAAAGGAAACAAAATGCACTCTGAAGTGACAAATACCAATTGTTGAATCATCCATCAGTACTGAGAGCCAACAAGCATTTTCCTTAAAAACCCTGAAAAAAGTGAAGCAGTTTTTCTGAAATAAATTAGTCTGGCAATATAACCTGGAATGGAAAGGGCACTCCTGCAGATTTTCCACCCTACCACAGCCCTGTCAGTGTGCCTTGGTTTTGACCAACTGGGAATGCCATGTGAAGACACTTCCCCAGTGTAATAAGGAGCTCCTGGGACTGGGATTTTCTGGGGTCTCTTTTAGGGGAATAGAAACTGCATTTGGCTACTCCTGACTCCAGAGCTCCTACAGATCTGAGCCAAGTTCTCCAACAGGGAATGGTTCATAACACAGATAAATGTGCTTCTACTCCATCCCCTGCAGCATCTCTAATCTTGATTATATGATGAAAACCACAGCCTATACTCCATTCTAGCTACCCTGAGTTAAACAGCACTGAAAATTTCCAGGCTTCTTGGAGTCTGTGGACAGACCAGTTGATCAGACAGCATTGGGAGCCAAATTTTCTGCTGGCTTAACACCATTAGAGTTGGTGGAGTTGTGCCAACAGAGAATTTGGCCCTTGAACTTGGAGTCAGTTCTCTGAAAACCTGTCCATTTCCAAGCAACCACAGAATGTGCTGTGGAGGGCACACAGAGACCAAAGCAAATAAGAGGCACTTTCTGTTTTTTTAAAATCCATGTGAGTACTTTTGGTCTGCCACCAAAAAATAAATAGTGCCTTCAGCTTTCCACCATCTGCAGTACCTGTAATTGCAGAGTCCAGGCTCCAAAGGGGCCTGCAGGCTGAATCTGGTTTTGGTTTTAGATCTTACAAATGCTCCATCTCCTGTGAGGTAATGCTGGTTTTGTAAGATGTTTCCAAGGATTAACTGTCTCACAGTACATGTGAAATCCACTCCAGTCACTTACATGCAAGCACTGGCTCTAATATGTCCTGCCTCTCTTTTCACACCGTTTTTTGGTGATCAGTAAAGATTTTTTTCACTGTTTTCTTTCCCTACTGCTCCTTTTTTGCCTGCTGGCAATAATTATAAGTTGTGCAGACACAAAAAAGCGGATATTAAATACTCTCTATTTTATTAAAAGTACTGTCATAGGCTTCAGTCCTGAACCAGCAGTCTGACTAATACATATTTGCCTTCCTTTGGGACATAAACATAGTCATTATTCCTGACAAAACAAAAAAGAAAAGGGGGGGGGGGGGCGGGGGGGGGGGAAGAATTGTAGCTATTTAGTAATAATTTAAGGTTTTCATTTACTTCCTTGCAATGCAATAATGTACATGCATCTGTGTAATTTTTTCTCCTATGCATTCTAGTTGAAATGCATCCTACTTCTTAGATTCATGGCAATGAAACATTTATAGCCTATATTCTGGGATTAATTTATATTTATTGTATTATTAACATCAACATGCCCCTCCTCCCCTTTAGTTGTCCTTTTCTTTTTATAATAATAGCTACTCTGAAGAAATCCAGCTTGCTGGAAATTCTGCACAAAATTTTTTATCCTATCCTAGTCCAAGGATGTTTGGCCAACTCTTCAGGTGTTATAGCATTAGCTGATTTATACCAGCTGAAGGTCTCATATCTCATTTCAAACTGTGTTTCACTTCAGTTCTCAGAATGTTGTGATAATCCTTCAACTTGATCAGCTCCATTTGTGCAGTTGTCATACTTTTTCTCCTTGTTTCCTGAAGAAAGGTGTCTGTGAAGAAAGGTGTAGTGAAGAACCTACCCACAAAGTTTAATCCTGTAAAAATCTCTGATCCAATGCACAGGGAAAGTATCTTCTTTATTGGCTTCATGCTGTGTTTGCTGCTTACTGCTTAGTTTTTAGAAATGTTTGCTGATCAGTGTTCAATGCAATTCTGACTGGAATCAAACGTATTGGACTGGGGTTGAATTGCTGGGATAAAGTTCTGTTTTACGGCTGAGCTCTATTTTCTACAAAATGTGAGAAAGAGAAGACCCTCTGCTGAAGTTCTATTGGAACAGCAGGATTAAAGTGAATGAAATTGGGCAAAAAGCTCTAACTGCTGAGCTTTGGAGTCCAGAGATAGTCTTAGATAAAATATCTCTAATCAACTTAATACCACAACAGTTAAGGAAAGATCCTGTGTCATGTTCTGAGGGCGAGAGATCAGAGCATTCTGAATTTGTATACAGATAATACAGTGGCTGGGATATTGGTTTCATTTCTGTCTGATCCAGGAAATGGAATTCGTTTCTTGGACATACAAAGCACCAGATAATGCTCTCACAGCCCTTTGCTTCTGGGTAGATCTATCCTCAAATGATCTGAAAATGTATTACACGGACTGAACTGCACAGCAGCTCAGCAGAGCATGAAGATGGGAGCTGATTATCAGACAGCATTAGTACTCCAGACCTGAAAAATGTTTCTGTACCTGCTGCATTAAGTTCTGGTCACTGTGTCTCCAAGAGTGTTAACTCTTTGAAGCAGATGAAACAAGTGTTGTGGACATCTCAGAGCACACAGCAAAGGCTGGGGCCTCCTCATTTAGAGGAAAAAAAGGACACAGACGGTAAGTAATGGTGTAAGAGAATTAATCTGACTGACATTTACCACTATTAAGTGGCAGGAGACAAGGACAGTTCAGTGAAACAGAAGGGCTGAACATTGGAAATATTATATGAATAATTCTTACAATATGCATAGCTAATCTCTGAAACACTCTAGCACAAACCAGTAAAGAAAGATTTAGTATCATTTAAGAATTATTTGATTTCTGTACATCTAATGAGAATATTCAGGGCTACTTTCAGGTAGAAAGAAGAAAAGGAATTAGCTCTTTGCTTAGAGTAAGACTTTAACCATTTTCTGGCATTTTAAGAAGAAATCAGTCAATAATATGTAATTCCATGGCTTCCCACTTTAGGAACTCTCAATGATGTGTTTTTCACAGCTCATTACTGGGTCCAGGATGAAGTTGCTCTTTGATCTGATTTGGTGTGGCTACTCCTTTACAATTGGGGTGAGGTAAGAGTGATTTACCTGAGGTGACAGAGGGAATCAGTGACACAACTGGGAGCAGATCCCAGGAGGCTGTCTCAGTTCCAATAGCTAACAAGGTGACACTACTCACCTCTCAGTTTTGTAAATAAAGGAACAAAGACCTCTTCAGCAGAGAAAAAAGGCACATTAACTTTGGAAGGATGAGGCATTTATTACCTGTATGCCCATACAGCACCTAAATTGATCATGTTTTAAACACTGAGACAAAGTAATATTCTAATCATTTTGCAGATGGAGCTGTGCTGGAAGTGGTTTAGGCTCATTCAGTAAAAAAAAGTGTTAAAGCACACCTGGTTCCTGCAGTGGGTACTGAAATGCACCTTCTGCAACCTCAGCTCTGCTGTTGCTGCTTCCTGTCCTGGGAAATGCATCGTCCTTGGCTGTCTGGTGACTCCACCTGACCCCTAAAATAACCTTCCCCCAAGTCCATGATGGGCAGAGAGGAAGAGGACAATCACAGAGTCATAGAATGGTTTGGGTTGGAAGGGTCCATAACAATGCTGTAGTTCCAAGCCCCTGCTTCTTCCCCCAGATCCAGTCCCAGCCTTGCCAAGGCCTCTGAAGTAACTCCCCAATGCTACTCAGTCTCTAAATCTGTGGCTGAAGAAGCAAGTAATACCAATTTCTTTTTAAATCTGCAGGATTTCAGAAGCGTTAGCAAATAATAATTTTTCTATAACAGCAGTTAATGCCACTTCTGATTTCTATTGCCTGTTCACACACTGGTAGCTAGCCACAAAATAATTAGCAACTTGTACTTCTGCCATGGGTGAATAGAGATTCAGATCAAATCCATCATTTCTAGATACCAGTGGTGTCTCAAGTAAGAGAGGTTTCTGCCAGGAAGTGAATGAGAAAAGAAATACATAGAGAAACGTCACAAATTAATTTTCTATTTGAATTATGTTAAGCCTAAAGCAGGACACACTTCACTCATCTCAGACTTTTTGGGATGTCCTGATGTACTTTAGCAGCTTCATGGCACTTCCACTACTGCCAGCAATCCTCCCCAAATCTAAAGCATCTGGTTTCATTTTTGATCAACATCAGGAAGGAATTAATCCCCTGTGAAGAGCTGAATTTGACTTGAACATAAACTTAATTACCATCCTCAGACCATATAATTCACTTGGTAAATTATATCCTGCCTTAGTCCTCCTGAGGTCACTGCCAGGGGATCAAGAAAGGGGGAAAGTTGGATGAAAGTCCAAGACATCAAGTGCAGGCTAGTGAGATGTTAAAAAGGGATGTGCATTTTGAATTTAACAGAGGCAGTTCTAAAACATTAAAAAAATGATAATTCATGGTCATGGCTATCATGGTCCAAAGGCTACTGGTATCTTGTTTCTGAGAAAGCAAGTAGACTTCTCTTTCTAAGCACTGCCCTGTGTATGCATCAAAATTTACTTTGTTTTGACCATCTTTATGCAAAAGTCAATTTTCTTTTTAATTATCACTACTAAAACTTTTGTTTAAATAAGCAATCCAATCTCTGTGTGGAAATCCACTGCATATCTGTTTGATCTGAAGACAAACTGATGTGTTCAACCTACTGAAAGCAAATCTGTGGCATGAATATTCACAGCCCATTTAAACAAAGCTTCACAAAATAATCTGAGTGGTTGCTGAGAAGCACTGCAGAAGGTACTGTGTCTGGTGAATTCTCTTTTCTTACATGTTTGAAAAGATATGTGCTACCTAAACCTTCTATATGGAAAGATTAGAAAAGGACTTTGAACAAAAAGATGCAAAGAACACACTACTGTAACCAGTGGGCTGAAATATCTCATCCATGTGTACAGTTGACATAAATCCAAATTAAGGCTGATGTGGAGAACCTTTTACTCTCATTGCCAGTCCTGTACTTGCCTTTGTACAAAGTCTTTAGCCTCTGAAAGACTGTCAGGTTTATTTTCCTTAGCTCAGCATTCATGCATGCAGATACATGCATAAGCATTCACCCTCTTATCCATCCTTCATTTTTTTGTGTACACTGAGAAGACTCAAAAAGCAAAATATGCTGATATAACTCCATTTAGTTTGCTTCTAAAATGGTTTTAGTCATCAGGGTGTAGGCTGCTGTTTACACTGATGACTGTCCCCTGGGTAAAGAGCTACCTGGAGGAATGGGGCTTTGGGGAGAGCTGCTTTTTCTCTGTGTGAATTCAGATCCTGCTTATGAATTCCCAACTCCCAAGATTCACAGCTCATACACTGAAAGGGAGAAGAGAAAAAATGCAATTAGCAGATAAAGTGTGTATCAGTGTGAGAGCTGAACAGGGAAGTGCTGGCACATCTCTGTTAACCTCGTGCTTTTGTAGCTGCTTCCTCATGGCCAGGCGTGTTTGGTGTCAGCCCAGGTCATCAGAGTAAAGCCATCCAGGTACCCAACAGAAACACCACTGCTGCCTCTGTTCAGTTTCCCTGTAACATTTATCACTCTCTTTTCCCCTAGTTTTTTATATTCTGACTATTTATAGCAGCCCACAGAGTGCCTGTGAGGGCCCTCCAGAAGCCCTGCCCCATGGGGGACACTGGAACAGTGATCAGTGGTGGAAGTTCAGCAGGATCAGGGATCTTCCCTGGTAACTTTCCCCTGAGTATTGGCTCCTGGGCACTGCTGGAGCAAGAAGCTGGAATGCACAGGCCCGTGGTGTCCCCCAGAATGAATGTTATTTCAATATTTACTCTTATTCCTGATATTTGCCCAGTCACACGGAGGTAAAAGCACCATGCTAGAAGCTTCTCACAGAACCTGTGAGCTTACCATGCTCACAGCCCTGTAAAAACAACCCTAAAATCTTTACCATTTGTATATGTGCTCAGGGAGAGTTACAAACACCTACAAACTGAGGGAAGCTGGGTATCCATTCATCCATGCACCTGCACCTGTCTGTTGCTCAAATATCTGTTCTGTACATGGTGGCATCAGCGTTAGTGACCCAAGGGAGCATTCCTGATGCCCACAAAACCAGTTTTATTTGGAGAAAGCAAGCCTTTAAATAAAGATACTGAAATGTTCTTATTTAGTCACATCTGTAAGGTTTTACTCAGGCATTGCTTGGTATTAACATGCTGTGTTTATCTCCAAGTACCAAACTCCTTTCTGCCCAAAAAAAAATGATACTGAAAATGCATAAAAGCAGCATACTGTGAATAAACAGCTTATCTTGGGGGAGAAAGATAAAATTCACAAAACTAAAAATAAGGAAAACCTCCTTCACTGTTGAATTTGCCATTTATAGATTAATCTGTCCATTGTGCTTCTATGAAAAGCTTTTCTGGCATTCTACTCAGAAAAACAAAATCTACATTTAAATGAATGTAAGAGTGTACTACAGCAGGAGCCTGTCAGACTGTTTTATACCTCATTGCTATAATTTAATGTTATTGATGCAACCTAGATTATGTTTGAGAAATGAGATAGTGCAAATTCTCTCTCATAAATCAACCAATGTGGCACAAAATATTAGGCTACAGCATTATGTAGTTCTGAAACTATTATATGACCTCAAAGTTCCCTAAAAGGCTTCAAATTGGCATAGACTAAGAATTTGCTAAGGGTATGTTTTCAAAGGGAATAGCTGTTGCTTGTCCATGGCTTAAACATTATACTATGCCAGTAATAAAATACCAGTGATGCATGCAAATGGAAAATCGTGCTGCTTTTTGTGGTAAAAAGGTTAATTCCTTTGGAAGAAACCAAGTCCCTGGATAAAAAGCATATCTCAGCCACCTGACTAACACACAGACATTTCAGTACAGTTTTATTGTATACAAGGGCTAGGAAAATCTAATAATATCCCGCTTTTTTTCCCTAAGATTCAGCAGGTAAAAGCTCTGATTGAATTTCATCTTGATTTCATTAAATATTCATAAAGGCCAATTAGAAGGGCAGCTAAGTAGGCCACAAGGCTCCCTTCCATCATCCTGTCAAAGGCAGTCCATCAGACAGTCCTGTTTGCATTAGGGCCTGTAGTCAATATCTTCATTCAATCTTTATGTAGTATCCCTCTAAATCACTGCTCCATCCCACTTTACGGCTTTTATGGACAGACAAGGGGGGAAAAAATCTAATAATTCTGAAGGCAAGATGCTTACTCGGTAGAAAGCAAAATGCAAATGAGAAAAAACATCCTCAATCAAATGTTGGAATGAAAATCTTTTCTTTAATGAGCAATGACATTGGTAGAGCACTGATTACATTGAAGAAAAACTGTTTAAAATTCATAATCAATCAAGCAAGTTTATTTTAACCTTTCATGACTAAACCGCTGGGTTACAGTTTAATTTATTGATGGTGCTTATCTCTCCCTTCAACCACTAATTTTAAAATTACAACCCATATAGAATATGCTGAGTTGAGTCACGAAAATATATACTGATGTTTATATTCAAAGAAACCTATTAGCTCTGCCTGTTTCCCTTTAAAGATTCAGTGGCCTTTCTATACATGCCATGTTATATATATTTGCAGTTTATGCAGCTGAAATGCATTAACTCCACTGGTGCCTTGCAGGACTGAAGTATCCTGGCAGTTCTCATACCCAGGTCTGTTTGTCAGATAGAGCTGAGCAATTATTTTTTTTTTTTTGTGTAGATGAGCATAAGGCAGTGCCTCATCCTGCCACTAACCACCCACTCGTGGCTCAGAGGGCATTGCCTTCCTCGAAACTTCCTGAAATTTGAGGATTTTGCAGATAGGCTTTTACTGTGAGATTTTTAAATTTGCCTATACCAGGTGTCATAAAAAGAAAATTATTACCTTTACTATTGGCTCTCTTTCCAGAAGGACTTAAGGAATGCTGTGGGTTATAGCAAGGTAAGATTGGTTTATCTCTTGTTTGAATCAGTTGCCTTTGTTTGAATTGCTGTTTCATACAACACCAAAATGTTGTCCCAATATGGTTTTAAAGGACTCTCAAGCTCTCTTTTCCATTTTCTGAAAATAATGATGCATCTTTCCAACCTAACAGAAGGCATGGATATGTAAGTTTCAGCACTCTGTGTTTAAAAAGATATTACTGTAAATTCCAGAGACTAATGGGAACAAGCCCCATCAGTTTCTAAAGGCTGTGTTCACTTCCTTCACCATGATTCCTTGAGTCTTTAGCAGAGCAAACTCTGTAGGTCGTTTTCTGTATAGCAACTACAGATTTTCTTCCTACACTATTTGCACATGTTCACTTAAGCAAGCTTTACCTAATCCTTAATTAATATTTTCTGTTCATTTTCTTTTTTCAATGTGTTTAATTACTAACTACCTACTTCTCTTGGTGACAAAGAAATTGAAGGATGGATATCACTGGGAGTTGTTAGCAAGTAGGGGAGACAATTTTATGTCTTTGTTATACAGATTCACCTGAGGACACTTGACAGTCTCAAAAGGGTTGTCATGAGAATAAATATATTTTTGAATAGTCCTCTTTTCTTTTCTTAGCAACATATTAGATTATTAAAATGTACTTTTAGCATTCTTTATACTAAAACGTTGTCATAAACTTTACTCAATTTCGAACAGAGATTGGAATACTCTTTTCTAGCCAACTCTCTGTCCTCCTTAGTACATGTACAACTCCATTAGGGTACAATATGGATCCCTGGGAAATTCTGATATCAGTTATCTGAGAGGTTGAAAAAGATGGTCATCCCATTTAACATGCCCTGTCAACTATTGAGAAACAAAATTTTGTCTTTTTGGTCTGTGTTTGTTCTGCACCTAATCCTGCTTGCTTAGGTCAGGCAAGAACCATAAGCAAATTATTCTTCATCCCAGAAGGATGAAGCAAAACAAGATTTTCATTTGCTGTGAGAATGTTAGGTCTCTGCAAAGGAGCTCAGATCCCTTCTTGCCTCTCCAGGCAAGTCCCTGTGTCCAGAGACACATCCTGGACACTCTGGGTCTGGGGAAGGGCTGGTGCAGGGTCCCCTTTGCTCCACCCACACCTCTGGTTAATCCTACAGTTCTCACTGTGTCTCTCTACCTTAACAAAACACCTTGTGTTGTAAGTAAATCACCAAAAGGCTGCAACAGCTGCAAGCAGATCAGGAAAAGGGAAGATATTTATCATTTTATTTGGCCTGCAAGGAGTTTGATATGCCTTCCATAGGCCACTAGAATGACAGAGCGTTTAAAATATTTGAGTATCGTTTTAATGGAGTAGACATTTCCTACCTGTTCTCTGTTCACTTTCTTAAATCTCAGTCCCATTTCAGTACCAGTTAATTTGAAAAACAACAAGAATAAACCACACAGAAGCTGCTTTAGGCAGACTAAAGATAACCTACTGTATTGGACATTGGTACCCATAAACCTCTGGCATTAACCATAAACCATCCTAATCACCATTGGAACTACATTTCTGTAGCTTTCTTAAACTGTGAGCAGAGAAAATCCCTGACCTGTAAAAAAACTAGAAAAATGTCAAATGGCTCAGTTTGTAGCTTGTGTTCAAATGATTATTTAAAGACTCCATCCTGAAAAATTTAAAGCTTAAGTAAACGACTTCTTTCCATTCCTCCCCCTCCATGTTAAGAAAAAAACCATGTCAAATATTCACTGCCGGCTTGTATTTGCAACAATGGCAGCCAAAAAATCCCCTACAGGATGTTGGGAACCACCAGGAAAGCTGTTGCATACAAGCCAGAATGATTTCACTGCTATGCAAACCCCTGTGAGCACGAACGTTTTGAATCCTGTGTTTGGTTCTTGCATTCTAGGAAGGACATGTGGAGTTCTGCATCCAGATCTGGGACGTGAGCAGGATGTGGACCAGGCTGAGATGAACACAAAGATGATCAGGGGAATGGATCACTTCTCCTGTGAGGAAAGGCTGAGAGAGTTGATGTTGGTCAGCCTGGAAAAGTGAAAGCCCTGCTGAGATTTTGTTGTGGTCTTTCAGTTCTTACTCAGGGCCTATATGAAAGATAGGGACAGACTTTTTGGCAGGGCTGGTAACAACAGGACAAGGGGGAAACTACAAGGGAATAGACTCTAACTACAAAAAAAAAGCAATTTAGACTAGATATAAGGATGACATTTTTTACAGTGAGGGTGGTAAAACATCAGCATAAGTTGCCCACAGAAGTCATGGATGCCCTATCCCTGGAAACATGGATGCCCTATCCCTGGAAACAACCAGGGTGAGGTTGGACAGGGCTCCAAACAGCCTGATCTAGCTGAAGATCTCCTTGTTCATTCCAGGGGTCTGGACTAGGTGGCTTTTAAAGGTCCCTTCCAACCCAAAGAATTCTGTGATTCTACATTTCTATGAATCTATGACATAGCAGAAGGAGAGAGGGCAGAGAGAAGGGTTACAAATTAGTAAGATGATGAAGAAGCTGACTAATTAGGATATTTTGAAAATGTTGATTTTTTTCAGCTTGTAGAGAAGCCTGTAAGAAGGGATAGAGGTTTACAAAATCCTGGAGCTTGCGGGTAATATGGAATCAGAAAATAGTGTTGTTCCTCACTGAATCTCCCAGTTAAAACCAGGTACCATTCTCACTGAAACTAGTGAAACACAGAGTTAAACCAGCCTAAATTATAGTGTTTGAATAGCAGGAACTGAACTTCTGGAATTTGCAGCTGTAGGAGGCCATGGACACAGATGGCACTGGCAAGTTTAAAAAGAACTCCAGGGACACCCGGTCCACAAACAGATCCTAAAGTGAATAGGTGAGGATGTATTTTATAATACCCCTAATCCAATGCTGGTGGCTGCTGAGAGGTTGAGAAGGGAAGGGGCTGCAGGCAGTGGCCAGCCTGATCCACCCTCTTTATTGAGCATCTCTTGCTACCACGGTGGGAAACAGTGCCCCGAGTTAGACAGACCCCTGCCTGCCTCAGCAGGGCCTTTCTGATGTTTCTGTATTGCTCTGCAAAAGTGAGTGTGCTCTGAAAGATGTGCAGATTGCACCTTTACACAGTAGGCTTAAAAATAAAAAGAGATAAGTTGAGCAAAAAATGTAATATGACATGTTTTTAGGGGGTTACAGGGAAAGGATACTGGAGTTTATTATAGAGAAAAAGAATCTGAAGTGTCAGGGACCAGTGGTGAGAGGAATGGAAACCAGAAATGCAATGGGAAGACGGTTTTCCTAGTGCTGAAAGGGTGGTGGATACCCAAGTGCAGATGGAAGAGCATGAATCATTTGTGGCCTTAGTTCTGCTTGTCTGTTAAATGAGGTTTATGCTATTTATCCTGACAGAAAACACAGAAGCTTAATTTGTTATGTTTCAAAGAATTTTGTAGAAGCTGAAATGCAAATTGCTGGGAGATGGATCCAAAATGTGCATAATTCAATAAGGCAATTTTCAATAATTTCCAAGATGCCCTGTGGAAGCCAGCTCTTAGCACTGAACACCAGGTTTAACAGCAAACTGCTCAATGAGGGCATTTGTTTTGCAAACCATGCTCTCATCATCTCCTGGAGGAAAACAGGCATGGAAGAACTTTTAAGTTCCTAACACCAAATGAAACTGGAAGTAATTTCCCCTTCCAGAGCACATCATGTTATAGTCACCATCCTACATCACCAAGAAAAGAAAAAGGTGATTTCTTTTTTAGATAAAGAGGGCTATTTATACAGAAAAGCTATTCTTAGTCCTATACAGATAAAATCTGTTCAGGAGCAGCCCTTAATGATTTTGTAGCTTTTAGAATTATTTGCTGATCTACATATCAAGAAAAATCAAAAGAATTTGTGGGGTTTTTTTCCCTTCTTTTTAGGAGCTCATTTCTCTCTCCATATTTCTGCAGTTTTTCACATTCTTGTTCTGGATACACACAATTACTTCCATTAGGCAGCCTAGATACACCAAGAGAGAAATAGGAATGTTTCTCTTTATCCTCCAAAAGCAAATGTAATCATGTTCCCTTGCTGATTTGTGTTTTGAAATTACCATTCTAATCCAATAGTTTAATTTTATTATACCCTTCAGTCTAACAGACCAGGCAGAGAATGTGTAATCACAAACAAAGGGCCAAATCCTGCTTGCCATACTAATGGGAGTAGTCCCACTGATTATAATGGGACTACATCAAGCCTTACCCTTAACTAATGTGAAATGAGATAAACACACTCAGACTCTACTGCAGGGTTTTCTTGGACCATTTCTTGAGGCTTGTTACTGAGATTTTAAAACACAGTCTAATGTTCTGGTTAAAGTACAGCCAAAGTGGAAAAAACCTCTTCTTCATTGGGAAGTGCAAACATTCTGATATTTAGCTTATGTTGAGATTAAAAGCCTCAAATATAGCATTTCTATGTAGGTATTTGAAGTGTTTGAACAGAATATATTTTAGCATTCTTTTGCAAAAGAAGCAATGTGATCTTTCAGGTCTAAACCCACAAATTTAACCACTTTCTGCTTCTAAATAGAATTAGTTGTAAATCTGAGTAGTGATGGGGAAAGAAAAACTTCAACAGTCCCCCCCATTAGCTCTCCTGGTGCTCAGCTCACACCAAGGTCCCTTTGCCCTGTATCCCTGACAGGTCACACAGCATCTGCAAAGCTTGTGGGGGAAATCACTCTTTTTACTCTCAGCTCCCAAAACCATATTTGCCTCATATTCTCAAACATTCTCAGCTGAGGCTTCAAGGTAAAGAAAATGTAAGTTGTAAAGGGTAGCTGAGACTTATAAAAGAAATCAGGTGGGAGACTTGTAGAGAGAGGTGTTAAATAGTTGCAATATGGGCAAAGAAAGAGCTATAAAGTGAAAAATAAATCCTGGGGAAAACTACAGCAAAGCTATGCTGCTGCCTAAGCAGTATAACCATTGCCAGGCTATTAAAAACCTACTTTAAAATAATATAATTGATTCCCTGCCTTTCCACCCCAACCTTCTGTACAACCAGGATGGAAATATTTGGAAAACAATTCAGGACAGAAAAGAAACAGAGAAAGGGAAAGGGGAGGTTTGCTACTTGAATTTGGGGATTTTTGGTGGGCTTTTAAATACTTTTTCCCCTGAAATGGTCTGTTCTTGGTTCTTTCAGAACCTAGGTGGCTCTGTGTAATATTCAGACTTTTCAATCCTTTAACATAATGTTTATTTCTGTCAGCTGAGCAATCTCTTTATCCAGTTCTCTGATTTAGTATACTACAAACAAAATACAGCTTTAAAGCCCTCATACTTTCACATTATCAGGTCCTATGTGCACATTTGGCTTTTTATTCTTGACTATATGTTATTTACACAGAACATCTTTCCTTGGACTCATAAAAATGTCTAACTGACCATGTTTCTGATATACAAGAGTCAGTCAATATAAAAGATGTAGAATGAATTGATGACCAAAACTTGACTCTTCCAAGCCATCATCAGCAGTGCAATAAAAATGATTCAAACACCCAGCATGAGTCATGCTGGCAATCTGATGGGATCATTGTTTCCCAAAAAGGAAGCCTGTACAGAAGCCTCTGTGCTGTTCACTTGAGCAGCCTTCTGTTAAAACAATAAAGCAATACAAGTCTTGTCAGAAATCAAGTCTTATCCAAACAGAACCACTCCTCAAACACTCATGCCATTCTCCTCTTCCTAAGAAAGTCTGGGACATATTACAGCCTTACAGCACACAGCCTAAAGGGGAAAATAAAGTCCAGAGTATTTCAGAAGTACTTCCCAAAATCAGGGTTCCTTTCCAGGAAAAAAAACCTGGCACCCTCCCTTTTACACTGCTTTAGATCCACTCATCCCTGGATTAGTTTAAGGAGGTCACACTCCTTTGTAAGTGAATTGAAGCGCCTTATTTAGGAGTTAAGTCACCCTAAGCAACCTAAACAGCTAAGGGAGAGAGACAGACACCTCCAGAAAGCATTTGAGCCAACCTACAATCAAATTCACTATGGAAGTGCCTTTTTCTTCACTGATTACTGAGAAAGCCCCAGATCAAGCTCCTAGCTTAGAGCAAATCTCAGCAAAATGCTAAAAAAAGGATCAGTTAGGGCTGTAGACATCTGCAGAGGCAGGCCAATACCTTAATCCAAACCACACAGCCAGTAGCTATCACAGCTCACTAACAATATCTACTCCCATTTTACACCAGTGATCTCTAAAGAAAACTCCTTCTTCTGTAAAGAAAGCCAAAGCATGTAAAGGAAATTGGATCGTCAGTGAAAATGAGGGACAAAACCAACCTCAACTCACCTGCCTTCTTCCATTCCTCAATGGCAACAGGAGAAGGTTCCCCCTTTAGCCATTTCTATTCACATATGTTCTATTCATATAAATAAATAAATAAATAGATAGATAAATAAATAAATATATATGTTTCTCACCTACCACTTACATTAGGGAAGTTGTGCTCATAGCATGTGCCAGCTGTTCACACACGTAACAGCAAATAGTGTCAGTTCTGTTCAGGAGACAATAATAAAAAACTGGCCATCACTTCTCCAGTTCTCAAACTGAGATACTGAGATTAATGATATTTTTGCCCAGAAGTGATCTGTGGTATCGCAAAATGCATACTTAAAAAAAAAAAAAAAACGTTAAATAATAGTTACTGGCCTTTCCTGTCTTGCTGGGTAACAAGATACAGAGCAGCAAGCTCCTTTTGAGTTTTGCTAAGGAAAGGAAAGAATTTTAAATGCCACAGAAGGCACCCCAAGGCCTTTCCCCCACAAGTTTCCCCCACAAGTGTGTCTTTCTCCCCAGAGCTCATGTGAAGGATTCTCTTGACACAGAATTTTAGATGCTGAAATACAAACTAATGGAGACCAAGAATCATCAGGACAAAGGCACCTGAATCTTCTGCCCCAAACAGGATTTGGGCAGCTACTGGAAATGCTATGAAGTGACTTCATCCTTCTGTCTTTTAATATGCAAGGGAAAGGTGGAAAGGAGAAATGACTTCAGCTTCAAGCAAGACCAAACCCCTATAGAAGGAACATAGGAAGTGCATCAGAGTCCTTGAAAAAGTTGCTTGAAAAGTGGTTTGGAAAAAAAACTCAGGCTTTTATACAGAGTTATGATAAAGACTGGGCCAAAAAGTCACCAAATGGGGACAAAGGTGCCTGAGCCTTTACCCACTGAGGCAAGAGGCCAAGCTGCAGATTCACAGCAGCAGGGAGAAGGAGCACTGAGTGCAGACTCAGGGCCTGAGAGCCTGGCAGCTGGAAGGGAAAATGGACAGCCTGGGAATGAAGAAAGGAGAGAGACATCCAAGGAGTTCAAGCTCCCCTTCTCACAGACGCAGCTACAGCTGGAGGGGGTAGTGCTCTTCCAGCCTGGGGCAGCACAATGAGCCACCCTGCAGGGGAGACAGGGGCACAAAATCTTTTTATGGCTCTGATTTTATATTATTCTACCCTCCTCTGGTGGTTTATGTGGACAAGCAGTCTCCTTGCATGGTAACACAAAACAGTCTGAACAGCATTATCCAAGCACACTGAAAGCAAATTGGGAGATCAAGAGGCAGATAAAACTCACAGACTGAAAGTGGAGGTGCCACAAAACTGTAATATGGTAAATAACAGCCATAGCAAATTCAGAGGGTATTCTATTTATTCTTTGCCAGAGGTAGAACAAATGTTGAGTGACCAGCAATGGGTTGATTTTTCTCTGTCAGCTAATGCTATTCAGTGTCTGAATTGTAATTATTACCTGAGATCCAAAAATCTACTCGAGGGTTTCCTTCATCATGCACAGAACACGAAACACAGGAGTAAAAACCCAACAAAGAATTAATACAACTATAAATATAAATGGTTAACACACGTTGGCATGACAGGCATACATTTTCCTCTGACTGGAGCTGCTCACCCTTCCAGTAACTAATATCTCATTCAGAAGGTCTGAATTTCAGCCATCCCATAAAGCAAGGACAAGGACTCACGGTCAGCTACAATGTGGTGCACCAAGGCAGGCATGCCAGCTTTCTATTATCGTGGTGAGATTCCATCACTGCATTAAGCCAAGTTGCTTGACAGCTATGAAAAAGACAGCTTCATCCACTTTTATCAGAACACTGACCTTCTCAGGAAATAACAGGATATATCCTGCTATCATTTCTCACACGAAGCTCCTGTCGGGGTCAATAGGAATTTGGCGTAAAAATGTGAAATCAGTACTTGGCCCATAATGTTTAGTGCCACATAACAGGCTATTGGGAAAGGATCCAACGTGGAGCATCAGCTCTCATTATCTACGCTGCAGATTCCATTTCAAAAGACTTTCTGAAATTTACTGTGCAAATTAAGTACCAAGAGCCAGATCCTGAGCTGATGCAAATCAGAATACCCATGATGAAGTCAAAGAAATAAGGTCAATAAAAACCAGTCAATGAACTCAATACAGCTAAGGAAAACTACACAACAAAGAATCTGGCCCAATGAATAATTCTTTTGTCCAAGCAACACTGCAGAATTTTTTATCTGCAGTGACTGACCTTTTCTGCATATTCTGTGGTTCTTCACCTGTGGAAGGTCATGAGATGAAAACTGCTGGAAACCCCAACACAACAAAAGCTGTACCATGAATAAATTCAATTCTGACTGTATAACAGCATTTTGCCCTACTATAATAAATAACATTATTTTCTGAATTTTGTGATGGTCTGACTTTTCTTGTGCTGGAACAATATCAAAATTTACTATCTACCAAATCCCTGCCTACAGAAAAGGGGGGAAGCACCCTTTTGCCTACTTACTGTACTGATTTTTATAGTCCTCTGTGTTATGTACAAAAGGAAATGGGCTTGAATGTTTATTTTGAAATGAAGCCACTGCTAAATATGTAGCTTTCTTTTTTTTGTTTGAATATTACTTACCCAATCTAGAGCTCTGGCCAGTATTTTTGGATCCACATTCCTAAGAAAATATATTTGAACTACCTTACAGATGACAAGATTGTAACATAACTGTTTGTAGAGATCAAAAGCCTCCCCACAGGCATTCAGTCAACCAGATATAAACATTTGGACAATAACTTTAATCAAGTCATAGAACTCATTTTTCCAAGCCAAAAATATTACAGTTTTTAACAATAATTTATAGTACCATAATATCCTAACAAGAAAACAGGACTATTTTACGCTAAGCACTGCACAAATGCCAACCAAGGTGAGGGTTACAAAATTAATAATACAGAAGTCCTGTCACAACCTCTCCTACACTCCAGAGAGCAAAAGATGGAGCAGTAAAAGCAAATACACTTTATGACACTGTCTTGCAACAAGTCATCTTCTCTCTATATATAATTTGGGTTTGTGGGAAGTCTTTGCACCTTGGTATTTATTTGGTAAAACTAAAAGCTGGAGATGAATCTGCCTTGTGTCTTAGACCATGCAGCATTCTGACAGGTCCAGCAAAGCACTAAATGGGGCCCACATAAAAACCAACTCCATTACCCTCCTCCCTCTTTGCAATATTCCTTCAGCTTGTGCTTGAAGGCCATCAAAATATGAAATTACCTTAAATATGGAAGCTGCATGACAACATTTCAATTAAAAAGCTTTTAGGAAAGGTCACGGAGAGCATCTATAATATATTTCCAAAGGTCTTGGGAAGGAGAAAGGTACAATATGGGTCACATCACAATTATGGTAAATTGGGTAAAACACAGTTTCCTGAGACTGCTCCGAGCAGAATAAAAGTGATTGAGAAAGTCACAATATGACAGGTATTAATAAGTACTACCTATCATAATGTCTGGTATAATATCTTTTATCAAAAGGATCCCAGAGCACTTTGTAAAACTCTACATGGAGTAATTTCTTTTATCACTAACACGTTCCCGTATTTCTGAGAAAGCAGTGCACTGATGAACTCTACACAGCAGCACAGCATGAAATTTTTCAGAATCCCAGAAAGTGAAGAATATCATTTGTGTTTGAAATTTGGGCAGGGAAAAGCTGCGTTTGGGGGTAAGTTCTCCCCAGCATAGTACATTTTCAATAGCAAACATCCTGAAGTGCTGCTTCCTTCTGTCCAAAGCCAAGAACATCCAGCACAGCTGCACACTTTGTAGCAACTTTTTTAGAGTAAGTTCAGAAGAGGAGCATTAGTAACTGAATCACCAGGAATATGCCCTTTGAAATCCATGTCCTATACCGAGGTTTCCGATCAAAGCACAACCTCAGATCAAGATGATCTGAATTATCAGACCTGAAGAGATTCCAGTCCTTGTGACACTGCAAATCCCACAATCCTGCATTATTTAACAGCCAGTAAACTATCAAAAACCTTCCTGGAATCTTACCTGAGTATCTGGGAAAGATGACCTGTGTAAAAACCCATAATGCGTTTAAACAATAAAAAAAAAACAAACAAGGAAACAGATTGCTGAAGAGGAAACCTTCAAGGGCCTGGCTCTGATAGGCTTGTCAATATTAAGCAAAAATACATGCCTAAAGTATGAAAGAGGATGAAAACAAAGCCCTATTACCAAGTATAAAATATTTCCAGTTGGTTCAGATTGCCATCTTTTTACCTTGTCTTCCTTGAACATTTGTGCCTATTCTTAAAATATCTGTCTATCTACCCATCTATCTATCATGAAATAACAATGCAAAAATGTGATTTTTTCCTATGCCCACAAGGCTGGGAGGAAGCATGCCTGATGTCAGAAGGATGCAAAATTACAGGGAAAGAGCTCTCAAAAAACGAATCTGTCTCTTGTGTCTTGGGAGGAGTTTGATTTCTGTGACTATGGATTTTTTCTGGCTACTATTATTTTTTTGCCATGCCTGTGAAGGCTAAATGAATAATTATATTGCAAGAGTTCAGCCTAATATTTCCTTGCAAAGGAAGGTGTATACAAATTCATTTGTTACTCTTAAAATCTCTCCTTTTCCAGGTCATACAATTGAAAATGTGCTGGGGGTTTTTTATAGGGTTTTCATAATTTTGATGATGGCAAGACAAACAGCTTCATGATTTCCAAAGTAAGGATAGTTCAAGGTCTTTAAAAATCTGTGAAACTCTTTCACTGAATGCAACACGTCTCAAATGAGGACTCAATTTTCTGAAATATGAAACCCTTCCATATTTACATGCATTTGTCTAGGTCATATCTTTCCATCACTTTGAATTTCTCCCTGATTTCAAAATGTCCTGGCAGGGCTGTGTAGGTAAGAGGACATCGCAATCCTATGGATCCCATGGAATAACCATTCCTGTCGCTTCTATTATTTCCTAGAAATCATCTGAGATCTGCACATGGGGATTTCCTGCCTCCCCAGCCCATCACACGTACATGTGCACGCACACAAGCACAAGCACACACACAAAGGATTATTTTATGCTGACATTCAGCTGCCAGCTCATTTTATCCCGGTCTTTATAAAATAATATCCTAAGTAGCCTATTAGCTTTAAGGTCAAAGTCTTTGTCTATTTTCTAAATCTGTTCTCTCCTCCCCCTCCCTCCCCCCACTTCCTTTCCTTTCATTACCCTTTCCTATCAATTATCTCATCCCTGCCTGCTGCCCATCTGAGCGAGCCAGCAGGACCCCCTCAGTGCCCGCCAGATTGTCTTATTCAGCGAGCTCTCAGGTTGCTGCTGATTGCCGTCTTTATTCATTACCAAAACACTTGCTACACGGTGCTTGGGCCCTGGCAACCAAGCCCGACACGCTGCCAGCGAGAACGTAATTACTGCTGCACCACAAACAGAGAATGGAGTCTGCTGTGAGTTGTTAGAGGCAGGCGTGAGATAGACCTGGGCTATTTTCATGCGGCTGGAGCTGGCTCCTTGTTTGTCGGGCGGGCGGTGCGCGCTAACGATTGGCCTGATTCGCGATTTTGACAGGCTTTATCCGAGACAAAACGCATCTCTGAACAAACACAGCTCCGTCAAGGGCAGCAATTTACAGGTGTGGAATATGGGATGAGAGGAGCTTTCATCTACAGGTGTATGAAGTGTCCGCAGCCATTGGCGCTACTTGGATGTGGAAGGTGTGCTGGGAGCCTTCTCTGATCTGTGAGAGGCTACCTACAAGGGCAGAGTTCGTTTTCCTTATTTCTTTGCTGAACTAAAACAGTTATTAGACACTGTTAGGCAGCCTAAAGTCTCCCAAGTGATGATTCGCCTTCCCAAAGGAGCTGAATGTTTCTTTCAAATGATCTCAGGCACAGATTACCCTTTTCTCCCGTTGTGTGCAAATTGCACAAGTTCTTATTTTGTTCTCTGTATTTATTGCCTTCCTCTGTAAAAACCCATCTTAAAATTTCACTCTTCCATTGGGGAAGTAAAGCTGAGCAGTGCTGCTGTTTCTAAAAAATATTCATTAGGGGAAGATCATTCTAACATCAGCTGAAAGCTTCTGTGTGTCTTTTGCATCTGCTCTTCAAATCCTTAATCTTTAAAGTGCTCACAACGAGGAAAATGCCTTAATGCTAAGCAGCCTCTAGCAGATTTGAAAGTTAAATTCAAGCAGCATTTATCTCACCATCAATGGGAAGGATTTATCCTATTACCTATCACTGCCATTGACAAGAATAGGTCCTGTGTATCTCCAACACACAATGGGAAGCAGACCCATCTAAAACTTCTCATACAAGAAAAATCACCTTAGATCCAGACAGTATCAAACTGTATGACAGCAGTTATAGTGATAATACTGTATATCACATGGAGAATAATTGATAAAATGAAAGGAAGCCAAAGAGATAATTAAGAAAAAAAAGAAAAAAAAAGAAAAAAAAAGGAGAAACCTTTCATACCAAAGAGTTACGAAGACCTTGCCCCTGGATTTGTTTGCAGTGCTTTGCTTAAGGTTTAATTCTATTGATTACACATTCCATTTTCCAAAGTGCCATTTGCCTGAAGGAGCAGGTGGTGTTTGCTGTTTCCATTTAACTGATATATTAGCCATGTGGTGCACTGCATCAGTGGGCAGTATTAATCAATTTACGGCAAGATGACAGAGAGAATCACTCACAGCAAAATTGCAAGGGGGAAAAAAAGGACAAAAGCAGGAAAATAATGACCATTAATGGGGAACTTGAAAACAGAAAAAAAAAAAATCTGGGCTTTTAATACTTCTCTTTCATAACAAATGGAATTGGAAGAATTTAGGAGCAGCCAGTGTTTGAAAGGAGACAAATATCACTATGTTCAGTGCAGTACTTTCTGTAAGCACTTTGCTGTTTGGCATTGTGTGATGAATACACAGTCACAGACCTCGATACTTGCTGAGAAACTTAGATTTCCCTTCCTTAAATAAAAGCAAAATGCATCATACAAGATGGAAGCTAGTACAGCTCTTTTCTTGGAAGATCCATTAAGTTTCTATACATGAGAACCATTTCTGTGCTATTTTATTTATTATTTGAATAAAAATTTTCAATTAGTGAATTTAGTACGGAGATTTCTATGACACTGAGGTGTTTAGGTTCAAATCAGCTGGTTCCTTCTCTTTGTAAGATTTTTATTAACAAAAATTTAACCAAGTTGCACATTGTTTTGTAATCATTTTTGTTTAAAAACATATCTTGATTTAAATTCAGTGAGAAAATAGAGAAAGACACATGTGGAGGAGGGCAAGTGACTTCCTCTCTATCTGCAGTAAGGAAATTCATACCTTCCTTCAGGAATCACAGAAAAGGCACCAAACTTTAGATAAATAATTCTGCACTCCCAATTGCTTCCTCATCCACAAAATAAAGAATTGGCAGAGGATTTTTAGGCTTCCCAGGGGTGTCTCCATCAGGAACTTGGAGGGCCCTGCCTTTCCCAGTCACGTCAGTCACACCAGACGAGGAGCAGCACATTCCTCTGCCACAAATCTCAGTGGTCTTTCTCTCCCCCATCCAACATTTTCACCCTAAAAAACAGGGACCAGGCCCACCCTACAGCTGGGGGTTAATTTAGATGGTCCAGCAGAAATCCTCTGGTGAGCAGAAGTCGAGTTCAGGCTTCAAGGCCAGGCTGGACCAAGCCCTGAGAATCCTGATCCAGTGAGTGCCATCCCTGCCCATGGCAGGGGGCCTGGGACCAGCTGAGCTTTAAGGGCTCTTCCTACCCAAACCATTCCATTATTCTGTGATTCTATGAGCCACAGAAAAGAGCCAGGGTAGCTGAAGATTCCTTGAAGTCTGCAGAATCAAAGCATTCTACAAGAAACGCAAACCCTCACGTTAAATACCTAGCAACACAGTGACAAAGAGCTGAAAGGAATGTGAGCCCATGTGAAAGGAGAGACTCCATTTAGGAAAACTGTCAGATGTTCCTGAACGGCGTGTAATCCATCTCCTTTGTCTCCTCACACATGCTGTCTCCTATAAACTGACTTATCCCTAAGTATCTGATGCATTTTGTTGTTTAATATTCTATCCTTCCTTATTGTTATAAAGTATGATGATGCAGTGAAACTATGCTTCATAAATTAACAAATAATAATAAAACACTGCTTCAGGAGCTTGTCTAAATGATGTAATGTTATCATGAATCATAGCCTTAATGAGGATAAAGGAAATATTTTACAATGGAGTATCATATTGCAAAACTCAATGCAATGAAGTTATAACAGCTCTCAGTAGCACCACATCATTAAATAAATTTAGCAAACTTTTCAATTAGACACCATGTCCTGGATGTAATAAACCTGTGGAGAATTTGCTTTTGTATCTTTTGTGGTTTTTCTTTTTTGCATCTCTGGACAGAGAGTGAGCTTGAACATCTGAGCAGGTTTACAGGGTCTAAGTGAAGATGACAATAATGTGAAAAGCAGAACTGGGAAAATCACTTTAAAACATTAAGTGAAATTGTACATGGGCTAATTTACAGACATGGGACTCTTAAGGGAAATTTCTTTTATCCTCCTGAGCTACTTCATAGCAAAACATTATCAGGAAACCATTTCAAAAAATCATGCCAGCTTAAGGAATTGCCACAATTAATGAATCTCATGGACCTATCTTCCCCATTGTTCTTTCCTTAACAATGTCTAATAGCTTGTATTTCGGAAGAAAATGTGAAAAAGCCCCACAGCCTTGTTGCACACAGCTGTAAGGTTACTCCCTTTGGTCTCCTTGCAATTGCTAAAATGAAATAATTTAATTCTGAAGCATATGCTTTAATATTATGGGAAACTTGTTAGGCAATTAGAACTCTAGCTTTTCTTTATAAGCATTCAAGGAGCTGATCTTTGGGGAATGTTTCTATATTTTTGGTCTCTGTTGCACCTGGTGTCTGAGAGTCTCACAGTGAATTTTTTCATGGTGCTACTCCAGTAGCAGGCACTATTCTTGCCACCCTGTGGATAACCATTGTTTTTCAAAAATTTTTGTCTGTTTGCTGTGATTTTTGTTGCAATGGACTATGTAAAGACACTGTATAGCAGCTGCTGAGTGTTCCATCACCTTTGGCAAGCTTTGCAGCTCTCACTTATCCAGGCACACCCAGAATATGAGATGCTAATTAGTTCAGGAGATGCAGTGTGTCCACACACCAGTGGGAAGGACTACTCACATCTCTGCCCACCAAAACAGAAGACATGGAAATAGAGCTGTGAATTTCTATTTGCGATTTCTGCTTTAGTATTCTCACTCAGTGCTTTCTGCTCAAACATGAAGATGTTTTTAGTGATGCTGTAACTGCAATAGACTACCACAAGTCACAATACAGGAGCAAGGGCCTTAACAGCTCTACACTAATATTCTCATTGTATTTTTTTTTTTGTTTCACACACCCAAACACATAGTTCTGGTGTCAGGTTGTTTATCTGCTGTTGTGAAGGGACTCACAGAATAATGCTGCTCACGCTTCCTGAGAGAAGGGAAAGATGCCTTAGGAGCTGCAAGTGCCTTCATCTCTGTAAGAGGAGTCGTGGGACAGCAGAGTGACCTTCCCTGGCAATAGGAATGATGCCATTCACGACTGCAATCCTGGAGCACATTCCCAATGCACTGCAGAGCACCTCACAGCACTGCTCTTTACCTCCATCAGCACCACAACCTTCCAAGAGTGGCGTGATTACAGCCCTGAGCCCATTCCTCTCCTTGTCTCCTAAGGAAGACAAGCAATTTATTTTCTCCTCTGCAGCAGTGCCCTCCTTCCTGGCCTGGCACATCACTCTGAGTCACTTGGTGTGATGTAAGGGCGGGCAGAGACTGGCCCTCATCAGCAATTCTGCACAGTTGTGCCCATGTAGAATAAAAGCAGTCTTCTCCACACCAGGCTGCTTATTAAACAGCTCTTAATGGTCTGTGAGACCTTCCCTCTGCCTCCAAAAATGTACATTGCTTTATGGGACTTGTGGGAACTACAGGCTGACTACGTAGAACTAGGAAAGGATGAATTCTAATTAAGAGATAATGTCAGTGGAATAGAACTTTGTCACAGGATAATGATCCCCTGCTGTTAGATAAATATGGAAGCAAAACTTAGGCAGTTTTTGAAAATAAACAGTGAGGTGATGCCAAGATGTTTATATTCAGAAAGGGAAACATTTATCCCTCTGCAGTATTTCTATTTCATGGGGTTTTTTAATTAAACAAAACCAATCCTTCCCTCCCACCCAACAGAAAACATCTTCATTAATGACCTTGGCCTTGCAAACCATCAAGAACATGCAGTCCTCACTGACACCCAAGGGAGGCGGAAGGCAGCACTGACAGGTTCACCTTAGGGAAGTAATAGAGTTTTGAGAATGTCATCAATAAAGCTTAGCAACGATTAGTAATATTTTTCCACTTATTAATACTCAAATTACTAGCTATAATGAGCCAAACTACCTTCTGGCAAAACTCCTTTTTGTCAATGGATGCACGCCAGCAGGCAATTTGGTTCAGTGTTTTACATTTACTGTATATGTATTCAGTGGGCAAATTTTGATCTGTTACCTGTTTATATTTGGAACACATCAACAAAAGTCAGTCGAATTACAAAGTGAAAACTGTGTAAAATCTGCTTATTAATGTTTTCACACTGTATTTCTTTAATTTACAATTTCTTAGGGACTGGGAAGAAAATAGAGCATGCAAAATATAGTGACTTATCAAAATCTGAAGGGAAAAAGCTGCACAAGTCAAACTGTATGGCAGTGACTTTGTTTGCTATGTCTGCCAGAAATAGTTCTCTTCCTCCAATGGAACTGGAAGCCTCATGAAAATCAGTGAGTTACAAACGTGTGGGGAGAAAACCTGGCTGCTGCTTCAGGCTGCAGAAAAGGGGATCAGAAACACCAGGCTTGGAAGTTCCAGTAACCAAGCACAGGCTCTGGTTTTTACCCTCTATTTAAGGGAAAAACCTTGTTCTCACCCTGATTTCTGGTTTCTAGTGAATCTAGGAAGGGGCACAATGATAGTCCCAAGTCCTTGGATATCTTTGGGCTACATCCCACAAATGGATGTCAGCCCTGCCCCAGTGCTGATGCCAGCTCTGGAGTGGCTTCTTCACTACCCTCACCAAGAAGGAAGAGGGAAATTTTTGAAGGAGGAAATTTTTGAAGGATGCCACAGAGGCATCAATGTGCCAGCAAGAAAGAAGCAGCACAGACGTGTCATCAATTGGAACTTGTCTCACATGACAGAACCCATGCCACAAAGATTCAGCTGCTTCCCTACGCAATTTAGGCTCCGTTCTATCCCAAGTTGCAGATTTTGTCAACTGACAAAAAAGCATCACACAGATATTTCAGCAAGAATGAGCATAGTTTTAGTTAAATTGATTAAATGAATCTGGTACACCTCTCCATTGTTTTTCAGTTCTGTTATTTTCATAATATGGTATTCAGCTGTCAGGAATTACAATTAGGAAATTTCAGTGGCTTGTGGTTGTTTTGGGTCTTTTTTTTTTTTTCTAGATGAGCAAGTATAAAATAAAATCAATTAAAAAGCAGGAATGCAATTTCTAGTGGCACTTTGCAATGACTGATTAATATATTTTGAACATTTTTCCACCATAAATCTGCTTGAGTTGATTCTCTTCCCTAGAAAACTATTTAAAAATGAATCAACTTGTCAACATTTTGTTTATTCTTAAATAGCATCATCGTTGTTGTTGTTGTTGTTATTAGTGGAGAATAACTTTGTTTTTTGCCATCCAGAGGATTCCAGGAGCTCTGGCTCCCTGCATGGCCCAACTATTTGATATTCAGGATGTTTTGCCCCTTCTTCCATTGCTATGACAAGGTTACACAAAGTCTGCAGCTCTGTGAAAACAGGTTCCTCTGGAAGCTGAAACTCTGACAGACTTCGTACACAGCAAGGCACCCGTGACATCCTGGCGTCTGCCAGCTCCATTCTTGCTTGATTAGCTCTTGGTTACCTCAGTGATAATGTCTGGAGGCACTGATTAATGCACAATAATGGTACATCTCACTGGAAAGATAAGCTTATAGAAGATCAATTAAACAGTGGCAATTTCACAGGCTACAAGCTGGAAGAATGGTACCTGCAGCCTTTTCTGTTTTTTTAAACATTCTCTTTTGCTTGCTCTAGAATTTTCATTTAAAACACTGACTATCATAGGGGGGGGGAAAAGAAATACCCTGAAAATGAAAGGTGATGGGACCCATTAAAATTACAAGGGAAAATGAATATGAATCAAGGCCCCTGAACATTCCTTCAGCTGTCAGAAGGTTACAAATTCTGCTTTGATGATAAGACAAGAAGTTTTTTCAAATGCAAACTTGCCATAAATGGTACATAGGAGAATGCCATTGTTTCATGCAATTACATTGTTGCCTGGGCAACCATGTACAAAAGTTAATGTAAGTACAGGTTTAAAGATGAAGTATCTCCTGAATTGGAATAAAACCCCATTTAATAGTAGAGATGATCCACAGGAAAAAAAATGACCTGAATGTAACTATAAAAAGACCTCTTCTTGAGAAGGAGTATAAATTAAAGGTTATCTTCCTCCTTCAGTTTTTACTCAGTCATTTTAATAATAATAATAAAAGCAGAAATTTTCAGGTACTGTATCATAAATAGATATAACAATGAAAACTGAAAGAACATGAATATTATCTTCCTATCAGTAAACTTTAGAGAGATCCATCCACAAAATAACAAAAATCTCACAAGACAGTTTTTCTCATAAGGGCATTTAGCACAGACAACAAATTATTTTGCCCTAGAAAACAGTACTATGGGAAAGTATTTTATTGAAATGCATCCAGAGATTGTTCTTGCAATAATTACATTTAATGCAGATGGGAAGGGAGAAAGCCCATATTGTACTGGACAGTCAGTTTTATTATTGGGATGACTACACTTCTTCCTTTCATCAGGCTGGATTTAATGGCAGAATTATGGCCCATTATGTCTATTGCAATGACTCCTCCGGAAGAGGGTGGCCAAAGATATATATTTGAATGTGGAACTAAAACACACTGCTGAATGTATTCTTTGGGGTATTTTGCCTCTCTGGTCACAAGCCAAAGTGGAGAAGCATCCAGAAATCATGACAGACAGAGGCCATGAAACAGCAAAAGAGCAGGAATTAAGAAAGACAAGATCTCCTTTGTTATGCAGTCATGGGTTTGGGGGTTTTGTAATCAAAATACAATCTGCAAGGCATCCTGCATTTACACCCCTATTTATAATGACAGCAACTGCCTCTGCCTGTCAAATCAAAAGGAATACCTTTCTCAATTTGCAGGGAAGATTAAAAATACTCTTCTTTCTCTTCTTCACACATATAGGTATTATTTTTGAAGTAAAGATAAACTCTTGTGCAGCCTTTGTCACTATAAAAAAAAACCCAAAGATGTGTCCTGTATTTAGAAAGGACAAAACACAAGAAAACTTATTCAAAGGAACAATGCTGTACTACTGCAGACACAGAGCAGCTGACCTAGCAGGTCTTTTCCATCTCTTTTTCTTTGACTCTGTGAGAAATGGTACAAATGCATAATAAAGTCTAACACATATTCACTAAGACACTGAGGAACTGAAATACATAATAGAATAACACAATTTTCCCTGCTAGGAAATAGTAACTGTGTTTTGCTGAAAACGTCAGGTAGGAAGAAAAGAGATTTCTGGCCGATGTTGAAAGAAAAACCTCTTTGTGTTAATCCAGTTGGGCATGATTTTCACAAGTGCAGAACACTTAAAACTCCACTTGAAGTCAATAGAAGCTGCAAGTGCTCAGCACTTCTCAAAATCAAGCCCCTCGGGAACTGGTGAAGAACAAAGAGCAAGGAACTTGTGCCTCAGATAAACTGACTGTCAAAATTTGTAGAGCTGCCATCATCTTCTCATTTAAACATGTTCTTAACACCTTCCTCTGCCTCTGAGTGATAGCTACAAGTCACTCCAATCTGGCACTGGTTAGGAAAGCAGCAAGATAAGATTTCTGCATTTATGCTAATGCATTTGATTTGGAATTATCATCTTGCCCGTGGAACTCCGCAGCTGTACTTTTTAATGTATTTAACACATTTGTGATGTTTCCTAACCAGGTTGGAGTTATTAGAACAGATACCTTCATAAAACATCAATTAGATGTAATCAGTTCTCTCTCTCTTTTTTTTTTTAATGCATTATTGTGGATCTCTCCAAAGCTGGAAGACCAAAAAATCAACAAATTATCCAGCTTCAGCACAATAATTATCAACCTGAGCTTGTAGAAATTACAAGATTATTAAATTGACATTACAAACCATGGGTAATTGAAAGGCATCAGTCTTTGGGTGACTGTCAGATTAGGGTTATAAATCAACACTTAAGAACAAAAAAGGAATTGGCTATTGAGTCATTTTCTTAAAGATGTAGACAACTCCTGCAACTGTAGTTTGTTTCTGAGGAAATAGGAGAACTTAAAATATCATCTCAGTTTGATAAAGAAAGAAGATCTTATTGGAATTCTTATGAAGAAATGTCTTGTTATGACTCATAAAATACTAAGAGCATGAATAATACTTTGCGTTGTTTTAGAGCCTTCTATCTCAGAAGCTGAAAGTAACTTTATAAAAATTAATGGATTAATCTTGACAATTCACCTTTGAGGTGCACCATTATCTTTGTTTTACAGATATTAAACTAAAGGCAAACAGATTCTACACATCTTGCTAGATTAACCCTTGGAGCAAGCATTAAATACAGTCTTTGCAGGAAAGGCTGGCCTTCTGTGGAAGCAAGACAGAATTATCAGTTCATCTGTTGGTATAATCCAGATCATACAAAATTGCTTTTGAACCTGATGGTCAGTGACATTTGCAAGAGCTGAAGTCTCAATAATTGGTAATTTCCTCCTGAAGTCTGGAGGCGAGCAAAGGCAATGATCCAACATAGTGTCCCTCTGGCATCAAGGTCTACATTTTCCAGACCTTTTATTTGGCAACAACACCTGATAGCCAACATGAACATAAAACTCAAGACAAGCCATGGTTTGTCTTCGCCCAGAGTACCTCCTGGAGCACATCTTGAGAAGAGGGGATGACATGGGGTTATCATGTTGGGTCTAAGGGATACACAAAACGGATCTGTGGGATACCAGGGTTAAATAGTTCTGCTAAAAGAATATCTATGTGTGCTTAGTTAAAACAAAAAATTTATTTCAGAAACCAGCCCCTTTAGGAAAAAAAAAATCAAATACCTGAGTGCTAAAATACATATTTCAATATCTATCCTTCATTTTTGCCTAATGACATATGCTTGGATAACCACCAAACCAGAGTGCTTTGGAAAAGATCATAATCTGTCTGAAATGGAAGAGCTGTCACACTGAGATAAGCTCAATGACTAAAAATTTGTTTTACTAAAAATTGCTATCTGGAAATTCTTTCTGTAGCAAGGTAAACAGTTCCAGCTAACCTACTTTCTACAGAGTCAAAGGAAATATTTTCAAAGGATACCAGAAGTTCACATACCAAAACGCATATGAATTTCTCTGTGCTTGCTTATATACTTGTGTTTGTCATGACTGGGCACCTATCACAGTGCCAGCTTAACAGAAGTGAAAGTCAAAATCATTTATGTGTGTGTTCCCGTGCATAGCTGCAATAATACTTCACTGGATGACTGAAGGCATAAATGCAGTGGCACAGCAATGTGAATGGGTGAGTTTCAAACTGATGAAAACTGTTTTTGAGATGCATACCCTGGGTATGGGCCAGAATTACATGGTTTATTAAGACCCTTGGGTTCAGCCAGGACAGATCTTACTGACCACAGCAAATTCTGGGAGTGTTCTGTTAGTGGTGTATTATTCATGTAGTGCTACATAAAATTAACACAACAGTGAGGAAACATTGGCTACAGTCCCAGTAATAAAGCTCTCACCTAATATGAGTGCCATTATTAATGAGGAGAAATAAATTATGTGCTTTACCTCTTCCATGAAGTCCCCCAATGCAACATGGGCTCTTTTACACCTTGTATAGATTTTGAAGACTGGTGTAAAAGTCATATGGATTTCTTTGAAAGATAAAAGGTTTTTATGTATGAGGTATGGAAGACCACGTAGTTCAGTTCACCTCATCTGCAGAGCTCTAGTGATAATATATAAATCATCGTGCCACCAGGGCTAGGTAACTTTGAAGGATCTCTACATTTGAAGCTCTCCTAATCTCAGATCTGATTCTCTTTATCTCTTCAATCAGAAGATGAGGCAATATGTTAGAGAGCGAGGTGGAAGCATAGCTGATGAGTTCCCCATTTAACAACGACTCAGGCTAAAAAGAAGAAATTTCCAGGACTTCAGAACTGTCCCAAGGTCAGCTGCCTTCCCTCATACTCATTTTGGAAGCAGTTAAGTGGAAGATTGGTTTATAGGCATGGCTTTGGAGGATGTCTCCAGTACAGGAAGTTTACACAGGACCACAAGTTTGGCTCATTGCACAAGGTGATGCCGTGGGGAAGAAGAGCATCTTCCCTGAGCTTTGGATCCTCCCAGTTTGTGAACACACCAGCTCAGCACACCAGGGGAGAGCAGCACAGTTGACAGGCCCATTCGATTTCAATTAGCATTTCAGCTTCAGTTGACAAGTCAGAAAGACAGAGTAGGGGAAAGCCGAATGCGAGACAGTGAAACGTGGCGCAGAAATTCAGCAGACAGGGAAATGATGCAAAGGCTGCTTGATTTGCAAATTGACTCATGCAGCAAAATCAGTTTCCTTATCATTATTTTACAAGACAGAAAATTAAGGGGCGGGGGGCAGATATATAACTACATTAAATTATTTAAATCTCAAAGAAAATATCTGGAGAATGTGAATGGTTCATCCACTTAAAAATGCTGTAGAAGTAACAGGCAGGGGGAGCTCCTCTACTGGTCACAGGTGAAAATAAAACCAGAAGGTCCAGGAGCTGCTGCCATCACTGAGCTGAGGCAAAACTGGTCACCTTCTAAATAAAGGGTCTGACATAGCTACCAAAAATTCAAGCCTATGGGATTTCCCATGAGTTACAAGATGAGTGGACAGAAAAGTCAGGATCTATTACAACTGGCATTTTTGGCGAAAATGAGCTACACTTCAGATCTATTTTCCCTCAGGGTTTTGAAGAAGGGGGACAGATGGTTGGATAATTTATACCATTTGGCATGAGGTTACATTTGTTAAAAAAAAAAGAGAAGAGAAAATAAAGGAAACCGAGAGAGACAGAGAGGCATGAGCTATACATAACTGAGCAGAGAGGCAATCACTAGACACAGATTTGCTCAGGCAACACCACCAGTATGTGTCGCTAAATATTATCATGGCAATTTTAAATGAAAGATAGGGATTGGTGACTCTACTGAGGAGAAATTAGAGTGGACAATACGAACATTCATTTTCTAAACACCCCCATCTGAGGATCTCAGAAAGCTGTTGCATCCATTTGTTTACATTAATACATGATCATGCTTTTCGCTTCATATTCTTGCTCATCACAAGGTATCAGGTTTCAGTGGTTCATCTCTTCCAGACTTCAGTTTGCAGCAAATTCTACCATTTTCCTTGTCCAGCAACAAACAGGTAAAGTTCTAGTTAATACTAGATCAATTCTAGGAGTGATCATATAAAAAAAAAATTCAAATGTGATGGCCAATTGCAGTATAATTAACTTCAGAGCACATAAAAGTGGAGATGAACTCAATGGAGTAGTAAAGGCTATGCATTCCCAAATTGAGAAATAACAAATCATCTACAGGGCACTGCAAAGGGAAAGACAGCAAACTGAAGATCGTTTTTAGCCTGGCATCCTGAAGAAGTACATTTATGTAAAAATCCCTGTTAATCTGTCAGTCTTCTCTATCATTACTGCACCCACTAGCCAATTTTCACTAAATCTCTCAAAGACATCTGATTGATATACTGATATTCAGTGGTTTGGGCACTGGAATGGGTTGCCCAGGGAAGCTGGGGATGCTGCACCCCTGGAAATGTCCAAGGCCAGGTTGGATGGAGCTTTGAGCAAACTGGTCTAGTGGAAGGTGTCTTGGCCCATGGCAGGGCTTGAAACACGGTGATCTTTAAAATCCCTTCCAACCCAAACCACTCTGTGACTTTGATTCTATGATATTGCAGTTAAGTTATACAGGGGTAAATAAAGGAGAGACACGCAAACTAGATGCACAGCTGAGGAAAAACTCACAGCCTAAACTTCATGGTGTGTTACACAGGGCAGCTGCCATGCAGAGCAGTGCCACAGGGAGCCTGTGTAAACTGTCCACTGCTTCCATATTTATCTGCAAAATAAACCCAAACCAACAAATTTTCCCAAGCCCCTCTGGCTGGTGTGACACTCACCTCAGCAGCTTCAATTTCCAACCCCAGCACTGCTCAGTGGCTAACATTTACTCTCTCAAATGTGTTTCTCAAACATCCACCTCGCGAAGGTCTTGGAAAAAGCCAAAGCAATCAGAATACGTAAGGAGAGCTGTGTCAAATCTAAAGCTGTAAATATTAAAAAGCCATTGCATGAATATTGCAAAGCTAAATGCTGCATGTTGGCAGAAAGCCCACAGTTGCCAGTGACCTTCTTTGGGAAGGGAAGGCCAACCTCCAAACAGCCGTATGGGGGTTGCCTGTGTTTGTGTTTATTGTGCATATAAATACACGCTGATCTGTTGACCAAGTTTGCGGGACATTTACAGTAGTTATTAAACTCAATCTGTATTGTTTCAACCTTTCCAGAGCTCTGACAATGTTTGTACAATAAATGCTGTCATCTACGAAAGAAATTAGGGGGAAAAAACCAAAAGGAAAACACGACAGTATGGGACAGCGAGGCTGTCACACCCTTGGTGGCTTCCCAGGTGGTGACAGGAGAGGCTGAGACCAACACGGGTATCCAGTGCTGCAGCCTCAGGAGACTCCACCTCCTCAAAGCTGAAGCAGAAAGCAGCAGCTCTGTCCTCCTGCTGTGGAGGCAGCTGTGGCTGTACAGACTCTGCTGCATTTGCACCAAAAATCTGTCTTACACTTGGTGCAGACTGGGAGAGGTGCAGTAAGAGCCAAGGTGATGGACCTTTGGAAATGTTTAAAAATAAATGTTCAAAAATTTACAGTGTCTGCACCATGGCCAGGCAGCCTTGCTTTGTTCCTTGGACTTGGCATTTGGTGTGAAACCATCTCTGTCAGAATTAAAAATCCAGACAAACCCCGCCCCAATGAATCTGAACTTGCTCCAGTGGAAAAAAAATCAGACCAAGATTTGAAAATCCCTATCCATCTTCACAGGGGGAAAGAAATCACAGAAGATGATCTTTTAACAGAGGAAGGGTTGGTGAACACCTTAGACACATCTCTGGCACTAAGGTTTTTATTCACTGGGCTTTTAATTTGTTTTCACAGTGGTTTGAACAAATTGAATTTGTTAATTAAAGCGGTAAAATGAAATGCTGAACATTATTGACTAGATGCTAATTACATTAGAAGAGATATCGGGGGAGGGAGGAGTCCTTGTTTTCAATAGCCAGGACAAATCATATTAAGAGAGACAAGTGATCAGTCTGAGCCTAAATTCTTCAGGGAAAAAACTGTTTACATGTTGTGGTTTAATGTTTATCATTCATGATCTTCAATTGGCAATACCAATAGAAACATGATTACTGCAGCTTGCTATTGTACCTCTTTTCAAATTTCACTCTAGTTTATAACATTCACTAAGCAGAGGTCATTACCCAATTAAATGCAGTGATGCTCACTGTGCTAATCAGGAAGGACATTATTTTAAAGTTGGCCTCATGAAAATGCAAACAGTTCACATTCCATGTCTGAAAAGCCCTTTGAGTGTTCAAGCTGTAACTTTTAGTATTAAAAAAATTAATATCAAGTTGATTGTTTTGTTTCTTCATACTCCCTTTCATTTAATGACCTTAATTCCCATATTAGCATATTATTTTCAGCAAAATTTTAATTTTACCCTTCATCTGTTTGCATGGGAATGGCTGGAATTTGGTATTACTTTCTTCAGTGTAATTTAATGTAAATCTAAACCATAGTCCTTCCTGTTAATGACCACTCCACAATTTCAGTTATGGGGGTACCCAGCGCCAACCCTGTGAATTACAACAAGCTTCCACCACACAACTGCAATCACTGTCTTCAAAAAACTCGCTGTAAAATCCCACTGCCGTGAAAATGCCAAGAGATTTTGGTTCCTGAGGCACCTAAATGTCTGAAAATAGAACTGAGCCCCTAGATTACTTAATTGATAATTAATATTGTACTCTTCATGCAGAAGCTCCTTTCCAGATTGGGGCTATAGATACCAACATGTATGATCAAAGTGCAATCCAGCTTAAGCCCTCAGGGTTATATTGACTTTGCAGTGTGAACAGGTGCAATAAAGATTACCAGAAGCTTTCTGTGTCACTACCATCCAGTGGCTCAGAATCCAGAGAGAGGGGATTTGCTGAGTAAGAGGAACCATTTTTAGAGTGACAGTTTTCTTCCTCTCTGTTGTACTCATAACCAATGACCCTTTTTTCAAACACCGCCAGGACACTTAGGGCTTTACAAAAACACAAGGAGACTTTTAGAAAGAATTTAGAAGCCATTTGGTTCTAAAAGGCATCAAGCCTCTGCTGCTCATAAATACACTGTAAACAATAGATGAAGCTGCATTATAAAGAAACAAAGAACAATTGTAGCACAGAGAATCAGTTTTAAACCTTGCTGGGCAGAGGGAATAAACATTGTTCTTCCTTTAGAGTCACAGCAGAGAAGTGGCAATAAAATGATAAAAGACTGATTAATGCAAATGAAATAAACTGAAGCATCAATTTCTATGTCTAAGAAACAGGAGCAGAGCAAAAAAACCTGAACTGCAACCACAAGGAACAGCAAAAGCAGCTGCAAAGCAGGGCACAACCACCTGCATTAGCTTAAGCAATGAGTGCAATAAAGCCCCAAGCACAGGAAGGTGATAAATTAAAGGTTCTCAGCTCTGGCATGTTGAGAGTGCCTTAACAGGGACAAAGAGAAAACAAACAAATACTCTTCCTGTTAGCTTTAAGAGCATGTACTTTGTCCTGCTTTCCAGTATGTACAAACAATGCAGAGAATGGCCTAAATGACACATTTCAATTTTCTTTCTTTTGGGAAGTTAATTGCCTGACAGCAACACAACCTTGTTGGGCTCAGTAGGGACCCAAACACTCGCCCCATGTGTAGCTGTATCCATTCAGGCAGGCTCATTGAATTTGTGGGTTTGCACAATGGACCCTTTGAGCATGGTCAGTGCAAAGGAGAGTGGTGGTCCTGGGAATGGTGGTGCTCCAAAGCCTCTTCAGCCTGGAAACAAAGCCAGAATAACCACTGCACACACATAGGGAATGACCCCATGTGTGGCCAGTAGGTCTGACAGACTCAGTAGAGACTCAAGATGCATAAGAAAGGACTTATGATACATAAATAAGTCATAAATTGATGCTGATTTTCACAATAGTTCTATCTATTTAGAAAAACAGATCCCTCCAATAATAGTCCAGGAATCTTGTCTCACACATCTTTTTATAAAGAACATGGGATGTGACCTTATAATATGTAAAAACCAGGTACAATACACAGAGCTGACAGGCGCAGCACTGGCTGATGGGTCTGCAGAGACTCCTTCAAGGTACAGATGTGCAGCCTGCACCTCTGGGAACCCTTCTCTTCAGATGACACCAGCTTCAAATAGAACCAGGCACTTATTCTCTGCTTATTCCTCTTTGAAGTTCTTAAAGAGAGCAGAACAACAGTTAAGAGCCTGATCCTTCCTACCTAATCCCATTCTGGGCTTTCCCTGAGCGTGCCTGAGTTGTTTGGGACTTGAAACAAATAAAATCTGGTTCTGTGTCTATCTAATAGCAAATCTGTTGAAAGATTACTCTCCAATAATCCAGACTTAATCCAATCTACCCCTGCCCTTTGCTAGTTCTGACTTTTTATTGATATATGCTTGATTTACACTCTGAACTGTGAGTGGCTTGGGTATTGAGTTTGTTGAAGAGTCTCCTGAACAAGTTTCCTTGAACATTTTTGAATGGAGTGTATATAACACAAAGTTTAAGCTTGAGCCAAATTCTTGGCCAAAGACATGGAAGAGAGAAAAAAACCCCAGAAACTTGAAGTAAAATATATGGAAATGCCACAGTGGAAGTTATTACCACTAACACTTCTGAGCTGCTGCTGTGTCGATGAGTGTCGGTCTGTTGCTCAACAAAAAGATTTTGCTCTATGTTTGCATGGAAGAAGTAATAAATTTATTACAATCAGTAAGCAAAATCCAAAAAGATTGGACATCTGCCTTGGAATCTGCTCGCTATACAGAAAACTGTTTAATATTGGCAAAGAAACAAATCTGAGAAGTGCACAGGACCTAATTAAAGGAGACGTGCTTAGAAAACAGAAACTAAAATACAGGCAACTGCTTTTGGACTAGAGATGAACTACGAAGAGAGAGTATGAGTTTTAAGGTGTTTATTTATTAAGGTTGTCAGGCAGGCTACTTGTTAGAACTCTGTGGGTACCAGCACAGCACCAGGTAATGCTGCTGGTCTCTGACACTGCCCTCGATGGCTCTGTGTGTGTCTGAAAGGTTCACTTTACAAACTCTTCATGGAGGTCTGAGCATACCCTGCTCCACCAGAAATACCCACTACAGAGAGAAGTTTAAATTGATCGCCTTCAATACAGCTGAGGAGAAATGCACAGAACAGACCTGCCATGAATTTACTATTACGATGTTTTATTGATTAAAAATAAATGACCGATATGGCAAGTCTCTGTCTGCACATTTGTTACCTTATCCATTTCAACTAGTGCTCAAAAAAGAAAAGTAGCTTTGCTGCAGGGCCCCTCCATTTCATTCATGTTCTGGCTTAAAGAATTTCATCCTCGTCACCAGAGGGATATTCCCTTTTCTTTTTTTTTTTTCATTCATCTGGGAATTTTATTATCCTTTCTTTGGCTTAACCAGTTCAATTCATATTTTGACATAATGAGAGGAAGAATTTCACCTTTTCCTTGTGATGGAAAATCAGTTCTTGAAACTTCAAATGTAATGTCACCATTGCCTTTACTGAGCCACTGGACCTCAGGACTGAGTTCTGCAGGACACAGACATGGACAGTCAGAGAATTCTGGGCAACATTACCCTCTGGAGCTGTCTCTGTTTTCAGAATTGTGTCTGGATTCCAAAGATCAAAACTTTGCTTTCTACTTGCCTTCCACCTGCATTTCAGAAAAGCAAGGATTCTAACTTCACAAGAACTGCTTGTTAGATAGTGCTCCTGGCTCTTGGGAAACTTTCAGAAGCTACAAGTGGCTCAGAGGAATCTAAAATTAAAGGATGACCTTAGTGACCTTCATCATGAAAGTATGTGCCAGCTAGCAATAATCTGGTTCATATTTTGGGAAGTCAGTAAAACATCACCAAGGAGAAAAGTTTTAAAAATGAATGTAAAAAGCCAAGGGTATTGAAATTAGCACCAATTTTGGACAGCAATTTAAATTTCCATTTCCAGTAATTCCTAAGTGTGGTCAATGAACATGAAGAATTTCAGTACATTTCCTCCGGAACAGATTAATGCTGCAATCAAAAGCAATAAACTAAAACACAAAATATAATTGAAAAAGTGGGAACTGGAAGTCCTTGGTCAGGCTAATGGACGTAAGAACTGAAGCAATTTGTGAGCTCTTGTTGCTCCCTCTGAGCTGCTCCATTCCACTCTGGTAATGAGACAGTGCCATAAAGTTTGTCTCTGGAGTGTTAGAAAAAAGCCAACAGAGTCAAAAAGTATCTCACCTCTGAAAAAATTGTCTCCAGATTTGTCTTAGAAGCAGAAGAAATTCATATTGCAGTGGTTTGAAGTAAGCCTATTGCGTGTTTAGACTTATTTAGATCTGCATCTGTACTGAAGGTGTTACCAAACCTCTGACTTTGCTACAGAGACACATCACACTCTTGTGCCACAAATGCAGCTATCTACACAAAACCTGAGCCGTGTTCTACCTAAAATATTCCAAATCAGACAGGCTATGAATGCCCCTGTACACTCTTCATGCTGATATCCAGGATATCCCAAACATGGGGGCCATCCCAGCACCACAGGAGATGACACAGTGAACTAAACACTACAAGAGGTAATCATGGCACAGTCCATTACCAGCAGCACTGCACACCTGTTACCAGTAATGACACCCATCACACAGCTCTGGAGCTGGATGATTTAAAGAAGAGGACTCTGGACCCTGAATTTCTTTGTTTTGCCATTCACGTGCCATGGAGCCTCAGATTTTTTTTTTCAGAGCTGATGTTATGTCAATGCACTCATTACAGTTTAGCTGAGGTCTGTGTATTGTTCTTCATATATATTCACAGCATACAGTAAACTCTAATAGCTCCTTTGGAGCTTTAACACTGTATGCTGTAAATGGTTATTAACAATAGTATTCATTCATTTACATGTAATGGATTCATAATAGGAAAAGTGGAGTGAAAATCTTATGCTGTAATATAAAAAGTAGATACTGCATAAAGGCAGCATTTTAATACTCAATACTCTGACTGCTTTAATTATTTTTTAAATATCAATAGGTCCTGCTTCAGTAGCTTGTAAAATTACACAAACCAAAGCAGCCCTTGAGTCAAAGGAGCACAATGAATAGTGTGCACAAAGCCAGAGATCTCCACAGGCCCAGGTCTTCCCTCAGACCTGCCCATGGTGGGAATGGGAATCTGTCCACATAAGGATCTCTGCTCATGAATGGGTACCAGGATGCAGATGATCCCATCCCTGCAGTGCCCAACACTGAGTGTTTATCCTCCAGGCACTCACAGGTGCTCCAGGAAGTTGCAATCCGTGTGCTGAAAGGCAGAGGAGGAAAAGAAGAAAACTACCAGGCAGAAATTTATATACTTTTCAAAATCTATGGGGAGGTCTTATAACCTCCATCTGATCACCTTTAACATCACGTCCCTTAACCACTAAAATTCCTCTGGAAGGGAAATTGAAGCTGACGTAAAAGACCAAAATGGCTTAATGGAACTGAGAAATGAAGTCCTACATTTCTGAGGAGTGCTTCCATAGAGGAGCAAATCCTAATTCCTCCAAATAGGAAAATCCCCAAAAGACCTCCTCACTGACAACTGTCCGTTTCAGCCCCAGTGTACTTCAGCAGAACCTTGTTTTTTCTATTGCTTCAAACAAAAATACCAGCACATAAGTCAAATGGATCCAATTTACAACAGACAAAGGCACTCCACAGAAAATGTGTGAGGCATTCACTCCCCACAGCCACAGTGGCAAACATCTGATGGAACCTTACAGATGCAGCTCACCACTGATGCAGAGAAAGGGGCAGAGAGAAAGCAGCGGCTCTGGGGCCCTTCCTAATAAAGTGAAGAAGAAATAGTCTTTCTTTGCAGGTTATTTTAGGGTTTCTCTCAGTTTAAACCCAGCTGAAGCTAACCAAAGGAACAGATTTGAAAACTGAGTTACTAGCAAACCATGAACACACTATGAAGACTGACACCACTGTGAGAAAGCAGTTGAGCTTCCTGCATAGGTTTGCTCAAGTCATGTTTTATTTATCTAAGAGTTTAGTACAGTTGGGAATGTATTTTCTGTGGATTTTTTTTCCCCCTAGAACTTGAGATGGCTTCTCTCAGCACTGTCTGAGATGGTAGACTAATGTAAGAATATCAGGTCTCATTATATCAGCTTAATAATTGGTTTCTTTAGTCATCCAGAAATCTAATGGAAACTGTAAACATCAATACAAATTTAGCTTTAGTTGGTATCCTCTGAATAGCACTAATTTCGCCATTAGTTAGATTGCCTCGTAGCATAAATGCAATGCCTTTCTTCTCAAGCAGTAAGATGAAACAGAAGAGTGAAAACATACATGTATTCATGATAGTGAGCACCACATACGCCATGAAAGGGGTTTTTTGGGATCTGAGAAGATTCATTTACAGCATAAAGGATGTTGAAGCTTCTGTCTAGCATAGACATAGGAAATGAAATAAATTTTTAAAGGATTCACTGCATATATCGTTTTTGGAAGCCAAATCCAATGCCCAGTAAATCCACCAGCAGTTATTTATCACACAAGAATAATTTGCCTTAATGCTTGAATACTTCATGGTGAACACTAAAGAGCTAATGTTGCTCTTTGTTTTATTGTTATTTTTATTTGGTTATGCAAAGGTACTGTAATCACACTGACATAAGCCATGTTCTAATTTACCTGTGGTTTACAGCTGTTGTTTTTGAGCTTACACTAAAGGTCAGCAGGGCTACGTGCATCCCTGTCAAGGACGTTCAAAACACCTTAGAAATCAGTAATATTTGGGAAAAACAGAATCAAAAAAAATAATAGCTGCAATGCCATTTATTTTTGTCTGCTTATTAAACTACTATTCCAATGTATTTTATATCTGTAACTATTTAATATAATTAGCTGCATGGCAATGACATTTTTTATAGCGCTGGAGATAAAAAGCTAATATGTTAACCCCCAGGACCCAATTTTTGTGAGGTGAGAGTTTGCTCATTATATTCAAATTAGTAGAGATACAACAGCACAGGCAGTTATATAGCTTATCTTTTCTGCAAATATATGAAGACCACTCTAAAATGATTTGCCATTTTTTTCCCCTCGTTATAAATAACTGGAAAGATAAGTTTCTGGTTCATGTTAAAACTGAGTCTTAAATTATAAATATCACAGAAAAAAACAACTGTTCTTTTATATCTGAATGTAAATGTTTACTTCTATATCATAACTACCTCTTTGTTCATAGGAATGAAAAATAAAGCTTAATATATTCGGAGTTTCATCGTTATTAGCAACACAAAAGCCAGCTTTGTCTCAGATCACAACTGATTAAAAATAATATTCAATTGCAATTATCAAGATTGTACCCAATCAAAAGAGCTGCTGTGTTGCAGGCATATTCAAAACTTCACGGACAGAGGGCAAGGAAGGAGGTTAGAAAATCTTAATGTGAAAGCAATTTGTATGATCTGCATAGTAACTTAATCAACAGCAAAAACAAAGTCATTTCTTCTGCGCTCCTAGTTTGTATTTTTATATTTAACTGTGTTCTGAGTGGTGCCAATTACCAATGTGAGAGTTACAGACTTGATTATCTCCCTGATTCTAGAGAGCTCTGTTCCATTGATAAGAATATCTGGTATAAAGCCTGTATCACACAATGCTGCTCCATCGCCTGATATTGAGTTAAAAGGACCATAAATCCTGCTTGGCAACCTGGTCTGCTGGAATAATGGAAAGTACTTGGCAGCAGTGGCTGAGCTGTAATTCAAGCTCATCTCCTCAGACAACTGGAGAGGGACACACATGGCCACAGAACTCATTTCGGAGTCTGAAAGCCATTAAACATCTTTTGCTGGCTTCTACACGGAGGACTGTGATGCCAGAACCTCAGTGCCAAGGGATACCCAAAGGGAAGGCATATGGTCTGCTTTCACTTGTGCTGAAGAGTTCATTCTTGTTATTTAAAGAAATAATGGAATGTATGCTTCTTTCTTTATCAACACCCTGCCTATTTTAAGGGAGGTATTATGATATATAATTAAATCAAGTACAGTATTTAAGCCTCCTTCACACTGTGCACTGCTGTATCTGCAAAAATGGTGGGTGTGCAAAGAATGGAAAAGCCCCAGGAGGGAGCCCAGCTCACCTGGGTGCTCCTCCAAAGAGTGCCTTGAAAAGTGTGAGAGGCACCACTCATCTGTGCTCTTCCAGTCCCACAGTAAACCATACTGTGAACATTTTCTATCCACAGGACAAGGGATGCTGCTTCTGATGTACAGCAGGTACCAAAGATTCGCTCTCTGGCAGAAAAGAATGCTTGTAAAAGCAATCAGTGTTTCCCCTTGTGTAATCTTTCCTTACACGATCAAGTCTCACATCAAACCCCTCATCTTAGCACGCAACTGAAATCTGCAAAATTAATGTCAATATTAATAAAGTTGTCAGTGCAGTGTGTTAGAACTGTGTGTAAAAACCTAGAGCTGGTTTAGAGCACCTGGTACAGCAAGAGCTTATTGTGAGTCTTTATTTCATTCCATGTAGGAAAGGGAATTTTCATTGCTGTAGGATTCACAGACTGGCTGTGACACCAACACTAAATATAACCAGCAGCCAGAAATAAGGAACAGAAAGAGCAGGTACAAAGTAATGGAAGAAATCTGTGAGAAGCTAGAATGAGGTTAGAATTCTTCGCATCTTTTTATCAAGCATACTTATGGAAAAAGGAGTGGAGCTGGTGCTGCTGGATAAGCAGACCAAAGCTCCAGTCTTTTAGATCTGCTGCTCTTACAGCTCATTTAAAGCCTTGCCTGCATTCCTTGAATCAATACTCAGGCAGCTGTTTTGACAATCTCCCACTGATGGCATTTCTCCTGGACGGACAGACAAAGGGGAGAGAGCAATCATCTCAACAAGGTCCAAAGCCCTCAAAGGTTTCCAAGGCAGAAACAGACTGAAACATCAGATACCAATTGCTGAGACTGACAACACAAAACTCAGCACCAGGTAATCTCAAGGAACATTAGGTGACTAAGCCAGTGACAGAATAGATGTGGCAAGACAAACAAGCTAGTGTTTATAACAAAATGTAAAACAATTTACGTGTATAATTTCCCTGTTATAAATTACAGTTTTACCTTTAAATACCCACATCATGAATGCTAAAAAAATCTGAATCCTGAATAGACCCAATAAAAACTGGATACAAATCAAATCTGAAGTACCTATTCCTTCTTTCCCTCACCTTTTATTCATCTAGGAAATGGAAATTTCACAATCAAATGATTTCATAAAAAGCAAGTTTCATAAAAGAGTTAAAAAACAAGTCAGATAAATGAAAGCAGGTACTACTCCACCTCCCAGAGTAAACACACTAATGGAGGGATAATTATTCCATTAAGACACAGGCTACAACAAGACAATGAAACTGAACATGGAAACATCAATTTTATAACTCACTGTGCTATAATTATTCTCTGGCTCAGTGAATGCATATACCCTTTCAGAAACCTACCGTGCCTTTCATCTTACATAAAGGATTAAATCTTTAACCCACACACAGGAAATACAGCCTTCTGTAATGTTCCCACATTACTCCCTGCACACTGCTAGATACTGCTCATTTATAGTAAAACCTGACTATTTGCAACATCTGAGGAATGTTGTCTGAATGGGTTTTTTTCAGATATGTTGTATGTATCTCTGACCTGATTACATCTTCCTCAACTACACATCCAAAAGTATAATACATTCCTAAGCAGCAAACTAAACTATTCATGGGGAAAGCTGGGAAGAATTCAAAGATCTTCAGTGTGGATGCTAATCATGATGTGTAATTGGAGGACAAAGACATTTCCTTTTAAAATCCAGGAATAGGACTGACCCCTTGTACAGTTTCCAGTACAAGGTATCTGAACACATTTTCTAAGCAACATTCACCCAATTAAAATCACACCAAAAAAAAACCCCAATACAAATTAATGTGATTCAAAGAGTATCATTCATATCTACTACAGCTCCTGAACATAAACCAACGTGCCATTTACACAGCACATACTCTCAGTAATATTCTGTTCTCTCTCCATGCATAGGACACCCAATGCTATGAAGAGGAGTTTATATTTATAGGGAGGCGGAATCCAAATTACTCCTGTGGAAATTTGAAAAAAAAAATCCTATATATTATTTGTGAGGTCTGCTTAATGGCAAACCATTAATATTTTTTGTCCTACAGCTCTTTCAAACACAGCCACTACTTTGTGTAGAACGTACTGCAGATTGTTTCATTTATATATGAAAATACTGATTTACAACACTTTTCTCTGCCCAAGCAATACCACATGAACACACACATCTGGTAAACTTGCTGATAACACTCACACAGAGAACCCTGTGAGTTCATTCTGAATTATAATATCTCTGTAAAGCTGAGTAACAACAATAAGCAGAAAATCATTCAAAGGTTTTCCTGTAAAACACGAGGTTAGTAACCAATGGTCAACTTCACTGGGTTCCCTTATCCCCATCAAAAGTGAATCGTTGCCATGCAATTTGTTTGCCCTGAAGCTACAGAAACTCGGCACTGATTCCCTCTGCTCTGTCATTCCTGATCCCATCTTTTCAGCTGGTAAAAGTGCCAGTTTAGTGCTATCAAATGTGAAGAATCAATATGCTGGCAGACACCAGTAGCACGTTGAGCCATCAGACCATAACAGCCTGAGATCAGGGGCTTTTTTTTTCCCCTTTGTTTTTGTGCTGCTTTTTCCCTACTCTCTTATCTGGAGTCACTGGATAGAAGCCATCTATCAATCAAGCAAAGTCTCAACAAGGTTTATTACTCAGCTGCTCAAAACAGGGAATATAGATCAGGCCTCATTATTATCACAGACTATGTTAGAATCTACTTTATTTTTGCAGTGATTCTTTCTCTTTGCCACATTAACCTAATGGCATAATTTTAATTGACCCACAGGCTACTGACTTACTGAGAAATGTAGCTGAGACTTCCTATAAATAAAAGGTCCCTGAACAAATTGGAAAAAAATAATTTGCAATGTCAGTAATATCTGTGGTCAGTATTTTATTTGCCTTACTCAATTGTGTTTGTACATGTGCCTGCAGGAACTGATGGCCACAGACCATCAGCTGAATTCTTGGAAATGTCTCCTCCACAGCAATCAAAATTTATGATTCCCTCCATTCTAATGCAAAGCAGGTTGTTTTCCAAAACTGTTCTTCAGTGTGTGCTTCTTACAGCAGAGAAAATTGAATACTTTGTGTTTTCCAGCTTCAGTAGAACTAATCCTGGAATAAGAGTTACCCATCTATTTATGTACAGCAGTGGATGTAGGGCACAGAGAGAAGAAGATTTGCAGAGGTGTGGAACTCTTCTGCGAGCCAAACACCACCTCCACACTGGATTCATCTGTCCTCATCTGTAATGAAGCTGATCATCTGAAGGATGAGTCAGCCTGGTACAAGGCTGGCACACAACTTTAGTTTTCCTTACTGCTGCATAAGGGACAGGAACTGGGTCTAATTTCTTCCCCCTTGAAAACAGAACTTTCAGAATTAGGCAATCCCATTGTAATTTTATCATAATTAAAGACTGAGGTGTACAGTGACAGCAGTGCTCTCTGAATTCACAGAGATTCATTCTGGGATTTCTTGCTATCCTGTAATTAGCACAATGAAGAACCTTGAAATTCACTTAGCAATTAGCAGTGATGAACAAAAATGAGTTGCCTTTAAGGCACTTAGGCCATATTCACACATGTTATTTTAAGCACCAAGTTGCCTAATTTCCACACCTGCAAACTATGCTCCTGGATCTGGAAGGATGATTCAGACAGCTTCAGTAAGGACTGAAAGTTTTTTGGTATCCAGAATGTGTCACAGTTTGGATCCAAGTGCAGGCACTACTCCTCAGGAAATGTTTTCCTCCCTATTGCCAGTCACACTGAGTCCTAGCTTGGTTTCTTATTCTAAATTTGAGATATGCCATGTCTAAAGGCTTTAAATCCCAGGTCAAATAGCAAGAGACACCAGCTAAAGGCCAGCTTTGCATGTCATGGGTGATGCTGTCCAGAAGGATTTCCAGGATGTGTCAGTATTACACGTGTCAAAGAACCAAGGGAAAATGCCCTGGATGTCAGGAGGCTTGTCAATAACTCTAAACCTGAGAGCAGGAGAGGCAGGTAACCATAAAATGATGCTTTGCATATTCAGCTGTTTGATAAGCTCTGAAAATGCAATTTAATGGTGCTGTACAAATGCCAGGATTGTTGCTCTTTTAGAAATGAAAAGATTAAAAAGCAATATATATTGCATTATCCTTCTCCTGTGCCACCAAGGAATGTGCCAACCAATATTCGTCATAGAAAAACCCTCATTCTTCACCTCACCTTTTGCAGTTTACACCTACTCTTGACAGCAAATATCTCTATGATTAAGCATATAATCCCATTTCTTTGCTGTGATGGATTGTTGACCAAATAATTAAACTATTTCTATTTTTTATTTTGGATCTGTACTTAAATAGGTGAAATCAATAAGAGGCATTACTTTAATCCCATTGTGGTTTTAATTTGTTTTATTTTGTGCATGCTGAGAAGGTCTTTTTTCCACATGCTTCCAGAAGCCAAGAACAATGAGGTCAAAGCCTGGTTCTTTGCTTGGATTGAGACCCAAGACTCCTGCTGAGTGCAGCAGCAACCACCCAAGTGCAAAGTGATGGGAAATAAAAAACCACTGGAATGTCTTCAACTTCATGAAACTCAAATGATTCTAGATATTTGATTGATTGATACATAAATTTATGATGTGCTGTCCCAATATCAGTAGATAAAAGTACATTAATGACAGACTAGGCCCCCTTTTTTTTTTACTTGAGAAATACACATAATATGGAAGTATTTTTTAAAAATGTAATTTTAGATGAATCAGTCTTCTCTAAGGAATTTAGCTATGTTTTTTCTCTTTTCTCTTTTTTACACTTTTTAAACTCTGGTTTATGAGAAAGAAGTTCTTCTTCCATAATTAGACTTTTCAAAAGTAAAGAAAGCATACCTAATTTTATATATATTTTTATAAACCACTGGAAAAAAAAAAAAAAAAAAGAAAACTTTAGAGTTCACCCGAAGAAGTTCATAGGACAAATAATTGTGGTTCACACTGGTAATTGTGAGCAGCAGTGGGCAAAGGCTGATGGGAGATCCCCTGGCAGCCTGAGAAGGGAGCCCACCATAGTGTCCTGCTGATACCTTATTTAAATCACATCCTGCTCAATCACACCCACTTTATCACCATGACACACCTTACACTGAAAAGTTTTACAAAAACTGCATCTGATCTGTGTCGTTTATTTCCTCTTGAGCCAATTAAAGAACAGTGATTGGAAAAGCATTCTGAGTAAAGCATTTCCATTTGGACTACAAAGCTGGGCAAATCTGGAGTTTTGTGATAACCTTGTTTCAGTATTTTTAAGCAACTGATAGATAGCAGTGAAACAATACCAAACAGATTAGGGCATTATCTATCCAATTAAGAAAGAGAAAGGAACACTCCAGTCTTGGATGATTTGGCAAGTAATGCATTTTTGTGCACTTTCTTTTTCTTTATTATACAAAGCAATGACTTGGACCCACACGCTTTATTGTTGTAAATATTAAACACTTTACTCAGGGATGGTTCAGCTTCATTTCACTAAACCAGCTCCTATTCACCACCTCAAAGGCATGCAGGGACAGGGTGGAGGAACTATACCTTAAAGGTAAACATATTCACATCTTTTTTGTCCTGAACCCAGGGGTCAGGTCTTGCTGCCTCTCAGTACAATGGAATTTTGCCACTGACCATGATGGGAACAGGAATGGACCACTGGGCTACAAACCACCCTTCCAGCACTGTAATGAAACAGGAACACAAGACTCTCATTGATCAGTGTGTTTCTGCACTGAGTAATGGAAGAGCTGCCAGCTGTCATTCAAAAAGAAATGTCCCAGTAGAAATTGAAGCCACAATATTAAACAGAAAATGGTTATAAAAGCTTAGATGTTACCAGTGGATTTCAAGTTAACTGATACAGATGCAAGGACTTACAGCAGAACAAGAAATCACCTATTACACCTGGATATGCCAAAGTACCTTAGAACGTATTTCAGCTTTAACCAAGAAACTAATGAAGACTTTGTGGATGAGGAATGGGTCTGAGAAACAACTCAGTCTTTGTACTATCTTCCATTGTGACCATGGGAAAAGCATTCATCTTGTTTTCTCCATCTTTAAAATCAGGCTAAATATATATTATTCATCTTTAGGCAGGGCTGAGTTATTGATGGCAATGACTGTGTAGCTTTTCACCATTATTTATTATTATCAGAACTGAAAGCTTTGCAATGGATCAGACAACAAAATCTAATCATTTCTGTTTATCAGCAAGCCAAGCTAAACAGAACTTGATTTTCTTGTAACAAAACTAACATATCTGTGCTTTCCTTCTCTTCCCCTGGTAATCCAATGATTGGACCCTCCCACATTTAGAAAAGCTATTTAGAAAGCAAATGCACAGAAAGTTTGCCATGGAAACCTATTGGACTGTAAACCTGGACTTCCAGGGTCTTTTGACCTTAAATTTTTCTCATATACTACAAAAGAGATTTTGAAAGCTGAAATAAGTAGCTAATCACAGCAGCATCTTCTAAGCACCATTTTTATTCCAAGAATAGGAACTTTATCATGTTAAACCCCATATAACCTATCTGCAACCCATTCCCAGTGAACCAGAGATAAATCCCTCCAACATCAGCAAAACCATCACTCCATGCTTTGCAATTTGCAGGGGCAGCTGAGGCAAGTCCTGGAAGAAACTGAGGAATTAGCAGATAGAAGAAAACACAGAAAACTTGTGGCCATTTGCCAGTCAGAGAGTCAGACATCTCCAGGTTAGAGTATTGCACCTCGAGCACTAGAAAATTGAGATAAGCATTGAAATTGCACATTTCATAATGTTTTTTTTTTTTTTAAATAAAGTGCAGTTCCCTTTCAGAGGTAGAAAGCTCATTTAAGAGGGTGCATTACTGCAGAGCTCATGAGCACAAACATTTCTGAGCTAACCTGCTTTTGTTTAATGGAAAATAGATTGGTGTACTGAAATCATGTGCTGTATCATGGATATCCCATAGAAACCACTGCAACTCCCTTCTTGTTTCCCTCCAACACAAGGGCTCCAGAGCAAGCAGAATGTTGAAGCAAGAGTGTGAAAGATCTCTCAACTGTGTTTGTTACAATTTCATATACAGACTGTTGGCAGTGTGAAGCGTTTATGTTCACATAAAATTTAGAAGCTTAAAGCTTCTAAATAGTTGTTGTTTTCCAACACAGTTTATATTTTTTTACTTGTAGCAATTATAATCAAGATACCCCATGGATCTTCAGTAATCAATAAGAAACAGAAATCTAAGGCTACTGAAGAAATACCACTATTTGGTATATTACATCATTCATGCAACCTAAGAAAAAATAAGTAAATTTGCTCTTGTTGGATGAGGGTCACTAGTGGACATGTAACCCACAACGTTTTGGCTACCTCCATGAATGGTTAATTAAAAGAAAAAATAGTTAATCAAGATAAACTTCTACACCTAGCTAACAGAGGACTGAAAGTTTATCATGTCTAAATATGTTTCTCATACATTTACTGCAAATTAGTTTTTGAAAGTGAATTTCAAGGTCTACTGACTCTGAGGTTCACTAACTCAGTTTTCATTAAGTTTTCACAAATGATCTACTGTAGCATTATTCTTTTATAGTAGTGGAGATTTAAGGCCCAGTATGAAAAGCAATTATACTGTCAGAAAAGTGTATTTTGACTTATTAAAAAATTGAAAGGTTTCATGAAACTATTTATTTTGGTGTTCATTTGGAGTGCATGTTGACAGTGTTATGAAGAAAGCATTTTCCTGGGTTGTATCTCTCATCATACCTTCTTGTTGAAAACTTGAGATAATCTTACTTAGCAGATGTGTTAAATACCTGTGTAGGTAATAAATACACGGTACTTTGTGATTCTGCAAATGGCCCACTGAATTTATTATGCTAGATCTGTGTTATATTAATGATGTTCATGTGTTGGTTAAAAGTATATTAATTTTATTTCTGTAAATACTGAAGATGGTTAAAGGAAAACCTGGATATTTAGGAGTCTGATGAATGACATGAGTTATATCAAGAAACAATTTTGCCCAATTTTTTTGGATCACTTGTTTCAACTGCATTGCATTAACTTTTTCCGATTACCTCATTATCTCAGAGTGTTATTTTTATATCCTATTTGAGCTCTATTCATCTCAAATAACTATGACTTAGAGAATAAGCACAATGCTCTCTTCTGGTAAAGGGCTGGGGAAAGCTTAAAATATGAGGAAAGGATTTACCCTTCAATTATTACATGGCATCTAGGAATAAATTCAGCTGTTTGCCTCTTGACTTCCTTTTCAGAGCAAGTGACTAAGAAGTATTTAAGGAAAGGACAAAAAGTGGGTGATAATTGATTCAATTTAACCCTTGATCTTGTTACACAAAAGCCATTGTAGAAGACACAAGAGAAAGAAGGGATGACATTGCTACTTAGAACAGTTACTTCTAAAAGTCAATACCTTCACAGACATCAGCAACTCAGTTTTTTATTCTGCCTCTAAAAGAAATAGCACCATGTAATTTCTTTTTTATCCATCTCAATTAGGTTACTTCAATTATTGTGTATATTAGTCATGAAAAATAATAACTTCCAAATCTAACCTATTTGCCTGGCCTTGTCCAATTGTGTAGTCATGTAGATTGACATGAAATTCTAGGAACTACCAGAAAGGAGTTGAGCACTCAGATGATGGTTTTCTTTCCAGGAATCTCATTATGTCCAAGCTTAAAACAACAGTCGGTGTGAGATGAATGTGAATGCTAATGCAAGGCTTGTAGGAAGTAAGCAGGAGGAATAGGAAGTGTCAATAAAATCCTCACCCCAGCTTTTTTAAGCAGCAAGAGTTGGAGAAATTGTGCACAGAAAGTTGTCTGGGATCTGATTAAAACCTACAGAAAGGAAGAGGGCAGTGAAAGGAAGCATTGATCAGATGACAGATTTTGAGAAGGGAAAGGCAGAGAAGAGTAAAATAAAAACTAATAAAGGCCTACTTTCCAGACCAATAACCTCACTGAGCTGCAGGGTTAATAGTAAAGGCAGCAAGTGGAAGAGCTATTAATGACACAAGTGCAATTTATGGCAGCGTGGAAGTGTGTTCATTTTAGTGAGAGGCAAACCTGGGGAAATCCCAAACACTTCAGCGACCTAAAACACGGTAATAAATGGCACAGAACATGAAAAATACACATTACAAAAGTCAAGAAGTAGACTTTGGAGAATGGAAAGAAACAAAAAGTCCAGCACACAAAGGGAGATGCAGCAAGCAGGTCGAGAAAATTCCCTACAGGAACATTCTCTAAATTCAATAACAGTAGAACTAGATCAAGAAAAAAACTGCTCACTATTACATACAGGAGAAAAACCAGCAGCAAACATTAACATTGCTGAAGTATTTAAAACCATAGTGTTCCAGCCTTCCATGAAAAGACAAATTATTATGAGAAAGTTGTGTTCAGAATGCAAGCTACATAGACCTTTGACTTCTCTCAGCAGAGATCTCGGGCTCTTGCACAGTTTTAATACAATAAATGCAGTAGGGAAAGTCATAATGTTGTTTCTACTAAATAAATGCATTCATAGTGCCATAGCATAGTTTTCATTTTACCTTACAGCCACTAGCAGAACAATGGCCACCATACCACAAGAACAGAAAAAATTCAATTTGAAGACGTGTTGGATGGTACTGGCCCTACCAACTCCTGGTTAAATGCTGACACATTGAGATTTTGCTATTGTTATCGATTTCCCTTAATTACATTGATCCTAGAGGTTATGCACTGTTATTGTTTAAGCTATAAATACTCATTACATCCATTAGGATTCTTACTTTGAGAAGTGAAGAAGAAGGTCTGTAATAACTACAGAAAAAAGTTTTAGTTATAACTTGTGGTATTAGAAATAAATTGCCAATGGGATCCAGTTCTTAGGTGTTACTAATGAGTCTTTTCATCAACAGAGTTAACTACTAATTAAGCCTCCAATCTCATGGTCTATTAGCATACTCTCTCTAAGTGCATTGATACTCCAGCACGCAAGAAAAGGGATTTATTTTCCCAATTCTAAAAGCTAAGGGGCTGTTCCCCTTTTGACAGGTTTACAAAACTCTTCATATTTTTAATAGCTCTACATATAAGATCTTGCACTGCAAACAACCTAATTAGGGCTAAAGGAACAGATATAGATTTAAATAAGTTAGTGTGGATTCTTTATAATTAACTTTCCATGAGTTCTGCATGAGTTTTCCCAGCGTGGAGATATGGCTTTCTCTTGGCTCTCCCCTTCTACATTGTCTGCTCCTCCAAGGGCCATAGATCATTTCCTGTTCTGCAGCTGAAACAGCATAGCCTCAAAGGCTGTGACTAACATCATTTAAAGCATTATCATTTTTTTCCCAACTATTATTAAACAAATTGATTTCCCCCCAGTCTCCACGATAAAGAAAATCACTCACTCATTTTGAGTGTTCTTGGAAATCTATGTTTCTTCTTTAAATCACATAATAGCAGGAATTAGGAAAAATGGTCATTTATCTGATGTCAGTAAGTTGGGCAAAGCTATTACATTTGTCATCATGTAGGAAACTGCCATTACATTAGGCCAATTTTTGCAACTAATATTTTTTGATTCATTCACTACTCAAAAATTATAATTGTCTTTGAACCTTTTTAATTGTCTCACTGGAAAGAAGAATAGTTTGGACTGTATCTGATGTGACTTTTTTAGCATGTCGGAAAAACTTGAAATACAAGAAAATTGTGGTTTAAAATAACCTCTTACTTCATCTTCCTCCTAGCAAAAACTTTTCTAGACAAAACAATCAGGTTTTGAAGATGGGAAATGTTAGCAAGATATTAAAATATTTTTACATCTTTATCCACCTTAAAATCTAAAGCATTTGCCCCCTAAGGTAGAATATAACAAGTAACCAAGAGGGTCATGCTCATTAGAGAAAACTAAAAGTTAATATCTGGCTACAGAGAGCAGCTTTTATGATACCAAATATTTATGACACAGAGACTGAATGATCTGCCATGTGTCATGTCCCATCATCCCACAGTTCTTTTCCTCCCCTTATTGCATCCTTTGCCTATGCAGTAGGACTCAAGTGAAAAGGATGATGGTGTTTTGCCAGCCATAAAGTCTGCATATCTCCACAAAGGTCTTTTGTAAAAGGATATAGAAAGTAATACAATGACATCTGTGATGAATCTGGGTAGTCACAGGAGAAATACCAAGCTCAGCACACATTCTGGTAAGAAACAGCTGATATCTGTTCCCATTTAATAGAACTACTCTTGCTAGTAGAATAAACAAAGTTTTTATTTATTCTGCAGTTAGCTATATAAAATCATTTCATGTGAGTGCCTGCTAGCAGAATCTGCAGAAAGCAGCCAATCCTGTTCATTTTCATGACAGATGGTATAAAGCAGTGTTTAAGGCACTGGTGGGAAAATGGAGAGAGAGAGATTTTAATCTTGAATTCCCCACAGTGCTGCAGTACAGCCTGTAAAGCCAGCTCACCGTTCTGTGCCTCTGTTTACCTTCTCCCTTTCTACATTTCAGAGGGGAGCTTTTCTCCCTGGGTGCATTCATCCAGTGCCTGCATGAAAAGGCCACAGCACCAGTGGGAGCACTAAGCAGTGTCCCAGGGCCAGCAGTGCTACCAGTTTTATGTAAACTTCTTATTTACTCTATAAAAGCACTGCAGTGCACAAACAGTATTTACTGAGAAAGGCACCCTGGTAGAGATTTTCTCTCTGAGATGTTGTTTTGCCACATAACGTGCAAGAGCTTTAAGTTCACTGAAAGGGTTATCTGAATTCCATGGCTAGTAAATGAGCGAGTTTTTGGCAATAAATTCATGCAAAGCCAGGGCTGCTGAACTTCAACAGCCGACACTGGCTTCTGCAGGTGCGAAATCACAGATGGTTACATGTCGTTACTGCCACAGAAGTGCTACTGAATTCACTAACATTTGCCAGGCTGTGCAGAATACTGTACACACAATATGCTATAGAATTCAGGCAGCCCTGGACACTATATATTCATATATGTCAGTAATAAACAAATGGCTGAATGTGTAGGTCCTACATTAACATCCGTATCTTTGTTCTTCAGACGTCACCTTGTCCTCTTAAAGAGGATTACAATTCACACCCAAGAGGACCTGGTTTTGTGCACAACACATGGCAAGGTCGAATCAGACATATATAAAGCTTTAGTCTCCAATGTGGTGTCCCTGACACTGTGCTGTTGGGGATGAGGGTTTGGCCAATCATCAATGACAATTTAGTCCTTGCTTTCCCAGCTCCTGCTGCAGGAAACAAGCCCCAGGCTGCTGCAGGCAGTTCATGCACTGGGACAGAGCAGGCTCAGTAATTTAGGACCTATTATTTAGCAAGAGAATGGGCTGTGATCCTTCTTATCCTCCACAGAAAATAACATAGAAACCAACAAGACCTTATGTTTGTAACAGTCAGCACACACCTTCTCATTGATTTAAGTTCTCATTTTTCTGTCTCACTTTAAGAGGAATTCTTTTATATTGAAATTGCACTCAGGGTAATAAGCAATTTACAACTTTTTTCACATTCCTATTGCAGCCAAATAGATTGTGATCAGAAGTGTTTTAAAACTACAATTCTGCTAATGTTATCTACTTGACAAATTGCCCATAATATGTGAGAAAACCAAACAAAGTTATACTAATCCTGACTTCAGAGAACAAAAGTATCAGCCATGGCTCATTTTGTAGTTCATTTTGCTTCTACTCAGATACTTAGATCCTTATCCTTAAAATGGAACAGAGATGAAGGACAAAAAAATACTGAGAAGTCAGTCTGTTACTTAACAGGAGCTTTACAGATTGACCACTAAGTTGCAGGCGTCCAGAGGGCAAAATCTGGTCTTTATATATTTTCTGAGATAGAGAACACTTGCTGTAATGGGAGATTATAAAAGTGGAAAGAGGTATTACTTTTTTTTTTCCAAAAGATAGTGGAGAGTAAGTAACTACAGGCTAAGAATTCTCCTTTGCTAACCTGTCTAAAATACAATAATTACATGACAGAGTAAAAGTGATCCTGTGCCAACAGAAATCCATGGCAGCTAATCACACTGCTGTATGGCTGACCACGTACTTAGTGATATAAACAAATTAATTCCCAAAAGATAGCTAATCCAGCTTTTCTAGCCCCCTAGTAACATTGTGGAGCCTGTGCACTAATACCTAACAGCATGTACTTTATATCATTTGGTGGCAACTTTTCCATTAACTGGCAACAAAGGACTTTTTTACTTGGATTTAGAAATTCCCCAAGCAAATTTCTGAAGGGCAAACTTACATAACGCCATTTAATTTGCAATGATTCCAGATCCCAACAGTGTGAGGGCTCCTACCGAAGCCTGGTCTGTTTCCTTTAGCCAGAAATGTGATGGTTATAAAAACAGACCAAATCAGCAATGTAAAAAAAAATGTCACCTCCTCAGATAAGATATTAACGGAAAAATACACATTCCTACATAACCTTTATCACACATTTTGGTTAGACTAGCATGGGACTCAATGAAATGACACACAGTTGTCTAATGAGTCCTTGGAGCCACTGGAAACAACTAGAAAAAACAAGCAAGCAAATAAAAAGGTCAAAATCCCATTGCCTTGTTTGCAAACCCCTGCCTGGGTTCAATGGAGGAAGGATCTGTCTCCACCCAAGTTTCACCATCTGCTTCCGAGAGGCACAAAAAAAATAACTGTGTCATGTCCCATTCCTATAATGATGCAGAAATTCTTAGCTCTCATAAATTCAAATCAATAAAATGAAACAATCTCATATGATCTCCCCCCTCCAAAATAAATATGTCAAATTTATCTCAAAAGCTGCTTTCCCTAAGTATCCTGTTTTCCTTTTACATCATATGGCAGCATTAGAATATCATTATTCTCTGGCAGTGGATGTTTAAGAACACTTTGGTAGTGTTTAAATATTTTTCCCCTTTTCTACTGATTTATTGTACAGTCCAAAAACACCCTGGAGCAAAACATTTGTTTTGGTTTGGGAAAGGAAAAGTCAAAAATATATTTGCTATATTTATCTCAGTCAAATCCAAATTTGAACTCAGTCTTCCAAAGTACAAAAAACTCTCAACAAATGAAACAAAAACATATACCCTTGCTTCTGTCCTTCTCCTTCATTCTCTATATTGATACAGAACTTCTGTCTCTAGAGGCCTAACCCTTTATTCTTTCAGTTAATTTTTTTCCTCCAAGTGGTTATATTGATAAAAATTTAATATATGTTCTGAAGTCTTTGACTTTCCCTTGCATATCTTCATTCTTTGCAATTTCTGTTGTGGGACCATATCTAACCTCCACATTCTTTTACCATAGGAATGCAGGACATAATGAATATATGCACAGTTAGTGATAAGTGATGAAAACCAGGGCAGGACAGCTGGATAAATAATTCTAATTGTGAAGCAAGGTCTACTGACCCACCTGAAATTCACCTGCACCCTGGCAAAGACAAAGGGGTTTACACAGGGGCTGAAGCTGGATAAAGCTGGACTGGAAATCCAAGTTAGAATACTAAATATTTAAAACTTGGTTATTAGAGATTCTTAAAAAGTCCTTTTTACTTTAATAACGGTTTCCAATAGAAGGTTGCCTGTATGCTCAGTCTACAGATGGTTGACCAATACTGCTTAAGAAAAGTAGTGAATTCTTCAGATATACTGATAACTGAACAAAGCAAAAAACTTAGAAATGAAAAATTTGCAATAGAACTTTCTGATACGAGTTCATACATTTCATATATTACTCAGTGCAATTTCAAGAGCCTCCCTCTGCAATTCCATTCCGTTTTGGAATGGTGTTGGTCTCCTGGGGATCTCTGCCCTGCTTGCTATCCCAGTGTGAATGCCTCAGCTACTCAAGGGTACCTAAAGCAGTACTAGAAAGACTTCTGAACAACTGAACCTCATCTCAAACAATTCCAACGAACTGGAGTTGAACAAGTGGAAAGAGGAGCAAATAGAAGGGCTTGATCTCAAAGATGTTACACACTTTCCACTCTGCAAAACCAATAACCAAGCTGGGAAAATTATCTCATTTAATTTATGATAAATGTTATTCTAGATCCAAGAAGCAAACATTTTTGTCATGCTTCTGACTCCATTTTCTATCTTTGATTATCTTTTACATTGTCTGTAGCATCACTTCTTCATGATCAGCTCTCTGAAAATACTCTCTGAGGGGAAAAGAGAAGTCGTTCTGAAGAAGAGTTGTTCTCTTTGGACTAACTTTAACTGGTGCAAACTGACAGCATCTTCCATTTATCACTAGGTCAGAGCACACATATAAGCAGTTACTATGGAGCAGCTCATGCATTGCAAATTAACACCTCTGTTTAAATATCACTAATTTATTCACATGCTCACTCCCTTAATCTTAGCCAGAGAATTGCATTAGACTGCAACAGCCACAGAAAGACAAAAAAATAGTTAGAAGCAAGCCACATTCATATATATGATTGTACAATATTTTTAAATACTCTTCTGACACCCAAGTCCTCAGTATTTACAAAATAAAAAATATACATTGCTAAAGAGATTATTAAGAGTAAATTCCACTAGTATTTGAACCACTCAATCCTCACTCAGCTTTCTACACACAAAATACATATTGGGGAATGGTGCATATGGAAAGCATATGGACTGTGGCTAAAGTGGAACAAAACCACCTTTCTGATAAGAATTCTCTATTAAGTACCCACATCTGCAGCCTAGCAGTGATGGCACTTTAAGATATGCAAGTTATTTTCCCCTCTGAACTCAGCCAGTGGTTCTTTCACCAACAGACACCAGGACGAAGCCATGGCTTCATTCCCAGTAAATTCAATTCATCTGTCCCAGGGAGCAAAGGAGAGCCTAACATTGGAATTATGCATGAGAACCCACTATGGAAACTTATCTGGATTGACCAAGAAAGGAAAAATAGCCCAGACATATGGGGTGGTGTAGGAAAAGGCACAGATTTTCCTGTAGGAGCATGGGACTGCCAGATCAGCTAAAGCATAAACAGCCAGCTGAGAGCAAGAAATGTCTGAAAATGAAGGGCAAAATGAGCTGGGTAGGAGGAAGAAGGAGGATAACACCAAGTTGAAATGAAGGGATTTGGTTTGGTTTAGAAGGAAATTATAATCTAGCTCTTAGACTTCAAGGAAGAGGGTAGTAGAGTATCAGGCTAGAAAGGCTAAGTTAAGGGTATATTTCATGAATTTCAAGGTTGTGGACTCTCCTTCAAAGAATTCAGAGAAGTTTATAGTGCAAGATGCTGAAAATATTTCTAGATACTAACATAGCAATGCAGATCACATTAACATACAGCTTTGTGAGGAATGGTATATAAATTAGAACTATTTGCAAAGGACTGGAAATAATAAGCTCATATAGAATGATAAATGTGTGTTATTAATGCTCTGTTGTCTTAATTGCAAGGCTTTTGTTCTCTATTACAGAATGAGAATATTCCCTGCAAAACAATTATTCTCTTGATTGTTGGCTAGATTAGCATTTGCCACAGGGCTTTATGCTTCACGAAATATTTTTGCTTGCATGAAGAAACCATGAAAGGCAGGAAGATAGCAAACAGTAAAGTCAAAGAAAACAGATCATGTTTGCTCTGTCATTCTGCCTTAACCACCTAACTGGTCATTTATGGATGGGATGTTTCCCACATGAGGAAGAAGCAAACAGAGCTCACACGCTCAGTTCAGCATTTGACAGGTGGGTATTCTGTGTGCTATTCCAGAAAAAAAAGAAATATGGAAGAAAAAAACAAATATGGAGGTATTTTACTTGAGCCATTTTCAACATCTTTTGGCCAAACCTGAAATCTTCTTATTTGCTCACACACTGCTTACTGATAGAGTAATATGAGCATCATGGAACTGAAAATACAAGTAAACAAACTTTTCTCATAAGACACTTATGACTCAGAAGGTCATGATTTTCCAATCACTAGGTGAGTCAGAACTAAGCCTGCAAAATGGTGTTAGAAAGTACAAGACTTGATCCTTCATCTGCAGTGCAAGAATCATTCTTCTGACCATTCTTTTAATTAAGTAATCCGGGGCTGCTGCTGTAATGGAACGTGTCCCAACCAAACACCCAGTCTGGTGCTTTCTCCCTGTCTCAACTTGCTCCTGCAGTTTCATTTGGATATAGAACTCAGTCTGTTCTGGCCTGACCAGGGAGGTGAGGCTGCGTGTGGCTAAATGGCTGCTGTCCTGGTTAATGTTTATGAAAACACAACTTTGAGACACTTTTGTGAAAAGAACAACAGAAATACAAGGCACAGGTCCCTGACTCCAGCCCAGAGGAACCAGATCAGAGCACACACAGCACTCAAGAAGACATAGAGACAGATTGAGAAAACCACCCTGTGAGACAAGGAATATATACCCAGACAAGGAATGCAAGTGGGATCTTGCAGCATTTTTGCCAGTAGCAGCAAGGTTATGGGATGTGTGCGTGCCACTGCTTATTGCTAATCGAGATTATGGTCCATGTTTATTCAATCAATACCAGCACGTCTGAGGGGGCTGGAAAGGCACTAATAAGGACACACACAGTTTAGGGTAAACACAGAGCTGATTAGAGACATCCACTTGATTTGGCAACTAAGATGTAAAAGGATATTTTTCGAGATGTTGATAGTGGCACATACAATTCACCTGACAATGAGAGGAGCAGACAGCACCTTCTGGGCTCTCAGTTTCTCTCAGAACAAAAATCCTGGGACTCACCATGGGTCTGGCTCAGCTCCTGGCAGACTCTCAAGCCACTGCATTGAGAATATTTAGTGTATAGCTGCACTCTGCAGCAGGGAATGCAGACACAAGCCAGGTAAGTCACCTGAATATTCCTCTCGTACTGTGTATACCCAGGCTGCCAAATTGTGCAGCCTAAGAAACTGCAAGCTAACAAAGGATTTGACACAGACAGTGTGTGCCATGGGACAATGAAGCACAGAGATGCTCAGAAGTTGGCTCTAAGATCACAGTTGGATACTGAATGTAAATTATGGAAGTGTATTGCATATCTACTTCAGATTTGCTCAGAAAACAGAACTGTGTGATTGCCGTACAGTGAAGACATCCTTTGAGAATAAATATTCACACTGTTATTGTTTAAAAGATGAATGCCCTCACAGCAATAATCGGTTCAGACTTTTCAGTTATATATGTGTGTGCCATTTTAAGTGAGGAAAGAAACAATTTTGCCTCAACAGAGCTTATATTCTGACAGGAATGTCAGCTACATTGCTTGGGACTCTGTCTAAAAAAAGGACTTGAAGGCATAAAATTGAAATCAGGAGGAATTTTGGTAGAGAAACCCAGAGCTGCGATCCTGAGTTGTGAACCTCAGCTGCCACTTGTATCCCATTCATTCAGCATTTTGTGGCTGTAAAGCTGACTAGAGACTAGCAAGTTCTGCTTTGGCACCTTCTCAGAATTGCCTGAGTTTTGACAGAGCTGAGCAGTTTGGCTCTTAACCCAGTCAGGCAAAAGGAGACTTGGCATTGCTGATGACAAAGAAAATAGTTTTTGGAGAATTAAATGTGTTTTTTTCAATTTGCTGAAATAGAGCAATTCTAATCATTAGCAGAGGTACAGAATGGCCTGACCATTGCATTTAAGACCTTGATTTTTCTATGCACACAATGGCACAGCACATTAACTCTTCTGCTAAAGTAGCCCTGGATGACATTCCATCTGTACTTTGATGGATCTCCAGCCACTTCCTGGAACACACTGGTGCAGTGCACAAAATCTAACTTTGTGTTTGTGCCTACAGATATTTTTTTCAGATATAAGAACTTAGAAACCAAGAACAAAACTGTTACCCTAAAGTACTCAGACTTTGTCACTATTTTCCATCTTTAAGGAGCTGACTGGTGACAATTGTCTCCAGGTCTGGTGGTGCTAAATACCTGCAGGCCCTGTGAAAGTCCAGTAGAGCTGAGAATGCCTGACAATTTGACAAACTCTCACAGGAATTTTATACTTGGTGCCAACAGAATAATATGGGGGAAACGAACATTTGCTGTTTCCTTAGAACTTTGTCACAGAGCAGTATCTCCAAAGAAAAATAAATCACATGGTCATCATCCATAGGCAAGTCTGGAAGCTGATAACCTGGAAATGCTTTTGAAGGCAAGGACAAAATTTATTCATTTTAACAGTGCAAGAGAGCACACACAAAAAGGTTCTTTAATTGTTTCTCTCTGAGTTGTAGCATTCAGATAAACACAACTCTGGAAGTGTGCGCAGTCAAAACCTGAAAAGCAGCCACAGAGATCTTTGACAAGGCACAGAAATACCTTGAAATGAGCAAGTCCTATCACCATAAAGGAAAATTGCACATGGCACAGCATCATCCCCTCTCAACCTCCACCTCCCTGGAAACCCATGAAGCATTCTGAGGAAGAGGCACTGGGAAAAAGAGCAGAAAAGGTAGGTAGGAACAATACATTTTGTGCAAGAACTGTTAGATTTCTTTCTCCTTCAAGCTTTTGCACATACACCCCTCGCACTGCGGGGAATGTTAAACAGCACTATAGACTAAATGTCAGTCCTTGACTAACCACACAAGCTGAACAAAGCCAGGAGGAATTGCTCTCCCAAAAGTTGCAAAGAGGAGGGAGAGAACAGAAGTTCTTCAAAACCTAGGTAAGAAACTGAGGCTGTAGCACTCAGGTGATCCCTGCTCCACCTGGTTGTGGGGAATTCTGCAGGTTCTAAGCAGGGAAGGAATTATTCATTCCAAGTCTTGGTTGCACACATACAAATACATACGAACATTAAATACACCATCTTCAAAGAGTTCCTTGATAAACTACCAAGATTTCAACAGAACCATTGTAGCTAAAGAATGAACTACAGTATTGCAAACTGAACAATAAAACAAAACCAAAACAAACAAAAAAAACCCCAACCCATAGATAAACCCTAAACATATGGCAGTAGAATTCAAATACTTCTTTTCTCTTTATTCACAGTAAAATACTTATGTAGACAAAAAAGCTACAAATGTCAGTGTCTAATGTATCAAATCTGCAATATATAGTGTTATACTGTAATAGCTAAAACTTTCATCTTCTTCATGTAAAGATGAATGTACTCTTTTACTGGAAGAAGCAATCATAAGGAATGCATCTCTAGGGCTATTTACTATTTGTTATTGGCAGTCCAACATTTCCAAGCATGTTTGGAAGGAATATTTGGACAGTGTATTCAGCAATTTCAAAGATTTTCCTGGTATTATTTATAGACTCCAGGCAGAAATGTTATTTCTAATAATTTAGGGCACTGTTCTGAAATTCTCCTATCTAACAGTTGTGCCTCATGTCTCTCTCACAATGCACACATGCGCTACTTTGGCCAACATTAAGGTAAAAGATGTTTTGAATGTACATCATTACCTGTTGAATTAATGTTTGCCTGTGCATATAGGCTTATATGTGTGTTCCTACATGTAATTACATTTCACCCTCCCCAGCCTTTTTCTCTCTCACATTCCCACACTCGCATCCTTGGAAAGGAAGAAAACCTTCTGTGTATTTTTATTGGCCTGTCAATCTGCTAACTTTTTTTTTCCTTCCATAACTGGAATGTCATGTAGCATGTCAGTCTTCTTGCTTTCCCTTTCACCAGAATTAAGCACCCTGCACGACTGCAGAGAAAGCTACTGGGGGAAAAGAAAAGGCAATTTCTTTTCAACAGTTAGATTTGATACAAGAGGTGCCATACATTGTGCGTTCAGGAAAAGAGACATCATCATCAAATCCAACAAAGTTTAAATCTAGCATATCCTACCTCCTGTCCTCTATTAAAGTACATATTGAGAAAAAACCACAGATTTTACTTGGTGGAGTAAAAGCAAGCGGAATTCTTATCAATCTAGGAATCAAACCCAAAGCATCCATGAAAGGATTAAAAATGAATCTTTGAAGTCTCACTTTGAAACTGACCCCTCAGGTTTTGGTGACCACCAAAATGTTACAGCATGAAATGTAGGAGACAAGGTTTGTCAGTACTTCTTTAAAGAAACCAGCAGCTGATGCTTGCAGTGATGCTGGCACAAGGATACTCAATCACCATTCCAAGTTTTCCTCTTCCATCCTGATTTTCCATCCATCCCCTTCCCTCCTCTCCCTGCACACCCCCAATATAAAATGCTTAAAATGGATGAAAAAATACAGTAACTAAAAAAGTTCCTGTGATAAGCTGGGAACTGGCATGACTATCTGTCTTTAAGTGTGAGCATTCATAGCTCTGTTTCAAAACCTATTCAAACCTGGATAGCCTTTTGTGGGGACAAATGGGGCTGCTGCCAGTTTTTACCAAGTTATAAAATTTTCAGCGTCACAATAAATTGTGAGACAAGGAGAAGAGAAATTCAATTTAACAAGGAACTCGTAACTTTTCATTGAAGGAGTGCTCAATTGTGGGACAAGGAAGAAAGAGTGAGAGGTACAGTGCACATCAATATCTTATCCCTTTCTTTCTGGGTTGTCCTTGGAGGCTTGTCCATAATTTACTTTCCCAGGGGAAATTTAACACAAGTGTAGCAATTTTTCCTTTCATCCTACTGATGGACTAAGCTAGCCTCAGAAAAAAAAAAAAAGGGGGCGGGGGGGTAAAAAAGGAGAAAGGGAAGATCCACAGATATTGTTTACCCTGCAGATCATGTATTATTTTTCCCTTCAGATGTACATATTTTGATAGTAGTGCTAACTGTGCACACACACACGCATACAGCGGGGCAGCGTGATCAATGGTAGGGGTCAATAATCCCATTTCAGAAGCAGTTCTGCTGCAGACTGAAATGAAAAAGAGTAAAGTCTAAAGTAATGAAATGTGACAGAGCCACACTCACTGCCATCCTCCAAATACAGAGAGAAATACATTTCTACACGAGGAAATCCAAACTGCCAAATTAGCTCTACTCATATAATAAACAAGGCTACACATGGCATCATCCTTAGAATTTGCCTTCTTCAATTAACTCTAATATGATCTCACAAAGTCTGATTTTTGTTGGAGTATGAACGACTAACCTTCAGGTTTCCTTGTGAGCAAACAGCCTATCTCATTAGTTCACAATATTAATCAAATCTTTTATTCCCTCTTTATATTTGTTGTATCATAGCGATATTATAGCTTCTCCAATTGGTTAAATCAAAAAATGATCTATAAGCAATCACAGTGCATTTAGCATCATAATTGTCAATGCATCTCATTACACTGGGCAGGGCTGGTGACAGCTGGCAAATCTGCCTTTGATCTATGAGCAATCCCAGACCTGTGTGAAGCTGCCCTTCAGTCAATATAAACGTCAGAAGCAATAGCACCACGTTATAAAGTGTGATCACCCAAACAATGGAGCCTCCTCACAAAGCACTGAGCACATCCAAGGCTAGGAACAAGCCCAGGGCTTTCCCTGTGGCAAACTATGGGTGTAAGTGCAATAATAATTTGGTGGAACTTTGCACCCCTGCATGAGAGCAGCTTAAAGGAATAGGAAAACCAGCAGAGCAGACATTAAGGAGTTTTACTGCTGGAAGGAAGCTGCACTGATATGGGGATTTTCTTGTGCTGTCTTCAGTTTTCCCCCATTTCACAAATAAAGTTCTGCCATCTGTTTGTTATGGATAAGATGGATGGTCTCATGTATCTCTATATTAGCCATTTACCCATCCTAGTTCACCCTTTCCATCTTACTCTTCCCAACTTCTGCTTCTGGAAAGGCGGCTTCCATTTCTATGAAATCAAAAATCTCAGCACAGACAAGAAATGTAACTGATTCCTGCAGCAATAATTTCATGAAGCTTTTGACTTACTTCCAGTTGTCACTATGATTTAAAAATGGATAATTCCATGAATTCAATAAAACATATGTTCAATGCATGAAGTGCTAATTAAAGAAAATTCCCTAGAAGCAGCAATTAAAGAATTAACATGTAATACAGATGTTTTTGATGGAAATCCCCCAAAATAGGTATTAACTAACAGTGTCTGAATTGAGGATTTAGAAGAAAAGGTGGATGTACTACAGTTGTCATCTGAGGCCAATAGACAGCTGGAGAGGTGACGGATGGTGAGGAGTGGGTTAATCACAGAAAACTGGTCACTGAATTATTTGAACCACTTCAAACTCTGTGCTCTGGATGCAAGGAGATTTGAAAGTGTCCATTTCTGAATAAAAATACCAACAGAACAAGGACTGGTATAGCAATGGAAAGGAATCTGGTAGGGATAAAAGTGAAAAACCCAAATAAGTATGTAGATGAGACACATGCATGAAAAGACATCAAGGGTAAATAAAACACTTCATAAATACTCCAGTAAGAGGAAAAGGCAACTCTACTCCTTAAGGAAGAAGTGACACATGATGGATGATGCCAAAAGACTAATGAATATCTCTTTTTTTCACCTCAGTCTTTATTATAAGGTCAATTGCAATCACTTATCTATCACAATTAATATCACTGACAAAGGGCCAGATTTGAGCCTCAAATAGGGAAGGTACAATATTCAGACTGCTTAGATAAGGTGGATGTTTTTAAACAGGCAGAGTCTAATGAACTTCATCCACCAGTACTTATAGACCTAAATGGGAATCTCAAAGTCATTGGGGCTTATCTCTGAGAACTTAAAAAGGACAGTGGATAAACTGAAGACCTAAAAAAAGGTGTAATGTCTACCTTTAAAAAGTGTTTTAAAGAAAAAGGCAAGCCTGACATTTTTAAGCCAATCAGCTTATCTTCAATTCATGGAAAAATACTGAAACAAATAGCCCAACTCTTCGTAAGCGCCTGGAAGGTAATGAGAACATGTATAACATCCAACATGGATTTGTCAAGAACAATCATGTCAGAGCAATCTAATTTTCTTCCCTGATAGGGTAACAGGCCTTGTGGACAGAGGAAAAGCATCAGATGTCATTTGTACTTTGGACTCTTTTTGATCCTCTTCCACTTATCAATCTTCTAAGCAAACCATGGGAGCAGGATTCAGAGGAAAATAGTACAAAGTGGTTGCAGCACTGATTCAGAAAATCATACTTGGGGTGTGATTAGCAATGCTCCTATCAACATGAAAAGTTGAGAAGTGTCACCTCAAGTGACACTCTGGATGAGGCCCTCCTAGGGCTGGTAGTATTTAGGATTTTGACTAATCACAAAGAAAATGGCATCACAAACATATTTTCTGTGACTATATCCTTCTCAGAGGCATTATAAATACACTGGATTTATAATGACCAGAATTCAGAGAAACCTTGATGAATTTAAAGATCTGATTTGAAAGCCACAGTGCTTGTTCAGTAGGGATAAATGCAAAGTACTTCACTGAGCCAAGAAAAATTAACTGCTTGGGATGGAGAACCACTGACATTGGTAGCTATTCTGTAGAAAATTAAAACTTACTGTGGATCACAAGCTGGATAATCCATCAACAATATCATGCTGCTCCAGTAAAGATGAATGTCCGACTGCAATGGATAAATTAGTTCTACTTTGCTTGACACAGAAGAATCTTTCTACTCAGCACCAGGAAAGCTGCAGCTGCATTATTTGATCCAGTCTGAGGAACTACACTTCCAAAAAGTGAGGACCAACTTGTGATAACCCAAGAGAAATTTATGATTCAGAAAAATACAAGTAAGAATTGAGGTTGTTTAAAAAAAGAAAAACAAATACAGATATAAGTAAAATGCTGCTAAAATAATAAAAAAAACCAGCAAAAAAACCCTCCAAAACAAAACAAAACAAAACAAAAATGGAGGGGAAAAACAAAAAAAGGAAAGTAAAAAAGCCCCAAACCACAAAACTGGTAAACTGCTCTTTGTGCTGCTGTTAGATAGGGCAAGACATAAATGACTTAAAGAGCAGCCAGGGAGACTGAGGCTAGATTTTAGGAAAAAAACTGTCAAGCAGTAAGAAGCAATAAACAGTAGAGAAGACAGATTGCCTGTGGAAGTTCTGGAATACTGGAAAAAGCTGTCAGAAATAACACAGAAATCTGTCCAAAATAAATGTGGACCTTGCTTCACTAAAAGGGTGATCCAGATTACCCAAAGGTCCTTTCCCCTCATTTGATTGCATGTCCCCTGGAATGTCCTAGAAATGAGATCCTTGTACATGATGTTTGGGAGCAGTAAGCAGAATTAAATACCTGTATTTTTCCATATAAAGTCTTTTATAAAGCAGAACAAAATGATGGAAATTTAGAACCTATATTTTAAATAAAGATGTTGAGAAACTGAAACAGACACAGCAAGAAGCCACAGAAAATACTTAAGGGCTGAATAAAATATCTTGAAATGACACTCAAGTAGTCCAGTGTGTTGCATTACCATTACCATTAACTTCCCATCTCTGACCCCCATTGAAGCAAATGACTTCTTAATCTTGTAGTAAAAAATTAGCTACCAGAGGAAAAAAAAAAATATATAATCCAAGATTAATTCAACTCAAAAATTAGATTTATGTTTTTAACACTGAGAGTAATCAGATACTGGAACAAATTACCAAAGGAAGCAGTAGCTACTCAGCTTCCTGAAGCCTTGAAATCAAGACTGGATGCTTTCCCAAAAGACAGACTTCAGTCATACATAGGTTAAAAGTTCAACCCAAGGCAATACAGGTTTAATTTAACAGTCTGTGATGTCCTAGAGGGATCCCACAATTGTTCAAAGTCCAGGAATTAATTTAAAGTGAGCCTGAACTTCTTTTCATCTGAACAGGAGGGTCCCTACATCCATAGGTTGATATTGCAACCTCAAAGTACTGGCATTGTCTCCACTGTGATATGGTATTGTCATACACTGGGGTTCTTTTCCATACCTCTATGAACTCAGAAATATCCTTTCCCAACACAAAATTGGGAAATGAAAAAATGATATTTAAAAAAAAAATCCCCCCAAACCCCCCAAAATGTATTCTGCTCAAAAAACAGAAAACTAAAAGTTCTAGAAAGATGAATGCATATTTTGAAGGTATGTTTCTCCTTTTCAGAACCTTAAGAGTTTACTATTTAATGCCTTATTTAGTCTGTAAAAGTTCTGCTTGCTTTAAGAGCAAAAGGATTAATGGTTTCAAATTCCAGTGTGTTGACCTTTATTCAACATTAAAATGCTTATTTGAGCATTCTGCCATGGTACCAGTAAGCCTCCATCTAATGAAAACTGTAAGGGAAAGAAAGTTTAACTCCCATATGCCCACAAATAGAATTATTTTGCATTAGGAGGTTTAGGGGATCGTTTCTGCACACACACACAGATAACATTGATGAAAGAGCACTAAAACCACAGAGTATACAAACTATTGCTCTGGCTGCAGGTTGAATGTTAGAGCAATATTAATGATGATGAAGAACAAAAAATGGTTAAGAGCTTCTGCTCCCAAGTTATTGCCCTGAATTATTTGTGACATCCAATAATTTTAGGCAAAGTCAAACAAAAGCAAACCATACTAGTTAATTCTGAAATAAATTACAGAATTTTGCTTCCAAACACCAAAAGCCTGATGAAAACTAAAGAAGCAATTTACATACCAGGGTACACAGTGTGCTAAGACAGCAAATCAAATGGGAAAGAGGAGGCCAAGATTGATTTTGGGTGATGCTGAATTGTAGAGAGGGTAAGTTGTGAATGCTTTGGCTGACACAGCAGGAAGAGCTGGGGGGAGAGGTTAAAGGCAATAAAGGCTCAATGCTGCTGCAGACCTTCAGGGCACCCAGTGAACTCAGACAAGTAATTGTCTTTAGAGGCTGATGCAAAGAGAGAAAGCCTTAATCACACGGAATCTTTACCACTCTGATATTGATTCAAATAACAGCTATGCAAAAAGCAAGGCAGGGGAACATTTTTCTCCAGGCAGGTTCCCATTCACCCCTCATCAGCTGAGCAGGAAACAGGATCAGATGCAATCCAGAGCATCACCCACACAGAGATGGCAAATAAAAGAAATTAATTGTCAGGTAAGGTTTTGTGGTAACAGCCTCACCATATTTCAGTAAATCTTTTTCCTGCATAAAAGATTACAGGTCAGTCTTTTAAGTACTGAAAGGTTTCTTGGGCAAAAACACAACAGTTACAACAGTTTGTTGAAAAAAAAAACTGCTCAGAACCTAAAGAGTTAAAATAACTTCCCAAGGATAAAAAGTAATCAATAGCTTATCTGAAGAAGGGGCATTGGGCAAGCACATTTTAAAATGTTACAATAATTTTATAAGAATTACAAAATGTGTCATAACTAAAGTTAGTCGTGACTAAGAAATTATGCATAGGACAAGTAAGGAACAGCAGAATCAACACTGTAGGAATGTGCAGGCTTAAGGAGATGAGAATAGTAGACAGGAAAATCAATTTATTGCATGATAAATGTTCATATGCAAAATAGCATGAGCAAAAAAACCCAGCTGTGAAGAATGTGGCAGTGAAGGGGATCAAATCATTATGCATCAGAGTGAATATTTCATCATTCTAATTCAAACTTCCTGTGCAAATATTAACAGAACCACAGGAAAAGAAAAATCCTACAAAGCATGCCAGCATTTTGCTAAAAATACATACAACCACTCCAGAACTGCAAACAAAATTCAAAATTCCCAACTCTCTTAGAAGTCTGACTTCACTGAACATAGAATAAATTCAGGCACAGAGGAAACCAGAATGGAGAAGGTAAAGGGGGATTTATTTCTGCCTCTTAAACAACTTTAAATAAACTTAAGGCAAGGCAAGACATGCTTGCAGTGAATAAAAGGAGTAAACTTGGAGAGGGGGGAACAGAAAAAAGTATTCTGTAAAGATTTTTTTTTAAAATTATGTTCTTTTATTAGATATTGAAATTTAAAGTAATTGTTTTAATACTTTTTTAACCTCACACTGAAAGGAACACAAAAGCTTTCTTTAAAAAATCCAGTCAGTGAATGACTACAAAAATAATGGTGTCTGCCAAGAGCACTGATGCCTCTAAAGAAATATATATTTAGTTTGGCTTACTCAGCAGTGCTCCAAAAAACTCTAGGAATTATTCCGAGTAGAATATGCATTTTTAATAAATACCAAAAAAATGGGAAAAAAAAAATCAATTCAACACAGAAAAAAAGGCCATAAAGTTTTTTCCAGCTCTAAAATGCAAGCAGTGTCTTAGCCCAGCTCCTTTTTCAGTCATATATGCACAGTAGAACAAAGAAACACAGGGAACTCTAACTGAGCTCTCTGAATTTCTGTAGGTAAAAATGGTGACACCACAGACATTATTCCTATTACAAGGAATTGGCTGCCAGGACAAGGACTGTGGGATTCCTCCAGTGTGGATCCTCCACCACACGGGACATGGAGATTGGTGCCAATCTATGCAGTAACTGATCCTTACTCCTGCCACAAATCTCAAATACAAACACTATTGAATCAAAATATCATTTGCCATAGCTCATTGTTCATCTCATTCCAAATTTATTGCCACGCAATTAACAAAACTGCTCTAAATTTATCTCCAGAGCTTATGTGCAGCACGTTGGACTTGTGAAATGAAACAGGCATGTGGTAAAACATGCTCCTGTTTTTGCTGATTCTCAGCATAAATGTTTCCTCTTCTTATCAGTTGCCTGAACACCAGCATGCTACAATCAACTTCCTGCTAGTTAGTTAAGATTCTTGCTTGCTTGCCTTTCTTCTCTAAATACAGCTCTCTCGTGCTGCTATTGATCAGTGACTGAAAGAAAAAAGCCCAGACGAAACCCCTTTTTCTTTCCTTTCTTTTTTTGTTATTGATATTTTTTTAAAAGGTCCTTTCATCTCCTCCTCTACCAGGAAAGCATTACTTGATGGAAATACAAGAATAATGAATCTAAAGCTGTTCAACACCGAACTACCTGGAAATGGAAAAGATCCCCCTAGATTTGAGCCTCCTGCTTCCCAGTGAAGCAGCACACATGCACTCCAATTACTTTCTCAGTTACAACATCAAGAACTCAAGGAAATTCTGTTCCAGTCAATAGTGCTTCCACAGATTATATGCCATTGGGAATAAGGGCAGAATTTGACCCACTTCTTTTTTGGTCATAAAAAACCCTCAAGAATGATAGGTAGCACATCAAAATATTACATATAATTTAATAGTTTAAGATTTATAGCCTCACACCGCTCACAAAGTCTCTACTTTCAAGCAGTTTATGCTTTTAGCAGGAGGGGTTAATTCCAGCAGAACTTTTGAAAGCCACTTCCCACTTCTCTGGTCATCCCCCTGAACACAGGAGTACCAGAGGTAGCTGAAAACAGAGCAATGTGTATTTAGCCTGCAGTGTTATATAACCTGTCTGTTAACAAATGCAAGACACAAAGTAAAGTCATGTAACCCAATTGAAACAGTTCGTACTGGAGGTTGATTTCCCTTGGGAAACTGAAACATCAAGTAAGAAACTGAACCAGTTAAATATAACCTTTTTAAAGGGCAAAAGAATTCAAAGGTAATCAAGGATTTTTTTTTCCTCAGAAGGGCATTTATAATTATATTCCACTCTTATTTATAACAACCCTTTTAATGTTGGTACTACAAAGAACTCCACAGAAAGCCAGCTTTGCTTTATATAACAGGATTCAATCTCCACGTGGTTTTTATATGCAAAACATCTACCACACAAGGTATACACTGACAAAAGCACATTTCCCTGAAGAAACAAGGAATGTATTTTCAAAGTGGCTCATGAGGGTTCAGCCATGTACCTTCTGCTAATATTGTGGGAGAATCAAGAAGAAATCCTTAGCTCTTGTTTTGAGAAAATAATGGCAAGTGACTCCATGTGCACATACAGTGAGCTCAGAACCTTGTTTTTAATTCCCTTTATTATCCTAGAATACACTTAATGGTTTGCTTTAATCCACTGATTACTGAGGAGAAGGGAACAGAACAATCACCAAACTGATAGTTTCAGTTTCTTTCCACTGGTTAAACAGGTACAAGTTAAGAAGTAGAAATGATGGCATGAGCTAAAAACTCATGAACCAGAAGCACATTTCAAAATTCTGCACCAGAGTGACCAGGTGGTCTGTGATTAATCATTTAAGATCCCGAGTTTTGTGTTCATGTTGTGTTAGGACACAACAGCTCGTGTTACCAAAACAACAATGGGAATTTCAGAGTGGGATCTGGAGGTGCACAAAGCCAATGAGAAGGAAATCTACAACAAAGGGTAAGGATAGATTTGGGTGGGACAAGCTCTTCCACAGAAGGTCTGCTGGATGCAGTAGAAATAAATTATATAGAAACCTGCCTCTGTGTATGCTTCCATCTTCTACATACCCAGCAGATACTCACACAGGCTCACACTGCAGTCCATTACCCTTGAACAATAAAAACAATGTAAAGGGCAGAGTCTTGACACAGCCAGAGATGCTCTCAAATTATGCTGCACAGATTAAAAACATGCAGGAGTTTCCCAGGATGATATAAATTATTGATCTATCCCATTTCTCATGTTGCCCAAACGCTTGCAAATGTTACTATACAGAAACATCTGCACAAAACTGCACTAATAAATTTATTCCACGAAGAAAAAAAAAAAAAAAAAAAAGTTAATTTAATCTCAGAATTACATGAGAGACGTTCTGTTTGAGTAGCAGCAAGCATGCAGGATCCCAGCATGGGTTCCATTGTGCATACCTGCTCAAACTCTCAGCAGACACACTCTGAACACCTGCAGGTGCCTGACAGAGCCAATCGGGCCGGTGATTTCTTACCCACAACAGGCAATCTGTTGATTCACTGTGAAACCAGTATTAGGAGATGCTTTAGTCAAAATGCTGGAGGTTATTAATCACAGCTTTGGGGTTTCTGACAGGATGTTTTGATAAAATAAATCTATTTTAAGTGACTGTAATGAAATACTAACCGGTTTTTGAAGGGCTTTTAAGATGTTTTTAAGAAGTTTCAGATCAAAGACTCAGTTAATGTAACCTCCACGCATTAAATATTTAGTACTTATTCAGTCACTTGAGCACTCAGGCATCTTGACATTGTAAAAGGAGGAGAGGGAAATTGAGTTTAAGTCAGTTTTACACAGTGGGATTTTTCAGTTTTTATGTTAAAATCCCAGGCATGTAATTTTAAAACAAAGGGGTCTATTCTTCTACGACAGTATATGCACCACCCATTAAAAGAATTCTTTGTTCACCTGCATGGATGGGAGAATAAATCCTCTATAGAGTCACTTCAGTAGAAACTGTTGTGCTGGGATTAACATCATGATTGAACATTATTCTGTCTCTGAGCTCTCTGATGGACAAAACCAAATGCACACACTTCTCTTTTCAGAACAAGTAGGCATTACAAGGAACACAGAATTTTAACAATGACAGATAGATTTTAGCAAGTTCTTTTTAGATATTTGGATTATGTGACTATAAGATATTTCCCCTTTCTAGCATCCCTGAAATCCAACAGCTGGTGTTTAGCATCTCATTTCTTGCAAGAAATGCTCAGAGGTCTCCAAAACAGATGAGGGAAATAATCCTATTTGGGGACTTATTAAAATAGATGTCTTAAATTAATAAACTGCAGATTAATAGGGGCTGGATATCCATTCTGAAAATGCAACACTCTATATAAATTTTACAACTTCTCAAGCACCACCTTTCTTGTGAAAGCTCACTGAGTGTAGTAGGAACTTGAGGATGACTTCAAGCAGAATGAAGACACTCCTGAGTGCATTTCTTGGCTCACTTGCAGAGGATTATAGACACTAAAATATTAAAAATTGCCTTTGAAACTATTGCCATGGCCCACATTAGTATCTATTCTCAGAATCAAGGAAAGTATTGTGCATTTCTATCCTGTTTAACACAAACATGGACACATCCAAGTCCTTTGATTTGCACAGTTGGTCTAAGGCTCCTGTATTTCACATAAATTTGTAATACCTAAAGAAAAGAAACAACCTTAGCTCAAACACTACCAATGTATGGAAAAAACCCCAGCAAACAGTTCTGCATATTTTTCACAAACATTTCCCAAATTTCATCACAAACATTTTCCCAAAATTTACAGAGTGATTGACGATGACTGCACCCTAATTTGACAAAAGCTAAAACTGACCTCTGAAGTAATGGCAGCAATACATATTCCCAAATCTGGTAAGGCATCATCATTCCATGACCCTATTTGTCATAAGTGCCTTCTGAATGTTGAGGAAGCACAGAGGCTGTGTGTCACCACGGGCTCAGCCGTGACACTGAAAGACAAAGAGCCACTGAACACATCCACGTGCATCTCCTGGTAATCTCATGATCTCATCGGTTTTTCTCAAAACCGATGTCTCAGTTTTCACTGCTGGCCATGGCTTGAGTTCCTGTCTCCTCTGCCATCTTAAATTATATAAACACAAGGTGCAAGAAGGTGCAAGGTGATTTTACAGAAAAAAGACATTTCTTTCTACATAACTGGAATATTTCTTATGCATGGTTGCCTCTGTGTGCACGCCGCTGTGAGAAACTCCCAAACAGTAAATTAAACAAATTAATCCTTGCTCTGCTGAAGAAGAAACTATGTCAGAACTGTTCTGTGCAAAGAAATCCAAACCACAAGACAATCTTCACCACATAAAGAATGTTAAATACTCCAATAGTCCCTCACTGATTTATCCAACAGAGACAGAATGTACATACAAGGTAATGCTAAATAACTTCATGTCTGTGTTTTTTTTGTGGCTTCTATGGTTTGGTTGAGAGTGGAGACCTGTGTTAAAACCATCTGAACATCAAAATGATTCCTGAAGAATTTAGTTGTGTGAAAGTAGATCTCTAAAGATTTCCTGGAATCTTAGAAATTAATTCTACCCTCAAAACTAACAAGAAGATTAGAAAAAGTCAGAGATAATAATTTGTTTAATTCTGAAACAACAAACCAACCTTCTAGATGTAATCTAGGAGAACCTGGGTTGTAGTGAGGCACAGCACAGGAGATGTCAGATATCAGACCTTGTCCTGCTGCCTCTGTCACTGACATTGTGCTCCAAGGGAAGGCAACTTGGACAGGGGGAGGGCAAACAGATTATGAACCAATATTCCAGTGCAAGTGTCATGAAAAATGAAAAGAACCATGGAAGTGGTTTTGATAATAGTGATAAAAAGGCCTTTACCCAATTCTATAGAAACTGAATGCAGCATTATGAAATACTCACTTTGACTGTGGCACTTTCAGATGCTCGGTCAATTAAAAATGAAAAAGGAAGTAAAAAATAAAAAAGTGGAAAGGAGAGGTTGTCCAAAATTAGCAACATTAAAACATTAAATATTTCAAATGGTATTGATTGGAAGACAGGAAAATGTGAAAATTATCACAAAATTTTTGTTCTAGAAATTAATGCCATTCAAATAGATTCCAGTTTTTTGCTAGTTATGATGTTTTGACTTGTAACAATACAACCTTTTGAAATCAGGATATATCCACATGTAATGCTTTGAGATGCAATGGACTTCTGAAAAGAAGCAATCTTGGCTATATGTTAGCTATTAACAGGAGAATTGTTCCAGGCTTTTAGAATTTGGGATCATTTCAGTAACAACCAGTCCACACAACTCTGATAGGGTGAAGGTGTCTCCCAGAGAGATTAAACACGGACTGACCCTGGAACAAAAACTGTAAAATTTTATTCTCATGTTGGCTGCAAACAGGGTGCAGATGGGTATTCCCAGCACACAGAATGTGGTATGGAGCTGCTGTAAGGAATTCTATCCAAGATCATTGCTGGAATACATCTGCCACCAGTGCTAAGTGTAGCCAGGGAGATCTGATGATGTGTGATCAGCTCCAGAGGTTTGCTATCACGACACATTTCTGTTACACACCAGGCTGTGATCCCTGCCTTATCATCATTATGGGGTATTTTTGAATCAAGGAAAGAATATGCTGAAACACCTTTGTGATTTCTAGCAAATTTCTGTGCAATACAATTCCCAGAAGAGCGCAATGTTCTGAACTGTCTGTGCACATGGGTTCCCCGTTGTGTTAAAGACACATCTCCTGATGATGTTTTCCAATAAATTATATAGTGTGTGCTGCTACACACTATACAGAGTACAGGCTATCCTACTTTCCAGCACATGGAGCAACTTCTGAAGCTAATCAAAGAAGGTATCTTTAGTGAATTAGTATTTTAGGGATGTTAATCATCATCAACCCAAGGCCTTTCTAAACCTCTTGTTGTGATTCAGCCTTATTGTGTGTAAAGTTAATAATTTGTGACTGCTTGAAAGAAAAGAGAGCTTATCTGCATTTCAAAAATTACATAGACATAAAAAAGGGTCACTCCCCTAGGCTATTTTAAAAAAGGAATTACAGAGCAATTACTGTGTGGCCACCAGTTGCAGGAGAAAACTTCTTTCTTTCCAAGTAAGTTTTCAGATTGGGCATGTCAGGAAATTTGTGCCATTACATGTAGATACATGAAACTGGGGTGGAAATAATTTTTAGAATCCAATTTGTTAAAAAATGAACACAGGTGCAGTTCTTACCAGATAAGGAAAGACAGACAAGAACAGGAAAGGTTTTGACATGCAGTTCTCTTTCACTTCTACGAAAAATTTGCTTGGTAAAATACAGGAGATTCTGGAGATGGCTACAGGAACCATCAGTTTACTTTTCTTGGTACTACCTGATGGCTCATACTGATTTTGCAGTACATAGAAGGGGCAGGGGTTGTCATCCAGGAGCTTTGCAATACATTGATTTTTCCTTTTTTTCTGATTTAACTTTCTAATCAGCAGAGAGAGAGTGACATACATAAATTCATTGTATTGTAACATACATAAATTCATTGTAGTTCTAAAGGAAGCTCAGATTTCTAAAAGAAGAATTCGTATTTGCCTGTATTTCTCTAGGAAGATGAAAAAATCTGAGATTTCAGAAACCACAGCCATTCTGCTTCATTATTGTCATAGCAACAAATGATCTTGAAGCACTGTATGCAACATCTATAGCCATTTGCAGTATAGCTGTAGCTACTAACTTGTTTCTGTTAATGGCTGGCATGAACCAGTCTCTGTAATCTCTGCAATTTAATTGATGAACCACAAAACAAATGGTCATAGTTAATAAAATTATATTTTACCATCTGTGTCTAGTAATGAGAAAATCTGAATTATAGAAATGAAAAAGAATGAAGTTTTCTTCCAAACAGATCAATGCACCCCACGTCTTTGTCAGCATTAAATTAGATGTTATCTGTTGCTGTGCATTTCCCTCCTTGGTTGCCATGGCTAATGGAAGTTTCAGCCAAGATGGACAAGAATTCTGTTTGACCATAGGGAATGTAATACCTTTTCCTCTGTTTTCCTACAAGTCTGTGTAGTATGAGTCTACAATCTTATTTGGTCTGAGTGCATCCAAGTCTCACTTATAGGAGGACAATTTTGTTCAGATCTGCAGTGTTATTTGCTGTTACAAAACCTTATCTATTTCTATAAAAGAAATCTAGAGGATATGTGCAGTTTTATTCCTAAAGCTTTGAAGGATTTCAAAATCAGCTGGAGCTGAAGGCAAATCTGGTGCTGCCACAGTATCTTGTAAGGATGATTACAACAGCAGGAAAGTACACCTTTGGAGCACATACTCTGTTTTCCTGAGTTCACATTCTGAGCAGTTTGTTCTCTTGAGAGCAAGGATATAAATTGCCTGGACTCTCCATAAAGAGGCCACTACAATTTAAAGGAAAAACCAAAACAAGAAAAAACCCACCCCAAAACCTTTTATAAATTCTCTAGGAACATCTAGATCATTAATTCCCGTAAGAGATAGATGGTCCCCACACAGAAGAGAGCAAAGTAATTTATGGTGATAACTTGATTTCCTAGGCCATGCCAAGGATCTGCATCATTTCCTTAACCTTTAGAGAGGAAGACACACCAAGGCAAGAAGGAGATTATATTATATCCACTTACAGGAGACAAAGAAGATGCAATTCTGCTGAGCACCCTGTTGTGTGCAGCGACACTATTCTTGTTCTACACAGTACCTTTCAGATTTTGAAATATTCATTGTTTGGATTAATATCTATGTCTAGGTCTCAGACAAGGCTTGATGGATCTCACTGTATTGCCAAAATATCTCCTCTTTTTTCACCACAGTACCATCAACCTCTGTTTTAGTCGTCATCTGTTAATCCATAAAGTGCCCTTAATCAGTCATCTCTGACATTCCTATAAATTTCCCATCAGACATAACACATTACAGGCTATTTTTCATTCTCAGAAGGCAAATAAGAAAAACAGACTCGAGGTCTTGAATCACATAAACTGTGCAAAAAAGCAGACTCCATTTCTAGCTCTCTTCCTGAAAACCACGGCCATGATTTGAGGAGCTCAGCAGCTACAAATAGGTCCTGGTACCCAAAACACTAAATTATTTTTGGGATGTAAATTTTAGAAGTTGGGGGTCAGTTTTGTGTATTGGGAGCTCTGAAAAGAGAAATTTGTGTTTTCAGCTTTTGAGAAGTGAAAACGCGCTGCGAGTGCCTCAGAAAGCCCGGTCGGGTGCGCTGTCCAGGGTCCTGAAAAGGGCTGGAAGACTCGAATCCGCACTGGACCCCATCTAAATTCACTCGTTGCTATAGCTGACCTCTGAAAATGAGCACCAAAGGCTTTCCCACAGGCTGCTCCCAAGCAATCAAGGTTTCTGCAATAGTCTCCTTTCCCATAAAATGACACTGCAGTCAGAAGGATGTTATGAACCTTAACTCACTGATATTTATGCAAAATTTTGGAGGCTGTCAGAGCAAAAGTTAAAAAGACCCCTATTTTCTTTAAAGACAGGCATGAGATTTTCCATTATTCCATGCTGAGAACAGTGAAGCATTCATAAATATGGAAAGACTAGTTAATATTTTAATTCTAAGCAACATAGATTTAAAAAATAAAAAAAAAAAGGAAAAACAACATTTAACAATATGCAGCTGTTACTAATGAATTAAGAAGCTGATTAAAAATAGAATGATGGATATTAAGGTATTATTATAATCCACCATAATGCAGAAAATCTAAATGGAGAAAAAAAGTATGTATTATAAAATCCTAAAGTCGTCAGATTTTGAGAAAGTAATAGTCATCTTAAATTTTAACTAATTAGGACTAAGTGCAAAATTGGATGCAATTAATGAGAAATTAAAAATAAATGGGAGGAAAATTATTTCTAAAACAGATTTTTCTTTCATGCGTACTCATGAAAACTCCTGAAATGGATGGTATATCTCCTTTGTCTTCCTCCATGTTACACATTTATTAGAACATCAGATAAGGCAGTTCAAAAAAACACATTTTCCGTACAAAGGTATGTCCACAATTCTAGGGAATTCTGAGTGAAAATATTTGACTCCGGGCCTAGGGCTGGCTTTTTTTTTTTTTTTCCACTGGAAATGTCATGTAACTGGGGCCTTTTCAATCCGTGTTCATTTTCTCAGATTGTTCTCTGCTGCCACAGTATGGTGCTCAGCTGCTGTTTGAAAACATGAAAAAGAGGATCTTTATCAGAGACTGCAGTTCTTTTCATGTACCAATATGACTGGTTGCCATGTAAGATCTCTTTTAAAGAGTATTAAAAAGGCTTTAAGCTGTATCCAAAATTTCCTAAGAAGTGAAAAAAACAATTTTCAATTAAGTACCTACTGCTTTACATTAAAAAGCTCCTGTCTCCTCATGTTATTTGTATGTCATTTTGCCTTCAAAACAAAGATAAATATTGCTTTCAGTATGTGTGGATAATAGCAGCACTTCAACAGCAGCAGGCTTTTTCTATGAAAACATTCTCTTTTTGTCCTTTACAGGAATATCATAATCTTCTAAAATAAAATATGTTTGAATGTAACATGATGTCTTAAAATAAGGGTGGCACTAGTCTCCCTTACATGTAAGTTTGATGTGCTTCATCATTGCACCATTCTTTGATTCAAAAATACTTTGCTAACAGTGCAGAAAAGTAAGGGTTATTAAAATCACACTGAAATCAAGAACAGATCACAGGCTACATATAATATCTCTCAGCTGTGCTGCCTTACATGTATTATATTTTCATGAGCCTTACTTCCTCTCTTCAAGTACGTATCTTCAAATACTTGGGTCAACAGTAAGGATGCACTCAGCCAGCTGGGGCCACCTGAGCTGCACTGCCTTGGCCTCTACTATCTCATAATCTGCATCAAAATATGTTCTTATGTCTTTATTTTCTCATTTCTATATGATATCTCCCCAAATCCCTTCTGACATACAGGCAGAAGTCTTCTTAGAGCCAGCTTTTAGCTTTCAAGGCTTAAGGACAAAAGAGATAAAGTCTTACTGAATATGTGCATGGTAAGGACAAAGAACTCCAGGATTAGCACAAATCTCTTATGCAGAAGGCCTCAAATGCACACCTTACTCATACACTGCTAAAATAAAAAAAAAAGATTGCTGAGCAATGGTGGGATTCACTTTGCACACAGATATTCAACATATTTATAGAGAAGTGCAAAAAGGGGGGTTTCATTATTATTTTTTTGACTGTAGTCATGTTGTTACAGCGGTAGAACAAGTTCACAACAAAACATCAGGGCACCAGGCCTAAGTGTTGATTGTTCTGACCTTGGAGCTTAAGGACACCTTTACACACATTAAACTTGATGTCATGAACTGTGCCAGTGACTTCAACGTGTCTATTTAACATGCTTAAGTTTAAATCTACACTTAAGTGTTTCTCTGGATGGGAGCCACAATGCTCAGTTCACATAAATTATGTGAACAAGATTTTGCCTGAGGTATTTAGAGATTTTAATATATTATACTTACATTCTGGAGCTGGTATAAAGTTAAATCAATAAATAGTTCTTTCTTTGGTTAAATTAAAAGGCATAAATCCAAATCCTCTGGACTGAGCAGACTTTGAAATTGTTAAATAAGCCTTCAATCCCAAGGTTTCAGCCCTACAGGTAATGTGAGCCAGGCTAACCATCTTCTGGGTCTACAGTCAAAGAATAAAGATTAAAATACTGCTCCAGCCCCACAGATGCATTACAGAGTCACCACTCAGGAGATCTAAACAGAAACCAACTCAAACACAGCCAAAATCCCAGCAGAGTCAAGGCAGTGAAGTGCTACGGGGCAAATGTAGTTAATAGCTCCACATAGCACGATTTCCCCTCCGTGCGAGTACATTCAGCATTGCTATCAACATGGTAATTATTGCTTAATGCTGTGCTGCAAAGCAGGCAAAACAAATTTCTGAAAATGGAAGTGAGAGAAGACTGAAGGCATTCTAGTGTTTTCTCAGGGTTCTAAGGGCCTTACATACCCTCAAAATACACTCACAGCCTGCAGGGCAACTAAATAAATTTTAAAACTGTGAAAAAGCTTTATGTTGGTGTACACACAGGACCTCAGACTTGCTTTTTTTTTTTGATGAGATGATACTAATTGCTTGTGCTATGTTACTTCCCAAGCATCAACTTAAAAACAGGGATTCTAGTCAGCACTGAACATGGAAAGTTAAAAATATGTTCTCCATGCCCCCAGAAGCTTAGGGTGCAGTAACTAAAGGCAGCTGACCAGATCTGAGGTTCAGCTCTCTGTGTGGACAAAACCAATGGTTTTCCCACTGGGATTAAAGTTACCCCACGGAGCTCTGTGGCACTCAATCAAGTAGGAGAAAGTGCTGAGGACAGGAAAGAGCAAAACCTGCTTTTTACTTGAAATTTTCCATTGCCATGAGTAAAGGAGTCAGACCCTGAAATGCCTTCCTACACCTGGGTGTCGGCTCAGGCATTTCAGGACATCTGAACAGATCATTAGTGTTTCCTTTCCTGGCTGAAGCCTGAACAAGCTACATATTATTCCAGCCTTTCTGGAAATGCAGGAGTACGTATTAAGGGATGGAGCAAATAGGGAACACAAAAGACAGAAGGACAAGGAGGACAAGTCCTAGACCAGGATCTGAAGCTACGTGAAATGGCACTGAGACAGGGATATCGAGTGCACAGAAGAGAACATGACTACCTTGTGCAGTCCTGGTATTTAAAAGACCTCTCAGCTATTTTGGATTTGCCCTTCACAACTCAAAGAGATAAGGGGAATGAATAGGAAAGAACAAAGCAGGATAAGTAACACAAGAGCAGAAAACAAATACCACAGCTTCTTTCTTCTAGCTGGCTTGGGGAAGTATAAACTAAATGGAAAGAAAAGGGAAGGTTACATTTGAGGCAAAGAAAGGGCAAGCCAGATGAAGGACAAGTGTGGAGTAAAGGTGAGATGAAGAGTCTGACTTGGAAATGGGAAGAGCCATGAAGCAAAAGGCCAACCTGAACAGCTACAAAAAGTCCAGTGAAAACTTCAGAAAGGTCACTGACTTTCCAAAGGTTTCTCTGAGTGGCTACAAGATGAAAGGGTGAAGCTTGGGACCTGTGCATGAAAACAGTTTGTATAGACTAACTTTGCCACACATAATTCATTTGCTGTCATTCCTTTCAGAAAGATTTTTCTTAATAAAATGGATCATAACGGTTTTTTTTCCTTCAGATGATTTCGTACCTCAATGGACTTTTTGTGCTCAAAGCTTCTTTTTTGGCGAAATGCTTTTTCCAATAGTTTTTTAAATGGAGAAGGGTAGTTATAAAATTTCAGCTGCAAAATGGACTTAAGGTTTGAATTCTTCTTCCCAATTTAAGATTTTGTCCTCATAGTTAAAGATCAGTTAATGCAAATCCTTCTAGAAATTATTTTATCAAACAGTGTTCTTTCTGTAATTTAAGAAATTACCAGCTTTAGCAACCTTGAATGATATTAACTGCAAATGATGATTTTACTGAGTTTGTTTTTTTCAAAATTTATATATTTTTGCCAACTTAAACACAAGTATTTCACGGTTTTACCATGAACCCTTGTACCTATCCTACAGACAGATGGCAACATTCAACAGTGACATCATTTTACCTATCCTTCCTACTCTGTGATTCCCACAGGCCTGGTTATCTCCCTTTAAATCGTAACAAAGAAATTTTCCTTAAAACTGATGGTATAGAATAGTCCCCTGTAATTTTTCATGTTATTTATATAATTTCCCTGGTAGCACACTGTGCTATTATATGCTATAAATCACATTTTATTTTGGAAAGAACTGCTGGTGGTGTTATTTTTAGGTCCAACTCCACTTCTGCTGATATCCAATCCAGCTAAGAAAATAGCTGTAGGAACATTTAAAATCTCACATACAGTGCTGGGACGACATCCATATTACGAATGTTTTGGGAACAGCAGTACTATAGGAGTAAAAAATACAGCACAGCCTAAAGAGAATGTGTCCTGAACATATACACAGCTGCACTTTTACACTGCTGAGAAATGAGAAAGGGGATTTATTTTTCCTAAGCACTATTTCTGTGGCCTTTTTCAGGCCAAGTAAATTGCCACAAATTACATTTACATGACATTTCCACGTAGTTACAGTCAAATCCATCGGAAAATACAGTATTTGACACCAACAGGATTTCAAAGGTACGTTACATCACACAGAAGCCTGTAACTTCTATTTTTTTTTTCAAAGACCGAGAGTATACTTTTCTTTTTCAGAGCTGTTATTACATAACCTAGAGTTGAATGCAGAAATGGGAAATTTAACCTTAGAAAAACTGCCTATTTTCTTTGCTTCATGCTTTAAAACGTTCATAACCGAGCAGTTAAAAACGGACCAGTAGAAAATGGTAGAACCGATCAAGTATTTTTACCAGGGTACGAAGTCATTTAATCAGGAAATAAAGGATATTTGATCAATGAACTGGCAGTGTGACATCTGGCGTGCAGTTTCACAGTCTTAGGGCATCGTTCTGCTCTCCCTGGTACCAGCATGAATCAGGAGTAACGCATGTAAATTAAAAGCACACCCCAAAGTGGTGTGGAGTCAGGCGGAAGCTCCCTGTGTTGCAGTCTGAGTCTTTCAGTGTTCCGTATCTGACTTAAGAGATTGGCTCATTTACAGAGCCCTACATTAGACATATTGCCTTCTTGTTTTAAAATATGTGTGTTTAATATTTAATTTAACAGAATTCCATATTCCAGTCTCTGTGTACTCTGCAAGTCCCTTTGAGGCTCGTGGTTTGTACGTGCAGTCACAATCCTCCTCAAGTGTAATTTGGAAGCACCATTGCCTAATGGAGTGAAAGGAAGTATCTGCCTCTGATTAATCCTGGTTCTCTTCGGAGTGAGTCATGAAAATATTGCCCAGCCAGTGTCAATTTGTAAAGTGGGCTGTAGGAGTCGAGCCAGGCCATCCAAAACTCATTTAATTTATTATGTATGCCCGTGGAATACTGGTGGAGGTACAGATCTCGTCAATTGTCCACACACTTCAAGCACACAAGGCAATTTGACCTACCAACTTCAAATGACAGCACACTCAGAAATTCTGCCAGCTCTGAAACATTGGTTATAATGCTACACACACAGCTGTTATTGCACGTGAGACTGAATAAGTATCATAAAATAGGTACTGTAGATGCAAAATGTGCCTGTGCTTATATTTTCACAGAAATATAAGTTATTTTTAATTATGTCATGATGTGAAATATTGCATAGTATTTGCTCAGAGGAGAGACACATCAATAATACGCAAAAAAGTATTTTTAAAAAGTGCTCACAGATTTTTGAACTTTAGATCTGTTGGGGCAAACCAAAGAAAATCTGAAGTTACCCAAGGCCAATAACAGCAGAATGAAAATAGCAGTTTAAATGGTACCTGGGTGACCATCTCAGCTCACTTGCAGGAGAGACTATTTTCAAGAACATTTGGCACATCTAGAATGTGGGATAGCTCTCTGAAGTAAAGAATATAAACATTAAAAGGTCAGAAATAGTACAGCTAAGTTATCCATTTAAATGGGAATGGGAAACTTTGCCATTTGGCTCTGAACCATTTTGTCATTCTGCATCCTAATGACAATTACATGTCCCATACCGATATTTCACTTTCAATTTTCATAGAATTAGTGATAGTATTTCAGGAGTTAATGGAGGCAGAGTACTTTCTTTAGAGAAGATATGAAATTAGATTAGAAATTAGATTGCCTTGAAAACATTATATGCAGCAAAATGTGCACTCAGAAAGCCTCCAGGAGTAATCCTCTAAGCATGGCTTCTTGTGACTTGAGTTTTACTTTTCTACAACAAAGAAATAAAATATCAAAACAACTCCAAAGATCTGTGCTAAGATTCTGTTGTCTCCAAAAGACACACTTCCAAACTTCATAATCCAGAAGTGAAATTGTTTCAAGCACTTCCCCATCCTCACAACCACAGGCTGTAGCAGGGGGCTGTAAAACTCCACTGGAATGAACCCAAGGGGACCAGCAGCTCCATGGCAGCTCCACAGATGTGCTGCAGCCTTCCCCTTCCAGGTTATCCCTCTCCAGCCCCGTGCCCAGCATGAGGACTCAGAGTTTGTCCTCAGACGGCATCTTTAAACTCCTTTTCACCATGTGGCACCAGGGGTATCGTCCCTCGGCCAGGAATAGAGCTTCTGAGGGCCTCTTTATGCCAATCTGATTCCTCTTATCTTACATAAGGGGCCAGGGCAGGGACAGAGCTGGCTTTCCCAGCTCTAAATCCATCCTATATGGCACGCAATTCTCCAAAGTACAGCCAGCTTCTGCTTTTATGGAGCACTGTGCAGTGAAGAATGAAGGATCCTGTTTTTCACCATTTAAAGATGTATGATAGCAACAAAGCTCTATGTTAAAATATTTAACTCGCAGAGAACTTATGGAAATTGTCTATTCAAGCTCAGCAAAGACACTAAATTACCAAGCTGTTCTAGGACAGTTGTGTGTGGAGAAAAGCCAGAAATGCTCTGAGATTGTAATGTTGCACACAAAGATTACAGCATGAGCCTGATTCAGAAGCTTTTTTATACAGCCTGGTGAGCTGCAAAATGTTACCATATCAATTTCTGCAAAACATACTGTGTGTGTACATATAGATATAAAAGCAGGACTTATACACAGCACATTTCCTGCCACATTTTGAGTGGCATCTGTTTGTTTAGAGTGCTGAAATATGAAAAATAATATTTAGCAACTACTGGTAACACAATGTTAACAAGATTTAAGAGTATAGCTCTGTCTGTCAAAATGCAGATAAAAGACAAATCCTTCTATCTCTGTGTTTTAATCAGTCAGATCAGAGGTTTGATGAATATGCAAATGTGACTGTTTATACACTAGTTTCAGAGTGAAAGGAAACAAATTCAGTTTCATTATAGAATTAATGACAGCTCTGTCCTCTAAGATTAATAATTAAAACCCTACACACATTAAGATGATAGTGCTCTTTTCTCCCAGCCTCTGCAGATTTTACTTTTCTATTTTTTAACACCCCTTTCCCTCATAATTGTTTGTCCCCCTAATTGGAATGATTAATAATTAATGCCAGTTCATGGATATGCAGCAGTCATCTTTAGAACAAGAACTGTACCTAACCTACAAAAAGGGTTAAAAAATGCCTTCTTTTGTTAATTCTGCTTTTACTCTTTTCTCTAAGTTAATTTTTTCCTCCAAGTTTTATGCCACCATAGGAACCTCAATGGCCTGCTTTAATGATGGAAGCCTTTTATTTGTTTCAGTGCAGGGTACATATATGAGTTCATTTTGATGTTCACAATATATGATGGGTTTCTTTTTAAAGTCCCTGCTGCTGGGATCAACAGCCTTCACAGCTTTCTGATTCTGAAACACACACTACAAAGTTTAGACCAAATCAAATCTCAGAGAAAAGATTAGAAGTGTGGTACAAGTGCATTATAAAGTCTGAGAAAGTAAAAGTTTTTAAAAAACATTATATTTGAGCTATTATTTTTTAATCTGATGATTTCTGAGTTGACATGGGAGTGGCTGAGTCATGCTTGTCAAATCCCCTGGACAGGCAACATTTCAGAAAAAGATTATAGCAAAGTAAGCAGAAGCTCAGCCTCACCATTAACCCTCCTCCCTGCTCCAGAAGAACTATGACACTTCATTTTATGTGGCCATTAGGATCTATACACAGACCACTAAATCCTTTCTAATTGCAAATCACCAAAGCACGAATTTTTAAGAGAAAATAAAATAGGTGGTTTGTGTATGTTTTTAATTATTTTATCAAGAAAAGTTATCTTCTGGGTCAAAATAACCATATCTCTTTCTGAACAGAAAAGCTCTTCCAGACAGATAAATGGTCAGGGCACTCTAAAAATCACATTTCTTCAATAAAGCTGTTTCAGTTTCATCTTTTAATGTCTTTAGCAGTGAACTGATCCTACACAGGAATCTAGCATTGCCTTGCCTATCACAAAGGAAATATTTTATGTGAAATTAAATTAGCATTTGCCTGTATTTCACCATGCAGGTACACTTCCTCCTGTGTCATTGGTGGCAAGAAAACAAACATGTGTTTGGGGTACTTCAGCAAGGATGATGAATTGTACTCTGGAAGCATTTAAGGGTCGACATCCACAATGGAGCCTGGCTGGCAAGAGTGCCTGGTACTTACCACGCTGAGTCCCAGCAATTCCCTGCAGAAATAATCCATGTTCCTCCTCTGGAGGTTGTCCAGGTAGTGCTGGAGGCGGGTGTAGGTGTAGGGGTAGCAGTAGGCAAACTGGTAAGTGTCGTCCTCCCGGTCAAAGCAGAAAGCAAAGGACATGACATAGTTCTTCCTGTGGTCTGGGCAGCGGTAGTAATACACGTTTTTGGAGGGGATTCTCTGCCTGAAAAACAAAAATGTGTATGGATATGTGTTGATTGATGCATACGTACACAGACGTGAGAAATCTGAACAAAAGGGCTGTGTGAGATTCGAATTTCCTCCAAAGTAAATGAAGAGGAACAGCTTGAACAGCTCAGGAGCTGGCGAGGAGATACCAGAGCCTGAGTTTGGGAGCACACTATTACTGAAATTCAGAATTTAGATACAAATATATATGTATAGATAGAGATATATAAATATATAGATAGATGCATATATTTATTCTCAATAGTTGGGGTACATATCAACATCTAGCCAATGAATGGAACAAGATAAATTCTTGAGATTAAAAGAAAAACCCAATCTAAAAATGATACCAAAAAAATTCAGGTATGGAAAATAACCAGGTCTTAAAATAGAAAGCAAAGGAGAAAAGGGTGTTTGTTCCTGTTCCAAATTGGACTGCTGCCCTCCTCGACATTTCTGGTTTATCTGACAAGATAGAAATGAATATACATGATGGTAAATAATTATAATAAAGACATTTATGTCATTGTTATCACGGCAGTATCTCTGTGGGGAATAAAAATATCCGCCACCAATCTCTCACACAACTTCAAATATTTTCTTACTTTTCAAGAGAAATGACCAATATTTCAGAGGTGAGGAAAAAAACTTGTTCTGTGGATGAGAGATGTTCATTATTGCTGTTTGTATGCTTTATTCATTTCTTAGGTGGAATTTCCAGCTTCATTCAGACAGGAATAGTCCCCAGTCATGCCATGCACTTGTAATTTGTTGTAAGTATCTTACCAGTCATGTTTGGCAACAAAACGTAATGGTCCTGCAGACTCTACCTGATTCAATTACACAACCTTATAAACAGGTCTCATCTAATGACTGAAGCAGATCTCAGCTAAACTGGGATCATGGTGAGGGAAAAACATAACAAGATTTACAGACATAGCACCAGTAATGCGTCTCTCTGTAATCATTCCGAGAAGCTGGTCTGCTGCAGAGCATCAGTTTCGGCCTCTCATTGCTAATATGAATTAGAGGACAAAACCCTCTCATTATACACAGGTGCATGTTTGCCAATTAGCAGCAGTTAACGAGTCTGACCAGCAAGACTCAGGATCTACAAAGAAAGGAATTGAGATCTTCTTGAGAAAGTAAAATAAAGAACAAGTGATGCAGTTAATTACACTCAGAATAAGAATTTATCTGCCCCTTTTAATACGCTGCTACTTGAACCTTCAGGGCCTCAATAATTTACTTCACCATCATGACTGAACAGGAGCCAGGGTGTGCTCAGGTGGCCAAGAAGGCCAGTGGCACCTGGCTTGTACCAGCAATAGTGTGGCAGCAGGACCAGGGCAGTGCCTGTCCCCCTGGTGAGGCCACACCTCGAATTTAGATTGGATATTAGGAAATCTTTCTTCAATGAAAGGGTTGTCAAGTGTTGGAAAAGGCTGTCCAGGCAAGTGATGGAGTCACTATTCCTGGAGGCATTTAAAGGATCTGCAGGTGTGGCACTTGGGGACATGGTTTAGGGGTGGCATTGGCAGTGACAGGATAACAGCTGGAATCAAAGATATTAATGGACTTTTCCAACCGACTGAAATCTACGATTCAATGATTTTTTTTTTTTTTTTTTTTTGTTAAATAAGACACTTGCTCATCACTAAGATCTGGAAATTATATTTAAGGCACAAAGATAAAAGACAGAAAAACAAACCTTTTTTAAAAAAAAAAAAGTATCAGTAGGGAAAAATGCCACCAGCCATCTGCATGCAGCACTCTTACCTAATGGTTTTCTTCAGTATCTTAACATATTTCTATCATTCGCCCTTACTCTGGAGTGCTATAGGACATCCCTCATTTGATCTCAAATCAAGCAGATGATATGGCAGTGGGTAAATGTATTCCAGCTCCCAGTCCTCAAACCGTAATGCAAGTTTAAACAGTATGTTGCTGAGTTGTTGAACTTTATTTGTTTCCAAATTAGCATGGGAGAAATAATAAAGGACAAGCCTCACTTTGTGCTATAAAAATTTCATGTAAAATGAGACCAATAGGAGGAAATTCGGGATTTTAGAAAGGCTAATGCTAATTGAAATTCATCTGCTGATAGTTAATGTTTAAATGACACATAGTTCTCCTTGGTTCAATAACTTTCTACTTTTAAGCAAGTTGAAGACAACTTTGTTAATGTATTAAAGGCACTTTTGATATTTCACTCCCTTTCCCCTTCATTATAAAAGCTAAGCATCTGTTTTATTATCCACTTTGACACATCACTTTATGGCTGCATTTGGCTATTATGGCTAATCTTGATGTCTAGGACATCTGGTATTGACATTTCACTATCTGGTGTCTGACACAACAGCAGAAACCATCCTCAGTTCCTAGGTTTAAATTCACCCTCTCAGGGCAAAAAGTGCCCAAACTCTTAATTCAAACCATATCTTCCAAAAATAATTATAATAGTACTCCTGTCACTGCTAATCTATTTTTATCTCTCCTAACACTTTGTCACTGCTAATCTATTTGTGAGTCATAGAGAGAAAGAGAGTTAGCGTTTAGATACCAACAACACATCTTTACACACAGGAGCTTAATCAGATTGAGATCTTATCAGGGAATTAAAGAAGAAAAGAAAAAAGGGAAAGAAAAGGAAAGAAAAGAGACATGGTGCTAGATATCACCAACTGAGTTTTTGATAACGAAAAGACATTGCTCAGTTCTTGAATTAACCTTTGTGTCCTAGACACACTATTGTTTACTCTTTCCCTTTTTTGTTCTATGCCTTCTGGAAAAGGACACCCACACACTGTGGCAGCAGCTGCTCCTATTAATTTAAAGCTATTACAAAAATTAAAATTAAACCCAATTACTTTGGCTGGTTTATAGCTGGGGAACGGCTTAGTCTGATTGTTCCCTCTGGTTATGGACAAAAACAATATTCCTACCTACAGGCAGCTGCCAGTGGAATACTAATGCATCAAGGGCCTGGCAGGAACAGATTCAGAATGCAGAGTCTAACTGCATTTCTTACTAAAGAAAAATATCTTATCATGGATCTGCAGAAATGCACCAACATCTTACACTGTGAGTCACGATTTGTGGTTGGAGGCAGGAAGGCAAAATGATGGTGGAAACCTCAATGCTCTGATTTGTCTCTTTGCATTTCCAGGCAGCTCCCACTCAGCAATGCATCCTGCTAATTGATACACAACTGCCCGGATCTCGGAGCTCCTGGATGGTTATTTAAAGGAGAACCACCCCCGTTCCCAGCACAGCCACAGAGAACAATGTGCAAACAGCTCATTTCCAGCCTGTTTTCGAGATGCATTTAAAGAAATGAAGCTTGATATTTTACATCAGTTTGACACAAATTCAGAATGCCTAGTCCTAAAGATGAACTCAAAACTCTTTCTGTCTAAGGAAGAAGGAAGCAGAGAAATTGAGAGTTTCCCTCTATTTTGATGGTCATAGTCCAGTGCCAATCAAAGGCTTGAGCCAGTGGACCTGAGTGTCTCCTCCCCTTATCTGACAAGGCAGCACTCCCAACCCAGTGGATTTGTTGCTCCTAGTGTGAGTGTGCATGTGCTTGCCTGTTCCTGTCTAGAGTCAGGACATTTGCTCTGTTTTGGTACTGTGCAATAGGATCAAATTTGTCAGGGTACAAAAAATAAAAATTAAAATTATAGTCCTCGTGCAGTACCAAAAACCTGATGATTTTAGAGGCACCAAGATTTTACTCTTTGGTTCTACAGGAGGGAGTAAAGGGTATAATTCAAAACTTTGAAAACTTTATCCTAAGTGTACTCCTAATTTGAGCATAATTTTATCTTCAACTCTAAGAATTCTGACTTTAAAATCAAACTTTATTATCTGTCCTTCTTTTTTTTTCTGCTATCTAATTTCTATTTGAAAATTGGGGGTTAACCAAAGCTTTGGGGGACAAACACTGGGGGTTGTGGTGATTTGTGGCATCTGCTCTCTATGTTTTAAACATTGAAGGGTGCTAATCAAACCCTCTTGTGGCATCACAGCACAAATAATTACAAAATAACAATTTTTGGAACGCTTTCCACTCCCTATTGCATGGCCAAAGCAGGGAGCTCTGGCCCAGCCAAATTCCCAATGACTTTAATGAGCAGCACAAATAGTCTTTGGACTGCTTTTAATATGGCACTCAGAAAGTAATTATTCAGTTCCTTGCCTCCTCAGGATCAGGTTAGACATATCACAGTCAGTCTACTTCAAAGTACAATGATGATCTTTGGAGGAAAAACAAAGAACCGCAGGTGCTGTAAAAAATCAATGGCCAAAAGAAAAATTACGGGATGTGACTTGTAGAGAAATGCTCAAGTTGTGGTGCAGTGTTAGCTGTGGTGACACACTGTGGTGATCATTTCCAATTGCCTTCAATTTGCACGGGCAGGGATACACTTAACAAATTCACACATTTCCAAACCTGCCTATAGAACTCAAAGGGGTGGGCCTGAGTCACGATCTCAGACAAAATTAAACCGAATGACCCAAACCTGGTTGTGGTTCAACTCTGAAAAACAATCTCCAGGTGTTTACTGATGTTGCCCTAAATACTAGATTTGGCTACTCTTTGTGAGAGCTCAAATTTTAGTCCTAAAGCTGGATGTCCCCAGTTATTAACTGCAAGAAATCCAGCAAACTCTAGACAAAATCTAAGCATGTAAATCATGTGCTGCAAACTCCTCTTCTGGGAGGCAGCCCTTTCCAACTGAAGGTCTTGCTGACTTCTTTCTCTGATAGTCTATGCCATTATTTTTCTTCTTGCTTATTCTTGTTGACAAGTGGAGCTGACCATCTTCAAAATTCTTAGCTTACTTGTGACAAAATAAGTTTGTAGGGATTTTTTTTCTTGCACATAATTTTATATTTGATTCACAGAGCATGGAGTGACAGTGAATATGTCAGATGGTGTTAAATATTTTTTGCAGACAACTGAATGGGTTTTGGCACAGCTAACTCAGTTTCAGACACTGCAAAACAAATCCTCCTTTTATTCTTCCTACTGTGTATTACAGTATTCCCCAAATATTTTCATAATTTAAGACCTCAAGGTATTCCACCTCTAACAGTACCTGGTTTCTTCTTCTTAAATATAAAAATCAAAATATTATGCAATTCAATTTCATAAAAATCAGAAACTCTACACATTAAGCTCGCAGCTTTCATTTTTAATTGAAATAATTAAGCAGCCGCTATCAAGACTGTTAGGGAATTCAAATAACAATGAAATGTACAAAGGTTGCTTGTAAAGTCTCTTCATTCCGTACAACTTCAAGGAGAAAACACTGCATTTTTGACCTTTTTATTTTGTCTAAAATTACATTAATTCATTAAGCCTTTTTTCTTTTGAGAGAGAAATAGCATGTTCCATTCAATGCTCGCCATTACTGCTCACTTGTCTATCTCTCCTAAACTTGAAATTTGTCTACAGAGGTCAAAATTTGCCACTCTTTTGACAAAACACTTTACTATGTCTGAGAGCAGCTGACAGCTGATAGCAAAATCCAAAATCTTCTGCAAGCAGCAGGTAAAAGTTCCACCAGACAAGCAGCCAATTCCCTTTCTTCCTCCCTCCTGCCTACCCTCAGAGCCAAAGCTTTACTCCCCCCTCCATCTTTTGTTTATTCTGTCCAGTTGCTAAATCTTAAACTGCAGTGACTTTCCTCTGAAGCAGCAGCTCCAATACTGCAATTATTCTACAGAAAATCCCTTTTAAACTGCAGGGATAATGAATGGTGCTGATTTTTTTCTGCTGTCGAAATATGATTTGCCTACTGACCACAGGTATTCCAGCCTTGGATTGTTTCAATAGAAATATCTCTATGCAGTGTTTGTAAATGACAAAAAAGAAAGAGAGGGAGAAAAGCTGACTTTCCACAAAAAATATTAATTGTGATCCTCTGAAGATATCATGAGTGTAAGAGAAGGATGCAGGGGCCAGCACTGATGTCCTGAAATGCAGCTACTGAGAGAAAAAAAGAAACTAATACAACTCAAAAATAAAATTAAAAAACACTTTAGTTGGCACACGAAAATTTATCATAAGAATCACTGAGTAAGGTAAGGAACAAGGGAAGAAAGGAGTGACACACCATTTTAGTTCCAAAGTTCACAATGTAGAAAAGAAAAACAAGAGGATTTGGAAGAAATTGAGAAAGAGCAGCCACAAATGCTGTAAATAAGTGGAAAAATTTAAAAGGAAAACGTCAGCATAAATAATGTTGTACCAGACAAAGGTGAGGACAAGAAATATTCCACCTCAGCACAAAGCCTGTCCTGGCTTTGACCTATACCAGACTCTGTGGCCATAAAAGAGCAACTCTCCTGACAACTTCAGAAGCCAGTTTGAATATACTGACACCAGGGAGAAAATAAGCAAATAAAGTCCAGAAGAATGTGTGTCACTGACTGCATTGGAAAAGAAGGTAGGTCAGGAGACAGAGAGAAGGGGACAGGATTGGCACACCACGAGAACACCAGCTTCAAATTGGCCAGGAACAAGGTAATGGAATGACTTAAAATAAATGCCCTTTTAGGCCTTTGCTTTGTCTATTACCTCTGGAAAGAAAAATCATGCTTGAGAGAATAACAACCTAGACAAATTTCAGGAAATGCTGCTTGGTGAGAAATCACTAATTCTTACTAAGAATCTCTTCAAAAGATGTTTATTTCATTTTCTTTTTCAACAGATAATTCAAATTAATTCTAAAGAATTTCACCAAACAATTTATTCATTAGCATAATAATTTAACATCTTCATGATCAAATTCAGCATTTTACTCCATAATTCTATTCTGTCTCCTCTATAATCTGACATACAACCCCTCCAGATTATGTTGACTGGAAAACACAGATTTACAGGATGATACAGGCTGTGAAACTGAGTCCTTATGATGTTTGGAGCATGTGTTGGCCTGGGAATGAGAGACCAACCTCAATCCCAAATTCAAGTCCCTTAACTGCACTACCAGTAGACCACTGGGTCAGCTCTAATAGCCTCTTAGCCTCAATTACCTAATTAGCCTTTTCTTCAGTCTCCTCTTCTCCCTTTCCCATCTGTTCATCTATTCCCACCACTCCCTGTTCTTCTGCAAGAATAATTTTTAAAATCTATGTTAACTTCATTTAGGTTAGTCTCAGGTGACTTCTCTATGCAAGAATAATTTATAAGTCTCACAAGAGCCCCAACTTGAAGAAGCTTTTCAGTAACATATGAATTCTGAAATCCATGTTTAAAATGTTGATGATTTCAACAGTCTAAATACAAAGTTGAGATATTTAATTTATGTCATTCAGATGTGAACGGTAGGTAACTACCAAAGGAATGAGAACAGATAGGAAAGAGGTTTTTGCCAATTGTAGCTTGGTTGATACTGAACTGTCCTTAGCAAGATCTGAAACCCTTTGGAAGCCTTTGCCTTCCTGAAGTATATTATTCCTGATAAAGATCAGGGCATCTCCGATAGCAGATGATGTATGAGCAGGATAAAGACAAAAGAAAACAGGAAATTGTCATCATGGATCAGACTTTGTTAGCTGGGGAAACTTCCCCATAATATTATGCTTTATCCTCTCATCTGTCTACACACAACGAAGACTGAGTTCAGTAATTCATTTTTAATGCCCCATTTCTTACGCCTTCTAGCACCTTGTTCACTTTTTCTACCATAACAGCATCTCAAATGACTTCTGCTGTGGAACTGCCAACAGCAATGTTCAGGGTTTTTCCCTAAAGTCAGAGGATAACGTTTTTGAGTGGTTTCCTCCACAGTCTAACTTCTCATTTATCAGGAATGAGCCTTCTAGTTAGATCCCCCAGAAGTTTGCAACAGTGTGCTACAGGCTTAAATTACTGAAGTAATTACACATCATTTGTAAATGTTACCTCCTAATCCTTCACCTCTCCCTCCCGAGATCATTAACAAGGACATTTAGCATGTGACCTGATAGGTAACTTTAAGAAACACAGCTGCTGCCCTTTTACTGGGATGAAAACTGACCACTTAGCCCTCTGCCTTTTTGTTTCCTTGTCGGGTTTTGATCTATGGGGTTACTTGCCCTGTCACCATATGTGACTACTTAGCCTTTGCAGCAGTGCCTTGTGACAGACTTTGTCACATGCTTTTAAAAAGTCAAAATACATTATGTCAGGCAGCTTGTCTCATAAGCCTGGGAGCTGAAACCCAAAGGTGAGGAAACAGGCCCAGGAATTCCCAGGGGGAAAGTGCACCTTGGCTTCCAATGCAATCAAAGGGACATAAATTGCAAAGGTCAGTGAGAAAGTCAGAAACACCTTTCTCTGGCACATATTGCAACTGTACATTTGAGTAAAATTATATTTTTTTCTGTTACAAGGGGAGTTACTTCATCAGAAGGAGAAAATCTAGAAAAGCCCACATGAACTGACTGTCCAAGTGAGTCAATACAGGGAGAGCATATAGCAACAAAATACAAAGGCTACAGCTTAAAAAAAATAGAGAGGGAAAAACAGGAGACTTGAGTTAAAGCCTTTTGCAAGACATGCAAGTGCCAGAAACTGTTTAAGCCTCCTGAAGGAGAGAACTGAGAGCCTGTGCCTGGTTCCCAGCACTGTGCTTCCTCTTCCAAGGGCTGAAACAACAAAAGCAGACAGCAGAGGGGTGGGAGCTGATGGGAACAGTGGGTGAGAGTGGCACGGATGCAGAGCACCCAGAGCTGTGGCCAGCGGGAGCACGAAGTGTGGCCAGCAAGGAAATGTTTGGCTGGGGGAGTGAAGAGCAGCAAACAAAACAACCCAGTGGACTCACTAGAAGAAAATACCACTGGGTACAGTTATACCTCCGGAATTGGTTATTGCTACTCTGAACATCCAAGAGCCAGAGCTCTCTTTGATCCTTTTTAGGAAAACGGTGTTTATTTTACCACCCAATCCCTTTTTGTGAGTGGGAGAAATTCTCTCTCTGAGCACCAGTGAGTTCAGGACTGGTTTCTGGGGAAAGGATGATGTCAGCACATCAGCAGTGACCCCCTTAAATTCAGACCTGGCCTTTGTTGCTGTCAATCAAGTCCAGGGGAAAAGGGTTATCTAACTCTTTCCATTCTTCTCTTTCCTGTGTGGCTGTGACAGGGCACAGACAGAGGCAGGATGCTGGGCTAGAGGGAATTTTGGTCTGATCCAGGATGATCATTCTAATTCCTTTTTATAGGCACATTCAGAGTTCTAAGCAATGTAGTGAGACATGGTTTTCCTTTGCTGAACCTGTTCTCATTAAAGTCTCTCACATCATGATCTTCCAGGTGTTTTACTATTCCCTTTTAAATTCCTGTTTTGACCATTTGCAATTTGCAGATGTAATGCTTACTGCTCTAAATATAGGATAAACCCCAGATACTTGCCAACCCTCTGCAACAGAGCTTGGTTTTAATGAGAGTGCATATCTTTGTTAGCAGTTCAGCTAATTCATTCCTAATCTTCCTCAGAATTCTTTTATACATAAATCATGTGGGACTGATGATTTACTACTTTTTAATTAATCAATTTGCTCCATCTTCTCAATCTCTGATAGTGCCTCATCTTTATTCCCAGAAAAGAGCAGGTCTAAGATAGGTACCTCCTTGTTTGCTATAAAGACTGATTTACGCTGTAGAACCACTTCATTTCTTTGCATGAAAACACATAATTTTAAAACATGTACAAGACATGACAAGGCAAGAGCAAAATAATTTAAATTCAGCATTGCAAAGTTTTTATTTCTTCCCCAGGCTACACATCTTGCACGTACACAAATTTTATTCTCCATTCTCCTCTGTGAGCTCCTTCATATTCCCTCCTCTCACCTCCCTCCATTGAAAAACTACTTTATAACATCCTCCTATTCTTAAGAGTGTTGCAGAGTACCCATCTCCATGGGTGCTTGCATTCCTCTGCTACAAGGAGAGGCTGTAGGTCTCTCATTTATCCCCTGTGCCAGCATGTGGCCTGTTAGCAATGGCAATACTGCATTTCCAGGGCTAAACCTGCATTGTGCTGGGCAGCCCTGCCTTTTGTGTCCTTCAGTTGTCCCTTCTGGAGACAGCACTCAGAGCTATCGAGTTAAACACACTGTGGAGAAAAAAAAGAAGCCTGGAAGGAAAAGTCTCGGTTTTTCCAGCCAGAAGGGAGCAACAAACATGGAGAGCCCTTTTCTTGAAAGATGAAAATGAATGAAGCAGGACTTCAGTACTCTGGCTCACAGACCAAGAGCTACTGCTTTGCAAACACCCTGGGCTGCCCAACTCCAACACACACTGACCTCAATCCCTCTCCCCACTGAGCCCAGCTCCAAGATAAAACACCTCCTTAGATGGCCACCTAGAGATTAAAATCTTTATTTTAGTGAGGGAAAAAAAATTCTAAGATTTTCTTGCTACTTAAATTCTTTGCCATCTTATTCACATTGGTCTTTTTGCCAGCTGATGCTGGTTCAGAAATAACCTACACAGGCGTTCTTCCCCAGGTAACAGAGATGAACCCAATACAAAGGTGCTGGCCTCAGTCTGCAGGGGAAATAAAAGACAATTCCCTCCTTCCCTCTTTTCAAACATTCCTAGCTGCTGACCCCCAGAGTAGTATTGATCTAAGAGGAGACTAAGTATCCTGCCCTCTCGGTCACTCCTTATTTACAGTACACATGGAAACATGTGAGCAAAGGGAAAAAGCTGGAAGCAAGGGGACTGGGCAGTCAGAAACCACTGCACACACGTGGGATTTCTCATCCCAGACACAAAGTTAAAAAAATGAGATGCTGCAATGGTTGGAGCTGCTGAAGACAGGAGAAATTGAAAAATGGTGTGTTACACTAATCTTGTTTTTCCGAACTGTATGCGTGATATCACCCAGGCCACTCCAATTTTTCACAATAATGGTTACAGCATCATTTTTCTTGATAGCCCTTTTAAAAAATATTCATTTTAAGAAAACTCTGTGGTTTGTAGTTTTGCTTTTTTTCCCTCTACCTGAACAGTCAGTGTCACAAAATGGAGCAACTGCAATCCTTATGCATATTTAAAAGTACTGTCCCATTTCACCGTGCTGAGTTTGTTTAGACTACAAGAGCATCACCTCCTTTACCCTCTCCTGCAATATAACAAGACATGATGGCGAGGGGAAGGGAAATGTAGGATACATTTTGTTAAACTACACGGAGTTTTATTTAGTCTTGAAAGACTCTTCACATTCTCCTGCTGCTGAAGGTAATGACAAAGTTCTAGACACTTTAGGATGTTACAAAACACGGTGAGAGAAGGTGCACACTGCTCCCAGGTCAGCACAGAGGCTGGTACCCTGTGAGAGGATGGTATGAGCTGGATATAAGGTTGTTGTCCGCAAGCCAGTGACCAGCACAGTGCAGAACTTGATATCTGGTCAACAAAAGCATTTTTTTTCTGTGCTCTCAGGAAATGTAATCAAACTGGAGAAGACCCTCCTCGCTCTTCACCCCTTCAACATTCTCTGAGCTAAATATTCAGGAACCTCTGGGAATAGGTGTGGAGGTTTGCAACAGGCAGTTTGAGTTCCAAGTGACAGATATGTACCTGTAAAAACCATGCCTCCAACGATTTCTAGGCACGCACTGTAAGGCCCCAGAGAGGTTACTCTTAAAATCATTGTTCAAATGTTTGCACTTCCAGGGCCTAATCAATGAGATAATCTCAGCAGATGCTGCACTAGTTGCTAGCCCAGGCCCATCACCACATATTCCTAGTACTGTGAAATATGCATGGTTCTCTTAGGTTTCAGATGAGGAAAAAGTGGGCAGAAAAAACCCTAAAAGAGGGTCTTAGATCACAGAATGCAATGATGAAATTTGAAAAAGGAAAACAGAAAAGAACCCAAGATGATGGGGTAGCCTTCTATGTTTCTCAGTATTCCCTGAACTGATCCGCACCAACAACTGTAAAATACAATTTAAACATCGAGTCATACATGGAAGGATGTGAAAACTTTATGTAAAGCAAAATCCTATCAATTCCATCAGCTTTGTCTTTCTGTTCTGCAAATGAAATATTAGTAGGTAGCAGTAATGCTCCTCAGTTTGTTCCAGGTTTTTACCCTGCTATTACCCTCACCATGTTAGACCACTCTGCATACAATACATTCACCTACAGAAAAGCCAATAGGACTATCATTGCATTTTATTTATATATGATGTGGTTTCCTGGGGATTATTTTACATTTGTCCCAGGAACTCATCTGTTTCACATTTCTAAAGGTTTGGTCCAAATACTGTCTTCCATTTTAGACAAGTAAGGCTTTATTTTTGTTAAAAACAGCAGTCTTTACTGCAATAAGGTTGAGGTGTTGAAACAAAGCATCTAAAAATCTTCCAAACAGTGTCAAGAAGCAGTAATATTTATGCTTAAATAAGAGAAAGCAACATATGGGATACAAAGACTTTTATAAGCAAATCATCTTCAAAATGCTCCATATATTGTGGATTTCCAGGAGAATGACAGGATATTTGTCAATATACTTGTAGGAAATTTTTGTAAGAGTATTTGACAAATTATATATCCAACTAGCAAGTTAAACACACAAATGGTGAAAATTTAGCTTGTAATAACCTTAAATATTTAAAGGCTTTCAAGCAGGAGTGACAATTTCTTATCTGTTGCTTTTCCAGGCAATACCATGTATCAAATATTGTCCCTCTGGTCTTGAAATGGGACCAGAAGGCACAGAGGTGTCATATATCCAAACAAAGGTGTGTGTTAACTGCTATGGCCAGCACCCTAGGAAATTTAGCCATGTAATACTGAAGATAAAATGTAAGGTATTTTCACTGAAATACTGGGAAAAATTCAATACACATACACATGCAATTAATTTTTTTTAAAAAAATCAAGCTATTACATAGCACACTGGTTTGAAATCTTTGCAGAAGATTTTGCATCAGTCTCATTTTCCCACAGTTGTACATTAGCTTAGCTTTAAGCAGATGCACAGTCCTGCTGAACACGAAGCACAGTTTTAAGTAGGATTCATAAATTAGGGTTTAGCATTAAGAGGCAGGAAGGTAGATGCCATTTCCTATTCCATTAATGACTATAAAAATTCAAGCATGGGAAAAATATATGCTGAAAGGTCTTAAAAGTTAACAGCTGACTTTAAAAGAGGAAGCTCAATACTACGTTAAAGCATGAAAACAGAAGAAAAACAATGATATTATATATACATTATTTGTATATATAAAAATATAGGTATGCATTAGTTTAAGTCCTAAATGAAAATATAAAACCTCTAAAAGTTCTTTAGCTTTATTTTTCTGGATTAGAATTGGGAGAAAAAAAATAAATTATGGCTTATAGCATTTTCAACTGGATGTGATCATTCTCCTATGAATCTCTGTCTCAGAACCATTAAACCTGATGTCCATTAACCACGAGGGCCTGGCTGGTTAAACCACTTACTCCAGATATAATCCACATCCCACACAGCAATGCTAATGCAGATAATGTGGGCCTGCAGTGCTCCTGCTGCTGGAGCCTCCCATCAGGAGATGCCTGGTTTGTGTTTGTCCCGTGCTGCTGCAGGGTGTGCACACATCATATTCTCAGGGGAATGGGCTAAAAGCCATTTTCATAACTCAAGCAAACCAAATCTGAACCCAACTTTCAATGACAGATCAGTTTGCACAGTAGCTGCTCTCAGCCAGCTCCCAGAACTTGATTGTTAGAATGCAGTGTGGCTTTAAGTGACAAGACACGGCTATTGCAGACAGCCAGCACGAAAAACTGCCTATCACTTATTTTAAAATTACTACTATTAAATTCAAAACAGACAATATAAATGGAAACATTAAAAAAAAAAAAAAGAAAGTATTGTCTTAAATTGAAATTACAGACATCAGAAGGGAAATTAAATGACCTCAGGAATAAACAAGAACAGCACACACCAACCATAACCCAGTGCTTTTGTTTCACAACTTTCTGTCCAGTACCTGACTGGCTGAAGGCTCTGATCTGCCAGATAAACACACCAGATAAATGATGAATTTATCTGCCAGATAAATTCATCATTTACCCCCTAAAAACCCCTGATCAGCTGAGAGCTGTTATAGCCTTGCAGTGACCCAAGATCTGCACAGTCAGGAAAGGCTCTTCAAAACTGTGTAGGAGAAATGCTGCAAATCCAGAAATGAAGATCTAAAGAAAGGCTTGTGAATGCAACATTTCATACCTCCTGAATGATGACACAAGATCTCTCTGACAGTTTCCTGAGAGAGAGCTAATGGAGCTGGCAAATTCAAGAGAGATAAGAAAGGCACAGCAGCATTTCCTATTAGAACAACAGATTGAACTGGGAAAAGCAAACACATCCAGCCAGAAGAGCTCACGGGCCTTAAAGCTTCCTGCTTTTCTCAACTCAGCCAATTCATTTCATAAAATATTTTACCTTTAGCTCACATCCACTTCATGACTGAGCATCCTTGTTACAGGTTAGTTGTGCCTTTGATTCCTTTTCGGTCTCTCCCAAGCAAACACTCTGAGTGACTCATGTTACAGCTCCACTTTTCCTGGAATCGTGTCTCATGATTTCCTCCCACCTCTTTCCACCACCGTAACACATTTCATCAGCAAAAAAAATTCAAAAACACACCACAGGCTTCCTTCGGGAAGCCATGGCCATAAGAGAAGTGCAGTGATTTAGAACAGCATCCAAAAATCAGAATTCTCATTTATCTTTCAGTCGAACCTGATAATCAGAGTAAAGACCTTATGTGTAGTTTAAAACCTGGGCTATCCCCTAATTTTCTAGGCCACGTTTGAGCTGACCAGGGAAACATTAACATTAAACTCATAAATGACACTTGCAGTGACAGAGATGAGTGACTGGAATACCGGACTTCAGCACTTGCAGGCACTGCTATGTAATACATTAAGCCAATCTAAGCAAACAAATGTTTCTATTGCAGTAGTTAAATTTAAGTCCTCTCTTTTATTTTCCACTGTGTCTGGCAGCCTTGTGCCCTGCAAAATCTCATATATTAATATTAAAACCTTTTATTCCATCTCAGAGAATGATCCTATCTCTATCAATACCTCCCTGTATCTCACCAGCCTTTTAAGACCAGTTTCAGGCATGTAAAGAATAATGAAAAGTTCAGAAATTTATTTTGATTTCCTGCAATATGCTACCCAACAGTTTTCTGTTGTGTTATATGACCTTTCTGCCTAGCTAGTGTTTTGCTATTGATTTTAATTACTCAGTTTAATTTACTGCATGCCAACACAAAGCTGTTTACTCCTACTTGCCAAAATGTTGTCGTAGTCTCCCAGAGGAGGGCAAAATGAGAAAACTGTATATGTTTTACAGTTACATGCTATTCATTATAAAGAATTTAATAGATTCACTTCACATAAATGTCACCGCGCTCACATGTAGCCACTAAACACACCAAAACATCACACAGGAAGGAAAATTCTGTGCCATTCAGAGGAGAGGTAGAATAGAAAGGCATTTATTTATGAAAGGCTTTGACTTGTAGCAGTTTAGATTTTCTGCTTTGCCATTCTCCTTGGAACAAGTGAGGGGGTTAGGACCATATGTTCCCCTTCTGCATCAGAAAATACATGGACAGAAAGGAATGAGTCCTAAATCCACACAGGGATTATAAATGCAGGTAAATTCTACCTTGCCCCATAATCCAACTGCAGGGTGAAAAAGAGGAAATGCTAATTTCTGACCACTCTTCTCTGTTCCTCTTCTTGCCACACATCACAGAAATTACAAGAACAAACCACTTTGTGAGGGGATCCTACAAATATTAGCAGAATGTTCATCCAAGAGAAATTATGTCGGCATAATAGAAGTTGGCAACACTGGAAGATGAAGGAAGCTCATTTCTGAGGTAACAGTTGAGCCCTTTTACTGAGCAGTGCTTATCAGTCCAGTTCCTCTGTGAGGAGACAGCCAGAAAGGGAGAGTAGGGCTGGAGAAATTCTGGACAAGAATCTGTGTCTCTTCCTACACCTTGGAAAACCTACATATGAATTAAACCTTTTATTTCTTTGGAGAGAAAACATTAAAAAAAAAAAAAAAAAAGGCAATTTTAAAACCCTCATACCACCTCAACATTTCTGCTAGACATGAAAATTCACAAAGAGGTAATTTAGTTCCCACATGATTATTTTGAAACCTACTTTCATTTTCTTTCTTCCTCTGATCCATGGTTATGGAATCCTATTGTGCTAGAATTCTAGAGACCAAAAAAATGCCCAAACTTGCTCCAGCGATGAATGAAAATAGCTTTTGGTGTATTTGATCATCTTTGAAAGTGTGCATTATACTGACTAAGATTCATGTTTTTTAAACACCAGGTCATCTACCAGCTCTTAGATTTCAATTGTGTTTAAAAATAGGATCATCTGATGATAGTACTGTGTTATAAAAGCTTCACCAACTTTGCTCAGTTGTAGAGTGCTCTTGAGGAATGATAAGATCTTTGGACAAAGTTGAATATCAAGATGATACATGCTAAGAATATGAAAATTGTCTATTTGAGTACCTTGTTTACAGAGTGAGAGTCAATCTCCTGCAGAACCTTTGAAAATTGTATTTTAAATTAGGGGGGAAAATGATCGAAAATACTAAACCCATTAATTTTTCATACTGCTTTGTATTTGTTTATTGCAGTTTTATGTTTACCATAATATTCTCCCGAAATTAGAGATTTTATCCTGAGACTCTCACCACTACAAAGCATTTGTAAAACTAAAAAGTCAAGCTCTAAAAACAGCACTTGTTCAAAACCATGATGATTCACAATGAGAATGTGCATAGCCTAAAAATTTCTTATGACCTTGATGTAAACCATAAACAGCACAAGTCTTCCCTAAAATCCAGGCCTGTGCTTGCTCAGTGCAGGGAGAGATTTACTTGAAGGCTTCCATAAGAGTTGAAACAAGGCAGGAAAACCTAAAATGGCTTCATCTTCCACTGTACTTTGTACAGGTGAAAGACCAAAGGGTCTTTGGAAGACAGACTTTTCTTTAATACATTGGCTGGTAGTTTAGAGCTAAATCTTCAGCAGATTCTCAAGTCTAAATAAAGTGTATCTGCTGCCTGTACAACACAAGCAGAGTCAGACACCTCTGAATGTGAGGCAGCAGGAAATGCCCAGGACCAGGACAATTTCATCTGCTATGTGGTCACAGGATCACAGGATAATTCAGGTTGGAAGGGACCTCAAGAGGGAATCAAATCCAGCTTCCTTCTCAAATCAGGGTCAGCTATGAGATCAGCCCAGGTTTTTCAAGAGGTTTATCCAGGCAGGTCATGCAGACCCTGGTGACAGTGGCAGTGTCACCTGTTACACGCTCTATCAGCAGTTAGCAGCACTCAGGACACCTGCCCAGTTTGAAGGAGAGCTGCCATGACTCTCACCTCTGCCTAAGAGGTGTCCCCTCAAGGCAGGGACTAACTAGGCTGCTGCTGGCTTGGCTTGGACAGGAATTGCCTCTGTTCTTACACACATGGTCCATTTTACATGAGGGGAATTTGGAGATCTGTTGGATAATGAAGGATTCAGCAGCCCAGCAACGACAGAGACAGAGCAGCTCCCTCTAACTACTTATACTTGTTTTCTGAAAAACCTAGAAAGTTCTCTGTGACCTGATCCCACCCATCAGATCAGGCACCACAACAGGCTGAAGAACTCCCAATTTACAGCTCTTGGCAGAAGCCAAAGATCAGGACTTGGCTCTTGACATTGTTAAAACTGACAAATATATGGATACATCCAGAGAAAGATCTTCAACCATTCAAGAAATTCAGAAGTCAAACATAGGAACTTAGAGACCAAAAATATCTATGATGGTAGCTCTGAAGGGACTTTAACAACTTCACATCTATACTTGGGTTTCAATAACTGGAATCAGGCTTGATTCTAACTCAAGTCCTTGTGCAGATCCATCTTCTAGAGCAGACAACTGGCAGAATATTACAACACCAAATGGTAACAGTACCAAAACACAGCAGACTTCAAGAAAGCTCATTAGTAGTCCCCCAGAGCTAAAATAAATATGGAGCAAAACCGAAGGAAAAAAAACCTCAATATTCAAAACCTTATTCCCAAATTCTCCAGGTGGCACTGTGTACAAAATTATACATCTAAACTCAACATCTAGTCTTCCAATATCCAGTATTAAAAATGCCAAACCTGAAATAATTTACCAGCAGGTTGTAATGCTTGCTATCCTTAACAGCACTGCTCTAAATCAGAGTGGTAAATAGTAAATCAGAGAGACTACTCATGGCAGTGAACATTATGCCCACAAGTAAGAGTTTATAGTTTCCAGCCCAACAAATGTCATACCATGGTTTTTCTAACTATATCAGTACTAAGATGCCAAACTATACCGTGAAAAATTACGTAGATGCTGAAAATGTTTGGCTTTTCTTTTTTTTTTTTACACATGTGGTCTATACAGATTCAATGAGGAAATGGAAGTCTGTTACCCCAATGCTGTAAGAAATAAATTATATGCACTGCACAGCTTATTGCTCCATCCTGCAGATCTTTTTGACCATTAATAAGTGATTTTTAAGTAGCATGCAAGCATGTAGCCTACTCTTCTAACTGCTTTCCAGGGCTTGCAATCCTTTGTCAAGAAGGAAACATCTTCACACAAGGCTCTGCTCCCAACAGGACAAGAAAAGTACAAATTATTTCTTAATAGCCCACAAGTGTTTGCAGGGGGACTCTTGCAAATCAGTGGCTGCCCTCGTGAACACGCCTGGCACCAGCTGATCCTGCTGAAAACTCGAGGCACTCCCACAGCTGAAGTGGTGGAATGGACTTTAGTAGACTTGTTTTCAGCCTTGAGATCTACTCATGTGCTGCTTTATGCCATTTTAGAAATAACTTCATTTAACAAAAAACAAACAAAAAAACCAAAACAAAAAGCTCCAAACAGAAAAAAAAGGAAAAAAAGAAAAAAAAAAAAAAAAAACAGAAAAAGATTTAAAATATGCAGGTACTTTTAACTTATTTTTCTATTTTTTTTAAGGCCTCAGCCTTTTTCACGGGCTCTGTAATTTATTGTAAACTCTAGTGTGAATCTTTAGGACATAAACTCCTTGATCCTAGGACACCAGTGAAACTTGTCTTATACCTGTCTGAAAATTCCTTACAAATCATGAAGGTTTTAATGGATCATGGACTGAATCTTGAAATTCTAATATGCTATGGCTTTTTTTCCTTTACTCAAAAAATTAGGATTTTTCCCTTGAAAGATCATTAAAACTTTCTCCCATTATTTTGTTATGATGAATCAGCCGTTACCAGTAACCGGCTTGGAGACCTTTAAAATTTCAGTACCCAGAATTTCCATGTGAATGAGTCATGTTTTTTCCTCACAATAACCCCAATTCTCTCTCCTTGTTAATATGGTTGCCCTCAGTGCTGCATTAGCTAATCCCTTCAAGCACCCAGCTTGCAGGACCAGGAATTGGAAGGTCAAAGATCACCCCCAAACTGATATCTCCCCAGTGGCAACATGAGGTGAGAAATTGCATAGAGAATGTCTTTTTTTTTATTTTTTAATAGATCTAGCATCCTTTGCTGCTGACAAAATTACTCCCTATGACCTCGCAGCATGTAAACATTTCCTATTTTATACAGTAACTAGAGTTCTTCTGCTAAAGGAACATGACTCTTAAGATTTATACTCCTGGTTATATTGCATTTGAAAATATTTTGGGTTATTCTGTTTATTTATTCCTCTTCTCTTCCTTACTCATAATAATACCCTAGATACCTAAAAATGGTATCACTTTGCTTATATGAAAGTGGGCTGTCTGCCAACTTCTGGAATTTAGCTCTCTAGCTAGACCTAGTCTTCTTTAATATTCAGAGGATAAAGATCTTTTATTTTAACCAGAATACATTTCACTATGTACAGTTTCTTGGAGTATCTCTATTGGAAGTGCAATTACATAAAACACAGGGCTTAAGTTAATTTAAAGAGTTATGCACTGTCCAAACAATATAGATCTGCTTTTACAAACCTTCAAAATCAAAACAAGCCAAAGGTATATAAAACTTACTGTGTCCACCAAGGATTGTCAGGCTTTCTCCCAAGAAATCAAAGACACTTAAAAATATCAGATATCTTCTTTTAAATGCTCATTCGCTCACAGAGAACTACAGAGCAAAATACTTCATGGGCACCCAAAAAAAGCTCAGGTTCAGAGGTTCTTGTTATGACTTATCTCTCTGGAGATTGTATAAGACATTGTCTTTTCTCACTGTAAAACCTTTTTATATGTTCTGCTCAGTCTGATTTTGAAAAAAAAAAAAAAGATTTCGTCTCGAACAGTCTGATTCAGAATAAGGCATTTATCTAAAAGGAAGATGCAAACTGGGCATATTCAGATACATGTTGTAATTTACTGTGTGCTGTGACATCACCTAAAACACCCCTCGAAAGTGACTACTCTGCTTTCTGCTTTTGCTGTATTATGTCTGAAATAAATTTTCTTACCAACATACGTGTACATACATCTGCTAGAAGTTTTACAGAGATGGTCTTGTGAGATTACACTTTGACATTTCTACTACAAAGTCCAGTTTAGCTTGGGAAAAAAAAGTAAATAACAGGGGTTTAACTTTAAAAAGATACACCTAGGAATGAAAAATTTTAACAGGTGTTCTTCACAGGGTTATTTTTCCATTCAGAATTCCACTTCTTAGAATGCAACAGCTACCTTGCTGGCACAAAATAACCTTGTATTATACTACTTCTGCAAAGAAATAAAAAGGGAAAGGTAAGTTATAATATATTTCAGAGCTAAAGGAATACTTATGTTACTGTTTCCATTGCAATATCATAGCTTTGCTAATGGCAGCCTGCTGCGCGGTTAAAAAAAAAAAAAAAGAAAAAAAAAAAAAGGAAGAAAGGAGAAAAGGGAAGAAAGGGAACCTGGTTAATTAGAGTACAGTTGCTGCTTTATTGCAGCATTACTGCTAAGTGCACTGAGATGCCTTCCCATAGGCAGGTGCCAGTGGTTGTACAGCTCATTTAGCCTGGGTGAGTAATGTCAGATCAGGAGGGGAGAAAGGCTTGTGTCTTCAAACTTTCAATCTGCCTCCATTATCTGTGATCAAGGTGGAACCACAGGGGAGTGGAATTACTGGCAGGTCTAGGACAAGTGAAGAGACAGTGAATCTATAAGACATATTAATCATCTTTCCCTTCTCTTGGCTGGCGCCAGCCTGTGCCTCCGACTCCCCGGCGCCAGGCAAATGGATTCTCTGTCCCCACAGGTACAAGCCAGTGCCTTTCAGGGGCAAGTCATCAGAATAATAATTACTGACACTGCTGAGATCAGCCCTAACCAGTCCAAAAGAGAAGAGAAAGTAGGAGAGAAGCACATTTCCTGAACTTTCATACCGGCATTTATGGCATTAAGATATTTTTTCAATTACATTAAGGACTTTCAAATTATATAATTCTGAATCTGGGTTTCTCAGTATTGTAGTAGTATCACCAATGTACTATGAATATTTAAAATCTTTACAGTTTCTCTTTAAAACATAATTTAGATCTGTTGCTGAGGTGTGAGCACAGAAAAGTGGATATTGCATCAGCTATATTATGACAAGTGTTAAAACTCAGTTGGTGTTACAAAGAACATGATCCTTACATGTGCTCCTTTGCTTAGCTCTGAAACAGAACACAATACAGGTTTGGTACAGCTACTCAATAATAAATATGAAATAAGCATTAATATAAGGATCATTATGAATCCTATGCAGCAATAGCTACATATATACACATATATAAGTATATAAACCCAGAAACATTTTAAAGGCATAAGCATAATTTAAAAACAGCTAATTTAACACAGTATGACTATTCTGTATTTTATTATAACATGTAGCATTTTTAGTGCCTTTCCACTCCGAAGTATTATTTATAAACACAAACAATAAAATACAGTGTATTATCAAGCTTAAATGGAAGAATAAACTCCAGCAAAAATCTAGTTGTTTTAATTCAGTAATTGTACCAATATCTAAAGAGATCAGAATAAGAAATAAAGCAATTGGTTACATTTTACACTATACAGAAAATCTTACATTATAACATATTATACATTACAGCACAGAACATGAAATATTTTCTTGGTCCTGATTACAATCAGTTCAATATCTGACTGTCAATGAAACCAAGCTCAATAGAAAAGTATTACAGCAAAATGTTGAATTACTGGCCAGAATAACATGACAAAACTGGCTCATTAACATATGCTGCTTGATGAACCCTCCATGTAAATACAAATCTTAACTTCAAGAGTTTACATCATAAAGTATCTGACCTTGAGTTCAGCTTGGAGTTCGCCACACACCTGCAGCCATGCAAGCAACAATAATGCTAATATTTGTGTTTGCCATTTTGTGTTAAGGACCAAAAAACAAAAAGTAAAAGAAACAGATTCAAACAGTAACATGTGTTCATTTATTTTCAAATCAGCAATTTTGAAGTTTACTGACAGACAGTACAGAGCAAGGGAATGACTTGAAAATGCAAAATCAAATCAAATCCCTGCTTTCTTGGTGATCAGCTGCAGCAGCAGCTCCAAGCCAGCCAATCCACACTCACTATTGATTTTTCTGCTGGTCTTAAGTGACTTTGGACACTGATCAATGTTCTAAAAGAGAAATATTAAATCTCATAAAGAAAAATGCACATCTGACTAAAGAGCAGCAATGAAAGCAAAAGTTTGCCAAAAGATAAAAGGATGTGCATATTTAATGGTGTTCAGGCTCTCAGAACACAGACAGCCACTCTAGGAGCAAAATTAAGCTATATAAATTTTTGTGTGTGTGTGTGTGTGTGCAAGGATTGGAGAATCAAAATTTCTTTCACATGCTCTCAAAACTATTTAGAATTTTATCTGCCAAAATAAACAATCTCTGTGCCTGCAGTGATTACTGCTGTTATAGATACATAGACCCCAGCAGATATAAAATAGCAGCGGAAAGCTGTTAGATTTTTGAAGTAAAAGATGCTTTTAAAAAAACCATAAAAACTTCATAACTATTCCATTATTTCCATATCCCACTGTTTATTGCAATTTGGCTTTTTTTTAATAAAGACCACAGGTTTTTCAGGAGATTTTTCATTAATTTAATGAGCTATAACTATTTTTTTGAACTCAGCTGTGTACAAAGGGGAACCTTGATGTACCAGAAAGCCCAGCTAAGACCCTGTGGATAGATACAGTGTATTCAGATATCAGCTGGCGTGACAGTGCCTAATCCTGAGTAACGTGACCAAGAGCCAAGGGAATGCTATTTCTCTCCGTTGTTCCAAACAACAGATGCTGTCAATTAACTTTAAGCAGCGTCCAAGAAAACCCTTTTGTTATATTTTGCAGTATTATGCAGAAAGTGTCACCTCTGGAAATGAGGGAACAAGCTGTTTTTCATTATCATTCAATTGTCCCAATCAATCTGACAATTACAAAGAGAAAAAGTCTTAATCACTAGACACATGCTAGTTGCTGCTAGTTTTACCAGCTGCAAAGGGAAAAAGGAAAGGAAAAGAACTACAACCCCCCCAAACAGAAACAACAACAACAACAAAAAGAAACAAACAGAAAAATTCAAAAACTGTTTTCCTATTTAGAGATGTAACCCAAATCATACCTGCATTAGGGTGAAAGATAATTGAATACACAGTGTTATGCTAGGTATGGGAATAGCCATTGCAACAAATTAGTAATTAAATCAGCTTATGCTGTTGATTTACTGTGGCTTTTATAGAAGTACCATTTGCTGTGTACAAAGAAACAGCCATCAGCATCTTATTCATTTGAATACAAGAAAAGTTGTTCATTAAAGTTGTGACTAGTGAATTTCCATATCATTAAAGTACTGTATACATAAGCAATAAAGGAGCTTTCTGGGAGCTGGTGAGACAATGAGTGTAAATACAGATGGCCAGATTCATTTATTTGGCTGGAAGGACTGAGGCTGCACAAAGGTGGCATTGCCAGCGGGGACATGGGCAGGGCTGGAACTGCTGCTGCAGTGACTCTCCTCAAGAGTCTCAAACAATGAATGCAGTAACCTCCACAGGATGGGAAAACTCCTTTTATCTTCTGAACTGTGCTTGCCTGCACTGATGAGGAGCACGTGTAATATTTTTATGCAGAAAATCCAAGCAATATTATATTATGCCTACGAGGAAGGATACTCACACTCTGTTTCTGCTCTTTGAGCCCCAGCTGTTTGTTAAACTGAGTCACCCTGGTACCTTCATGTGGCCTGCTCATCCCACCAGTGTCCATGAGAAAATAAAGGATAGCTTGGTGCCCCATTCCTCAGGGAGTGTAAAGTCCCTGCACACCCTGTATTTGAACAGTAAACAAGTAAGAGTTTTGGCCTGCCATTGTGAGTTTGAAGGATTTGATCTACCTGAAATTTCTATAGCAATAAATACCACCCCATGGAAAAAATAATTGTACTTTTCAGTAGCATTAAAATGTTCTCTTCCCTACCATCACCCAGAATAGAGCAGCAGGCAGCAGCTTTTGGAACAGAACTTGCATCAAGAGCCGCTGGGTGACACATGCACTGGCTGGTGAGTGACATCCATTAGAATAGGTATTCCAGTAAATGCCAGATATGTGACACTGAAAGTATCTGTCTGATGCAAGTCTTTCAGTGCACGCCAGTTATGTTTTGTCATCTCTCCTCAAACAGCTCCACTGTCACTAAAAACACAGCGAACATTCTGCATTCCCCACCACGCTGCTCTGGCCATCAACATCTGGCCACTAAAGAAGGGCCACAGATGGAAATTATTCCAGAACTACTGGCAACCTTGTTGAATCCTTCTGCCTGATGCTGTTCTTGAAGGAAACAAGGGTGCAAAAAAATGCCTTGGTTTGCTGACATTCTCACTCAAGAAGCTACACGTGGGTGTTTTGTACATTTATCACTCTCCTCCTTCATCTGGCTACGTAGGATCTTTCAGAAAGTTGCATTACAGTGAGATCACTGGGCCCTGATGCTGTTCAGATGAAAGGTTTGAGTGTGCTTACACTCTAGAGGCCAAGACTGTGATGCTGGTACTTAAACCTGGATTTCAGTTTTTGTCCTCAGGAAATCTGCTAGTCACAGTAATTCCAAACCCTACACATAAAGATATAAAGATCAATGCACAAAAGAGATTCACAATAAGTATTAAAACAAAACACATATCTTACAGCAATCCATAAGACTTAGATGAGAAGGAAATTTTATACCTGAGGCATGAAGAAGAAAGAACAGGTAAGCTTTTTTGATAAAAAGAGAGATAAAAAACTCTCAGGTGCTGGATTTGGCAGTCACACACAGTTTTGTTCCCTCTGACCAATAAATCTATGAAATTGCAGCACTGGCCTATAAAGCAATGAACATCAAAGTGGGACAACTCAGAGAAAAACAAATCATTTCAATTTCTAATTTCTTTAGAGAGGAGGCTTGTGGACATCCTGGGCCCCGCAAAGGCCACCTGCCCAGGGTGTAAGAAAAGCCTTTGACCCAGAGCCTGTCTAAAACCAGGAGATGACGAGGACACGAGGGGCAGCTGGGGCTGAGAGTTTTCTCAAGACGCGGCAAATTTGTGACTGGTTGTAAAACTGCTCATTCTTCTTGGCAGGCTTTTCAGATTTCCAAACTATTCAGGCTAATTCAGTTCAGGTTTTACTAAAGGCACACCACATAAAGATGGAAAGAGGTTTTTGTCTTCGCTGGACCCTTTCAATGGGAATTTTCTGACCTCACCCCCGATTAACCTGTAAAATTGATACAAGTCACTCGGAGTGGGAATCTGAGTTACTTTGGGAATGCTGATCCATTAAAGACATTTTTTTTGCTGTGGAAAATCTTTATTTTATAACATAATGTTTCCTTTACTATCTACAGTGATAGCATAGATCCCACCAGAAATGCATTACTTGTGAAGGGAAAGTATAGCGCCTTCTATGAAGTACACAAGATGGTACTTCAATTTTTTTTTTGAAAGGCTAACATCCCTTTGAGAAACAATTTTTAATAAGATAATGCATTTTTTGAGGTGTGCATGTTTATTTGCATAAAAGAGAGGAAAACCAAACTAATTAGTCTTTTAATAGGTCTTTTGTTTTGGAGGTTTTTTTCTCCAAAGCTCAGAAAGAAGGTTTCTTCACCTATTTCTCTTTGCAGAGCTCAGCTGCCCATGCCATAAAATTAAACACTTCTGTAAGATAAAATCAACATCAGAATAGAGTTAGCATATCATTTTGCATTTTAGCTTGATATTGGGAAAAAAAAGTAGTACTTTTTATTGTAATTATGCTGATCTGCACTTGTGTCTGTTCAGACTTTCAACATTACTCTCTTAAATAAACTCTTGAGTCTATGCTGCTTCCTTCTTGAATATTATTCTTCATTCTACTGTGTAGAAGAACTTACAGAATAGAGAGAACAGGTGTGTTTATTAATAGTTATGAGGCACTCACCTAGAATCTTACCATTTTTATTTACAGTTGGACTGCAAGAGTGCAGATGTAAAAGTGAAACTTCAGAATGACTGAAACTATTCAAAATACATTTTATCCAATAGAAAAAAAAAAAAATCAAACCAATTCTCACAGACAAAACACTTTGTTTTTACTTACTTAGAATAAAATGTCCTAAATAAAAAGAACAACTAAGCTAGTTTTGAAATATAACAAGATTTAATTTGCAAAAGGTATAGGTATCTAAAAAGGAAACATAAGTATTTTAAAAGCAAGCAACATGAGTGAAATTATGCACAAAGCTCTATTTCCAAACACATCACTGGGCAGCCTTAGAGGACACTGAAGACCAGTGGCCCTCTGAGCAGTCCCAACTTGTCAAGGCCAGAGATCACAAATATTGCAAGTGAAACCCTCAGCACCTCCAAAGGAAGGTTCAAAAGGAGGAATGAAGCCAGTTCATTAATTTATAATTCAGAATTATAAAGTGTGTGGAGGGGAAAAAGCAAACTTTAAAGGAAAAGCATTCTTTTTGGGTTTTTTTAAATAGAATAAAGAAGTTGCTGCAAGGAGCATGGGCAGTGATGGAGGGGCAGCTCCAGCTTTCCACAGGAACCCAAAGCCATCTCAGGAAATCAACAGCAGCCAAACCTCAGCCCGTGCCAGCCCTCACAGGCAGTGGGGTTAAATAAGGAGGAAGTTCTCCTCTGCTGCTTTGGGCTACATGTCTGGAGACTGTCCCACTCAGAGCCAGAGGAGCAGGAAGTAATTCCTCGTCTCACACTGCTGCTTCTTGGCCTTCACCAAAATTTCCCTGCTGTCACTGAGGAAGAGATGCTGCTAGAGTACCTCACAAAGATACATAAAAAAAATAACCTTCCAGAAGCCAATTAAAATGTAGGCCAAATGCTCAGGGAAAATTTCTGTAAACACAGGTGGAGTGTGCCAACCATTTGGAAAGTGGGTGTTTTTAATAAATATGATGGAGAAGGGCTGCATGGCAGAATGCTGAGGGGAGTCAGAAACCTGCATCTGCTCTCTGGGGATGAGAGGGGAAGATGCAGCCAGGGTAGGATCTGAGTCAACAGGGTAGGCCTGGGCTTTGTTATCAGGGCACCAACTAGAGAAACCAAGAAGTGTGATTAGGATTGATAAGAGAAGCTGGATATCAGAATGAAGAAATAATTTAAAATAGTAATAATTGAAAAGAGTAAGAGGAAAAATGCACTTCGGACATAATGCCAGTGTGCACTTCAGGTGACCTGGGATTGTTTGCTTAAGCCACCAGAGATGAAAGGGCAGACTGGAATCCATTTCAAAACCCTCCCACATCATGTAGCACATTTAAGTAGGGATGAATTTGGGAGAAGTTTCAGAACAATTCTTAATGGTGTTCAGGAATCTGTTCAACATGCCCTAATCATACAAGGCTCAGGCAGGAAGGGATAGTCCTCAGTATCTTCAGCAATACATTTTTGATAATCTCCTCATCATCCTCTGGCCCATTCCAGGGGAAATCTTACACTCTGAATCCATTTGCCACAATGGATGCACCTCTAGTAGAGACAAAATAAAGATGGGAAAGAGCCAGAGCCCAGCTTTCCTGCAGCTAATGGCACTAATCAGCTATTGATGGGAGCCTTCAGTGATAGTAATAGCCCAAGCATTAATGAGGAATGCTGACTGTTGGTTTATTAGCAAGATACTCCCATGACAGGGAGGAATTGTTGGAAAAAATGCCTATTCAGTGGGAGAATAATAACAGGTAATAGGAGCATTCCACACAGGTTCATCCCTTCTGTCCTGCCCATCCCTGTGAGCTATTGTGAAGATGACCTTACTGGAAAGCCTGCAAAATTCAGGATCCATCTCTGCCTCCGGAAGCTAATTAAAAAGAAAAAGCAGGATAAAATACGTGGAAATACCTTTAGCTAATTCAGATCTCCGGCTGATAACAAAGCAAGACAAATTGCAAAGATCTGATACAAGTTCTGTGGGGGTTTTTAACTATGTGGAGTATTTTCTTTGCAAAATGGGATGGACTATTTTTATTCTTAATAACTGAAAGTGTAATGTACTGTGTTTTATGCTATTATAGAATTGTGTAAAGGTTATTTTGCTGCTAGTTCAATGCATATTTTCATATGCAAATGACACAAATTAAATTATCTTGAATAGTAGCAGAAATTCCAGCAGAATAGTATTTTAAATATAAATCATCATCCCCTCAAGTCATATTATAGATAGAAAATTGCTTCTGTATTTATATTTTTTCATTAAAAATAAAATGATTAATTTCACAAGTTAATTTACCTTCCCCATCACAACACAAAAATTGAAATTAAATATTCTAATGCTTAGAGATATTAAAGACTCGTTTATTGAAAGCAACTTACTGTTTTAGGAACATTTTCTTGATAAGTGCATGTTGCTTCTACACTGCTACAATATTTGTAATGATTTTATTGAACAAACTGTGCATTTTTGCTTGCGTTTTGTTAAGCTTTATAGAACTCATATTTGCTCAAGAACATACAAGAGATTTTATGCACACCTTCAAACTATTTTTCCAATTTTGGATATTTGAAGAGAACTCTGCAACAACCTTGGGTGTGGATTTTAGGGAAAGGTCTGACTGCAGTGCAGTGACTGTCTCAGGATGGTCCCAGAATGGTTAATGGGAACAACCTGCTCCCCCCCCCACACCACCTGCAAACTCACTTTTATTTCCACACAGCTTTCTTTCCATTATAACCTGATCATAACCTTCAAAGATGAATCTTGGTGAACCATAGTAATGGGTTTATAAGAATAAGACATGAAAACACCTCCAGCATTTTCATAGCCTCATCTTTTCCCTCAAAAGAAGTCTTCCTTTCATTTAATAATAGGGCTTATTCTTTCTTCTAGTAATAAAATGATAGCTTTGCTCTCTTTTAGAATTTTATATTGTGCCTAACTAAGGTCAAAGAATGCTCAGGCTGGGCATCTCTTTGCAATAATTTCATGTTGGAGGAACAAGAAATATATGTAGCAGGGAAATTATCCCATCAGCTAGACAAGAACCTGTGTTTAGTCACTGAGCCACTTGAAGGTTAATCAGATCTCCAACCAATCCCATCAACACGGATGTGATGAATATTTGATTCAGACTAATTAGTACGCAAATCCAGGCATTCTGAAGGTATTTGGAATGGCTTAGACAGTGACCTGGAAAAAGAATAGAGATAGCAATACTCCCCATTATTATGCTCCAAAAATTACTACAGTCCCCCTTAGGTCACCTTCACAACCCTAGAAGACTTGCAGGTGTGAATAACAATAATCAGAAATAATGGTAGGTGTTATCACTCTTCTTTCTTTTGTCAGTAATTCCCTGGAAATGGAGATTTTGGACCTCATGGTTGTGCTCAGCCTGGAGGAGAATGTAGTTCTATGGGCTTAGGATACACTTATATCAAAGATGTAATATTAGTTACTTTATGCATTTCCAAAGGCCTGAAATAAGATGATAAAACTTAGCCTAGCCAATATTTTCAGAAATACCATCTTCACACCAATGCTATTCCTGTTACAGAGCAAAACACTGCCCAGTGTAGGACAAAAAGCAAGTCCTCCTTTGAGCTGACTCTCCCCCTCTCCAAGGATTTCTCCCCTGCAGACACACACATGGCACACTGTGCTTCAGAGCAAGACAAGCAATTATTGCATTATAAGCAAGAGAAACTGAAAACCTGTGATTTCTGTAACACTGAGATTGGTAAATTGTTATCATCAGTCTTGCCAAACATCCATTTTTCCCCCACCAAAGTACTGCAAACCTTGATACCCCAAGGTTTATAAACCAAATCCACCAAATCCTAAAGCTGACCTGCAAGCAGTGACATTTAGAATTTCTAAATGGTTGAATACAAAAAAGAGAAAAAAATGCCCTGAATGGCCTTTCTTCTTCACGAGACAAAAGGCTTTACAAGGGGAGCACAAGGGGAACTCTTTGTTGGTCAGATCATTTTTCTTGTCAGGTTTTGACACTGTTTCGATTATACACTCAGTAAAAACTCAGTGAGAACATCATTATTAACTAAAAAGGTTAATATCTTGACTTGGATTTCTCTTCTTCTTTAGAAAGTTGTTGAAACAAAATTTCAGATTAAGATAAAAAAATAAAAAAGCCCACAGAAGTTCTAAATCAGAAATGTCAAAAGTAAAACAAGTGGTATCTTCTCTCAAAATATGATGATGTAGAAAAATAAAATTTTGTCTTGAGTGGATACCAAATTGTGAGCATACCTTTCCTGACATGTTTCCCAGTCAGCAAGTGTGCAAATTTTTCATTTTGACTGCGAAAAAAATATCCAATTTTTACTGAAGCAAGAAAGAACTGTGCTACAGAAGGAATTTCAAGTAGTTTTACCACCATTGACAGACAGAAACAAGAATATAGAAATAAATGGGAAAAGCCATTCACTGAATAAAAGGTGCCATTACCCAGGGTGCTAAACTTCCTCCCTTTAATGAGGCTTGACCATGTCCTAGCACTTTCCATGGTCACTTGGACTCAACATGGCTAACAAATTGCAGGCTGGAACATGAATGATGGATTTCTGCACATTAATAAAAAATGAATAATTGGAATACATTTTTTTTCTTCTTCAGATCAGATTACTGAGAGATCTATACAGGCTCACATGTACACAGAGCCACACAGTTCACAGGAAAATAGAAAACATAAAGGTGTGATCTGTGACTCAAGCTATCAGTCCACATGGTCAAATTGAGGCATTCCAGGGACATCTTTACTCCATGCGTTTGTGGGACTGGACTCTAAACTAACCAGTCAAGGCTTAAAAAATCCCCCAAAAACTAATCAGTAAAGGTTTAAAAAAAAGACTTAAAAACACTCCATAGCCCTTAAACCACCTCACCTGTCAGTTCCTAACTTGAGCTGTAAAACAGATGCAGAAATAGAGCAGAAAGGAAACAGGAAGATGGGGCTAAAAAAGCCTTTCACAAACAGCTTTAGCCTACAGAGAAATCCAGTGTCAAACTATCCCTGTGCCTATCCACAAATTTACATTTCCAGGCAAAAGTGTACAGCTTTTGGAATAACCTGCAGAAACTGCCTTATTATAAATCCTTACTATCTTTATGCCAAGAAGTGTGCCTAGAAAAATGTCTCAACTTTTCCTCTTACTACATTAATGCATTTGAATTTTTGAAAATCCAGTAAAGCCCAGGATTCATGTTTAACGAATGTATAAAAAAACATTAAACACTGAGATAAAATATGAGATAAACATTTTATAGGTATCTGACAGTTTTACTCAGAAAAAAATAACTTATTGATAGGTATTTCTTTATAAGATAATTAGTTTCTTTCGTAGTGTAAAGAAATATAAAAGATATTTAGAAACTACACAGGCAAATTTTCTCTTTCATGTTTTCATTACACATCCTAGAAATATAACAAAAAGACACATTTTTGAAACAAAAAAAAATTGTCTCTGAATGAGCCAATATTTCAAAATGATAATACATGACAAAATATATCAAAATAATTATAAAAGCGATTCAGAGAAAAGTGACTGTACATATTTTAAGTTAAATAGCAAGCTGTTAGTCTAACCAAGAAAATCTTCTGCTTCTCATTCATTTTTCTTCACAGATTTTAAAGAAATACAGAATGGTTGAGGTTGGAAGGGACCTCTGGAGGTTTTCAGTCCAAGCCCTGCCTCAGAGCAGAGTCAGCTACTGCAGGTTCTTCAGGAATGTTCTCAGTGAGGCTTAAATAACTTAATGAATGGACACTCTACAACCTCTCTGGGCAACCTGTGGCAACGTTTGACCACCCTTACCACCAAAAAAGCTTTTTCCTACATTTAAATGGAATTTCCTGCATTTCCATTTGTGTCCTTTACCTCATCCTGTCACTGGGCACCAGTGAGAATAGAACTGACTCTGCCTTGTCTATGGGACATCAGGAATTCATAGACATTGATAATATTCCCCCTGAGCCTTCTCTCCTCTGTGCTAAAGAGTCCCAGCTGTGCCAGCATCTTCCCAAATGAGGGATTCTCCAGCCCTTGAACAATCTTTGTGACAATGAGCTCTCCTTGTCTGCCTTGTGCTGGGTAGACCAGAACTGGGCACAGCATTCCAGATGTGTCCCACCAGTGCTGAAGGGAAAAGGAGGATCCTCTCCCTCATCCTTCTAGTAATGCTTCCCTGCTTCCACTTCTGGCATCTGATGGGCTTTCTTAGATTAATGAAAATACATTAAATTACTGGAAGCTGTTAACAAAAAAAAAATTAAGATCAAAGGCAACAGCTAGAAAGCATGAGATGAGGCTTCAGTATGAAAATACAGCCCCACAGTTCTCAGATTCAATATAACAGCTTCTATATAAAGCAGAGCTGTTCTGAGAACAGTGTTATAAGAAATCCACGTGCTTTGCTTCTAAGAAAAAGGATGTTTTGACATTAGTTTTAGGTAGGTCAAGCTTTTACTTTCAGATTTTATTTGTAAAGCAAAAAACTGTTATCACAGAGAGGAAAAAGAAGGTATGTTAGCTAGCAACAGGGAGTTGATTAATGCACAGCTGAAGACCTAAAAATGCCATGAATTTCCTGGCAAAGTATGTTAACGAGCAACAGGGAGCTGATGCAGCTGAGGACAAAAAAATTCCATGAATTTGTTGGCAAACCCATAGAAACTGCACATGTTACTGCAGGACACTAAATGCATAGTCCTGCAAGATGCTGGGTCTCACCCCAGCAATTAAATCCCTCTCAAACTCAAGTCCTGTTCCGGGCTCACGATTGATCAGTTTAAGGACCCTATTTTTGTTATCTTCAGTACATTGTTTACACTTCTCAGAATTAGTCTATTTCCTTTTAATTGCAGTTTGGCAAATCATTGCTCCCAACTGTTTGTTCAAAGACACTTTGAAAAACAAGCCTTTAAGTTTCAGAAGAAAATTATTACAACTGCACGCAGTTACGCTCAAAATCCAGACAGGAGCATGGATTCCTCACTAAGGGATTCATCACATTTCTTTCTAGAATCTGGATGAACCTTCAAGGTGTAACACCTTTGCAAATGTTTAGTCTTCCAGAAGATTTATGCTCAATGGCATGAATTACCAGGGGGAAAAAAACTAAGTAGATGTGCTGGTGTAAAAACTGCTTCATTAGGACAGAATTCATCCAAACTGATGTCCAATGACTAATAACGAACACAAATAGGTTCTGAGGGTAAACATAACATCAGTGCAGGTATTATGAAAAGAGTTAAAGTGCAAAAAGATTCAAAATATGACCTTTTCATCTCATGTACAATCCACAGACAAATGTAGAGATATGCAAAAAAAAATCAGGAAGGGAGAAAAACAGATGATAATTGCTAACAAACAATAGGATTTGCAGAGCATAGGTAGTTTCTAAGAAATAAGATTACAGTTTTGTAAAGATAACGGGGCAGCTACACAAAATGAAGTTATCCCATCTGAGAGATTGCTGAGGAAACAATAAGGCTACAGAGATCCTAACTTGGGCTCTGGAAATGTGCCTTATCACAGTACTGACACCTCCAGCAGAGCATTTCCCACTTCTCAGGGAGGCTAGAGGTGAGGGAGAGCATCACATGGAAGCAACTGCACTGTTCTCACTTCTGAAGCAAGCAGGGTACACCCTGGCGTGAGGATTTCTGCTTTGTAGGGCAATGACAGGCGCTCTATCAACACACCCTGCTCCAGGCTCCACAAAGTATTTGGCTTCCTCTCTCATAATATTTGGAATGAAAACAGCACTATCCAAATGTCATGAACCTCCATTTTCTTTAATTAAATTGACTACATTGATGGAGCCAGAAAGGTTTCTGAACATGAGGAATCACTCCATGAAATATTTCTAGTGGGGGCCCCTTGTAAATTTACCCTTCTTTGGCAGCTCTATGAATAAAAAAAAAAAAGAAAACTGGACTGAAAGGAAACATGGTGATATGCTGGGTAACATATGCAGAATACACTTTGAGAATAATGACATGGAGAAATCACTGGGGTGTTCATATTTTAATATAAGGAATGTCATATCGGGTTAGGTCAGTGGTCCATCTAACTCAAAACCCTCTGCATTTGCAAATATAAGTTCTGCAGGACACAACCTAAGAAGAGACAGCAAATCACTCAGCAACTATTTTACTTTAGAATAAGGAAACACTGGGTAGGATGAAATACTGGGGTAATTAGACATTCAATGAGCAAACATGGAACAGCAAAACCAAATACAGATCTCACCCACGCAATGAGATCAAGTCTTCACCATCAGGCAGAATAAAGTTTTGCTAGCAACACTTCAAGGAAAAAAAAAAAAAAGTTGAAATAATGGAAAAGCTTGGAAGAGAATCATATTTCATCTGTGGCTCACTGAAAGGGCAGGTCTGCAGTACAGCACTGCTGATGCTGCAGAGTGTGGTTACACTCAAATGGGCAGAGCAGGCTGGGAGATGGCACAGTCATGCTCGGGCAGCTGTAACAGCCCAAAAAGCTGCCCAAAAAGCTGCCCAGCTCTGTGGGTGACATTTAGAAGGCAGAAACATTTGTAACCTCGGCTGAATAAGGGCTGGTGAAGGCCTGAGACTGAAAGCTGAAACTAAAGTAATTCAAAGTAAGAACAGGGTGTGCGTTTTCAAACATGACGATTATTGATCATCAAAAAGGAAAAAATATAAATAAATAAATGTTAAAAGATTCTGTTAATCGCCCTCTATTACGTGACATCCATAAATCAAGACTAGAAGATTTTCTGGGAGATACACTGTAACTCAGAACAACATTTTGAGCTCACTGCAGAATTTATGAGATTACTCTAAAACCTCTTCTCTGTGAGGAGCAGTTCCACATGACCATGGTGGTACATGATATTCTCAGCAGCCAGGAGAGTGGTGCTCTCTGCATTCTTATGAGTGCAGATATTGGCTTTTTCAGTGTTCCTAGAGGCAGGTATTCCAGTAAAGGAGAGCAAATAGGCCCTTGGACACTTTCTAGTGCACAGGCAGCAGAATCAGCAAGGTGATGAGTGCAGGGTGCTGTATTTTCCTGAAAGATAAACTCGATCCATGCAACTCAGAATTCGTGGTAGGGGATAATTTGGGTAAAGAGAGGGGCCAAGCAGAGCTGACACACACGTCCCAGCAGTAAAATGTTTACATCTGGGTTCTGTTTACTGGCCACATCTTTCACAGACCTCTTAGCTTCTTATTTACAACACATCTTCTTCAAAAATTATAAATTGTTTTAGCTGGAACTGTCAGCACTATGCTGACAATGCTTAGTTGTATTGATTTTATGATGGAATATTATTTGCTTTGCTGAAGGTTTTGCAGAGCTGTTTCTAATCTAGTGATAGATGTTGGCAAACTATCCTTAGGAATTTTAACATCCTGACAGTTCTTGCAGTCTGAATATAATTAATAAAAAAAAAGCTGTAGCAAACAGCTTAGTGGAACAAGACTATGGTTTGAGTCATTTCATTACAGTCTTTGACTAACAAATTGGAATCAATTTGTAAGGATAGAACAGAAGATTATTTTGGCATTTAAAGTATATTTAGAATGAGGGAAACATAAGATACCTCTTTTTGTTCCAACATTTAACCCGTTGTCTCCAAGAACACAGTTTATTACTTTGGAGATTAACAGTTTTAGCTTCCCTATTTAGTTTTTCCTGTCTGTTCACCTGTATTCACCTACTTCCATCTCTCTTCAGACTCATTATGAATCTTTCCAATAACTTGGGATGCAGTGAGTAAAATTGAGAATTACTAGAGATTTTTTTGCTTTGTGTGTAGCAAAAGAAAAACAGGAAAAATAATAATAATAATAATGCAATATTTTAGAGCAGAGCCAAGCTAGTTTGATACGGTTTCTAGTACAGTTTTCAATACAGTTTCTCCAAGACCAGCAAAAGAAATGAGCTCGTTTGAGCAAATTAAAAGTTGGCTGGGAGGAGCACGAGGGAGCACAAGAAACAAGAGCAGGGCTCTGAACAATGAAAGCAGGGAGATGTTGGATTTTGTTGCACTAAGGCTTGCTTTTCAAGCCATCTGCTCCTCAGGCGTGAAGGAGTTTAAAAAGTGACCCGGATACGTGACTGGACCATACAAAACACAATAGTAGGCACATGCTTTTTAATTAAAATCAGTGATGAAACAGCAAAACATCTGCTGAAGAAAAGGCCTTTATTTGACTTTACACATTTGTAGTATGTTTTCAGTTAAAGGAAAATATTAATAGTCCTACTTGTGATGCTGCAAGTATTTTCTAAATTAAAATAGGGATAACTGTGGCGTATTTTTATGTGGGAAAGGACCTTCCATATTGTCTTTTTCTGAGAAGTCATCTCTCTTCTATGATCAAATGAGACATAATGCTACATTAAGAAAATACAATATGGATGTCCTTTCATATTAGATTTTAACCGTGATTAAAATAGGGTTCTATAAAACCAGAGCTGCTGAAGTCTCTGGGATTTGCAATTAAACTTGGCAGCAAACAAATGGGAACTATAGGGGAGAAGTGTATGCTACAGCATATAAACAAAAGGCAGGAAGATAACTATGAAACATTTTATCAATGCTCCACAAGAATGAACGTTCATATCTTGAGCTGAGAGCTGAGTCCATCATTCATGGCTGAAACAGAAAAAAATGTTCTTTTGGATCTGAGCAGACAGACTGAAAAAGACTGTGGGAGAATTAGATTCTTAGAATTCCAAGCTAAGAAAATTTCTATGGTATCTGATCTGTTTTATCTTAATTTCATAGCACATAACTATTCAAGATAAGAATTTCCCAACTTTTCAACTGATTAGAGGCAAATGTGTTAGCCAAAACAGCTGAACAAGGTATTATTATTTTAAACACTTCAGAAATTCTACGGATGTTAAAAGCCACCCTGCTTCAGCTTCATTTCCATACAAGGGCACAAAGCTAGCTGCCAATAAAAATAAATTATCTGGGAAGCAATCAGAAAACCTCACAAACATTAAATAAAATGCCATAAGGTACTGTACCAGGAGTACCATACCATAAGGTACCATAAGCACTGAAATATATTGTATGTCAAACTGTGTTAGCAAATATGCTTCACTAACACTCATCAAGGAGCAGAAAAATCCCAGCTTCTATTCCCCTAATCCTTACAGCAGAAAGCATTCTTTAAATAGATGTTAAAAAAAAAACAGAGTATATTGCTGTTGTTCCAATATTTTACCATCACTGCTCACTTACAGTTTCTGAATTGCTTCCTAAATACATGTAAGGAAATTAATATTTAGAGCTGACTTGGATGGCAAAAATTTCTATCTTAGATTGAAATTAAAGTTGAACACTCTCTGGACTCAGAGCTTTCTTAAATGTTGCCCAGGTTTTCAATACTCAATAAAAAACATTTCCAAGTCCTTTCTCTGTATATCTGCAAATATTATCAGAATCCCATTGATAATGTATCCTGAATTTGAGCTTCATTTGCTGAGATAAAACATCTGAGAGAGATGATGGAGGCACACAAATGAAGGTCTAAGCTGAGCCAGGGGTGTCAGGATGGGAGATAAAGAAATGAGAGGACATTATTGTCACTCTGGTGCCCCACCATGGCAATGCCAGTATGATGTGTTTGTACAACTCATGCTGGGGTCTGGCCACACAGCCCCACTTTCACAGAGCTGTGGTTTGATGTCTAAATGGAAAACCCTGAGATGGGGAGGAGCTGGACAAACCACTTGCGCCTTCAAAGTGCAAACACAAACACAGATTTGGGTAAACCACCCTGCATTAGTCCAAGCCTAGCAGGGGTTTCTATATCCCCTCCAGTGTTAAATATATTCCCACATGTATCCCCTCAACAATGCTTCATGTTGTGATGTGTAGAAAAATGAAATTCAAACATACTAAATACACGTTGCAGGACCGCAGCTCTGTTCTACAGGATACTTAAAACTATCCCCCGCAGACTTTTGAAAAGGCAGAAAAAATTAGAAGTCTAAAGTAAAATTATAGTTATGTTTGGCTGTTCTTTCTCCCTGAACAGCAAAAAAAGAAGGGAAATATGGTGAACACTGGACAGCAAGTGAGCCTGGACACCTTCCGCAGCACTCCTGATGCAATTTCTGTATGTTTGGGAATAGATCCATCCTTTTTAAAGAATTCAGCCCTAAGAAAGAGTTCAGGCACCTGAGCTGCAAACTTTGGACCTGTATGTCCTTAATTCCCAGTGACCCACAAATTACCAAATTGACTTTGATTTACAATGCTTTTTTTTTTCCTCTTTTTTTTTTGGTAAAAACAGCTGTCCTAGTAAGACTGTTAGAGTGACAGGTTGCTTCAAAAAACATCACCTGCTAACATCTTCATTAAACAATTGCATTTGAATCCTTAACTCCAATTGTAAAGTTTCTGTTGGATTTCCAGGATTCTGTTCAAAGCAGGAGTTATTTTGCTGCTTTAATGTTGGTGGCTCCCTGACAGCTTACATCATTACTCCAAAGGATACAAAGGACTTAAAAGCACCTTTCAGGCATTGATTTAAATCAAACAGCGGTGGAGGAAAATGAACTTGTGTGTGAAAGGTTTGAATCTTCTGACATACATTTCCTCGCATTTGCAAGTAGGTTGAATACTGCAATTGAATAACTGCATGGAAAGAAATGAAAGATAGGAACACTTCCACTAATTTTTTTTTTTTATCTCCCCGTGATGATAATCTAACAAGGATACATTTTTCAATCACATCTCATTACTAAATGAAAGTGGTCTTTTGTACTTCTTTAAATGGAGATCAGGAAAACGGTAAAGTCAGCATTGGAATTCAGCAGTGCTGAAATTTGCCACCACTACGAGACAAAGTAGGCTTTGTTGTCATTTCAGCATGATTATTTTTCCCATAAGATTCTGACTCACCCCCACAATCATTTTCAACAAAAAAAAAGCACATAAGGAAAAAAAAATGGGCTTTTTAAAGCAAAAACGTAGCTTCTAAAATAAACTTCCCTGAACAAAACATTTCTTGTTTTTCAGATTTCATGTCCTTGATTAAATATTAAAGATGAAACATTGCAGAGCATCAGCGTATTTCTTCATTAAACCAAAGGGACATCCTGAAGATATCCTTGTGCTTCATTTCTGCCTGGCTATACCATGGGATCAGCAAAATATGCAACTAACATAACCTTGACCACTGCCTTAGACATTCAACAGGGACCTGGGTTTTACATAGCATTATCCCTGAAGTTATCTATTTTAGTTTTTCTATTTTTCTGCCTTTTGACACAAATTATTTACAAACTGCTGGTTGGCAGTGACTAATTTTCCAAAGGAAGAAGAAAAAAAAAAAAAAGAAAACAAAAGAAAATCAGCAAAAAAACTTTCCAAAAACTCAGAACAGTCTTGATTAAGCGGGAGGAACAAAAAACCAGAAGGAACGAGAGAACAGGACAACACCTGAAACCAGTGTTCCTTTTCTAGAACAGCCTATGATGGAAGAGATACATCCCAGGCAATTCCTGGATCAGAAGAATATTGGTTATCAAGAGTATGTTCCTGTCCACAAATCAACCTCAATGCAATATAGAAATAGAAGAAAGAACAAATTCACTGCTGAGGAGAGCTATGAATCACTAAGGAGTAAAAGGCAGGAAGTTTGACATAAAGACAAACATCATAAGAGGTTGTTTCTATGATGAATTATGAAAAACTGTTTCTTTGACTTGAAATGCTGCACTTTCCATTACACCTCTGCACAGGTCAAAATATTTCAAAACTGCTTTTTAGAGAATATAAAGGTGTGGTGGGGTAATCAACAAACACACAAGAGAAGATCATTGATCAATGGCTAGAAAATGCAGAGCGACTAAAGTGACACTTCCACCAAATGAATACTTATTCAAACAAATCCAGGAAATGAGCACAAGACATTCCCATAGGAGCCAAGAGCCTGGCAGTGGGTGCTCCTGCATGTGGTAAAACAGGCTCTGGTTCAAGGATGCACCTGTGACAAAGCCAAAAAAGCGCCTGAGACAGTGTCTTACACATCTTCAATAACTTTGTGAATCTCACCAGAACTCCACCCCAAACCTAGGAAATTGTGAGCCAGTGAAATCTGCAGAAATATTTGCTAGAAAAGGAAGTAAATGGGAAAAAAGGGGAAAAAAGGAAAAAATAAAAGAAATAAAAAAGGTCCCTTCTTTTTGATTTTTCAAACATTTCACGTAGTAAAAACACTTCATGATAGTTCTTTTCTCTTCAAGGCAGGCTCTGACCAGAGAGAAACACAGTGAACTGCTGCACAGAGAGAAATAAGACTCCAAGCCCAGAAGAGTTTACATTTAAATTTTTGTATCTGAGAATCCAAGAAGAACAAGACATAAAAAACCCAAGAAAAGTCTCTTCTCATTTAGAAGGCTAAATGATTATAACTTTTTGTTGTTAACATGCACATTTCTTTTTATTAGCATTGAAGATTAAATGAATAGAAATTGACAACTGAGGAAATTCTGATTCCAGCAAAGTCAGTTTGTAAAACAACCCTTTAGAAATGAAACTCTTCCTGTACAACTTCTTCTAACAGTAATGGAGCGTGTAGGGCTAACAGCATAACAAGCTAAAAATAAGCTCTCACAGATATTAAAAGTAGATGCCAAGAAGGAGATCTGGACATTTGTCTGAATTCAGATTCTCACTTGGCAATGTTCTGAAGGCAAACCTAATTAAAGGTTACAGTTGGCTACATTGCATTACCCAGACATTACAGACTATAATTGTTCTAGGACCATGCGAGTGTTTAATTTCTACAAAAAAATACCTCACAGTTAAATTAAACATTAATCTATTTAAGATAGTGAGCTAAACACCCACTCAAAAGAAAAAAAAAAAAATCAGAGAAGGTAACTGAATGAATAGCAGTATAACAGTTAGAAAACTTTTGCTAGTTCCACTTCCATTACAAGACACAGCGTGAATCTCACAGCACTACCACATGCAGAAGGATGTTACATAGAGAAAATTGGTTTATTGTCTGAGAAATACAGGAAATCTTTCTCTCCTCTTTTGTTTCTAAACAATTAATGCAGTGCTGGTTAGGCACTGTCTGAAACTGGGCAGCTAACACAATAATAGTGAAGACTGAAATGAAATTAAAGTTAAGAACAACATTTCATCTTCACTGGAGTGTAGGGCTGAGTAGTGCCAAACGCTCCGTCAGTCAGTTCCTTTGCCCAAGTGCATCTCATCTAAAATCATTCACCTCTCAAGATGTAGGTTATCTTTTTTTGGGGTGAGCTGTTCTCATTCCCTGCTGCAATAAATGCTAAGAGCTCTGTCCAAATGGAGCAGGAAGAAATTGGGTCATGAAATTTGAATCTGATCCACTGATGCATCTGAAGCCCACCAACTCATTGATTTTCTTGGGCAACCTAACCTTAAAGAAAACTATGTAAGAACTCAAAAGTTCTGAAGTTAGGCCTTAATTTCCAGAGCTGAACCTCCATGATCTGATTTTAGCATACAACAACCTCTCTAAAGCCTCCCAGAGGCACTTGAACAGTCAAATTTGGTCAGGACTACACTCTTTGGTGCTGATGCCTGACTTTTCTGTAGCAGCGTGGTAGTTGGATTACTCACTCTGGGAGTAGGAGGCAGTGGATTCAAATCTCTGAACAGTCTGATGGAACCAAATTTGTATTTTCCATGTCCTGGGAGAATGACTAAATCCCTGCCTCCAGCCTGATGACTCTGTTTCCACGCACCACTCCTTGCAATGTACATATATTTTACAAGAGATCTTCACTGGATAAAAAGAAATACTGTGGGTCACCTGATGTAAATGGTACTATGAATATTTAAGTATTTGATGAAAAGTTGAACTGTTTTAAAAGTATATTACTTTCTTGGACTTCAAAGATCTGTGAAGGACCCTGCATTCCAAGTAAGAGCTTTAATTCCAAAGAATGAGAGGGAGAAAAATAGTGCTAGAGGTAAGTTTGAGAATATCTGCCAAATTTGATGTGCAATTGGCACAGATCTGGCTCAGTTCATGCACATACATCAATAACTTAGGTTGCCAAGGAGTGTCAGTATTGAACTGGATTAGTGCCCCCACCATACCCTGGAGTTTCAAGGATCTCAGCTGCAAAAAGCATTCTTCGATTTGCATCTTGGTAGATCCAAATCCACACAGGTACTCATCACCTCATTGCTGTTTCCCCAAGGTCAGCCTCAAGTTTCACATTGGTCAGCTGCATCCCAGTGAAAAAACAAGGCCAAAGCCTGGTTTCAACTAACACCTCATGCTGAGGCAGCTATTTAATTTCGCTGTCTTAGAACAAAACTTTCAGAGATGTTCTGTTTGCTTAAAGACAAAAGGCTTATTTATACTCTGATTTTATATCCCTATGAGATACCTGCATTTCCAGAGGATTGCTATGTTTAGAAATTCGCCTATGTAAATAAAGTGACTTACACAGCTCTGGGTCCTGAATAACACATTTACAGATAAATCAATGGGTTTGCTCTGTTCCAGCTGGAAAACTTTCACCTGAAGCCACACAAAGTGGATTCCTATCTTTGTACATCATCAGCAAAAACCCTCAGCTGAATTTTGGCGTCGTATTTGCTATGAGTGACAAAGAGGAAGAGGCAAAAAATTGCTCTGTTTTCAAGAGGAGGTAGAATCTGCAGAATGTGGCTGCAACAATCTATGTTTTTCTAGTGTCTCCATGTCTCATGGGGTCTTTTGCACTGATAAGAAGGAAGTCCAAGTGTGAAAGAGAAGAAAGCTACAAACACATGTGCTGCCCCCTTTATCAGGATTCAGTGTTCTGTGTCTTCAACATTTTAAGTCATTTTATATTAAAATAAGAAACTCACAAAAAAAACATGCATTAGGTAGGCTGGCAGCTTTATCCCTCTGTGCTGAAACAGGGACCTCCAACACAAGTGAAACATACAGTAGTGCATAGAAATTACAGTATATTAAATACAAAGAGCAAGGTTATGATCGAAAACAATATGAACTTAAAAATTCATGGTTACTCATGCTACACCATATGTCTTCCACCACCTAGCCACAACAGGGTGCCCTTTAATTACTCTGCTAATGTGCTCTTTGTGTCTAAGTGCTGGAGGACATATGGTCCATTTCAGTTGTAGCCATGAATTTCATGTCTTGAATGCTTTCTGTCAAAATTGAGATGTCCTTTTAAATGTATACATGTGTATACATTTGAATTCATATGCCGGCATTGTCACCTCTTTGAATCCCTGTACTATTCTGCACCTCATGGTGCAATTCATTTATACTCCATTTCAGGAGCAAATGGATAAAAAAATTGAAATCTATTATATTTTTATTGCACAGACATATTAAAACCAAACAAAAACACAGCACCACCTACTTAATGACCTGGAAGAGGGAGGGACAGGCAGCTAAATCACCAGTTATATAAAAACTGCTTTTTAGTTTCAAACTTTCTGACTGAGCTTACACACAGAAATACTAAGTGAATTGACTGCACTTCTGCTTTATTCTTTGAGATTCTATCAGAGACCAGCTTTGCAATTTATTGTCATGTGCTGCTGTCCATTAACGGACAATATTTTTAATATATTTTTTCATTTCAGGTTGAAAAAGAAGAAGGTTTTGTCAGTCTCCTCAATTTTTCTGCAAGTGACAGTTCAGATAGGAGCTGATGAATGAAAATGCCATTCTGATGTGCCTAATGTATTGTAGGCAACGATCAGATCTTTGGTATAAACAAGGTGCAACACGGACTTCAGAACATGGTATTCCTCATCTTAAAAGGTGTCAGTGTCTAGACAAAGAGGATGACATCCTTTAAAGTGCCTTTGGAAATTAGACAGCGATTCAATGCACCCTGGACTCAGATGGTGGTGATGTGCCTGATGTATGTACAGTCAAGACAATTAAGTTACATTAATCACATTCTGAGTCAATTACAGTTCCAAAGAGATTTGGGATTTGCCCTATGTAGGAAGAAAGCTCATTTCATGTTCCAGTTGCAATAAAGAATTTCTCAAGCATCTCCTGTGTCACTTAGAGGTTTAAATCAGAGGCAGCTCTCTCATCAGCCACTGAATTCTACAATGCTTCCTCCAGTCCCCCAAATGTTTTAATGCAAACTGCAACCTACAAAGGCTTCAAATGCTGCTACTCAGACTGAACAGATTGTGGTCAAATATTGTGCTAGAAAACATAGGCTTAAAGTACCACATGCCATTTTACAGGTTAGGAAACTTATAGACTGTTCCATTTTACAACAAATAGCCAGTGAGAAAACTAGAAATGTAGTTCTGAGATGGGTTGAGTTTATTCTTTCAGGCTTGATGATGCTGCTGCTACTTTTAAATTAACCAACATTCTGATGCTTTTCTTTGATCTGTAAACTCACACGAAGTACAGTTTCTCACCTGGAGGAATGTTGGGTACAAACTGGAAGTCCAGCATTTGGCTGTTCTAACTCTGGAGAGCATAAATAAATACCCCAATCTAAACAAGTTTCTGAATATGACCAAAACAAAATAATCTCAGAATTAATCACAGGAAAAGAATTATCAAAATGAAAGACACAGTGAACTTCCCATCTACCATGAATGCCTAGAACTACTGTCCTTTTTTGCTGCCTTTTATCAGCATATGAGCTCCATTTGAGACAAGGGAGCAGGAGAGCCATGGCCTGAGGAGATTAGGTTATTGGGGATTATGTGGACAAATTCCACACATTCTTACATAAAATGAAAACTCGCTGTAGCCATTTATGATTCAGTTTGCTTGAAACTATGCCAACTGAATTATAGCTGTTTGAGACCAATCTGCCAAAATTCACAGGATAAAGCAAAATGTTTACAAGGTAATGCAACTCGCTGCACAAGATGGCTAACAGCACATACAGCTAAAGATTCACAGCTATTCAGGGGAAAAGAGACAAAGTGCTGTAAACAATTTTCTATGAAATAGCTTTCAAAACACTGCCCAAAGCAGATAAAACACTAGAGGCTATGAAAAATTGTCAGAAATTGCAAGTTCATGCTTTCAGTAACCCTCCAACTTGGCAGTGTCTTTCTACAATTGCATTAAAAGAAAATAAATTCTATTTACATGGGCAATGAGCTCAGTTTCCATATTTGCGAGTCCCAAAGACAGCCCGAGTGCAAGGCCAACCTGGGAGGTCAAATTAATTACAACTGTCTCTTGTAAAGGTTTGTACATTGGAAAATTGCAGCTAATCTGAATTCATATCCAGCACAATAAAATGTCATTTGAAGTAGAAGAACAGAATAAACTATTTCGTGCAGGATTAGTTAATTGCAAACAAAGTATAACAGATTACTCTGAATCAAAGTTTCCTTATGGGAGATCAAAGATTATGCTTATTTTAGCACTGGGACAATGACTCAGATTTTTTCACACAAATTTAAGCAGCAAAAATAAGACTAAAAGGTAAAATTCCGCCATACTCATTATTTACTGTTATTGTGCCTAGAACTAGCAAAAATAATTTTGCCTCAGAAATATAACATTAATGTTTTTAAAATTATTTTCTAGCAATGAAAACATTAAACAGAATTATATAGCACTGATAATCCAAAATTATAGAAAGTTTTAAATCTAACAAGCTTTTCTGGTATATTTCCATTAATGTGGGGTCCATTAAACTTAACAAACACCTTTTTCTGAAAAAATGTCCTTTTGTGGTTCAGGCTTGACTTTAAATCAACAACTGCATTGAAATCAATTGAGCAAGGACCTGAGGGGTCCCATATGTGTAGACAGAACAAAAAGCAAAATGATATTTAGATAGGAGGATACCATCAACTATCAGTCTACATACAGTGACAGAAGTTTAGATGGCCTATTATAGTGGAAAAAAACTAAAGAAAAGTGCCTTTTTTCTTTTAGGTCGGGGGGTTTGGGGTCTTTTCTTCTTTTTTTTTTTTTTTTTAATTTTCATTAACGTCTAAACACGAGAAGATTTTTTTTCTCTCTTTTGTCCAGAAAATAAAAAAGTTCCCTTGTGGTTGATTTTCATCCAGTTTCTTCATGAAAGAACTATCAAAGAAAGTTACAGTGTATATTACTTTTCATTTCAGAAGGATTTCAGCAATCCCTAAACCTCCAATAATATCTTCTTGACAACCTAATCTCTTTGTAGTAGTAGCTAAATTAAACCAAACTGTCATCAGTGAAAGCTCTCAAGAGTAACTCAAGGATATTCAGTACATAAGATCTATAAGAGTACAGCAACCAATTTTTAAAAATCACTGTTTAGGGTAGAATTTTTTATTAAAGACCAAAATCTTCACAGGACATTTGTATTTAACAATTATTTTTGTCTATTCTCATCTTTCAAATTATTTCAAAAGTTCTTATTTGAAGTTTAGCTTTAAAAATTACATCTTTATTGGCCAAAAAAAAACCCCAAAACCCATGCCACAAAAGAATATAAACTTTTAGAAAAACAAATTGTGGTTGTTGAGTTGAACATACAAATAACTACAAAATACCACAGATTGTATGTCCATAAAATTGGTGTCATGTCCAGACATTTATATCTTTTCAGGTATTTCTGTGAGGGCAAGAAAAACACTTTGTACAAATGATGCATGAATGCCACATCTGAGTAAGGAATGAAGGCATCCAATCCTGCTAAACACAATTCCACCTTTGTAAAAGAAGGGAAGAAACTGATTTTTATTCCCACAAATTGAAATGGAAGGAGAAAACTGGTATCATACAAATTTTACTTGACCTGACCATCACACTTAAGAAGCTTTTATGCTTGGCTGGAACCTGAAATGCTCAATGATGGGGGCAGGATTCATATCTGGTCAAGACAGAAGATCTCACCCCAAAATCCACACACTCCACAATCTGCCATCCCATAATTCAGATAATGCTACTTTCATTTAGTTAAAAGAATATGCAAAATATGGTGCTAAACATAGAAAAAACAGCTCTGAATTCCAAATTTTCCCAGCTTTGTGCATTTTCCATTCAATGAAAAAAGAAGGGCTGTTTTAAAATACCAGGAATATTTGTCTTTGTGAAATGTATCTATGGTATTTTCCTTGCTCTGGATGGAGAATGGGATACACACCATGATAAACTTTACTACTAAATGTGAGAAACATTAACTTTCATATTGAGAATCCCTAAAACCACTGATATCAATTACACAGTCTGAAAAATGTCAAAGTTCCAAACTACTATTGTGATTTTCACTCCAAGCTGTCTAAGGCCAGAAGGATAAATCCATTATAGAGCACCTACAGATTTTTGAATACTGATTTTGCTACAGGTTAGTGCAGCTTTGTGATTGAAAATCAAACTTCTTGCTACTGGCTGTACATGTAGATTTAAAGTAACACTTTAGAAATCCAAGTCTGGAAACAATTTACCTATATTCTTAATTAAGGAGTGGTTAAGAAGATGACACAGTCCCAGGAGCCCCTTGGAAATATTGAAATGTAAAACAAAGCAGGGATGAATGCTATTGTAAGCAACAGTAGATATCACTGCTTTATGCCTCTGGTTTTCTTCAGTTTGGGGGATTTTTAAAAATTAACATACGAGGAGATGATAAATAAAACCTCTCAGACATTTTTTTTACAAGACATAAAACTAATTTGCATGCTGTCTTGCTTTGAGGTTGCAGCAACAGATACCATTTTCAGAGACAGGGCACACTTGTCACCATGATGACTAGAACTGAATTCTCACTATCTCTGTAACACAACAGAATATGTTTAAGATGAAGGAACAAAACAGGGAGAGTAAAACCATTTTGTTTTCCTATTTTGTAGGAAAATAATTCAAAAAATGGGAGGCAGGATTATGCACAATCCACAACTTTGCAACTCCTGCCACAGAGGAGTCAGGTGGGCTCAGCACCCTGAACCTCCAATTTTACTCAGCTGAGGAGGTGACAGCTATTTAATGAAACAGCATTTTAAGAGCACCAAGAGAAAAGTCCATACTGGGTGTTATTAGTGCATTGTGTCCTCCACGAGAGTGATGGAAAGCAGTAGCTGTTAAATGGCATCAGTCAAACATAACGATTTGTTACTGATGCTGTCACCTGCATTTAAGCGTTGGCTGCTCTCCCCGTGCTCTGCTATTCACAGCCAGGGAACACTCAAGCCCATGTCTGTCAGCCCGAGGTTATCTCTGAACTTTTGTCACCTCAAGGCATATTTAGACATCCTAACACGCAAAACACCTTTTTCTCACTCATCAACACTTTGTATTACAGTGTCAGAGAGAGGATATTGCACAAAGGACCCTGACTACCCAAATTGGTTGGTGAGATGTCAAAGCCATTTTGTGGCAATCAAATGAACATATTTATTCACAGATGAAATAACTGAACATAAGATTTATCGTAGTTTTGATTCAGTCCTCGTCTCTCCTGCAGGAACAAACAAAAGCTTTCATCTTGGACAGCAATGCAGATGGTAAAAGCAAAAGAACATTACAGAAAAAGATCTGTCTTAAAATTCAGACTTTATATAACAAATTACTTGAAAGGGCAAACAGAATGTTGTCATATTCCTTTCCATGTTAGAAGGAGCCCCACAGCACAACTTTTATTTTAAATAAAAAGAAATACTGTAAAAGTTAAATAATTAAGAAAAATCTTCAAGCCCTAGTAATTGGAAGGGTCCCAAAATCCCTTTGTGTTTCATGCTGAGATGCACAGAGAGTTGTTCATATTTAATTGAAAATGTATTAACATTACAATTTCAAAGGATCAAAAATAAAAGGAATTTTCTGAAAATTTAAACCAGGCTTTCAGTGTTTCCTGTTGTGCAGAAGAAAGATCTATTTTTAATGGTATAAACTGTAGAAAAGGACCTAAAGAGGGCAATTTCTTCATTCTTCAGGGAAACTGGTGGGATGTAAAATGGTGTATAATTAGTTTTGGTGGGTTTTCTTTTCAAATATATTTAAAACTTTGTGAAGGTTAATGCTCCCACACAGCTGCATTCAAGCACAAACTTTATCTGAATGGTGTTTGCACTAATTTTAGATCTTACTTATTTAAATTTACAAATACTAAAGGCTACTCCTTTGAAATCCTTAAAAAGGTTTACATTTTCTTTTTCATGTTTTAAAACTCTTGCTTATTGTAATATTGCATACTCTTTTAATGTTAATTATTTTTCCTTCTTGATAGATTATGGGTATCCATACAGCCTCAAGAAAAGACCTTGATTATATTTATAAAAACATATATATTAACTGAAAATGTAAAAAAAAAGGAAATTAACACACTCATAGAATAACAGAGTTGTTAAGGTTGGAAATGGCCTTTAAGATCATCAAGTCCAACAGTCACCATGTTCACCATTAAACCATGTCCTCAGCTTCCATACCCACACATTTTTTGAACACTTCCAGAGATTGCAACTCCACCATTTTCCTGGGTAACCTGTTCTAATGCTTGGCAGCCCCTTCTGGGAATTTCTTTTTTTCCCAATGTCAAATCTACACTTCCTCTGGTGCAGCTTGAGGCCATTTCCTCTCATCCTGTCACTTGTTACCTGGGAGAAGAGACCGACCCCCACCTCACGTCAGCCTCCTTTGGGGGAGTTGTGGGGAGTGAGAAGGTCCCTCCTGAGCCTCCTTTGCTCCAGGATAAACATCCCCAGCTCCCTCAGCCACTCCTCACAGGATGTGCGCTCCAAACCTTCCCCCAGCTTTGTTGCTCTAAGATCCTTTTTCTGAAAATTAATCTTCCCTGGAGGATATTTGCAACTAAAGTGAAAGCAAGCACAACCAATATAAAAGAATTGTCAGGAAGAATTGTACTCATCCACCCCAATATTTTATTATATATATTTTTTTTTTTAAAGTTGCTTTCTTACACCTTGTGATGCCTCTTAAAAACTGTAATTTCATAACGAGTTGTCACTCACTGGTCATGCCATTTTATGGGAAAGTGCAATCAATGGCACAGCAGTAATTGGGAAACATCATGTTTATCAAACTGTACTTTTACTTTGGCCTCCAATTATCCGAAACTCTGAAAGGCCTGATGCATAAACCAGTCAGAACGCCTCAGATCAATACTGGTGGAGTGAGCAACTGACACTTCTTAGCACCATAAATTAAATGATTACATCAATCATTTTTCCTTTGTGATGTAAACAAAGTTAAGGCAACAGAACACTGCCACAGGATCAATGTCTCCTGCTTGGAAAATAAATTCTTCAACACTTATGTAGCAGCAGGAGATTGCTATTGTACAACAACAGTCTATACCATTTTCTTAATTACAGCAACAATCATTAGTGTTTGTGCTAGGTTTGGCTGGGATAGAGTTAATTTTATTCCTAGTAGCTGCCATAGTGCTGTGGTTTCGATTTAAGATGAGAACAATATTGCTAACACTGAAGTTTCAGTTGTTGCTGAGCAGTATTTACATTTGTCAAGGACTTTTCAGCTTCTCTGCTTTTTATATTTTATTTTTGGTATACCAATGATATTATTATTATTATTATTATTATTTAAATTAGTAAACTGTTCTTACCTCAACCCACAAGTTTTCTTACTTTATCTTTCCAATTCTTTTCCCCATCCCACTGGGGGAATAGGAGTGAGCAGCTGGATGATTCTTAGTTGTTGGGGCTAAACCATGACGCTTATGAGGAAGAAATAGAGTCTCTTTTACAAAACACTTCCTTGCACAGCATACTTTTCCTGCTTCAGAAGGGGCAGGAGCTGGTGCTTTAAGGTTTTGTTTTAAGAAAACATAAAACAACCAGGAAATAGGCAAGGAAGTCCACCCAGGATGCCTGATCAGTGCCCAAACCCCCACACGGGAGCTGGTCAGCAAACAGCAAGGGTGAGGTCAGATTGATTTGTTGCACAGAGCCATCCACATCTCCTTACTGAGGTACATCTCCACTTGAGTGACTCTTGACACACCTGACATGCACACGAGCAGCAGGCAGCCACAGGAGCTGCTGGCTGTGGTTCCCTCTACAACCTACACGTGAACCCCTCCCCATGTGTCCGTGCTCTTTCCAGAGCTGTGCCAGCACTCTTGGCTAAGCACCTACAGAAAGCATATGGTGCACCTTGAGTGTGTGGCAACAGCTCGGGAACGTGCTCTCACACCTGCACAGCCCATCCACACACACTTTCCAGTGTTTTTCCAGAGTTATCTGAGCCATGTGTCCAGCCCTGGTAGCTGCTGATTTTCCCAATCAGTCCTCATTCAGAAGTCACCCCTGCAAATGGAGATACAGCTGGTCAGGATTTCATCTTTTGCCAAGATATAGGTAGTCCTGGTTTTCTCCACTGCTTGCTGTGAGCAAACTACAAATGCAAGGATGATGCTGGAGCCCAATGTAATTTCAGTATCCAAATCTGCGGGTGCCAGTTTTTATTTCAGGCAAGTATTTATGTCCTGAAAATGCAGCTCATCAGTGATGTTGACTGCTCACAGACTTCCATCAACACAGCAATAGTAATTCAGTTGTTAATACCATAATCATGTATAATAAATCTAGGATACATCAAATTCCAGTTACCCCCTTTTAGAGACTGATATGTTCTCCATCACCTACAGGCAGTGCTAATTCTTTGTGTTAAGCAGAAGATATGCTCCTTTTCCAGTTCAGCACTCTGGAACCACCATAGATCACCTCAGCTCATTCCCAGTTAAACTCCTCTTACTTTAGCAACTCAGGCTTTGTAAGGCCCAGCCTCCTGGGAGTTTTTTCCCTGCACTGGCTCTGCCTAAACCAGGGGACACTTCACTGCTGCTCACTGAGCCTGGGAGGTGGATAACAGAGTATTAAAACTGTTCATATTTTCACCTTATAGTTCTTAATTTAAATATATTCTTCATGTAATCTACAACAGAAAATTAAGAATCCAGGACTTCTTAATTTATCTCAATGTTTTCATATACAATGACCTGATAAACCATATAGATCTGCAAATCACAGATCTCTGGCCTTTATTACATGTCAAAATTTGCAGGGATATTTAAGAATAATGTCCAAACACCTCTGCATTTCCCTATGAATTAATGAGTAGTTTAGCATGGTAAAAACACAATATTGGCTTGCCAAGCATATAATTCAAACAAAATTTCCAAGAACATGTTAAAGTAGATATTTATGTCCCTAATCAATAAGACTGGAGTCATAAGTTCTTTGTGCTTTTTGTGAAATAACTGGTAGTTTTTATTCAGACAGTTTATGCCAATTTGGATGTGATGCTCCTCAAAAAGGGGTCATGTTACATTTCAAGAATTAGATTACCAGAGTAAGAGAAACAAAATATTTTGATCACATCTCATCCAGCAAGAATATCTGATGTCCTCCCGAAAAAGTGACAAGTCAAAGCTTCAGCAGAATCATATTTCTCTGCTCAGGGATATTGGAGAGGCAGCTTCCATTACAAGTGCCTAATTAGTCAGTGGGCTTTGGGGCACAGTTGCCTCAGAATAGCTACTTTTGTCTTTGGAACTTCAAAATGAAGCTTTGTAAGAGAAGACTGGGCCTTTGGGAATAAGCATGCGATTTCCAGAATTCAGCTGAGACCTCCTGCTTGCTTGGTAATGGAGCAGGCAGACAGAGCAGGGCTGAATTTGGGAGGTTTCTTAAAGAGGGTGACAAAGTGGAGAGAGATGCTCCTTTCCACTCTTTTCTGAGTTGAGTAAGATGTCTCTGTTACCAAGATTGCAGTGACTTCATTATTGCTTCTAGGAAGGAGCTGGTGGAGGTGACTGATGACAAGTGTGACAGATGTGACCAGGAACATCAGATGTGACCCAGGCTGTGCTGCCCTCCTCTCAACAACAATGCAGGCAGAAGAGACTTTCACTGTGAGCCTTTGCTAATACTTCATAATAAAAAGAAATTCCATGCTGAAAAAAAGGAATCAAAAGCTCAGCCTTAACCTTGAGGTGGTTTCATCACCCGAAGCAGCTGACATATTGCCTCACTGGATCTCACACACACACACTCATATCCCCCAAAAAAAGACATGGCAACAGTAATAGATGTCCTAAAGCAAGAGTTTCAGTTTATAATGACTCATGTAGCAACTGCATTCTCAGAAATTAAGTAGAGTGTAAATGATACGACTATTTTGCCAGAGTGGGGTGTAAACTCAGATGAAACATCCAAGAGAATAATCCTATTATGGCCTGGCAGCTGGGTAACTGTGAGAAGAGAAACAAGTTGTTTATACATGAGTCATCATCTACTGAACTAAATTATTTGATTGTGAAGGCTCTGAGACCTTGCATTAATGAACATGTGGGAGAAACATGCCTAATGTCAGTCCATAAAGACAGGTGGGACAAAAAATTGGCTGTAGAAAAAAATCAAATTTTATGTAATAATATTAAATAACAAGAAATAAGATTTTGGTATTAAATACAGATCTGGAGGGGAAAAAAGTTCCAAAGACAATAAAAAGTTTGTTCAGGCAGTGCATTTACCCCTCTGTCTAGTTCATCTTTCTATAGTGAAGGAATGAAAGGTTGCAACTGAGAAATACCATAATGAGATATTTTACTGGACACATTTTTACCCATTAGACAAAAACAGAATCTTTCTCAGCCACAAGTAAGAGTTCTGATTGTTCCATTAAAGCTAGACAATTTTAGGCCAGGCTGTTTTCTCATAAATCCAATCTGGTCTCACTGGTATCTGAAGTTTGTATCAAATGCAAATCATTAATTTGGAGCAGCTGTCAAAGAAGTGCAAGCACAGATCAGGCACTTGCTCCTTGCCACATGTGGGTGATTTGCTACATTGAGCCTCCACAACAAAAGACACAATCACTTTTCTGTCCAACTCTGCACAACAGAACACAGAAACTCTTAAATCACATTGAAATTGTTAACCATATTCCTACAGGTTTTGCTGAACAGGTGCTTCAAGGAAAGGCTCTGAAAAGTCCAATTTATTCACAGTTGTGGCTATAAAATTAGGAGATGTCAACACTTATGTCACCCTCCCAGCTCTTGCTATATTAAGTTATTGACTTTTACCTTTCCTAGCAATAGCAAAGCATTTGGAGTAGGTGCCAAATTGGGCCAGCACCAACAATAATCAGTTAAAAAGCAAAATATATTTGGCACCAGATACCAACAAGGTTCACCACTACCACACTTAATGAATAACACTATTCATTCCTTGTGTGCAGTCAGCTGTCACTTTGAAGAAGATAAGACAAACCTTCCTTTGTACGTTCTTCTGGAGATTACAGATCACTACTCAATTCTACTGCTGCAGGCAAGCTTTTGGGGATACCATTATGCTGCTGGTCTCACAGTCACACTCTATCACAGGGCCCAGGCACACTGTGATAGGATCATGGAGACATCAAGGATGCAAAAGACCTCCAGCATCATCAAGTCCAGCCTTCAAGCAAATACCACTGTGCCCACTAAGCCATACTGTGAAGTGCCACATCTGCTCGTTTTTTTAACACATCAGGGGATGGTGACTCCAACACTTCCTTGGGGTGCCTGCTCCATCTCCCCCTCTCAACTGGTTTGAGCACTTCAGACCAGCCACAACTAAATTAGTGTGTGAGAAAAGGATCAATAGCAGGAAATGGACAGAAGGACATAAGACATTTAAAAAAAAGTACAGAAGGATGTGGTAAAAGGTGCCATCCCAGAGCTGACAGATTTGCTCGTGATCAGGGTTTCTCCCAGCTGACCTACTTCACCTTCAAGCAGCCGACATTTCCAGGTTGTGTCATTCATTTCTCACATAGAGACACTCTATTCTTCAATAAAAATAAAAAAAAACCCAAGCTCTATACATTCATCTCTCAGCTTCATCACTCACATTCCAACTCACCTTCCCTCTGTGATAAATAACAAATCTCTGTGCATTTACAGACTAGTGGCTGTTAGTTATGAATTTTAGCAGTTTACCTCGCTATCTTTTAAGGTGTTTGGTCTGTTACAGGAGACAACTACCAGGGTGGGAATCTGTTATGGTGAAATTGGGTGCACATGGGTCAACACTCTGCCACAATGAGCTCTGTATTGTTTCACTTCCATGCAGGTATCATCACACAAAGGTGATAACATCACAGTTAATTTTTCATCTTCCTTCCAACAATCCCACTTACCCAATGCTTTTGTAATCAGCCTATTCCATACTGCTGCTGAAGCTGTTAAACACACATTTCAGTCTTAGAGGAAAGCTGTAGTAGTCATACTATGCTTGAGAATGTTTTGAGACAAGTGACACTGGGCCAGCAGTTTTAATTGCCTTGAGTTGGTGAGAATCAGATTTAGCCAAACACTGTCACACTATAAATGGAAGTGTAATGGGTATCTGAGATAAACAGAAGCACAAACAACTCAGCTGCAAATGAGCAAAATCTGTTCACAAGGCAGTCTTATGAAATAATTGAGCACTTCTGTGCATTATGTTTTTGCTTGGACTATTACCAGTCAGGTGCATCAGCCATTATCAGGAATTACAAACCTGATTTCTCATGTACTCTGGTGAAAATGTGCCCCGAAAACAAAAGGCTGTCTAAACCAGATTCCAGCTCTTGTTCTCAGATTGCTCCAGCTCGTTCTAGAACTCCCTCCCTGCATTTCACCCCTGCTGGCAGCCCTTGGCTTTGACAAGAGTTTAATGTTAGTTAATAATAATACTCCTTATCCATAATGCTGAGCACAGGGAGTAGTTCTGGGCTCTGCATAACCCCTCCAGTATCCCTGCTGCTGCAGTGCTCCAGAACTGGCCTGCCTCCAGCAGGGACCACAGCTTCCCTCTCAAATGATTTTCCCATAAAGTCGTGGCTCTTGCTAATCACTCCTGACCAGTAATTTCCAGCACTCCAAGGTTCTTATTTACCATTCTTAGCAGGAATTGGAAAATGTACATTTCTGTATATTTCATCTGAAAATATACATGCCTGTTGGCGTGCCAACAAACATCTCAAGTCTGGGTCATTGACTCAAACATTGTTCCCCTTGCTGGCAGCTCCCTCAAACATTTCCTGCAACCACACTGCTCTGTACCAGCTGTGGCTCCCAGCCACTCTAAACTAATCTAAGCCCAAGGAAATTATCAGTCTCAAAGTTAATGCCTTCACCGATTCAATCCTACATAAATGTAAACCTGAAAAAGATATAGTAGCTCTCTAGCAAGTTTAAACATCTGTATTACCAGGATAACACTCTACCATGGCAGCAGCAAGTTTGGCCTGTGATTCAGTGAAGCACAGATCCATATACTCATAATAAGAAATTTCACTGTGAAGAAGACTGTTCATTTGTTACAAAATTATCCTCATAGTATAATAATTTAATATCTCCCTACTGGCAACAGATTCAAATAGTCAAGTTATTCTTAGGACCAACATTTTGAAAGTAATTTTTTAAATTTTTTTTTTTTTACTATAGCTATTTATGTGGCCACCACAGCATAGCATTAGATTATTTGGTCCCTGAAGAATTAATTCTAAAATATGTTTCTGGCACAGCAGGCTATGCTTTATGGGTTGGAAATGTAGGAAAATGCTGAAGATTGACCTGTTATTTAGATGCCTAAAAATCCCAAGAGCCCAACCCACACTCCAGTGGGCACTGTGTCCACCCTCACAGGATGCTCTTACAAACCAAGCAGGCCACTGCTCAGATTTCTGGTGTGGGGGAGCTATCTAAAGCTTCAGCACAGCACATGAGAACCACACACTATCATGTGCTTGGAAGTGCACGACATCTGCTTAAAAATGAGGCATTGCTCCCCTACCAGAAGATGTGTCCATCCAAGAAGGAGCCCCATCACAGGATCTGACACACACATGCAACCTTGATAACATGAGACATTCATAAGACATCCACATGAGAGGAGATGATGACATTTCAGTCCCTAGAGATGACTTGCAGACACCTGAGGAATCTCCAAGCAACCCCTTGGAAAGCAATAGCAGAGACCAAGAGAGCCAGGTCAGTTTAATGACAGAGAAGGTGAGCAGCCCTGATTTAAGCTACATTTAATAAAAATGTGTTGCAGTAAAGACCTGATAAGCTGAGGAAATGAATAGAAAACACCTGCAACTCATTAGTTATTTATCATTTTTATCAGTCCTCTCATTTTAAATGTATAAGTTATTGTACAGTTTGAACAAAACTGCTTAATAAAACCATATATCAACTGCAGAGCCCAAGATGGCCACCTGCTCAGCTAAAATTATAGCATCAATACATTAAATAATTATTCCTCTATAGATGTGTGTATATATATATTTCTTTCAGCCCTGATATTCTAGATGAAATTTTCAACCACTACTTGTAACTACAGGACACGATCAAGAGGTGGCAGCAGAATTGTCAAGTATTCCTCTCTAGATATTCTTTTTATGTGCTTCATTCTAGAAGCAGACCGTTTCCTTAACATCCCCCACAGAGGAACAGTTCTCAATTCTCATTATAAACTTGGATTTTTAATCACTTCTTCTTACAAATTTCGTGCATGTAAGAACACATGTTCATATATATACTGCACTATATTGCCAAGTAGGCAACGTAAGAAATGTTCTTAAACTTGACTGTTTGTACTTCCAGTTTTTCTGGGATCAGCTGACTATGCAGTCACTACTACCAGCTAATTTAAACAACTTAAACTGACAGAACATCTTACAGCAATTTCGTGTTGCACCATGACACGTGTACAAGCATTAGCATCATAGCCAGGATGTTATAGCTGAAACATAAAAAGGAGCACAGGAATAAATCACTAATTTTCAGGATGTTCTTGTTTGTGACTACAGATACATAATTCTAGGAGGACGATTCTGTTCCAGTCAACAAAACCTTAGCATTTAAAGAGAAATTTTTAATGCACAAATGTATGAATCAACGCAAGATTGAACGAGGTGCTTTGCCTGCTACTGTCATCCTCTGCATGTGACCAATAATAGAAGTTGGAAAAACTCCAGCAGCTGTGTTTAAGTGTCTGCAGTTTTGCACAGATGCCCAGTAACATTCTGGTCAGCACTTGTACCATACATAGCACATGGGAAAGCATGGACAAGCACAATGGATAGAAAAATAAAGGGCATGTCAAAATAGCAGCAACTTCGCAAAATTAAATAGATGAATTTTTAAATCTTGACCTATCCCCTTTCTGCAAATGCAAAATAATGAATTTTTCATTGCATAGCAAAATCTTCATTGCTTGTTTTTTTCCATGGAATCCAAGCAACAATGAGGAAACAAAAGGCAGGACACAGTTATTGATGAGCAGCTGTTCTATACTTTGCTTCCTCCTTAGCGCTCAATACGTGGCCTCCTGACTTACTGCACACTCTGCAGAAGGGACAATTAGCAAATTAGTGCATGGGTTCATCACGAGCATCCATTTGGGCTGTATTCCTGTGTTCCCATACTTTCCCAGTGTTCCATTCAGAGCAGCCTCACTGCATTCTGTGAGGAGAAGCAGAGGTAAAACAGAGCTGCTCCTCCTGCCTGGAAAAGTGCAACTGCCCCACCTTGGGCTGCATGGGCAAAGCTGGATGTTCCCTGAATCTGCAGCTCCAGAGGAGGTGGAACCACAGCTCCCAGTTAGTCATTTGATAGAACCACTACTGCCAGTTTGGTGGAACTACTATTCCCAGTTGGTCGTTTGTCACACCCAGCAAGAGAGGTGAACACTCCTTGATCTCAATGCAAATATTCCTTCAGGAGATAAGCAAGATAGTGGCACTGTCTGGGACATGTAGAAAATGCAAAAACACCACTTTTTCAAAGTAAAATAAGTAAGTAAATTGATCCTAGGTCTCTATCTGTCAAGATGGCAAAACACAAATCCTTATGCATTCTGTGAGGAATTTACACCAAAAAACTTGAAGTACTAGGACACTCATAGATCACTTACATTTGCTAATGCTGTTCAGATAAAAGCCTTGTTTTAAGGGAAAAATAGTAGCACTTATGTTGAGCTTTTCCATAGTTAAAGCCAATGACGCTACTGGAAGATATATAAAATGAAAAGCACATTGCATAACTTATTTTTCAGTTAGTTATATTGCAATTTGATGCATCATTCTGGGGTTATTTCCCCCCTCTTACTGATCCTTCAGACAACACTGAAAATGCTTTTGTAGAGTAAATTGAAACCAATATTGGAAGCTGTTTCACACTTAAGAATTAAGTCCTTCATGATTAAATGATACACCTCATGATAAAACCTGATATCACACTGACGCTGCTGGAGCAGAACTCCCTAAGTTGCTGAACAGACACATCAATCCCTTCAATTTTGGGACAACAGTTTTGTAACTCATTTATGACCTTATATGTCTGAAGTAGGGGAAAAAAAACCATCACAAACTACAGCGTAGCAAACTATTAAAGAAAACCAATATTTTGTGGTTTAAAACTGAAGTACAAAAGTAGTTAAAATGATGACACAGCTGACACAGCTCACTTTTTGCTAATAATTTTGGCGTTGTAGCCAGTCATAGCAAAAGCAATGGAGTTCCTGGTGATCACTGGCATGAATGTAGAAACAAAACCCTTGCACACAGCACAAATCCCCATCACCTGGGGCTTTTACTACTGGCAGCCATTGGCATTCATCACCATCCCACTGCTACTGCGATCCTTTGCACACAGTTATCTCCGTAGGACCCGCGGTAATTTAGATGAAGAACATGAAATTTGCATCAGAATAAAAAAAGAAGGCCATTTGGCCCCAAATCCTCACTTTCCAAGTACTTATCTCAACACAGAGACTGACAAAAAAACCAACCCTCCTTTTTGAGCTGGATCCCAAGCTGCTGTAGGGACACAAAACATGTAAGGCAAAATAACAAAACAGATGCCACAGGGAAACCAGGTAAGAGGGTAGATGGGGCCTCTCACAGACTGCTGAATTTGAGACAAAACCATCTTTAAAACAATTCTATTGAAATTATTCAGCAGGCCAACTTCAGCTCTCCTTACCCACGGAGTGCTGTAATGCCACTGAAATTAAGAGAATTATTTTGCACTATTATTTTGCATGAGTGCCAAGGGCAGGAGGATTTGCCTGGTAAATCACTTACAAGTCTTTAAATCACCATCCAATAGAAATAGCTCCCTACAAATTATTCATTCAGTGGTTAAGTTCCATATATTAATGTATATCTTGTGTCTTTATCTATATGCAATGTAAACTCATTTGTAGAATAAGAAAAACTAGGAATGAACTGTGGATTGCCTGGTAAACTGGGCAGCTGCTTAAAAGAAAAAATTCAGATGACTCTCCCTATTTTAATAGCAGAATTAGAATGTACAGGTCAGGGAGAAGAAGTCCATTCAAATAAGAAACACATAAAAGGCAGAACTGAAGTGACAATCCTAAACCAGTCGTTTCAGTGGCTGCAGCAAAGGGTGATGGGACAGACAAATCTGATTCACAGCAAGGAGCAGGATTTAGTTGTACAGGAGCAGATAAGAGTGGAGATGAGGGATGGCAAGCTTTTGTAGAGTTGTGGTGACTAAGAAAAAACATGTACCAGTGACTGGACAGATAAAATAATGCTGGTGATATAAACCAGAACAGTGTGTCAGAATTTCTACTGGTAAACTCAAATATTATACAGCCTCCACATCTGCATTACAGCCTAGAAAGGATTTATCAGTATTTATGTTAATCAAATATTTAAAATCCAATATATTAAAAATTATTACATATTAAAAATAACAACTCACTGTTCTCTCATTCTTTGTTTATGCTGTAACACAACAGCTGTGATAACATATTTTCAGTTATCTGATGCATCCACAAACCAAAGTCTCTAGGAACACAACAAATTAAAAGTGAAAATAAATAAATAACTGGATTAAATTAACAAATTGTAGGAGCCACACACAATAGAAGAAAAAGCTTTGGAGTAATGAACCACTGACAAAGTGTCCAAATCTAAACCAGGTACTTTGTACAGTGCACAGACCTTGGCAGGTCACCAGAAGGTGAGAGATGTGCAGGTTTTACCAAAAATACTCAGCCCTCTTGGGCACCTACATCTGGTGCTCTCTGCAGGTAGCCCAAAGTCCATCCCAGCCACTGCACCTGGAATTTTCTTTCCACTGGCTCCAGCTGCCAAGGGGCCTAAGTCAAAGGGAAATCCAAGATCCAGAGGCTGAAGTGGAATTTACCCCATCTGAATGGAGCAGCAAGGTAGCCCCTGCAGTGATGCTCATCTTTTCAGTGATACAGGAAGAAAGCCTTGGCTTCTGTCACATCAATATCCTAAAATATTGATGCCATTCTCGTCCTCTGCCCAGGCAGCACCTGAATTACTCCTTCTCCCACTGTCCCTTCAAGTCACATTGATTCTCAGTAAGACTAGAGTTCAGCATCTCTAAAAACAGCAATTTGTGAGGCTAATCCTACACAGCTTGCAAGGAAAAGAACACACAAATAGTGTCTCTGAAATTTCACAAAGAGTTTACTCATGACTGAAACACATCCACCCTACAGCAGGAAGCTGGTCCTGCTGCTCCCTGCACATGCTGCAGATCCAAGTAACTCTGCAAAGGTAATCTCAAACAGACCCCATTACAGTAAACCCCAGCAAGAGGTGAAAATCCATAATTAATGATCACTGTCAATTTAGCATCTCCCATGAGCGATTCCAGAAAGCTGAAGTCTTGACATTTTGAGAGTTATCAGAATCAATTTAATTAGTTGAAAAATGGTTATTCTCAGTATAATGACCACTCTAACTGTTCCTAAAGTACCCAAGGAAACCAGGATTTAAGAGCATTCAGAAGGACTTACCTGATGAGAGACTGATGCAGTCCATGAAGTGGAGGATATGACAGATATGGTGAAGGGAATAAAAGGCTATCAGAAGGATTACAAACAGACACACAATACTAATGTTTCATAATAATTAAGCACCCTGAAACAGTTATCCCAGCCATTACTATACATGCATGACTGATGCAGAATTTTTCCATATTTTAAAACTATAGTGTAAATGATTATGCCATAGCAATTCCAGAAAAAGACTGGAAAGGTCTTTTTTTTTCCCATTAAATTAAGATTCAAAGAGAATGTACTGGGGAGAAAGCCACCCCAAAACTCAATCAGTTCTTTAAACAGATAACACAGAACACAGGAATTATTCAGGGTTTTAATGAGACTTAGTGCAGAAAGCAACAACAAGAATCCTGAGGCAAAACCTCACCAATTAGGAGACTTTTTATCTTGCTTTATGTTTAGCTTAGAAACCTTTGCATCCCTGCAGTCTACAAGCAAAAAAATTCTTTACATAGCAGGTTTCAAAGATTGCCTAACAATCAATATTTGGGAAGAGCTACACGAGAAATTTCCCCTGTGATTTAGCAATGACTCCGATTCCCCAAGGTCTGTGTTACTGACATTGCTGCAAATGTAGTGCAAGCAATGAAAAATGGAAGCTGCACATACTGTGCTTTCCCTGTTGCCTTTACTCAAGTCATAACTCACTCTTGCATATACTGTAATTTAACCTGTGGAGATCCCAGAGGGGGCTGTATAAACACCATGTGGAAACTTAACCCGATCATTAAAACAGTATCACAGATTTTGCAGATTATTGAGCGTTTTCCCGTAGATCACTCAGCTGAACTTTCTTGTGTTAAGCAGTGCTTCGTCCAATTCATAAATTCATTTTTCATATTAGGCAAATCCCCACCGTACTTTGGCACCTAAAATCAGCCAGGGGCTGAGAAATCAAAGCCATGTACGTCAAACTTCTGCATGTTTTCTGACAGACCTTAATCTCTCCCTTAGCACATCCCTTAAGGTGTCATAAGTCACTTTATAAAAAAATATACCACTACTGGTTTTAAACATGGAGCTGGGCAGCTGCTGAAGTTTCCCTTTGAGGAAAAGCTCAGTCTTTGGGTAAAGACTGTGCACTCTCTTACAAACACCCAGCTAAAGCCTGGCACCCATTCAGGCCTGATACCCACCACTCAAATTGTTAGCAGGTATTAGCTGTCACGTCCCATTAGTCCCTCATCATGCTATCTTGCATCATGCCAGCATATAATGTGATTTAATGGGACATGACGTGACATATGTGATGTGACGTGATGTGATGTGACAGCCACCATTTAAAGGGGAACACACCTATTTTCCAATCAGATGTCCATTATCAATTAAAGCTACTCTGGTGATGGTCAGAAATTTATATGTCAAACCCAAGCAAAACTAACCAGCATGTGTTGCCTGCACTACTGAACTGATGAGCTGGGAATCCGCCAGCTACCCAAATTATCCTTGGGTAATTTGACAGATCTGTAATATAAGCTCTGTGTATCAGTTCCATGTCGTATTTGCTCAGTACTACTGAAAGCATGTTTTTGCCATTTTTCTCCTTCATCCATCATAATTAAAATCACCTAAAACGCTGATTTCCAAGCTGTAACTTCAGTTCTGTTATTATCAGCTGCTGTGTTTGGTACGTGAGAGAAAAAGAGCACAAAGAATATTGTGCTGTAGCTGCAGTGAACAAAGTGCTGAGAGCATGGCAAAACTGGTCATTTAACTGACCAGATACAACGTGGAACTAATACCAAAGTTAGGAAGAGCAGCACACAGTGTGAGCAATAAAACCTTTTTGCATCCACTCTTGCGCAATGATTTTTTTTCTCCCTCGGTAAAGACATTAAGTGCTCGATGCTTAAAACCAGAAAAGATTTGCATAGGTGCAATGAGATTGTCATAAATCTGTTGTGGGCAACAGGCTATGGAACGTATGCATAATTCAGGAGGAGAGAGAGCCTGCAGATGAGTTCAGCGCACGAGCGAAATTCAGACGCTGTAGTGCAGCAGCTTCACAATGCATAAGGAATGCACATTATCCTTATGCAGATTAAAGTATTGATTCTTCATCATTCTATAGCTTAGCCATTAATATTCATGCAAACCCTGCGGGCTGGTCACCTTGCGGGAAGGCGCGGAGCGGCGGAGGATCAGCCCCGCTCTCCGCCGGCGCTCCAGCTCTGGAGAGAGCTCTGTGCATCACCGTAACATGGCTTCCCGGGAGTGATATCCCTGCACTTGCTGCTCAGTTGGCTGCTTCTGATGATCTTGCTGCTGCTGCAAAAAAGGGGAAAGCTGCTGCCTCTAGATTTCCCGATGCAAAAATTGCACTTCAAGGCCGGATGGCAGCTTGAAGGTCACACACGCTGACGCCTCGCATGCCAGAGACAGGAAGCCTAATTTTAGCCCACAAGAAACTAGAGTGCTGATTAGAAAAAATGAGATTCTATAATGCTTCAAAAGCTTTACAGGGGAAAATTATTCTTAGCACAAGATATCCCGTCATACCTATGGGATGCAATGCTTCAAGGATGTAGAAAGAAAAGGTTTCCATAATAAGTGGTGGAAATGAATGAAAAGTAATTACACAATTGTCTAAAGCAATGAATGTTGAAAGAGTGTGGATATAATAGGATTATATAGTGATTCTTTACCTTATGATCATCCAGCATCATAGGATAATAGAGAAATAAGTAGCAGGGTATGGATTAAAGGCGCTGGAAATATTTATAGTTTTATTTCCTGGCATAGCAGTTTCTACAAAAACCTGCAATATGAACAGTAGACTGTGCCACTTTTTCCTCCACAAAGCACTCCCAGATTTAGTATGAAGGCTCTCAAATGGGTCTGTCTTATCAGAGAGCCTGGTCTCACTCCAGTGGCCAGGCAGGAGCAGACAGCCTGTGTGGTATCTGCCCCTGATATTCTGCTGAGTGCCAGTGGCTGTTCCATGAATTGGAACCTGGTGCCTTAACAAAGGGAAGTTATGTTAAGAGAGTTTGTTTCACAGCCAGTTCCATTCATGATCACACATATTTTTCCTTTCTCCTCTTTGTAGCCTGTATCATTCTTGCAGAATATGTTGCACTTACTTCCAGGGAAAAACAACTCTCTCCCTGCACTCATTTTTAAAACTGTGCTTAAGAGCATTTAGTGGCCAGAAGAGAGGGGCAGATAGAGAAGGGCCGTGACCAGCTCCTTACACAGCACTTGCAGCTGCTGCTGAGAATCACCTCTGGAATCTCCAGATGGGCAAACTCCTGGAAGAGCTCAGCAGGAGTTCCATGGCTGCATGACCAGCTCTGCTCTCACACACTGGTTACATCCAGTGCACCACTATTGCACTGCACACAACGACAACGAAAGATAAATGCTGTGCCTTCCACATCCTTTTTTTCAGTAATAAAGCACCTTTGGGAAAGCTTTTTGTCCCTCAGATTTATTTGGAATTTTCACTTTCCTGTTCACAGTTACATATATTGCTTAGCATTCACACAGTCCTCACTGTCAGTAATTTTCAAGTTCTCAAATAATTATAAGAATCATTTCTGAACTTCCTATAATGCAATTACAAAACAATCACAGCCAGTTCATAAACATGCCACAAAGATTATTACCAACATTTCCGCTCCCCCAGACTCCACTTTTTGCCTGTGTCAAATCATAAGAATAATGTCGAGTTCTGGATTTACTTTTGTAAGCATTTCTGAATGCATTTTTCCTGAAGCTTTTTAATAGAAAAATGAAAATAGACGTGCCAGAGCAGGAAGCAGTAAAGTTAAAGGCAGCAGTGCCCCATAAAAAAGTTTCTATCAAATTCTCCTGTAGGCACCTGGCCCATCAGATATGGTGAAATTTGTTTGCTTACATGTATCTGCTGATGGAGACTTGACAGAATATTGGCATAAATTGCTGAATTTATGCTCATTAATCTACAGTGCATTTTTCTTTTTTATATGATCATTTTGAGCTAAATGCTTGTCTCTTTACTTCATTCTATACAGAGTTCTTGAAAAAGCATTCCAAACAAGCAGGAACTGGCAAAGAGAAATCAGTGTTGAATTGCTTGGGGTTATATTCCTATATTATGCACCTTCAGGCACAGTGTTTATTTAATTATAATGATATATTTACCACTGGGGAATTTCTGTTCCCATCCAGATTTTTAAAGTTCACATCAAGGTCAGAAATTGCATTTTAGACTCAAACTTCAGTCTGACCTGCTTTTGTTTTGTTTTGGTTTTTTTTAGCACACAATTGCTCAAATTCAGGTAAATTTGAAAAGCTGTTAAGAACATAAAACCAGACATACTGAGATCAGAAACCCTCCTAGCATAGTATTCCATCTCCAACAATGGCCATAAGTGGATAGGCAGGGAAAGTATAAAAACAGGACAAGTATAAATCATATTTCCCCCAATATTCACCCAGGCTCCACTTTTTCTCAACTCAAGGACTTTCTGAACCAGACATGATATCCATGTGTTCAGCTAAACCTCAGTGCATTTCTCCTCCATGAACCTGACCATTCTCCCCTCAGACAAATAGAGAGTTTTAGCACCCATCAATCTTTTGGTAAGATCAACTACGCACTACACGAGAGCCAGGTCTTTTTATTTCTTTTAAATCTGGCTCCTGCTACCTTCATTTGATTTCCCCTGGCTCTTGGACAAGATGCTGTGAAGAGAATGTGAACAACTGAGCCTTATCTGCACTTTATGATTTTATAGACTGCTATCACAGTCTCCATCAGCCCCCTCTTTTCCAGACTGAAAGATCCTCATTTATTTAATCATTCCTAATATAGAAGCCCTTCCATGCTTTGCTTATCTTTTAGACCTTTCATGGAGCCCTCTTCAGTCCTGTTACAGCCTTCTGGAGACTGGGGAGGAGGGAGGCCTGTAGGGGTGGCAAAAATTTCTCAGTGTCTAGTGGGAGGCAGATCATGGATTTTCATACAAAATAATTATGATATTCTCCATTTAATTTTTTTTTTAATTTTCTAATGTTTTCTAACATTTGATTTGTCTTCTAACCATTACTGAGCACTGAACTGACACCCTCAGGGACTTACCTACTGTCAGTGGAACATCTTACCCCAGAACACAGAGGATAAGACCACAAGATATCATCATAGGTCTAGACAGTTAGGAATTTTTTTTTTCTTGTGTGCATCATCCTGCATTGAATTTATTTGCTATTTTATTCTGTAAACACTCACACTATCTGTTTTTCATTTGTCAAGCAAAAGAAGGCAGATTATCTGTGTGTACATCAGCATACTCTAGACGCATTTTTAGAGTGGGCTGTTTGTCCCATCAGCTTTGAGTGACAGAAGTTGCTCCTGCATTTGGTAAGGTGTTTGCCCCATCTGCCCAAGGTGGTCACAGCATGGATTTATTCCAGTTTATTGTAATAAAAATAGTATCTCCTTGGAAGGTCCACTACATCCCCACTTTTTACACAAAACTTCTCAGGAAACCCAGTTTTTAGCTGAATATTGAAATAAGGACACTTTGCAGGAAGAGTTCCATTTCTAAACATTCAGCAAAACTCAGGCATAATCCTGGAGGACTCTTGCCTACACCTCCCAGCTCAAAGACTAGTCCAGTTTTAAGCTCCTGGTTGCTCCCAGGTCAGCAGGACTGTGATATTCCCTAGATTTTCCAGCTTCCAGGCTCTCTGGAGCCAGTTTCCAGATAAAGGTTTTGTGGCAGCTTCTTCAGGTCTTGGAAACTCTGGCAACTGAACAAAAAAGCTGCCAAATGTTTCCAGCATTGTTGATATTCTAAGGAATTGTTTTAACAGGCTGATCAGTTGCCCTGGCATTGTTTATTAGTGGGCAAACACAAACAATGGGAATTGTGTTACTTTCTGCCCACAGTTACAAGGAATTTCCAAGGCTTTGCTGCATGTTGTCTGTTTCCCCTTGGAAAAAAAAAATCTGGATTGTCTTTGATAAGGAAAACAACAAAGGATTTTTACAAAACAAATATTTGCATTATTATACTGTGGGTTGGGTTTTATTTTTATATTTTCTGATTTTTCACTCACTTTGAGAAAAACTTTTGCACAACTAATTTTTGCAAAACCTTGACCATGCACAATTTGTTCATTGAAAGTGAAGAAAGAATATGTTTGTTTAGATTTCTGCCTTCTTCAGGTGAGTTTTTGTGTTCAATTTCACTGATGTTAAAGATGTACATTATTTAATAAATCACATCATTAGGAGGATATCTAAAAATCAAATCTATTACATTTTCAATGAATGGAATTAAGACTTCAGATTTATTTCATTAGGGAATTAACTTATTTATATGTTCATCCTGGTAACAGTTCCTTCAGAGGAAAAAAATTACTATCCATATACACCTTCCAATTCCCTAATGAATTCTTCCCTTGCCATGTGAAAAGTTTTACACTTGAATAATCAGCTGTTTGATGGCTTCCCATTAAAAATAAATAAATCAACAATTCAAACATGGTTTAGATTCCCACGGAGAGCAGTGGCAGAAAAATTAAACAAAAAACAATCACAAACGTAAATATTTCAAGAACATATTTTCATTTAAAACCAAGTAGCATTTATTGATGAAAAAGCTTCAGCTGTATTGGAAATTCAAAACATCTGTTTTCAGAGCAGAAAACCCCAAACCACTGAATTTCCCAATTCCTACTGAGACCTTTTCTCACAGATCTATACATTGTACTCGGATTCTTGGGGATGATCTTTACTCTCACTGATTTAAAAGGGCAGCTTGAATGATGAAGCATTGGGGTAGAGGTCTATTGCATTTCAAATTTTAGATGCCCAAAAAAAGCGAAAAATTTTGGCAGCATCATTAAAGTATCTGTTCGTCCTAAAATAGAAACAACAGAATATGCATCAGTGACTCTTCGATTACACAAATCAGTAAATGCAAAGATCAGATGATTGTTCTTTTAGTACAGGAAAGAATCTCAGTATCTCAATAGTTTTATAACAGAACAATTCCTTTGGGTTTCTGTTTTGGTTTTTTTGGGGTTTTTTTTGTAGAAGACAAAATATAATTATTTTAACCCAAGGATTAAAGTGCCTTTCTCCTTCAATTATATAAATCCTACACCAGATTAGAAGACAAAATCATATCTCTGTCTACATTATGACCTGAAATGAAACAGGTTTTTTGCTATATTGACAGAAATATTTATCTCTAGGGGCCTGCATTTGCTCTTACTGAAGTTAATGCAAAAAAATCTAATTGGTTTCAATGGCAGCAGGAAATGTTCTGAGGCTCCATTCATGGGCCTTTCTGGAGGAAACACAAGGAGAACATTTGTGACCATTACCCCCTCCCTCTTTTATCATTTATCCTTTCTTTTTCTTTTGCCCCACATTTCAAAATTTTAATAGTCAGACATAATTGCTGGGGCTAGAAAGAAACTGCCATGTGGGAAATGTATTACTTGGGCACCTTTGAATTATTTTAAACTGTCAGCTCTCAGAGACTGCCGGCTGGCAAGACTCCTGCTCTGTTCCACAGTGTCAAATTCTATGTTGGATATTGTTCATTTTTTTTTTTAAATATGTACAGAATTATATTTGTGTTTTCCATTAAAAATATAGCTAATTTTTTTTTTTTATACATGAGCCTGAAGACTCAAAGTATTAGATTAACAGGGTCAGATTTTCATGAAGGAAAAAAGGGAAGGAAAAATGTGGAAGAGGCAAAAATGCTTTCATTACAAGTGAAAAATATAAATATAAAATATCCTGCTTCCATCTAATTTTTTCCCCATAGGGATGCTTTTCATTGTTGGTTGGGGGTTTTTTTCAGTATACTTGAAATAAAGCAGACATTATTAGTGGAAATTCATGAAGGAGTTTAATGAAGAAATTAAGAAGGAAATGACAAGGGCCCATGGCCAGACAAGAACAGGAAAACTAAAACACTATTCCTGGAATGGTGTGGGTTGGAAAATCCCTTAAACGCCATCCATTCCCAACCCTCTGCCATGAGCAATCTGGGATAGTGGGTGGTGTCCCTGCCCAGAGCCCCATCCAAGCTGGCCTGGAACACTCCCAGGGATGGGGCAGCCACAGCTTCTCTGGGAAATCTGTGTCAATATCTCCTCCTCACAGTAAAGAATTTCTCCCTAATATCTCATTCCTAAACACAGCGACAGAAAAGGTCAGAATTCACACTGCTCACATTAATATTGCAAATCCACCTCTACAGAAATGGGAAACAAATTGAAATTAATTCATTGTTTGCTGGTTTCCATATCCTCAAATCTTCTGAGCAATCAAATCTCAAACTAGTACAAGGTGACTACTCAAGTATCTTTCTAAAAGAAGCCAACTGCAGAAGAGTTTTTCCTGATTATTTTGTTCACTCAAACCAAGTGTTTCCACACTGCTAGAAAAAGTATTTCCATAAGTAAAGCCCAGTTGCAATCTAGTCACACATACACAAATAATACACAGCTCTTTTTCTCAGGCATATTATTTACATTATGGATTTATTATTGTCTTCTGTTGTGTTGACACGAAATAATCTTTCATCTCCTTCTATGTTAAAAGAGTGCAAGCGTCCTTTGCTCAGTAAATAATTCAAAGACATATAAATATTTTAAGAACAATAAGCAGTATATTTTGGAGCAGTGGAAGAGAACCGAAATTAGTTATTTGTAGCTGAGATCTTGATTGCAGCAACATAATTGTTTTTCAGTTTTCATTATCCCACAGTGAACCAAATTTCTCCCTTTACTTGCAGACACTGAATATTTAGTTTCAACTGCAAAAGTAATTTTTATGAAAAAACACAAAAGCGTTCAAGCATGAACTTCCAATGCTTCCAAAATCTCTGTGCTAAACAAAAGGAAATTTACTTATAATAATTTGTTTGTCCTGCATACAAAATTTTAAACCATGGTATATTAATCTTTTTTCTCAAATATTGTGTTTATGGGTTAGTAGATATAACCTCACAGAATATTTGAATATAATTAACTCGTGAAAAAGTTTCAGTTAAAAGGAGCTGTTCTTGATCACACTGAAATAACAAAGAGGAAAATTTCTTATTCTTTTTACATTCACATAGTAACTATAGTTGAAATGATAAATCAAAACTGACCTACAGTCAAAAGTAATAGAAGTTTAGAAAGCTGAATAATGTGCAGACACAGCAAAAATTCATTTGGGAATCACTTATTGCTAGCTATTTTTCTATGATCTGAGGCTGGCCCTCAGATCTGCAATGCAGATCTCCAAAATCTGGAATGAGACAGGCTATAAGGCCTGGCAGGAGATCTGCATTAATATTGTCAATGCATCCACATGTCATCTTCTTTCCCTTAAAAGATTAGCACAGAATTTGTGTATCCCATTCTCTTTTCAGTGTTGGATAGGCCTGCCCTAAAACATGTAAGAAGCAAATCTTGAATCTCTGTGTAGTAGTGAAATTTTAGGCACGGCTGACTTGGTATTAATTTTAAAATATGAAGGATGAAAAGTTTCAGAAAAAAAAAAAAAAGATGTAAAGCTATAGATTGCTTGCAGAACAAACAGTCACCCATCTCTGAGCAGCCAACCCCTGTCACTCCCTCTCTCTGCATAAGGATATTTTATAAGGGAGCATTTGACTGTAGTTCTTCAACACGGCTCTGACAGCTGCAAACCTCAGTGCTACAGACAACTGTTTAAACCCCCAGAAATTTACAACTTCAATTTAAATCGTGCTTCTGAAACACAGAGAGTGCAAAAATCCAGAGAAAAACTCTCTATTTGATCAGGTATTTCCTATGAAGGTGATTACTCCTACTCGTGGGGGGCTTTTTACCCATTTGTGAACACAGTTAACAGTTACGCATGTCCCATGCTTCAGTAAATTTTAAGTGGGGACCCCATTCCAACTCCATCACACTACACTGCATGGCAAATACAGGGCTCAGAGAAATTTTGTCAGGTGAAAAAGAAATGTTTTGAGGAGAAGAGATGACCAGGAGTATGAAAGCCAGGGACTGACCTCACTCAGTCTCTTTTACAGAGTAAGATATACTTTTCGAAATCTTTGTCCATTTGAAACAAAGATTTTGTAAGTTTTGGGTTAAGTTCCTCTTTCTTCATCCTTTGTGCCTTTCCTTAGCTTTCTCCTGAATACAGCTTGTTATCCTTTGGTTTTTCCCCCTCTTCCTGTTTGTTTTAGAAGCCTGAGGGTTACATAAAAAACTCTTTGAAGTCCAACAGAAATTTAGTAGCTGCCCTTGTGACCTTGATAAAGATCAAGGATACACTGGACTTAAAACTGCTAAAAGGCAGTAGCAAAAAAATAAACTTGGAAATAGCCCATTAGAAAACACAGGAGAAATAACCACTTCAAGCCCTCAGAAATATCAGAGAGCAAGCTGACACATTTGCATGCTCCCAAACATGGAAAACAACAATCTGAGTACTGCAACTACCTTTTTAAAGATATTTCTAATGTTTCAAGTGAGCAGGTTGGAAATGTGAGTGCTTATTTAATTATAATGCACATTTTATCACAGGCATTTTATTGTGTTTTATTTTCCAATCCAGATGAAAGTCTTGGAAAATACCTAACCAGAATTCTTCCAGCTCCATACACCTAAGGCAACACCAATATTTTCCACTTATACAGCAACTTTACAGACCTTCTACCTGGAAACCTGTAGGACCAGGTGGCTTTTTTTTGATTTTGACCAAGTTTCCAGCCTAACTCCCTGACAATCCCTACCTTGGCATTTTGGGAGAGACAGGATGTTTCAGATGAGTTTCATTATGACCAGAGTGATCAGTGAGGGCCATTACACATCCAATACAGTGAAGTATTTGAGAAAACATTAATCTGGGAACTTTACAAAATTATAAGTATAACCATGGATTTTGTTTAGATTACTTTATGAGGAAAAAACATGATAACAAGACATCCTAATTGACTATATCCCATGGACTTTAAAAGTGTCAGAGCAATTTAGCCTTTAAAGCACTACATAAAATATTTTATCACATCTCTGCCTCAGTAACTTTAATAAACTACACAGCCTTCAGGGACCAGGCTCCTTATAAATTAACTGCCTTCAACTTGCTGCACAAGGGTCTTTATCTCTTGTCAGCTTAATTATGTGTTTAATTTTATTTTTAACATTTTTTAAAATGACCCACACCAAGAGAAGCCTAGATTGTTTAATTAAACAAATGAATATGGTTATATCTAGCACGATCAAAGCACTAATTTGTCATACTAATGTTTTATACCAACCTGATAGTTCCATTGTACTGCTGATACACTAGTTTAGTCTAAAGTTTATCAGCTCACCTTTCCAGCAATAATTTAAAGTTTAACTTTGTTCCACTGCCCTCTTACAACTAATTGGCTGTAGCTTTTCCCTGGTGCCTCAACAGAAGCCAGACTCTAATAAGTTATTAAGCAATTGCTAATGCATTATTGCTTATGCATGTGTTCCAAAGCCACACTGAGCTCCAGAAGGGCTCAGATGAGTGTCTGAGCAGCAGAACGCAGCTGCACAAGACATTCACTTCAGCTGCAAAGGCCTCAAAGCACTCTAGCCACTTATGCTAAAGGGTAACAGAACTGAGAGAAGAGGCTTTCAGTGATCTCTGTTGATTTGGTTGTAAGAAGAGGGAGGAAAGGAAAGAGAACCAAAGTTTGTCAGCCCCAGTCCTCAGGAAACACTCACCTGTGTTGGGAGCCTGCATCCCACTGTATGCTTCCAAAAAGTAGCTTACTTCTCACACTGAAATGTCATTAAATTAGAGCAAAATCATTGGAAACCAGGACATTCTGCTGCTCTGTGACAACACAGAGCAACATTACCATCAGGCATTCACTCTCACTGTGTGAGAAGCTCTGATAGGTGAGATTATTCTCCTTTCCCTTCCAAAACAACATCTAGATTGGAGACCTCATTTAGGAATGACACCCTGATTTTGTTCACTTAAAGACAAGAGTTGAAGCCAGGTCTCCCACACTTGAAAAACTCTACACAACTGCCTAACAGCTGTACAAAAGGAAGGACAACAGCACCACAGTAGTTTTGGGGGTGGAAACAGAGGTATTCAGAACCCAAACTCAGCACAGCCTCTCATTGCAAGGTTACAATGAAAGGACACACGCCCAGGGCACTGAGGCAGGTACTGAGCCCTTCAGCTGAATTTAAATTACCCATCGCCCTCTCTTTGCAAAGAGTAAGGAATGAAAAAAGGGAGCTTATGGGATTTTGAGAAGAGTCCCACAGAAGAACTTGAGTGTTTGGGATCTGGTGGGAAGGCACAGCAGTGATGGCACCCTGAGGATGGGCCTGTCCTTCTGGAAGGATCATCCTTTGAGGCTCTCCATATCCCCACTCTCCCCTAGGAGAAGGCCTTTTTCTTCACAGAATTATTAGTGTTTCAGTCTCGTGACTTTTCAGTCAATATTGTGATTTTTTCTGGTGGACTGACTCCTGACCCATGCATACCAGGACTGGCAATAAGGGCAGAGCACATTTGCCTGCTTTAATATTAATATCTCTTATGTTGCCCTTTTAGGAAACTGCTTAGGAGTCACAGTCATGGAACACAGTAAAGAGAATCAATTCTTTCACATTTACTAAGGGCCCACAACAACCCTCCTTCCCCAGCCATGGGACAGAGTTCACAGAAGTGACAAGGCAGCAGATGTGGGAACATGATGAAGCACTAAGCACGGGCTGTTTCCCCACTAGGCTGTAGGGTCCATTTGGTCAAGAGGCTCCTCACTTCTAAGAAGCAGAGAAGGGGGAGTGGCTAGGGATGACAAAGTCCTTCCTGTCACGGAGATGCCAACTATCACAAAGGCTAATTTATACCAGGGCTTTTTCTAAGTATGGATTTAAAACTCAGGTCAGCAGAAGTCAAATATGTATCTTTTGAAACCTTCAGTGCCAGGATGACACCAGGCAGTGGATGGGAATGGTGCAGGGTGACACTGTTTGATTGATGGTGGCTCCACAGTGCATATGCAGAGCAACTTCAGAAAGTGATAGAAAGCACCTGGTAAAAGTCCATGGTGAAGGTCAAAGCTGACAGAACCTTTATATATGTGGGAAGATGCCAGGGAAAGAGCAATAACTTTTAAGAATGCTAAAAGAAGTAAAAAGCTGAAAAGTACAATTGCAAGATCTTGTGGAATTTATGACTTGCTTGGTTAATGTGTCTGGCTGGCTGAATGATGGCTCCATTGTGGTAATAATACAATAGTTGAAAGTGAGGTTCAACTGCCCATCTTTCTAGACAAAATGTAGAACTTTCACTTGGTTCACAGTGCCCCTCAGACCAACAAGGACTGACTTGTTTTCTCAAATGCATTGCAGATGCTCATAAGTTATTGCCCAATTACTTTTTTGCCACATGCACTCAGGCAGTTAGTACATGAAATTTAAGACTCACACTTAATGGAAAACTCTGAGAAGGATTTTAGTTAAAATGCTTCTCTATATAAACCCCAGATTTTTCCGTTTTCTTGGGTAAGTTTTTGCAAGCCCTTTCATTTTAGGTATTTCATTTGTTTCTCTGCTTTTGTCTTCATCTGAAACCATTATGTTTTACTCATTTTTCTCCACAGATATTATGATATCAATGAAGCATGATGACTTCAAGGCAGAAACAGAGAATAAACATTTAATGCTTTCAAAATTAAAATATAAAAATATTGGTTTAACATAAGCAAAATGTGGTAGCTACATATTGCAGAGGTAAAAGCACTGAGCTGCCAATGGGGCCAAATGATCAAATGAAAGCAATAATTGATTTAAAAAGTACTCTGCTAGTTTCCCCCTAGCTGCAAAACTAGCTGAATTAAAGATATGACTGACAGCTGCTTCTTTTCAAGCTTTTTGAAGCATAACTCACTAAGAATGGTTTTCAGTTGTTAAAATTATGATGAAGCTCATGATTTAAGCCAAAGCTTCCCACACTGAATGTTTGGACTCAGATGTTCCTTTGACTGTTGTATGAACTCTGTCCAGATTAAAAACTCTCATATCATCACAATTTGCTCCTCTCTGTACAAGTTTGTAAAATCTCAAGTAAACTCCCCCAAGATTCGTGTTCTGATTTGCAGCAGTCATCATGTTTTCCTCTTAGGTTCAGTTGCTGATCTGGAAAATAAGCCAGAAGGTTTTCCTCCCATACTCCTGATTTCTGTCTTGCCAATGATGAAGTTCTGTGGAGGAGGAAGCCTTCTGAAAGTAGATCTAGATCGAAGGAATTAAAGGAAAGAAGGAAAAAGCAAAATGGACCAAGCTGCCAAGAAAGTGTTTGAAGGTAGGATTTGCTCCTAATGGCCTGTTCACCGCACTGGGAAACATCAGAGCTGGGTTTGCAGCCAGATACCAAAATGGCTTTGCAGTTTCAGCTCCTGCACAGCCTTGCCTTGGAGGATATTCCCAAACCCCACAATCCCTGCCCCAGGAGCACCGAGCTGCAGCCAGGTGAAAGCACCTCTGATCTGCCCAAACAAATGCCATGCACAAATACAGGCTCTGGTGTTGTCTGTGTGCAACATCCCAACCCCTGACTGTGCACATGGAGGGGATTGGGCTGCCCTAATCATTCCTCTGGTTTTATAGATTGTTACAATAGTTATATTGAAATAGTTATATTTTCATATATAGCCCATTAGATGAAATAACTTTCATATCTATCAGGTAGGGGTGAAGGGATCCTCAGCTACTTCAGGTGGTAAGAAATGGCACATTATAAATGATATTTGCATTTAGAAATCAGAAGAATCAGATTCGCAGTCCAACTCTTAAGAACATCATTACTTCAGGTAATGTGATACATTACTTCACATGACACACCTAACTTCTGCAAACTTCTAATTGTTGCTGAGAAATCCATTCCTTCACTGAAGTCATCAGATATTTCACTTATATTGAGAAATCTATTCTATGACAGTACCAGTTAAACATCCATTTATTTTTTTCTATGCCTTTCTCATTTGCTGAAAGCTTGGGCAACAGTACACCTTAGGTTAATCCTAACATTTTAATTAGTTCCAAGCTGACAGCTATTTGTACTTTCAGTAATAAATTTTAAAGTCACTGAAAAGTAGATTAGTGTGTAATTTAGGAAAGCTTGCTCATGTGTTTCACTTCTCTGTGAAAGACAGACATGCTCATGAGATTAAGCTCTAGCCTGGCAGAGAACCTGTTTTTCCTAGCACATATTTGCTTCTGATGTCATAAATTATGTTTAAATCCTGACTTAGCCAGCCTGTTGGTGGCAAGGAGTTCACAGAAGGAGACTCATTTGCAGGTAGAATACTCAGGGAAGTGGTCCCATTCTTGGAGATACTGCCTGACTGATGAGCTAATTTGACCTTCTTCAGGTTCTTTTTGTTTTACATGTGCTGTGCCAGTACAATTGCCCATGGAGGTCACTGCATTTGCAAGCAAATTAAGTTGGTTCCCCCATCGTTCACACCTCTGGATGGTCTCTCTCTCCACAAATAGTTCTGGAAGATCTGTATTACCAGTGCTCTCATTCATCCCAGACTGCCATATGTCATTTATAGCAGAAAGAAAACTACTGTGCTCATAGGTAAGGTCTTATTGGAAGGCCTGTGTGTTGTTTTATTTATTTGTGAGGAAACTGGTTCTTCAGGTGGAGAAAGTGACCCTGACGGTTTGACAGGGTCAGGTCAGACTTAGCCAGTGACATAAAATTATGCACCAGTCATCATCCTTCAATATATACCCCAGGGAATGAAAGAGAAATGGAAACCTGTTCCAGAGTATACCAAACTTCTCTCTCTGCAGCTCTAGACACTACACAAACACACCTGATTTTCAAGTGTCTTACAATACTGTAAAATTATAATATTGAATTTTACAAATGCATTCACTGCCGTACCATCAGATTTGAACCTTGCTTGTGCTTCCACAAATAAAACAGGGATGTGCTTTCTGTTACAGATGCTGGAAATGACTAGATAATGCATTTCACAACCATGCCAATGGTTATTTTCTTTCACTCATCATCTTTTGTTCACTGCCAGTTATTTCAGTTGGCAGATGTGGTTTCACAATCCTCTATAATTGTATCTGCTAACATTGCATAGCTGAAAGTTCCTCCCAAGAGCATCTTTAGATATTTCTTATGTCCACTGCAGGTCTGTTTCCCATTTGTTATTTCCTTACAGAATAATTTCTTCTGTAAATGCCTCTTATCCAACTGTGGAAGGCAATCTCCTTATCCAACTGTGATAGAAAATGGCACCACACGTGCCCTTTTCAGCTTCTGGCTAGCCCAGCACAAAAATAAAGCAACTGTGCTCCTCAGTAAGAGCTCAGCTAACCCCACTGCAAGTGTTCCTGTGTTTCCTCTTTTGATATTATTTGTTCACATTCCTGCAGGAGATGACTAGAGAGGCACCTACCAGAGGGTTTTCCCAGCAAAAGGAGCAGAATAATATAGGATATGCTAGGTCAGATCAGTTGAGTGGTCAACAAATGTAGACCACAATAAAAACTGATTTAAAATGTTAAGAAATTCTCCAGGTGTTTTGACAGTAGGCATAAACAAGTGACACGATAGATATTGGAACAGATACAGCAGTTAATTCCAAATCATTTTCACATTTTGACTCTTCCCCCCTTCTATCCCAATCTTATAAAGAATCAAACACTATCTAACAAACATTTAATGTTTTCCCCACTGCTTCATAAGACATTTTTAATTCCCTTCAGGCAGTCATATTAATAACAAAAAGTTCAGTTTCTGTTCTAGAAATATTTTGAAACCCCATGCATACATACACACAGGAAGTGAGAGTAAATAGTTGCTGTAAACATAAAGAAAAACTGTTAAAATTTAGACTTTGCTAAAAACTAATTTGATTTCTCAGTTATGTTAGAATCATCACAAACACTAATCTACAGCTGGTAGTCTCAACTGTTCCTTCACTTGTATGTGATTAAAGATGGGTATAAAAGTCTAAAACAAATGTGAAAATTAAAATTGAAATTTCAAAAATACACTGCTGAAAATAGGACAAGAATTTTTTTCTTTCCTTAATTATGTTTCAGTGGTAGCTTATTTCTTACATCATAGAATGGCTTATGTTGGAAGGGACCTTAAAGATCATCTAGACCTAAAGATCTCAACCCCCTGCCACGGGCAGTGACACCTTGCACTAAACCAGGTTGCTCAGAGCCTGCCCTGTGAAGAGTTTCTTCCTAATATCCAGTCCAAACCTACCCTCTGTCAGTTTAAAGGCATTAAAAAAACCCAAAAAAAACCAAAAACAAACAGACAAACAAACAAACAAATAAAAGAAAACCAAAAAAGCCCCCAAAAACCCCACAAAAAAAACCCACGAAAAAAACCCACAAAAAAAGACCCCACAAAAAAAACACCAAAAAAAAAAAATCACAAAAAAAAAACCCTCCAAAAAAAAAAAAAACCTCCAAAAAAAACCCCAACTGGCCAAAAACAAAACCCAAGATAAAAAACAAAAACAACAAAAAACAACCCAACAAACCCCAACCAAACCCAGAAAAGAAAAACCACATGCAGAGATTCTGCCCAGGATAAATGACTAACTAGACCGGCGAAAGGGATTTTTCTAATTTTAATGATACTTAAAGATTTCCTAAAGGAGTTTTAAATATACTATGCTGGTTTTGACTGTGACAGAGTGGGTTTTTTTCACAGCAGCCAGTATGGAGCTGTTTTGGATTTTGCTGAAAACAGTTTTGATAGCACAGGTATGTTTTAGTTACTGCCAAGCAGTGCTTACACAGAAATATCAACTAACAATAAACCATTCCTGTGATTTACACCCTTTCTTTGAGAGAGGAAAATTTACATCACAATAAAACCAGTTGCCCACCCTGGGGGAGCAGCTGTGCTGAACTCTACACAGCAAATAACTTTGGGATGTCTCCCGTCAAGCAAATGGGAAGAGTGGCTGGGGTACAATCTCACAGCAGCCAGGCTGGGAAGCACAGATATGCCCTGACATTTGGAAAAGCCATCCAGCAGTGATGTTACAACAGAGATGAGCAATATAACCCACTTCTCAATCCTCTAGTCAATTGGAGCTGTCAAGTGGCACCTTGTACTTGGCTAATGTGAAATTCTCAAGAATGTCCAACAGTTGGGTGCTGTCAAGTATTTTGCTGAAATCTGAAGTCCTTAAGCAAGAAAGCCTAATAGGATATGTATGGAAATCATGCAAAGTACTACTAAGGATGTGACAAATCATACGATAGGAATAGCTTCAAAGCCCAGCAGCATGTGCCAATCTGTGCCCTGATTACTGATTAACATTCAGAAACATTTCAGAGAGAAGCCGGGCTCGAGACAGGATTGGAAGTGATGTGTGTTATGTGAGAGGTACATTCGTTTTCATAAGTGACTCTTCAGAGATTTTTGATAATTCCCAGAGGGACCTCCCTCTAATGATTTAACAAAGTGATCAAGGATCAAGGCACCTAGAATTCATGAACATCATGACACTGCCTCCCTTTCATGTCTGACATCCTAAGGACAAAGAAACTATGAAAGGTTCACAGCTGTAACAAAAGTGAGAGTTGTTAAAATGCAGCACTGTAGTGGCAGTGATGGCACTTCCAAAGGAATTAGTCTGCACTCAGCAAAACTTTCCAACAAACAAATTATACTAGAAAAATATCCCTCTAAATCAATGACACCTTATCACATAAGTCCCACAGTCTTCTACTATGACTCTACAAATGTAGCAGCATAACAGGTGGACTATTTTTGGACCAGTAGGGCAGCCTTTACATCAATTCTTTGTGATGAGCCTTGCCTGCTCTTCTCAGCTGCTGCTGGTGTCTGCTTTTCTCCAGGGCACATTCATACCCATCATAAACTGATGCAGTGCTATGGCAAAGAGAAGAGAGTGCTCTATTTTGCCATATTCAATATCCCAGGAATGTTCAATATGCTGTAAGAGAGGAGTAACATGCTCTGCCAGGTCTGGTTTACTATGAAGATCCTGTATTTTTTGCTAGAACATTCCCAACTGCTACATAACTCTTCATATAATCATAAATAGCAGTGTAACAAAGAGTGGACTGGTGCATATAAAACGCGACAAACAGGACAAGAAGTCACTGGGAAAATAACATTAATACTGTCTCAGCTTCTTGAGGAGAAGTAGAGAGACACAGAAAGGAGCGAGTAAAGCACACAGGGATGCTAAAGTCCATATGTTACCTTCAGAAAAAAATCCTCCCAGTGATGGGCATCTGGGGCCAGCAGATGCCAGGTTTGCCTAATGAGGGGCCAGAGCAGCTCCCAGCTCTGACAGGATGAAGGGCAGGGAAAGAGACTCATTCCCCAGCACAGCCCACAGCAGCAAAAGGCAGATCTACACAAGAATGCTGCTGCCACAGAAAATAGGAACACTGTCATTACATTAACTTTAAAAGAGTGAAAGGGAAGTAATTTTAAAAAGCTTAAATACCAGGCAGGTGTTTATGACTCCCATACACTGCAACCTAGATTCGATAGCAACGAAATATTTGAAATATTTGAATATGATCATAACACAAATTTTTCTGTCACGTATGGAATTGACTCCTAGGCTCCTTTTCCCACACCCATGTTACTTAGCAGTTACTAAAATAAAGTTCACTGAATTTAGTATGAATTTTACCCAAATTCTGTTTCAACTCCTTTTGTCCTACTCTTGCAGGGAGTTTTGCTCATTTGCCTGATTAAACTGCTTTGGTTGCTGAGAATGCAGGAATGTTTGAGCAAGTCAGGATACCTTTTCCCAAGAAACAGGAATTCTGGGAGGTCTTATTCTATTAATTGATCCATTCCTGTAAGGGCAGATAAATATGCACTGAGCAGTATATAATTTGTTTGCAAAATAGGTAAACATAGCTTAAGCTATCTCAGCTGAAGTCTATGGAAATACTGAGTGACCTCTATATTAGAGTGCCTTAGGATTTTCCACAGAAGCTGTAAGATCCAAAGGGCAATTACTAAGGAAGGAAACCAATAAATTATGTGACTGAAATGTGTGTGGTCTGTCTGCTGCTGTGGATGCTTTCTAAAATAGTATTTGGAATATTGCCTTAAGGGAACATTGATCAGTTCAATATATTTCATGCAACCCTAGGAAGAAAGTTCCAAGGCAAACACCAAATGTTTTTTGAAGCAAAAAATTAAATAAATAAAAAAACCCTGCTTAATATTGCTAAACATTGAGCGTGGAAATGAGGTAAACATTACAAAATTTGACCCTGAATTAATATAAAATATATATTTAAACAAATGTAAATTTTTTAAAACAAAGACGAGACACTTGTGAACAGATGAAGAGTCTAGCCTCTGATATTTTATTCATATTTTAATAATTCTGCTGTTTGTTTTCTCTCCTAAGTGAAGGTTATACCTGGAACTGTCATCAAGACAAGGTAAGAAGCACTCCAAACTATTTACATCCAGATTTTCACTTTCTCAGAAGTTTTTGGCATTTGAAGGTAATGATTTTTTAAAGGTCCTCATTGTGTCCAGGAGACAGATAGGATTCCAGCTAATTATTTTCTCCTTTGATCCTTTGCAGGACCTTGCAACATTTCTAAATAAAGAGTTTCTAACTTTCCCCAGTGGATAAAATCCAAATCTCTGTGAAAACAGTGAAAGAACACTCCTTTTCCTAGCAACCTTTGGAAAAGGACCTGTATACCATGTTGGCTGCAGGTACACTTAGGAGTGAGTCTTCATTTTCCCTTCATTTTACTCCATCATTATCTTTTCTCCTAAGTTAATAGCAGTGGCTTGTGAAATTTAAAGATCTGGTAGAAATATTCTACTTGGAAGACATCGTAAAAATAGGTGAATCTTTAATGTTTGCCAACTGCTCAGTAGATTATAAACAAACTCATAATGCCAAACACTGCAAGCAATTTTCAGTGAAGACTCCTTTAGTAACCCCTGTCTAAAATTTGATTACTGTATTTGGTACATTGATTTAGCAATGAAAGTAACAACAATATCATAATTTTAAACTTCCTTGCAGGAGTGTTGTAGAGATACACTTAAGTTCATGTTTGTGTAGCTTTCCCTGTCTGCTTTAAATTATGAAATGCATTATTTAAGGAGAGTGATAACAGCTCTAATTGCAAATAAAAACAGGGTGTATCTTTGAAAAGTGCCCCTGTGAGACATTACAGCTAAACCCAGTACTACAGGAACAGCACATAAAACCTGATAGATGATAGAAGAAAGCCCAGTGACAGTTTTCATGGTCTGTTCACCCCATATTGCATTTCTGAAGAAAGCATTCTTAGTTAAATTTGCTCAGTGAGCAACAGAAACACTGTTATTTATGTGTACTTAGAAGCTCTTATTACAGACTGAGGCCTCACTGTGCAAGGTGCAGTACACATATAACAAAAACTTGCCCAGCTGGAAAGGAAGCATGGTGTGAATATTATAAATATTCTCTGTTTACAGTTGTACTGCAACCTTTATTTTTCAGTTCAGACCCTTCCTGCTCATCACCAGTTGCTTTTGATGTCCCACTGAATTCCCAAGTGCTACCATGATATCTCACACTGGGTTTGATCTCACCAATGCCACACTTGTTCTGGAGAAAGAGTAAGAGGGGCTGTCTGCTATTTAGCTCTGATAACAATCTGTAAACATTGCAAACATTGTGGTTTTTTCCCCCAACCTCCAGAAATTCTAGAGCACAGACTCCTCAGACATTCAGGGTGGGTTCTTGGGGCTGACTTGTGAAGGCCCAGGAGATAGACTTCAATTAACTTTGTGATTCCTTTCCAACTCAGGATATTATACCATTCTATGAAAAACAAGAATAACTGATGTACTTTGCACTAGATTTAAGGTTGGGTTTCACTGCTGCATAAGCTGACTGATTTTAGTTTTAATGGTGTTAAAAAAGTGATAACACTATCAACAATGGGAGTAGACTTTGTTAAGCAGATACCACTACCTGACAGAGAACCTGCTTTACTCTCAATTCATTTCCTTTGTTTGAGATATGCAAAAACTGAACACAAGGTTTTACCTTGATAAATGCTTGTTTCTTTTCCTGAAAGCCTTTAACTCAAAACTTCCAGATTGTCTGATGAGGTATGCAGTGCTCTCAATGCACCTCCCAGCTAGTGGGACTGGTGACTTTGCCTTCAGTTTTAGCTGTCTCTCACTCATAAAGCACAAAAATATAATTAGTATATCACTCAGCAATCAATGGTATGTTCTTTATGTTCATGTAATTTATCTCCAATTTGTCAAAGCTCCTGTCAAATTGCCTATCCCTACATGGTGCCTTATTCTAGGTCTGTCCATTGACATGAAAGTCTTGAAACCAGGCAGATGGTTTTGTGAAGTAAAGACTGTTTTGCCTCAAGCAGGAAGCTTGTAGATTAAAAGAAAGGTTAATTCAAAAATAATTCAAGGTAAAGATAAAAATTTGACAGATGTGCGCAGCTCTTTTCGCCAATCCCTTTTTCCATCGTGTCACTGCAGTATTTATACATTCTAGATCATACCTGTGTGGAAGTGTACAAAATTTATCATGGGAGTAAGGATCTGAAATTAATTCCTAATCAGCAAAGAGTATCCTGGCAACATTGCTAGTCTAAATTCCCTTAGCCCACAGGCCACGAGTAACCCCCGCAGCTCTGCTTTCAAAGTCCTCTGAGCAGATATTGTCAAGACTTTGTGGTATAGATTATCTGGTTTGGCAGAATCACATTCAGCTCATGTGGAATGTCAGTGTAGGCTTGTGAAATGATCTTTAAAAAGCAAATTAATTTTTAGAAAAATGCTATCTTCCAAAGGAATGTAATCAAGATGTCACATGGGAAATCGCAATGCCTCCTGGTTTCAGAAGGGTACTGAACAGAAGAACCATCTCCTTTGTATCTGTTGGTTTTATGTCAAGTTCTACATTTATAATTAAAAGAAAACCCAAACTAGTAAGATGGCTTATGCCTGCCTTTTTTGGGAGGAAAGAGAAAGAAACAGGTAATACTCTAACAGAGTAACAAATCAAAATACTATTTCAAATTTGTCCACCAATTGTGTCCTGCTCGTGCCCAAGGGGCCACTACAAACATTTCTGACTTAAAAGCATACCTTAAACTGGGGCTCCTCTTACTAAAATAGATATTAAATCAATGGTTTCAATAAGAAGTTATGAATGAACTTTACAGAGTTGGGATGTTTGGCTTAAATAATTATCCACATCTGGCAGCTAACTACAGCACCATCCTACAAGATTTTACTTTGAAGCAAGATGAACATTTTTGAAATGGCTAGATCTTGGATGTTAAAAAAAGATTTCTCTATTTCATGCTGCAAGATATCTTAGAACTGTCTTTAACACAGCCTTTTCCATGGCATTCTGGCATTATTTTAGAAGTGTTTTATATGTCTATAATTCTATTTTAGAATTGTCTCCAATAAGCCAAACAACACTTTAACAAAACAAGATAATTTGTGACATATGTTCTTTGTGACTATGTCTCAGATTTAACTACAACAATTTTGACACAGCTAAAACAAAGTTTTTTGATAAGGATTTCTCTGCATTCATATCTCAAGTTTCCCACTGTTTTGTCTCAGAACAAGGAGATGATCTGTACAACATTTCACTACCAGCAGCTGAGGCCCAGGATTTGGCACTGCTGGGCAGGGCTCCCCAGCTTTGCAGTGCCCACCTGGTTTATCCATTGTCTATGCCCTCACAGAACTTTGGGAATAAAAATTGCAGAGGTAAAACTGGCACCCAGCCCTGCCAGGGAGCACACAGCAGGGGTTAAGGACAGGCAGGAAAATTCCTTTGGTTTGGCTCAAGCCACTTAGCTCTTAAACCAAACCTCAAGCACAGCTGTTAAAAAGAGACACACCCCAAGTAGCCTAAGCTTTGTGTTCTGAAGTGATGAACTTTCCTGGATCCTCAGTGCCTTAGCTATTCAAGCCACATTTTATAATGCTGAACCAAGAAATAAATACCTCTGCAAATCACAACCTCTGAACTGAAGCAGGCACAAAACCTGTGAGACCTATAAGCCTCCAACATTTTTTTTTTTAACCTTCCTTTCCAACCACTAAAACAATTCTCCTCCTAACACAATATTCTGGTTCCTCCACTTGTCTCAGTTTCATTTATATCACTGTCATACAATTACCAGGTGACTTCCCTAGCCCAGATTTAGGGACTAGATCCTTCCATCCTGTGCCAGAAGATTTTTGAACTCCCGTGTTTGTAGAGGTTGTTTCTGCAGTCAGGCATAGCTAATGGTAGCTATTCTGAAACAGCCAACATCTGTTTCAGTACTTCTAACTCAATTTTATCAGCCTCTCCATGTCCACCATTCTTGTTTCCTCCTGCTGTCATTTTATAGGATATTTTCTCAATTTTGCTTTTGCAAACATTACTCTGATGGAGACTAAATAAGTGAACAAATGCAATTGGCAGTGCCACTAAGGAGCAATGTTTCATCCAGCTTACAGAGGTTAATACTCGGGCTTTAATGGAACAGAACTGCGACTTCTGTAGCTTTAAGAAAGCTGTCCATGCTAACCTTAGTTTTTCCTTTCAGCATGACTTCTAATTTGATCAAACCCTGTAAGTATCTAGTGTGAAACAGATGGTGTGTGTTTGGGAAAGTTTAAAAAGGGAGCATAATATACTCCCTTTGGCGGGCGACTCTGAAATGCATCTGTTCTCTCTGCAGCGAGGCTCCTCTCCCGACTGCAGGCAGGCGCTGCGAAAGCCTCCCCACGCCGCTCGCTCTGTGCCGGCTGAATCACTCTGTTCCCGTTCCGCTCAGGGCCCGGCTCCCTTTGGAACTGAATGCTAATCAAGGCAGGATTTTTTATTTTTTTTTTTTTTTCATAAAGGACAAACATTAAGAAAATGAGGACTTTGAGAGAGCCCTTTCATTCGCGACCTGCGGATTTTGGATGATGCTCTGTGTGAAAAGCACCGATGAAAAAAGTGCAGCGGGTTTCGGATGAGGGGTGAGCAGCCCGTGGCCCACACAGCCGTGTCAGACACTAAACAGCAGCAGGGAGATGCAGCAAATCTGGGAGTTAACACCTTGTGGCTGCCACCAAAACCCGAGTCCAGCCACAGCAAGAGCTAAACAGATGCCAGTCATCAGACTGAGGGGCAGCCCCACACCAAGAGCCTCCTGGCACATGTCACTGTCTCATGGCAGAAAAAAGAAAAGCAATACAGATGGGAATTCCACCTTTAAAAATGGGAAATCTGCATTGAAACAGTCACAAAGTTTTTTCTTAGCTCAGAAAGGCAATGCCCATTAATTTGGTCTGGAGTCCAGGGTGGGGATCAGGTGGCTCAGTGGGTTAAATCAACATTCATACTGACATTGATTTGGTTTCCTGTGTATCAGCCATCAGAGATATGGTTTTAAAACTTAACCCCACGCATGGAACACTGGTGCAATAGTAAATCAGAGCCTGGCTTAAGCCGTCAACAAAAATATTTTTGGGGTCTAATCACGAAGACAGGGACGTGCACAACACGTAAGCTTCAAGGAAATTACTAGCCAAGAGCACTAAGAGCTCATCAATAATCACCTTTGCATTAAAACACTGATGAGTCATGAGCAATGCTCTGTGATTATCCAGACTTCATGCTTGCTGCACAGACATTGGCTTTAGAGAGAAACTAGAGCTGTGATTCCAACTTCACTACTCGAGGATCAGGAAAGGAGCCTGAGCCAGAGATTAACCAAAAAAGCTGAAGCACTCTGTATCCAGAATGCTGTTCATTCTATACAACCTCTCTCCAAAATTTTATTTTTTCTTCCCAGTGATTATACAGCACAGTATTATGTGGGGAAATCACTTGGGCCCAGGATTCATCTATTTTATTTCCAATATTTTGGGGCTTATTTTTATCAACAATTGCCCAGTGCCAAACCAATTTACACATCTGACTACAAGCAAAGCAACTTCAGGTACTGATCCTGGAAAACATTAATTGTTTTGGGTATTTCAGTATGATACTTCTTTAAAAATCAAATCACTGCAATGCTCTTTGAGATTGCAAATATATTATTGTATTTCTGAACTCTGCCAGTTCTAGTGACATATTTTGATTTCTGACATTTCAAATTGGTTCTTTTCATCTGTTAAATTTAAATCAAAGGTAGAGGAACCAAAAGCTAAATCTCAGCAACACTTCAGGGTAGTAATAATCTTGTGAAATGACCTCTTGATTCCTGTATTCCCCCAATACCATTTTTCAAAAGTCACTTTTTAAGGCAATATAAAAATTTAATTAAAGTTAATGAATTGCTTTGAGACTGCCAGATTAATACAAAAAATACAGTCAATGAAAAAGTGTTTTCAATACTGAAAAATTCAGAAACATTAACAGACAAGGAGGAAAAGCACCATTGTAAAAATTCAGGGCAATTATAGGGCATTTTTAGATAAAACAGATTTTATTTTCCTCTTCAATTTTTGGAATAGGAGGTTGGCCATGGGATACACAGCAGCTACTCAGATATATAACATATAAACCAAACTTCATAGAAAGCAGTTGCCTGTTCTATATAGATTGTTTCATTAATCTGAATGATTAAGCATTTTATATTATCACCTTTTAAAAGCATAAACCAATTAAAAAGTAATGGGACATTCTGGAAAATGGAATTCCTCACTGCATACTGTAAACCCCAGTCTCACATGTTATAAATACTTAAACAGAAAAAAATAAACTTTATTATTTAAAGGCAAATAAAGCTACGCTTCTCTCTCAAACTGGAAAGTCCCAAAGGCTTTATATTCTAAAGTCTTTCCTCTAAAAGATTTTTCCAATTTATTTTCAAAATAGAAACCAGCAGGTCAAAGGACTAAAGGGTCCCCATGGAATGGAAGTGTAGGAATGATCTTCCCTTTCACTCTGCTCAGATTTGTTTAACTACAAAATTGTAACACATTTGGCCACGACTGGGAGGAATCAACTTAGCTGTCCGTGACCTTGTGGTCAGCATAAAACTAAACAAAATTAATTCAATACTTTTGGCTTACCACATTGCAATCAAGAATTACAGAATTTCATCAAACTAGAATAGATAATCAAATGCACAAACCACAGACAGCTAAGCTGATTCTTCAGCCACCTGCACTGGCACTGAGACAACTGCTCACCTTTGGCAGCAAAGGAAGCCACAGAGCCAGAGGGAGGCCCAGGGCTCTCCACTTGCAGCTGGGGATGTGTCACCTGGGCAAGGTCCCAGGAGGGAGAGAAACCTGCAGCACAGACAGATATCACTGCCCCGCTCCCCTCACAGGGCTGGGCACAGGGCAAACCCTGCCCTACTGAGCTGACAGAGCTCTGTGTTTCAGGGACAGGAGGGCTGAGACATGTCCGTACCATCAGCACTTACAGCAGGGCTTGTGCTGATCTGGAACCAGGTGAAGCAAACCAGAACTTACAGTTCTTGAGTTTAGCATCATATGCAGTCCTGATGATAAAGATGTAGGTAATAAAAAGATCACTGATCAGCTCCATCATTTAAAATGAATTTTGCATAAAGTGACACCCATGTAAACATTAGTTTTCTGATGAACACCGTGACTGTGATAGCACTGACATTTCACTAGAGCTATTTTCAAACATTTACTGTTTGCTCACCACAAAGGAATACTGGTGAGCTTGTGAGTGAGTGAAACATCTGGGGAAATGTTGCATCTCCAATCAAAGGCAGCAGAGTAGAACAGCAGGCGCATTTTATTTACAGGTTTAGACGTTTATCAATAACTCTCAGTTATGTGACTGATGCTCAGTGTTACTCAGGCATGATGCTAACAAACCTCTTAATAGACTAGGATTAAAAGTCAAATGCTTAAGGAATATATTTGTAGCTGCAGTTTTACTGGTAACAGAACAAATTGCATAATTTGTAAAGTCTTTGGCATAGTGATTCTCTCAAACCACGGTACACAGACACAACCTGAATATAATTTGGCTTTAATTATAGCTGCAATACTAAGCACTATATGAGGTTTATTAATCTCTGCCACAGTTCTATAAGTTAGAAAGGTAGACTTTACTTTTGAAAGCATGAATCAACTGTGGAATAAAAGCAAATGTAAAATGTTAAATTTCCATTTTGTATATACTAGCAGCATCCAAAAAAAAAATAATTGGGGAAGCAGAAATAACCAAGCACAAAAACATCACATTTAAAAATGTAAAACCACCGACAGCACAAGCTAAACCTTTAAACATGATAGATAATTACATAGCATTTGAACGCTGATTATTAATTTGGATTCTGTACTATGCTTGTAGCTAAAAATTACTCTGGCATTAAAACCAGAGCTAAACCCAGGCAAATAGTGTGTTATTTTTACAGAATATCTATGTTTGATTACAATACCAGAGGGAGAAGGAAATACAGGCAGAGTGGCCATGCCTACACCTCTCACACAGCAACAAACAAGAGGCCAATAGCTCCTCCAGCACTCCTGATGTTCAGGTGCCAGAACCCTGATGTTCCTGAAGGAAACCTGCTCCCAAGCTCTGCAGCCAAGGAACCTGAGCACAGGCACAGCCAGAACAAGACAGCAAAAGCTGTCTCTGCCCACAGAACAACTGAGGCTGTCAAGAACCTTTCTCATGAGAAGATCTCAAACATTTTTCCTGGATAATTCTTATTCTACTGTGAAAGACCCATACAAAAAAACCATATCCACCTGTTGATTAAGCTGTTCATCCAGAAGATAGGAGTAAGAATTCAGGAATGAGAATTTCTGCTTCTGATGTCTTGGGCCTAGACTAGAAATAGCTTTTGACTCATTAAGTTTCTAAAGGTGACACATCATTTATGTCATTTCATAATTGTCTCAAAATATGAGGTAAAATTATTTCTCCTGTTATTGGAAAGCTGTTTAAAAAACTCTCTCCTCCGGTATTCAGAAATCTTCTTCTAATTTCCAGTCTAAATTTATTCATTGACAGTGTTACCCATGTGGTTTTCGTTTAATGCCAACTTCTCCTCTTGGATAGCAATCCTAAAATACATTACTAGAATAAATTTTACCCTTTCTCTGACTTCACTTCACTGGAATAAACAAAAAAGCTCTTCTGTATGATTGCTCTTTCCTTTCCTGACCTTCTCTGTACCTGTGCCAAGGGTAGTCACCTTTTATGAAAATACATGGTCAAAAACATACACAGTACTCCACAGAGTACCTTTGGCTTTAATAAATATATATCACACCCCAGCTCAGCCCAGAGAATGATTTTTTTGAGTACTCAGAAGAGAAAGACAAGACACACATGAACAAATTCGCATTCTTTGTATGAGTAATTCCAAGCCAACAATCTACCTTCTTCATTGGGTATAGTATATTATAACTCCATAAAATGAGACAGTCATCTGATCCATAAAAGCCACACTAAGAAGTGTATAGGTGTAGATAAGAATAAGGGTTTTTTATTTGCATAAAGTACAAACTGGGCCTATGTTATTTCATTCATTCCTCCTATCCTGGCCACAGCACTAATTTAAAGGGTGACTGTCTAATCATCTAAGAAAGCTGAAGTGGGAGGTATTAAAAATATATTTTAACTAGATCTTGAATGACCAAAAATATAAACTGGCCCAAATTTGACTTTCAACAGACAGAAGTGAATCCAGTTAATGCTGAATCAACAGTGAAATATATTTAGAAATACAGTAGAAAATGCCCCAGTAGATCAAGGACCTTTTGAATCTCCTCTTTCATTCCTATACATGCATGAAAGTATCCTGCATGCTTGCTATTTTTTTTTTTTTTTTTTTTTTGCATTAAGTCTGCCTTTATAATATATCTTGCCTATTTTTTTATGTTGGAGATGAGTCATGTCACACTCCAGTCACCACTAAAATCCTACTTTTGTACCTACGTGTGTATCAACCTATGCCCGGGTTATGAGAGATTTCAAGTAGAAATTAAAAAATACCATAAGATACTCTAGCTTTGTCCATTAACAACTGGTCAGATAATCAATGCCTGAAATACAGTGAAAGCATTAATTATTTAAAAGAGTAATGAAGACAGTTCTGCTTATGCCTTCCCTTGTAAAAGTCAGAAAACTGTGGTCTGAAAATCTCCTGTCTCATCACAGGGCTCCTACATGTTCTGTTTCCAGAGACTTTTTGCTGTTTGAAATTAATTCTAATTTTAGGGAGATGCCGAAACTCAAGACAAGATAAAATGCTAAGAACCATGCATACCTTCTTTTTCAGTCCTTTTAAGTGCATATGTTATTGCCCACACACATCTAGCATATAATTGTTGGCAGTGATGTTTTTTGGCTGGCACATCTTTTGGTGGTTGAAGGTTTCTGTATTGCTAAAATGAAATGGTATGACTGCCTCAGAGCGAGACAGATAGGGGGGTGGGAAAAGTTCATGTTGACATACTGCACTTTCCCAATTAAGTTAAATACCACCACACTCAGAAAACGCTCTGCTGAGAGATTTGGTCTCTACCTTTGCTACAAGATTTTGGCAGTTTGTTGGCATTTAGCAGTTAATTTTGCCAAACTGCAGACAAGGCTAAGGGACAAAAATTACTCCATTATATTTCTGACTCTCTGGCAGACTTACATTTGCCCAAGGGCAAATCTCTCAGATGAATATTTTTAAAGCTAGAGTGGCTCATCCAAATTATCTCTTTTCAGCTGCTGGGGATGCTTGATATTCTCTGGTAATCAGAGGGCAGCAATTGCATTTTGGGCACCTGAAAGAGCAAAAGATGGAGGCCACATAGAAGCCACTTCTGTTTCTCATCATTTACAGGCTTAGGATCCCTTGATTAGACAAAGGATAGATAAAACTTGGACAGTGCCTGCAAATTTCCACATCGTCCTGCCAATTTGCCTGAAGCCTTATCTGGAAAGACTGCTTTAAGATGTCAGAGGGAAGTTCATCCTCATGCTCACAGAAGCTGCCAAAGAGAATGTAATTGTGACAGGTTTTGTTTTTTGTTGTTGTTTTTTTCTGAATGTGAATACCATCAGTTCCTTTCACACAGACTCCCAAACAACCATCAGATGATAATGAATTTCTGTCAATATAGACTCGAGCCAAATTTGAACTGGCAAGCTACAAATGAAAGACTCTGTATCTGTTACCTATCACCTGGGCTATCCATTCCTTCCTACTCACACTTATTCCTAATTTACAAATAAACTGTCATTCAAAGTCAAAGACTAAAATTAGTTGGGGAAAATAAAGAAACACTGTTTAAATACACACTTCACACCCGGATTTTACAGTAGCAGCAAACAGTGAAGCCATGAAGTGGTGAGGAAATACACTGGGTGCTCTATTTACTGCAGCTACCAGTGCTCTCTGGGATGTGTTAAGCACAATTCAATATTCAGCCAGGACTTTTCATTTTTGGCCCAGCCTCACTCACTGTCACTGAAGGAGGACACAGGAGAAGAGCTTATACTTATTTTACACAAAGATGTTTCCCAGATGAGAAATTCTGAAGAGGAAAGCTTTGAGTCCCCCCATATTTCAAGTATGCAACAGTCAAGATCCCTCACTGCTCTGAGGTCATGAAAATGGCAGTAAAAATTATTCCAAATGATTCCAGAACCAGCTCTGGCAGCAAACACTTCAATACCTACTGTAGTCTCAGCCTTCCCACGTATGGAGTTCATCAGACCTATCAAAGGGAGATTACACAATGCCTATTTATAACACCAGGAAATGAAACTGGGACTAATGGGTTAATTTGTTACATCTTGATCAAGTGGGACTGGATCCTTCTACAGGCTCCTGATCTCTTAAATGTGTTCTGACATTCAAAGAACTTCTACGTAGTCCCCACTAGGAAAGAACTGAAATCTAATTGCTCACTGATTTTGCAAAACACTTCCCATTTCACAGCTAGACCATATACACTCTATTTTAAAACAGTATCATCCATTAAGTGAATCAGTTTGCAAAGCACATGAAATGTCTGGGGGTTTGTTTTGTGCAGCAATGAGGAAATGGTTGAGAATGACAGACCAAGAAAAGGGATGGATATGGGAAGGGATCAAGGGCTGAGGGAGACATCTCAACACCCAATGAATGGAAGAAATACCTATCCAACACCAGCTACAAACTAGGTTCCCAGATAAACACTACTGAAACAATCAGTATAAAAAAAAAAAAAAAAAAAAACAACTCTTCTGAGGACAGTCATCCAGGGATGGCTTTCTAAACAGCAAAGCCACCCCATTAGCAGACTTGTGTTCAAACTCCCAGTGTTCTTCCACATGAAACTCAAGTCTTTCCCAATGCCATAAAACCTGGTATCATCACAGCCCAATTAAAATCTTTGTTCCAGTAGACTGAATGAAATGAAGGAATAGATGTGGCTAAACAAATTCAAAATACACGTGAATGGCACTTAGAAACATAAAGAAAAGTTTTTTGTCTACCTGGGGAAGCCGTATGCATCAGTTTTGCAGACCAAGAAGTGGGAAAAAGTCCCAGTATTTGTTTACCTCATGTACCTGTGGTTTTTGGCTCTTAGCAGGGAGCTTCCAAACACTCCTAACAGAACAGAGCCCACACTGTTAAATTTAAATTGAAAGATTTCTTAACCTGAACTCCCTTGACTTTATCATGAGGATTTCTTCCTGCTGGGTCACTCAATCTCTGCCTCCAGTGGAGCAGGAGCATGGTTAAAATTGACCCTGTTGCTGTATCCTCCCACCTGTAGCACTGAGGCTGATGAAACAACCCTGGGTCTAGGTAGGGTTCTGGGAACCTGAACCCAGTGACAGCGACCCACTGTGATACACACAGTTCACCAGGCAAGGCTGAACAAATAAATGAGTTAAAACGTTTCAAGTACTGAAAAAGCTGACAAAAATTTAAAAAATTAAATTAACCAACCTCAACCTACATAGCAAAAAAAGGGGCCAATTAATAATTTGTTTAATAATTAAACCAAATGTCAGATAAACGTCTCCAGTTTGGTGGCAGTGGCACATGGTCCATGACTGTACACTGTGGTTTCAAAAAACTATTGTCAGTGCTTTTCATTTGAGAGCAGCAAAGGTCCCATCTATAGGTGGAGACCTTTGTTTCTCTGCCACCTGCAGCCCTGTGGTTGCTGAGAATAAGGGCTATTACATGTGCAGTTTACAAAACATTAGTATTTCATATTCCTCTATGTTAATTACTAATGGAATGCAATTAACTGATTCTCTCATGAACTGTGATACCAGATATAACAAGCCTGATTCCTTTCTCACTGTGACATAAATTAGCAGTAACTTCATTAATGCAAATAACATTATATTGTATAAAAAGGATGAATGGATGAAAATAGAGATGAGTTAGGATAATCTAGTATCAGGGCAACACATTAGAACAATACATCAAGCCAAGGAATAACAGAAAATACTTTGCAGGACTAATACATTTTAAAAACACTGTTACAATAATGTGTTCAAAACTGAATTTCTAAAAGCCTTGGAAAATGCAAGGAACCAGTCAGAAATGCAGATTAGGGAAGGCTACCTGGTGTCTTGGCCATCCACTGCTCAAAGGTAGCAGCAAGCACAGAATTTGGTGTTTCAATTTTCACTTTAAAGGATTAACTTTTCTCCCTCATACTAATTTAAATTTCACCTTAATTTGCCTCTCTAAGCTGTGTGTTTGAGTTTTCTAATTAAATGTAAATACTTAGTGCATTTTTAAAAATAATCTGGTTTAAATTCTGTAAGAAAGTAGCACGTAGTCTTTAAAAATGTCATATCTGAAATAAAATTAAAGCTTTACTTACAAATAACAAGATTTGAGTGACTTCAAAGGTCAGAAGTGAAATGTTTAATTTCTGTGACTGTTGTCTAGAATCCTCCTAGCCTCCCACTAGTGGGCTTTTAGGCACAGCCTCCAAAGGTCAGGCTCTTAAATGTGATAGAGATTAAGAAAGGTACAAACATTTCTTGGAGGCTGCAGTTTGGCACACAGATAGTTAAAGGCTCCATGTGTTAATAAGTTGTCCATGATTCAGAAAAATCTCTATTTATCAAGATCCAAACTGCACAGTCTGGTTGGGGGAGAATAAGTGGATAAGAAGAACAAGAAATACCATCCCCCGCTGGATACACACCACTGATTCTTTTGCACCTACCAAGTAGAAGGGCTTGACAAGATATATTTGTTTTTCAGTTAATATTCATAAAAGGTGTGAATAGGATTCAGAACTTTTTAGTACAAAGCAAATCCAAACAAAAGGAATACTCAAATTAAAACTCTCATTTTTTTCAAGACACAGCAGCCTTTTCTAAGCTTTATTAGAAAATTATCATGCCAGCTGTCTCTTTTCCCTGACTGTTATTCACACAATATGCCTCTCTCTTGTTTCTTTTCAGCTTTGTACATGTATAATAATGAGTTTTCTAGAATGGAAAACCCAGCGGAATATTAAAATTGCAAAGAGCAGCTCTTTGAGTTAATTTCACCAAAGTGCATCACAACATAATACAGTGTAGTAAGAATGAATTTCTAATAGGAATTCATTCATGGAAAAATTAATTAAAGAAAATGTTATTGCTAATATAGCTTTTCATATATGTACTGTTATGTATTGGCAGTAATAAAAGCTAAACATTCAAAAAACCAAACTGCACATGACAGTTCCTGCCTTGTATCATGAAAAATAGCTTTTCACAATAACACAGCATATATTGACTTAAGAAATGTAACTTATTATGATATTACTGAAATACAAAGCCAGGGGAAGATCATGCCCCACAGATACTTTTTACCAAACTCTTAAGTAAAAAAACCAAAAGCTCTACCCTTATCAAAATGAAAGTAGAACAATCAGTACTTTCATAATAATATTAATCAAAAAAGGTAAGAATAAAATTAAATTTCCTAATGAACTAAAAGGAGACAATGTCAACATGAAAGATTGGGATATCACATATAAAGAATGGAAAAACCTTGAGGAGTAAAGTAATAGAGGTAGGACAAAATTCAGTGCAGTGAAGGGTATGTAAGTGGAGAATAAAAATTATGAACCTGAACTGCAGGACATGGAAGAGGGGAGGAAGAAAAAGACATATAGGATGTTATGGGTAAAATTTTTTAAATTGGCAAATATGATCACAGGTAGGATACAACAATCAGTTTATTTCCCAATGAGACTAAAAAAATACTCCCAGGACTGCTTAAAGCACTGACAAGGCCCTGCCTGGGTTCCTGTGTACAGAAGGGAGTTGGAAAAGATGCAGAGAAGTATAATACAGGAATTAGGAAGGGTCACACTATTAAAAAAAGAATCCCAACATCAATTGCCTCATTTAGAATGCAAAAAAAACCCGTAGATAGAAATATTTGTTGAAGGGGGAAAATCAAGCTAAAAATCAGAGCTGGAACGGAATCAAATGGTCATGAACAAAATCAAAATAAACCAGTCATGAATAAATTTAGCCTAGGGATTAGGAGGTTTCTAACCATCAGAGAACCAAAGCACAGAATCAGCATCCAAAGGTAGAAAATGAGGCTTTTTCTAATTTGGAATGTGATAGATTGTGAAAATTTTATGTGAAATAATTGCCTGTGATAGAAGAGGACCAAGCAATATGGTTTCAAGAGATTCCTTCCAATCCCAAGTTCTTAAATTCATATTCAGCTATGCAAATTACACTCACTCTGTGTCAAACAGCATACATACATCTCTGTCTGATAAAGATCAAAATGTTTTCCTGTTTTTCCTCTAGTTTCAGCATGTTTCAATTATAGCTCTCAGTGTTTTGAATTTTTGTTTTTCCTAATAGGCTCAAACTTGCCTTAAACATTTGCTCATGAAACAACATTTATCCGTCTGACTTCTGGTCCCAGGTACTCCCTGCTCCTGTTACACAACACTTCTGTAGCAGAACAAGCAGAAACAATCCCAAAACAAAGCAGTCCTTACCTTGGTAGTTATTCATCACTGGAAATGCAAGTTTTAACCTCCTTCAGCAAAGGGGAAACAAAACTAAAGACCTCACACACTACATGAAAGCTCTGAATACATCCCACAGTACCTGTGTCACAGAAGCACATCACCAAACACTCTGGAGTCTATCTTAGAGGTTTTTTCTAGACATTCACACCCAGATTTGACTTCCTGAATATTTTAAACACAAATTTCAAATGTTTAGGCACACACAGAAAAGCAAGTAATGAGCAGCCAGCAATCAGAAGGGGATGGATTTCAATGGTCACAGACAGGTTGATAAACCTGCTGCTGGCAAGGTGCTTCTCTCCCCTCAACACCACCTTTTTTTTTCTTTATGTGTGCAAAGTGCTGTTCAGAATATCTGATAAATGGAAAAGAAAGTAAAATAATGATAATTTTCCTGGAATATATTACAGATGGCTAGTCATTCATGTGTCAGCTTCATTTAAATCTGTGAGAAATGAAAGTGATCTGAAAAGCCTCACTGTGCACAAAGTTACATATTTAAGAGCAAGTTTACAAATCTGTAGTTTAGCCATTTGAAGCTTTTTGCAGCTTTTCCTTTTATTTCAAGGCCTATAAACATGATCTCTTTTTTTGTATCATCTAAAAATTAAAATTTCAGCTCCCTTAGGATGAACGACTTGTGCTCAGAGTTGACTTTTTATCAATCATGTTAATTTGGAAATAAGCTCTTGGTTTGACTTTTTATTCATCATAGTCAAAAGGGGATTGTGTTAGCCCTGTCCCATTTGCCCTTAATTAACAACCATTGAATCCCCATATTAATTAGCAGAGCTATTAGTAATTTTACATCACTCTTCACTATAGTAGATAATTAAAAGTCCAATTAATAAAACTCTGGTATTCATAATTTGTATAAACCTATTATGAAACAATAAACCTGATTACACTATAGCTTTTTACATGCTTGTTTATTGATATAACACTGCCTGAATTTAAAAATAATTCACAGCCTTATAAAAGGTATTTAAGTGGTGGCTTTAGTTTAATGCATCTGGTACATGAAACTTTTGAGACGACAGACTTCAAAAGCTCCTGAAAGAGCCCAAGAAATAATTGCCACTATTGGAAACCAGCAACATTTGGGTACATGTTGTTTTGGGTTTTGGAGACTTTTTTTTTTGTACATTTACAAAACCACAAACCTTCATTTTTATTTATAACCCAGCACCAGAGACTGATTGATTCCTGCTTGTGCACAGGAGGTGCGATCCAGAAGACAGCGACTTTAAATGACAGCTACAGCTTAATTGGCATCATCCAAAGGAAGCTGTCCTGCTGAAGCACTGAACCATCATTTCCCTAAGGCACCTTGGCCTTGCCACAGCCCCAGTCAGCATCACTTTTGCATTTTCAGATAAAGTGCCTCAGGGCCCTTTGCTGGAAGATCTGTGCCAAGGACTTCTGAAACCATGAAGCCCAATGCCTTAAAACTTTTTGTCGCAGTCTTTGATGAAAACGAGGCAGAGATTTACATTAATAAAAATCTGGACAGGTGAAAATTGTCAAAGATGTTCAGGTGACAGTGGCAAGGTACTCAAAGCTGAATTAATCCTGCTCAGCTTGTACCCACAATACAGCTTCTGGGGGTTAACCATAAAGTCAATGGGTTATTCCTCAAAATTCAATTAATGTCATTTGATCCATTTCAGAAACATACCAGATAAGTTAAAAGGTAACAGGTAGAAATATCATTTGTTGGGGAATCTACAGCTTCTGAGTTGAAAAGATAACAACAAATCATAAATGCAACCCGTTGGACAAGCGACACCAAATTTATTTTCAGATACCTGCCCAAAACCTTTCATCAAGGATAATTCACCTCTACCTGCTTTCCTAACAGTATTTCCACTGCTATTAACTGGTGTTTATAAAACTTTGCTCACAGATTCCAAGAGCTTTCAAGATCTTCAGTGAAATCTGCTATTGTATGAGGGTTTGAAAACCTGATGTACATTAAATATTGCCTATTCAAATCAGTGCAGTGACTAAGTACTCACAGACCACAAAGATGTTAATTCCTTTTCTTTTGGGTTTTTATCCTGGGTTACAATCTCTAATCATCACTTAATATTTCTTTTTAGACAATTTATAAATATAGTGATAAAACCTATTCTCCAGGATTGAAATTTTCTGTGTGAAATAAGCAACTACTTTGATTTAAATTCTAGGAAGACATTCAAAAAGTCACTGTTTCCTCACCAAAGAAATTCATTTAAATTTCAAGTTTAAAGTTAAATCTAATTCTGCAACCCTGTTTAATTAAGCAATCTTTAGCTCTTTTCACTGAGGATTTGTAACTCCCTGCTGCATTCTCACTAGAACTAGTTAGATTTGCTGAGTTTAATTTTTATCACAGTTCTCTGGCTTTCTACTTCTGTCATGTACTCCCAGGCAAAAACCACCTGTTAAAAAGCCCTACAAGCTTTCATTTGTAATAAGAGGTTAAAAATTAGAGAAAAGCAGCAGAAATGTATGCCAACTCTGACATTCCCTCAGGAAACGTTGCAAGTTAGGGAAATTTTTCAATATTATGAACTAAAGGCTTAGGCTGTCATTTCCGTGGGAATTGCTGATATTCCACTGCTATGACTTTTGTGCAAATGAAACTCTGTGTGGGTGAGAACTGTATTTAAGTAGAGTGGCTGTGAATTTATAAAATGCAGACAAGATGTTCTACTGCAATTTAGTAAGAATTTGCAATTGCAAACAAACAGGAAACATACCTCAAAGCCAGCTTATCAATATGCAGGTGAAAGACAGAGAAAAGAGTAGCTCCCACTAGAACCTCTCTTCTCCACTCATTCTTTCAACTAAATGTATACTCATGTCACAAAGTATTGCTCAGGATTGCACTAATATGAAAAGAAATGATACCTATTTAATATATCAACACCTTGAAAGGATATGCACTTCGAGTTACGGTTTGTACAAAAAATGATACCTCTGTAATATACCCTGATTTTACAATTTACTCTTCCTACATTTGAAATTCAAGATGGTGACTCACTTTCCAGCACATTTTCAATACAATGCAACATTGATTCTGCAAAGAAATTTCCTAAAGCTACACAGTTTCCAGCATCCAGGTATTTTGATCATCTCCGTCACTCATATTTTGTAATCCTTTGGAGGAAGCAATGGTTATAAACCAAATGGCAAGGAAAATATTTCTAATATTCCTTAAAATCTAATGTCTCTTACAAAGCCCCATTTTGAAGGATTTTTAAATAGCTAGAAAACTAAACTTCTTATTTATTTTTTTTAAACGGAAGTGTTTTACCCATTTCTCTCAAGAAGAATGAAAGCACACTTCTTATTGACTTCTAAAAGTTTCCATTTCAACTGCAGCCAACAACAGGAATGCTGGCAACATCAGTATAGCTGAATTGCAGATATGCATTTTAGTGGTGTATCCAGTCCCCTTTTCTAATTTTGTAAGCAATATATGTGCTCGTATCATTACCTTACCATAGAAGGCTTTTCCTTCCTGTTAGTGAGGGAAGACTCTGCACACAATGATTAAGGTATAAAAACAGAGCTTTAAGAGTGCAGAGTAGCACAGATAATACAGTGAAGGGAGGGAAAACTCACACCTCATTTCCTACCCTAAGCATGAATATTTAGACTCAGTTTCACCATTGCTATATTTAAGATACCTTCCCTATAATCAGCACATCACACTGACACGTGCTGGTGGTGGATGTGACCCTTCCCAAGCAAAACACAATCTTGCATTCAAAGTGGCTATCAGGCATTTCACAGAAACAACATGACATGACAGTTCATCAGAAGAGGAAGTGAAGACGATAATTAATTGGAACTTTGAGGGAAATTTTTGGGAGAATATAATTAGAATACTAAGACTAAGTAAGACTTGCCTGTGAGAAAAGAACCTTGAGGCTTTTTAGTAAAAGAGGTTGCACACATTGCTGGCTTTCCAAGAAATAAAGCAGGACATCATTGACCTCAGCCTCAAGTGTTCCTGAAAGTAAATTGCAGTAGCCATGCCTGTGTTTGTAGGGTACAGCTAAATCACTGCTCAGTTAAAATAAATGCCTGCTCCTCATTAGATTTGATGGAATCGCTAATGACGCCCCTAATTAATTACAATCCTAAAAAATTACAATCCTTTCATCTGAGGAAAATAGTCATAGATTGGGGTATTAGAACACCTGAAATTAGAACACCTGCTTGTTCTGTTTGAATCCAGATGACCAGGAAAAAGGAAAAGTCCACGAATTGTAAACTTTCTCCCTCTGGCTGTTTTAACTGTTCTACAGCACAGAATTTAGGGCATTGTTTTTTATTATTAAAATGCTACAACAAAGATAACCAGGGTAACATCCCATGCTGTGATGAAGTAGCAAACAGAGCAAAGAAATTAAAACAATATTAGAAAAATCTGGAGAGCTATGACTCCTTTTTATTAGAGATGCTATGGACTGTGTGCCAGCAAGGTTGCAAACTGAAGGAGAATCTCTCACCCTGTCCATGTACACTGTCATTCATCCTGTCAGCTCATTCCCCGACGTGACCCTGGAGATACTCATTAAATGAAGGGGTCTTAAGTGACAAGATGGTGAAAAGAAGACAAAAAAATAAACCAGTTTCAGTAAGCTGAAAATTTTAAACTGTGCTAAGGAGATCTGCCATCTGGGATGCTGGAATGCAGAGAAAGGGAGCATTTGGAGTTGGGAATATGAGTCTAGTATGGGGCATATTGTTTCTACTCCTATGGATTCACCACTCTTCTTCAAGCCAGCATATTCTATTTCCTGTAACTTCATAGGAAAGGATCAGAACTCATCAATCAAATCTTGATGTCTTTCCGTCCAGCTTGGCAGGAGATTAACATGGATTAATTTTGCTTCAGCCTTTACTCTTTAGTCTGCCTGCACAGACATTCCCACCAGAAGCAAAACTAAACAAAATATATACTACCATGTCATGAAGAGTCACAACTGGCCCACAGCAGCCAGGCATTTTGGAGAGTAGCAGTAGATCCTTGCAGGTTTTAAAAAGGATATTTTTATGACTGTAGAGGTGTGCATATGTAGATGAAAGGAAGAGAGAAGCCCCGCCAAGTCTTACTCATCTGATGGCAGACAATTTCTTCAATCTGCACCTATTTTAAGACAGCTTTTAAAAGTATCTGTACCTACAAAGAAATAGGCAGTGTGTATTTCAAGGAGACATTTAGAATCACAGTCTGACAGCAGAAAATGGGGTAGAAATTTCTCTGCCCAAAGAGTGGATGGCCTTTCAATAAATCTTTAGAAACAAACACCTCTGTGACCTTGAATTCAAAGTGTAGAAAAATTCTGTTCTGCATAGGATTATCTGTTAAAACATATGCTGTGCCAAAAGTAGGCCACTGAACACCAAACAAACAGCAACTAAGAAGGAATTACCTGAAATTTGTCATTTCTGTGTTTTGACTGAATAATCAGAAGAGTACTTCCTTGAGTAAGTATTCAGAGTCTGTCTCTCCTTCTCTTCCCCTAAGGAGTTTAAATTTTCTGTTTTTCCTATCTATAAATATGACATCAGTGTTATGACAGGTCCAGAAGAGTTTGAGACTTCCCTGTCACGTCTAACTCTGCACACACAGAGCACTGCCATTGTACATCACAGCCACAGCCACCTGGGCAGCCAGCACAGCAGAGGCTGAACTCCACCTCAAACAGCCAGGTGGGCAGCACGGTGCTGCTTGCCTGAGTCAGTGAGGCTGAAACAAGGAGGATCAACAACGGGGATCCTTCCACCTTGCCAATTCTGTCCTGTTCTTTTCTAATGTACCCAGAAGTGAAGCTGAAGAGCTAAACATATCAGCTGTTTTTCCTGTTTTGAGCATAGAGCACATATTAACAAAGAACAAATTATTCTGTGTTTTCATCATTCCTTGAGAAATGAGGCATCACCGTGTGCTATCACAATGGTTTATTTGCTGTGGCATTCAGTTCAGAACATTCCTTTAAAAAATTTATAGCCACATTAAAGCGAGTCCTTGTGAGGAGGAGGAGACTGGCTGAAGAAATAGAGGTGAACAGTTTCAGGCTGTGTCAAGGCTACAGATTCCTGCCAGCATCACTGCACTGGTTGTGGATAAGCACCAGTTAAATCCCTGCTATGGGAAGAATTCACTCAAATACTCATAATCTAAATCTACTGACCAGCACAAAGTGCAGCAACTCCAGCATAATGTTATCCTGGGTAAGAGTTTCTACTGTAGGCATAGACCTTACATGAAACCAGAGACTGATACATGTTTAAACTTCTCTGGAATAGCTATTCATTACATTCATGCTTTTTACCCTCCAACTCTAAAATTTTGGCTTCTCTAACTCAGTAAAATCAATTCTTCAAAGAAATTCAGTGAAATGATACCTGGCAAGACAGAAATGCACAACAAACATGACAGATATTCAACAAATTGGATTACCAAATGCTCAACTTGCCACCTTACAGCCTGTAGTCCCTCTTGCCCTGTAAATCAGGCTGCAGAAGGACACAGCAGGAAAAAATGGTGCACAGAGAGGTCAGTGACAATGCTGAATCAGAGCTGCCCAGCTCTCAGCAGAGCTGGTATCATCACTGCTCACAGCAGCTCCAGACTGACTCACCCTGAGCAGGGCTGAGTGTCTCAGTACCTGCAGCCTGATTCCCATCCATCACCTGCAGAGTCCACCCTGGGATAACTGAGACACCACTGAACTGATTTTCCATCCAAGAGGGGCTTGGCTTTGAATGCTGGCAATAGTGACTCTGCAGAGGCTGATTTACCAGGGATCTAAAGCACAAAGTGTACCACTTTTAATCTGCACTATGAACCCAGTAAAGGATTTATTCCTGTCATCCACACTGATTTCTCTACCTCTACAAAGTCAGTCAAAAACTTGGAAAAGTCTTTAATTGAATTTTAGGCAAATCTGAATTTCCCTTCTGTAGAAAATTTCAATAAACAGCTATATTCAGTAATTTTAGAGTTGCCTTATCATAAAGCCACTTAAAAGGCTTAATTTCAGACTACAGTCTGACTGGAATGCTTTTTTTTTACATTTAAAATTTCACAGAATATTCCTTGAGAGCTCCTCAGTAGACAAATTCACTTTAAGACATTTTAAAATTCTGTGAAGGATTTTCTGAACTTCAGCTATAACACATACCTGGATTGATTTCACCCTTTGTCAGCTGCAACTCCCATGTCTACAATAAAAGGATAGGTCTCTCAGATATAGGTGTTTATATCATCCTATTCTCTATGGACTGGCTTCACTAGATGGTAAAATACCTGGAAGCCTTTAAATACAATGGAAGAACACCAATAAAGTAGTGGAAATGTGTTTTTAATAAACTGATTCTAAATTTCCTTATATGCATCATGAACTCTTGTATCCCCAAGAGGGCTTATTAGATACAGATAAAATGTTTTAGAAAATTCCTATCACCTAACTACTTTAAGCTGCATTAATCATTTTAAATTCCACCCAAATCATGAGCAAAAAGTCTGCGTTCATCTAATGAATATAAATGCTTTCACTTTCATAGCTAAATTTCTTGGGCTGAAGTTTTACAAACATTTAATGAGAGATGTTCACAGAAAATCCATTAAACAAATAAAAGGTTGCGTGTGCAAATTTCCTGTGCAATACTCTGTGTGGAAATTCATCCCCTTTATTACTTAGCATTTTCTTTTCAAATATCAGGGTTGGATTTTAAATACTTAAAAGTCATTCTTTCAATACTTTGGATTTTTTTTTTTTTTTTTTTACATTTCATTACTCATAATATTTCTTTAAAGTATTTCCTTGTAAATCATTCCAAGTCTGCACTAGCCAAGCAGGAAAGGGAAAAAAAAAAAAAAAAAAAAAAAAAAAGTGAGGAATGGCACAGAAATCTGTGGACATATTCTTAATTCATTCCCCTGGATATCTCCATCACATATATACCACTGAAATGCAGATGTTTTGTGTGAGATTAAATTTCCTGGCTCCTACATTTATTATCTAAACAAGCAGCACTTAATTCTGGCAGTTTCGACTCTGTGTTTCAGCCTCTGAAATCTCTGATCAGAAACTTCGTGTTCCTTCGAGGTGCACAGACACTGCTCTTTCCCATTTTATAGTCTGTGCCTGTGCCGAGCTGCCAGTAGCCATCCCATAATGCCAGGGCTATAAACAAGAATATGCAGATGACACTTCCTCCTGCATTAAACCCTGGCCAGCTGTCCCAGGGTAGGGTGACACCAATGACTCGATGAAGGCAGCTGGCTGAAGTGAAACCTAGATCACAACATACCAGATTAGTCAAGGATAAATGGCAGAGGGCTGGGATTTGGGAATTCTCTGCTCAGTTTCTGTTTCTACTCCATTTGTGACCTTAAGTAAATCACTCAGCCCCAGAACCCCAAGAGGTAATTAGATATCAAATTTCCAAAGATTTCAACTTCATTTCAGTTTCCAAACCTAAGCAGATCTAAACCCTAATTAAAATTTCCAGGTCTGATGCAAGCCAAAGCTGTGAACAGCAGGACTATCCTTTCTATCCCAGTATATGTCATTATAGGAGACTCATTTTGGTGAAGATTATGGCAGGGATGCATCACCTCAGTGCACTTGAGGCTCCTCTCAATTAGGCAAGAAGTCTGAGAAGCCAACAAGCCCTTCAGGCCCACAGCACAGAACAGCAGCTCATGGGCAGAGTTCAATGCTCTGTGAGGCACCCACAAAATACATTTCTGGAATACCATAAATTAATTCAGTTAGACAGAAAACCAAAAGAGAGGCAAACAGTTAGCCTGGAAAGAAGAACTCTGCCTTCTCAGTGTGAAAAGGGTACAAAATCTCCAGTGCCACTTAAACGGAAAGTGCAGGAATAGAAACAGTTGCACAAAGCAGCTTTTCCCATCCTTTTCTGACTGAGCTAGGATGCTAAAAATTCAGACTACTTAGATTCAGAGAAATACTAATGCAAGAGCTTCCTTGGCATATCACCTAGCACTCTGGGAACTCCTCTTCACAGAAGCTAAGCAACTGGCTCACTAGGTAGGGTATTTTTAAAAGTTCAAGAAGATTAAGTGCCCAAATGCAAGAGAAATAAAGTTTTATCTTTAACTCTTTTCAGCCTTCTTTGAAAATCAAGAACAGTATTCCCAGGTGAATTACAGCTTTGACTTCATAACTCCTAACTCTGCACATACTTTCTGTATTAGTAACAACGTCTCCAATAAAACCTATCCATGCAATAAGCTCACCAAGCCAAAGAAATTACAGTGATGACTACTTTGGTCTACTGTTTCTTAATTAGCTTCTTTCACATTCAATTGACTGTGTTTTAGCCAGCTCTACAAAACCAAAGGTTATTGTACAGAGAGTCACTTCTCTGCTGTGCTGGTTGTAAATCACACTGATGTGCAGAAGCCTCTGCACCCAGCCCTCTCCATCTCTGCTTGGGAACAGAAGGGAGCTGCCCTGTGGCTCAGCCAGCTGGGCTCTGCAGAAGGTTCTCTGCAGGGCTGGAGATTCACAGCTGGGAGGAGTTTGGCCACGGGCACAGGGCAGGTAGGCTGCCGAACATTCCCTCCTCCAGGCAGAGGAGGATGAATACTTCCACAAGTAGTATTTGATTTTTTATCTTCACTGGCAAATTCTCCGAAGAGCACCCTGGAGACACAAACTGGCTGGAAGCACCTGATGCTGCAAATCTCCCCTGGGGTAGGGAGAGGCAGAACTTCTGCAGTCACAGCGAGGGCACAGGGACACTGACTGACCTTGCTGGATGTTTGGATCTACACAAATCTCAGAGAAGCAGAAAGTTTTAAAGGCTATGTCCCTGGGGTCTACAGGGAAGAAAAGAAATACATTTTCCCAAGCTGCAGATTTTCAGTGCATACACTAACGAGAAGAACCATGTACAATTTCTTGGCCTTACCATATGCATTTCCCAAAAGGATACAAAGTGGGTCACACATGAATGGAGACACAGATGAATTTCTACCATCAAATATTAACAAGTCTGAGCAATTTTTTTGAATCTAAAACTCATTTCGTTAGGCATTCCTGAACACATTTGAGGTTCGGAGTTAACACCCACAAGAGTTCAAACACACGTGCAAGTTGTCCCATAACTACCCTCCACCACAAAACACTTCTGTGCTTCCACACAGCTCTCCTCATTCCATCCTTCCATATCTGAGACCAGGGCCTGACACCTCTTCCTTCCCACTTCAGATTGTCTCTGTAAACTAAGGGGATCTGCTCTCCCTTCTCCAAAGGCCACCCAGCCAGGCCTCTGGTTTGGGGTTGTCTGGATAAATTCCCAAAGCAAAGCCTCACTCAGAGTCCACACCATGGACACATCTCTCACTTCATTCCTACTGTCCATCATCAGGATTCTTCTGCTCTTTAAACTATATTTACTTCAAGGGCTCAAGTCAGAGTAAAGTGAATTTTTTCACAGGTCCAGGCAGAGAAGCAGAACCTTGTCTAGACAGCTGTTGAGGTTGAAGTGTCTTGAAATGTTGATAAGAAAACACAGGAATCAAACACAAGGAAGGAGGTTCACTACTTAAGCTGTGTTAAGGAGAAGTGATTTCAGGGGAGATACAAGAAAACTAGCAGCACAATTCCATATGGTGAATAAGGTACTGAAACTTATTTTCTATTTTCTTACAATTCTTAACTACAGCAAAAAAAAGGATAAATATTTTTATGGTTTTTGCTCCAATAAACATGTTACAATCACATTCTGAAACTTTACAGTCCCAATAGGTCTACATATTCTAGAAGGATTAGCATAATTTTTTCCTCTTTTTGTCTTTTTCAGGATAGTCACAATATTTCAGGGTCTAACATAGCTGGAGTCCAGCTTTTAACTGCAATCTTCAAATACTTCCTTTATATTTTAAATACATATATAACTAAGGAAAAAAGGAGTAGAAAGTTAAAAATACATTTTAAAAACCCTTCTCTGAGGAATGTAACACAGAGTCATAAAGAACAAGGCATTTATCTTCATTTGCAGGGAACAACATAAGACAACTTGGTCTGCTTTGCCACTTGTGAATTGTTTCAGCACCCCAAATATATGAAAAACAACACTGCTATTGTACTCATCAGAAGTATCTCCCCATATATATTTATTTGTATTTTTTTAATGTTCTAAAAGGCACAAACAACCTGTCAGATATATTCAAGCATATGCAAAATTCTAACTAGACAGACAAAAATAATCTTTGTTCTTTTTCCCCATGTGCTCTGTGGGAGTTTTGTCTTGTTTGTGTGATTGATCAGTTTGTATTTTACTTCAGCAAAATCATTTTTCAGACACGGTACAAGCAGTTTGGAAGCAGAAGAAAAATATTCCAGCCAGAGCTTTTACTGGACAAAGCAAAGTCAATACAGAGAACTGCAATGTTCAACAAGGTTACAAAGTGTCCCACCAAATAACATTCGAATCCTTCTGAAAAATAATGATTTGGGTTTTTCTTCCTGAGTACCCAAGTTGTTTCCAAAGGGTTGGGAGGGTGGGGTGGGTGATGAACCCCAAACAAGATTTTTAACATCCACTCTGTTTTCTGTGAAAAATTAAGCCTTTTGGAGATCAAAGGGCAAATGAAACATCAGAATATTGGCAGAACTAGTTAAAGCCAGCAATGAATGCATCAGTCACCTTCAGAAAAGGTCACATTTCTTTTGATCACTCTTCAGTATGCTGTAATAATAGAAGCATAGCTGTACTTCCCATGTATTCCTCTTCATGTTCTTCCCTCCATCTGACCTTACAAAGATAGCCTCTATGAATTCCTATTTTGCCATCAGAGTACAGTAATGCTCTTTTTGTCACCAATGAAGGTGAAAGATAGTCATGCTATCTTTCAACTCTACTACTTGGAAGACGGTTCCTTGCTTTTGCCCTTGGCAATCTTTAAACAAATTTTTTAATCGTTAACATTGCTTCCTATAACTTATCCCATAGATGCCTCCCTTTTTTGACACTAAGTTTTATAACTTGCATTCCTTGTACATCTCAAACATCCTAACATAAGTCAATGGGAGATTGAGACATGTACAGAAGGCAGAATTACAATCACTCTCCATAAATTACTTTTAATTCATAGCAATTCTTCAGAGTTCTTTACACAAATGCGTTGACAGGCTACGCATTTCCTCAACAGAATTCACTTCTGCAAAACACCCATCTAAAACAAACCGCTTGTAATTTTTTTCCCTTTAGTTAGGCAGCATTTACTAAATTGGGTGAAATTTAAAAAAACTTCTACAGTCAGAGGGTTAAAAGCCATGGAAGTGACAGATATCACTACAACATTGCAGACACTTCTGTGCAGATTTCCAAAGCTAAAATTGTACTTCATCCTCAGCGTAGCGTTTTTGCCTCGTGTGAATGCATGTACTCTGCTAATCACAGTCATCACTGCATCCTACTTCACTGCTCAATGACGGGGGAAAGGATCTTTCATTCCCAAAATAGCTCTGATCTTATGAGTGTGCTCATCAGCCAGTTTAGACAGTGCCATCTAATTGAAGTCAATCACGGAAAAATTATTAAAAAACAAGTTTGGAAAAGCAGTGTGTATGTGGCAACAATGCAGTAAACCCTCTCACAGCCTTCTGCCTTCACAGTATTTGTTGCTTTTGCAATATGTAACTTGATCATTTTTCTAGACAGGAATTTTTAGAATCCTCTACAAATAACTCACAGTATCAATAGTAATCAACACAGCAGGAGTCACCATCTTTACCATTTCTGTCTTTTTTTTTTTTTTTTTCTGAACCATACTGCTGTTTACCCAGAAGTTTAAAGGAGAATCCTGTAATTTCTGGGGAAAAAAAAATAGGTTGCTGTTTCAGTGTGTTTTCCAGATACTCATCCCTTACTCTGACACTCTGAGTGACCTTAGGCATTTCAATTGACCTCTGTAAGCCTCAGTCAGCTCAGCTAAAAGACAGAGTCCCTTTGAAAAGCAGATGTTGCATCAGTGCTGCATTTTCTTGGATAAATGCATTTAAAATTAAAAGAAAGCTATGACTGTTCAATGACCTTTCAGTACACTTAATGTCAAGGGCCTTTCTTTCGGAGACTGAGTGTCTATCTGGAATTGCTAATGCAATTTAAAGGAAAAAGAGAAAAATCAAATTGTAACAGCTCAGAGAGATGCAGAGGTAGGGACTGCCTTTTCATTGATATTGTATGCTTTGGCTCTATCACATCTTTTTTCTGGGTCTAATTCAAGAGAAATCATTTATGGTATTGTAATAGCTTATATTCCTGCAGCTTTTCATTTTCAGTTCTGTATTTATGCTGGATCTTCCATGCCAAAACATCTCACAATACATCCAAACCTAACCTTTTAATAAAAAAAAAACAAACCAAAAACCAAAACAAAAACACCCCAAAAAAAACCCTACCAAAAAAAGAAAAAAAAACCAAAAAAAAACCCCAAAAAAAACAAACAAAAAAAATCCCCCACAGTTTACATAATGAGGATACAATCTCCCACAATGTCCCTGGGCCCTACCATCTGAGCATGGATGTTTGCACTTGTCAGGTACTGATTCCACACGCTGCTCTGAGCAGCTGTGAGCCACCAGCACAGGGAGCAGGGCAGGGTTTGGTGGCCTGGATGACTGACAGCCCCAGGGCTGGGGACAGCTCTGGCAGGGGCTGGAGCAGCCTCTGGAGTGGGCAGGGATAGGTGTTCATCAGCTCCTCTGCCAGTGACTCAGCACATCCACACACATATTCCAGGATGGCTCCGTGTAATCTCCTGTGGACTTTAAATCCTTTTAATCACTGTCTGCTCTTTTCATGGTTTTATCCCCCTGCTTTTGCTTTTAAAGGAGAGAAATTACAATATTCAGAATTTTTTTTTCAGGTCCAGCAAACCAGGTGTTATTTTATTCATCTAACAAGGCTAAATCAGTTACCAGTTCCTTCTTAACTAGATCCACATGAGTCTTCATTTAAATGAAACTGCTTTTAGTGCAGCTTTCCAGGAAGGATTTTCTTAAGACAGGCCACATTCTGCTTACTATCACATCCTCTATTACACAAGTGCAACGACTTAGAAAGCACAAATACGTCACTGTTTCCCACAGTAAAGCCATCCCAAGTTTCTCTCATCACCAGTGGTCCCATGAATATGAGGAAAAACAGAAGGAAAAAGTAAAAACAATATTACAAATTCCCACATCCCAAACCCATAACTGCTTCTAAGCCTTTGCCAAACCTATGTGTGCTGTAGATCCTTGCTGCAAATGTGCTGGAATCTCAGCTTTAGAGGAGAGTGCTAACTCCATTTAATGATTAACTGCACCCACAAATTCCAGGAAAAGGTGACAAAGAAGCTGTTTTGGTGTTTGACTTGATCCTCATCCCAATGCTGCACAGTTTACCTGCAGCATCTGGTTGCAGCAGACTGATGTAGCAGAAACCCTGAGCAGAAAGTGAATTCTCTGCATGTTTGCTGAGCTACTGTACAGGGAGGGAGGAAACCTGCCCAGAGCATCAGTGCCTGTCACCTGCCCAGTGGCCACTGCTCACTTCCTTGAGGGGGACAACAGATTTTCCCTCTCCTCCAGCCCTCCCACTTCACAGCCTGGTATTACAATAAATGAACAACAAAACCAGTAATTATTTATTAATAAAGAGGAATAGTAAGTAGGAGTTTTAATGTTACAATATTACTATTAAACAAACACAATCACTGTGGTTTTAAGGCATACTCCTCATTATCTGCTGTTGGCTTGAATTCTGTGTGTAAAAAAAGAAATTGTATGGCCTTCCTAGTAAATACGATTCAAGTGCTGCTTATGCTTTGCAGCCTTGCAAAGAGTAGTTGACTTTCTCACTTGAAAACACTCTGAAGAATTTTGAATCATTCTCTAAAAACTATTTACTGAATTCTCTTACATATTTTGGGAGTCTCTTTCTACATTTAGACACCTGAGTTGATACCTGAAGATTGTTTAATTGTCCATGCACTCAGATCAACACAAGTTATAGAAGTATCCTCAAGGGCCAAGTCAAAAGCCTTGTTAAAGCTGAGGTGAATAACAACAATAAAACATACAAAAATCCATTTATCCTATCATAGAAGGAAATCAGGTTGACTAAGCAGCCAAATGCCTTCCCCTTCTCTTGGAAGATATCTCTGGGCCTGTGAATATGCTCCACAATTTTCCCAGGGCCCAAAGTGAGTTCATCTTCCCTGTGCTTCTCCAAGCAGACAAATGTCCCCATGTTCAAAATGGCCTTCTCCAGCCAACAAGAAACTCTCCCTGCTTTCATTTCCATTTCAACGCAATAGACAGTGGCAGAGGAGATCATCCAGCCCCCTGAGCACCTTGGATGTTGCCCATCTCCTTCCTGGCCCTGGAGGGACTGAGCTCCTGCAGTGCTGTCCCTCAATCTGTCACACCAACAATGCAATCACCAGTGTAAGAGTGGGCACTGCACTTAACAGATTCGCTCAGCACAAAACATTTTTTATGCTGTCTGTGTCTCACAACCTTATCATTTCCTCACAACAGAAAGATCAATCAATTTCATAAGCAATGTCTTCCAGGTTGGCTTTGAGATGAAATGGTAGGATAGCATTCCCAACACCTTAATCCTCACATGCTCATACACGTTCAGCTGCAACAATTTTGACACACAAGTCAAAAGGTTGATTTGAGAATAACCAAAGCAGTTCATAAGGTTAATTTGATAACATCCAATCCTGTAATCTGCAATCAGCTGAAGGAAGGAAGGACCTCCTGCTGCACAGGTGGTACAAAGATGCCCATGTTACCCACAGCAGCTGGGGAACAAAAATCAACAACATTGTTGTAGTAAATTCACAATGTGTACACAAACCCTTTGAAACAATGTGCATAAACACCTCCTGTGAGAAACAAAAGCAGTCAAAAATAAAAATACAACAGTCTGCTGTGATCTACTCTATTTAATGTCTCACATGCAGTCACATCTATGATTTTGCATTAATTTCGTTTCCCATGATCCCAGGTTTATAAACTGGGATTGCTGGATTCTCAGACAGGGATACTGACCTGAGACACGGGATCATCAGACGTTTTAGATCTGGGATCATATACTCCCTGTACCATCCCTCACAAGTGCAGTCTGCCCAAGCCACACTACCTGTGCATTCCTGCACTGCCAACAATGCTGTGACTGCCTCTGTCTTCTGTGGGGACTGCAGAGTCAGTCTGGACAGCTGACAGATTACCCTAAACAGCACTTACAGCACACAAACCTGCACTCTGCTTTCAAACAGACACAAAAATGTCTGAAAGGACCTAATTATGACCCTGCTGGTTGAGCACACAGGCAGAGCAGTAGTGAATTATTGTTTATATCTAGAAGAAATCACACCTATCACAGACTCCAAAAGCTAACTGATCTCTACTTCTTCCCAGCCTAGAATGCCACCACCCCTCTGTAGCAGCAGTGTCATGCTCTCCACTTCTCTCAGCAGCCCAGACAATGTGTTCTTTCCATATCTTCCACATTTCCTACAGACAGATCCCCTACTCCAGCTGTTCCCCGAAGAGCTCTGCAATGTTCCTTCCCAGAACCCTACGGTATTTGTTAATAATTTCTCCTATAGATTCCCTGTAACACATTGTTTGTGTGCTCTTGATTATGTTCTACCAGGCTGCTTACCCCATTTTCCTTGTCTAATTCTGATGTTGCCATGGTACCATAATAAGTACCAGAAGTAGAGATTCTACAGCAGTAGATCACCTTTTACTGCACCACCCTCTCACTGAAAAGGAAGCAGTCCACCTCAATACTGGTCCTTTTTTTCTTCTTTTTTTTTAATGAACTATTACCTAAAACCCCCAAGAGCTTTCTGAAATATTTGCCCGTTCACGGTTTAAACTTTTTGCTTATTTGAAGTCTTCCATTGAGTAAGACATTTCCCAACAAACTAAGTGATTTCAGAAAGAACAAAAAAAATACAAAAACCCCCAGAAAATAAAAAGACACCCCCAAAAGAAACAATCAAACAAAAACATTTAAAAAAAAAAATCAAACCACAAAGAGAAACCACCAACCAAAATCACAAAAAACCTCTCACAGATTTGAATACCAGATATGTAATCATGGTTATGGGAAATACAGACTCCTAATCACCACACTCCTCTTTCTTGCTAGACCCTCATCAAAGGCAGAACAAATCTGTCAGCTGTTTCAAGATTAGATGAGACCAGATTATTAAAAGCATAAGAATATCTGCAAGATACTGACAAATATCTTACGAGATCAACCAGTATTTCAAAATTTCCATCAAATAATGGCTTTTACATCCTCCAAAAGGAATTACACATTTTTAAACAGCACTCTTTATGCATCATACACAGAAGCACAAGCAAACACGCCCTGCAGGAAGCAGCAGCCCTACAAGTCCTGTAGGCTCCAGGAAGAAGGGTTTGATCTCATCAGTGATCCAGGGGCCACACAGCATTCATTCACATACACTGAATACTTTTTTCACCACTGTCTGGTGAAAAATGAGTATCACTACTACCAGGAATGAGTGGTAATTGTCCCAGCAGTGCAGGCACCATCTCAGTCTTACGCAGCTGTGGTGAAACTGCTTCCAAGTCACTTCCCCAGCAGCCAGGCAGCACCTAGAGGTCTGCTACTTCCATTACTAAAAGCAGCATGGCACAAGCAAGAGAACAGATAAGCCTGGGAGGGTCTTGGAAATTATTCATAGCCTTTCTACTGACAGTTTCAGCAGAACTTTTAACATTAAACAGCTTGCAAACAGAGATCAACAGCACATCAGCTCGTACCAGCTACAAAACCTTCTGCAGGTTTCAAGTAATACGCAGTGGGCATTAGCGCAGCTCAAAGTGTTTTTAAAAAAGGCTGTAGGAAGCTGGAAAATGCTGATATTTCGAGCATAATTCATAATCTAACTGTTGCTTCTGATAATTTTGTTGTGCAATATATGCCATGTAATTCTTTGTATTGTTTTCTCATTATAAAATTCAAATTTTTTAGCCATTGGATAATAAAGGATGGCTGGATTTGAACCTATTCCTTTAGCAATGGGACACTACATGATTGACAATGCAATTACCAGAGTAAAGTTTTTGATATGCCAAGTAATACCTAAAATAGAACTCCAATATTTTTCATGTACAGAGCTGTGGGTTTCGTAACAACCTGTTTTTCTGCAACTCAAGAAATCTTCACAGTTCAAGAAAAATTCCTTTAAATTTGATATTTGTGAAGAAAGACATGCAAAGAAGAGACATTCAAGCATTCCATGGAAAGGTTGGCGAAATTAACGTTTCAATTACACAAAGAGTACACTTACACTTTTATAGATCTTCATGAACTAAAAGAACCTTTTTTATTTGAAAAACATTAAAAATCTGTCTTCTCTAACGATGTTGAGAGATATTTTAGACCTCAATTTCCATATCTACTTTAAGCCAAGTTAGTATGTGGGCATGTAACATTAATGTTGGCCTATTCCTTCCCCTTCACTATCATTTTTCTCCTCTAAGTTTGCCAGGTACATTCTGACAGCTGGAAGCCACTGAGATTTACCAGATTCAACCTCTTGTATGGAGGCCCATCCATTAGTGCCAAAAGAAAAGAAAATATCATAATTATTTAGTTAGGCCATTGAAAAAAAAAAAATCCTTATTTCACCTTTAGACTTAAATCTTCACTTTCCTTGAAGAAAATATGAATGTCTGTTCACTTGTCTGTCTCTGCTGTGACTACACAGAACATGGTCTGGATCCTGTACAATACAGATGCAGTTTCACAGAGGCAAGGGCTCTGGTTTGCATCATGCTTCTGCTAAGACTGGTGATTTTTTAGGATGTTTCCTTCTTTCTCTTAGAGCTTCCCCTACTATTACAAATCTCATTTTACTTTCTGTTCTTTCTCTCCTCTCATATATAACTGGTTTTCACCACAGTTGCTGACAGAAGTTTTCCATTTCTTTATGGAGGACAGAAAGACTCCTCACTCTTCTATCAGTTCTGGTAAAAGAGATCAAAATGCAAACCCTGCTGAGGAACTGTCTTCTTCCAGACTGAGCTTCGCTATTTATGACCAAGCCAGTCTGTTTGTCATCCTAGGCCAAAACACATGACAACTTCCAAGACAAATATCAGTGCTGTAAGACTAAACCTGGAACTTCCCTGTGTTTTCTGAGGACACCAGGAAGGCAGCACAACAGAATCCTCAGTAGCTGGTACAGCTGAAGAGAAGCTGCAGGTGTGTTCTCAACATACCTTGGCAGGGATGCAAGTGTAGAAGAGAATAGTGTTCCAGCTGTCCACTGAGGGAAGGGAATTGAGGGGGATTTTTATACGCTACCACAATTTTCCACAGGCAGCACATGATCCAGAAGTATTTTCCAAAATAAAAGAGCTTTCCCATCCTTGGAGTGTTTGACTTGAGCTACAATCCCACCTCTCTCTGCCTTTGGACTGACCTCAGGCAGCTGCTCTGCACACGTGGGTGCTGATCCCACCCAGGCAAAGGATGTTTGGGACACAGTCCTGGGGAATAGAAGCAATTGGGATTTATGGTTGATGGCCACCTGTGCATTGCTGGCTTTTGGGAGAAGTCTACATCCATTAAGGCATTTAAAGATGTGCTCAACTGTGACTTCTATCAAACTCTCAAAATAAAGCGAATGCTTCACCTGAGACCACAAAATCCTACAAAATAATGAAGTAGGGGGAAGGAGTCCACCTTACACTGGTTTAAATCTAAAAATGACTCTGTTGCCTTTTCCCCCAGCCTGGAACAGAAACTCAAGATCATTTTAGAAAGCAGGTAGTATAAAAGGGGATCTTTATTTTGAAAGTCTTCAGGAGCAGTTATGGAAAGGTGTCCATAAAAGCCCACCCCCTCCAGGGGTGAGGACATATTTATAGCTTTTAGGAAATTAGCATAATTGATTAAAAGCACCAATAAGGAGAACAAGTGGTGATTCAATTCCCCCCCAGGTCCAGCCCCTTCTCTGGAGCCCCCTCTCAGCCCTGGCTCTACTTTGTTTATGAAAATGAACCTCAGAGTTGTTCTCGGCCTTGGTTCCCAGGAAGAGCCGAGATAGGACAGGGCCTTGTACCTCCTGGGGCTTGGAGCTCTGGAATTTGTTTTGTCTTTCTGCTTAGGGAAAGACCATGGAAAAGTACTGGGAAAACTAGCTATTAATACAATAGGCTACAGAGCTACAAATATATGTGCAAAGAGTACAGCGAACATAGAAAAGAACAAAAAGGCAGAAAACAAACTGCATCAACTCCAGCTAAGTCCAAAGGTTCCTCCAGATTTGCCCTGATGTGAAAACAAGAACTGACCTGTTGTATTCACAAACCCCACAGCCACCACACTCAGTTCTTTATCTTTTAAGTTCATTCTTTACTTTCTCAACAGAAGTATCTATATAATTATTCTATGCATGAGTAATATTGGCTCAGAAAATCAACTAACATGGGATTCAGCAGACCCAAGAATTATGCAAAGACTGTTTTAAGCAGATTACTATTTAGGAGAAATGATTTTTTTAAAGTGCATCTACCAAAAAAAGCAATGAAGTTCTTTGCATACAAGCAAATTAGCAATAGTTTTTCAGTGCAACTGAAAAGCTGTGGACATTGAAAATTAAAAACTGTCATTCCATGAGGAGAGAAAAGCTGCATAATAATAAAAAAATAGAGTTTTAAAGCAAATGTGTGAATGTCCTTTTGTGAGAGTGCATAAATGAGAATTAGGTAAGAGAAAGGAGGAAAATAGGAATAAATACAATTTTTTAAAACAACCCAGAGATATTGGACTCACTACAAAAATGGGCCATAGTCCCCCTTTTTGTCAGCTGTAGTTTTACTGAAATTAGTTAAGTCACATCAGTCTGCTTGGACTAAATCTCCCGAATGTATTCAAATTCTAAGCAATATTTCCTTACAATTGTTTCTTTCTCATTGTTCCTACCCTTTCCATACCTTTATGCTGTCTTTGAATGCAGATGGGTGGTTATGGAAAACATTTGCTGTCCTATCAGGGGCTTTCAGCCTCCAGTAACCCTGTTAGAACAGGTCTTTAATTAGCATTATAAATAATTGCTCACTACATTTTTGTTCTGGGATGCAGAAAAAAGTTGATTTGAAACTAATTCCAATTCAGGAATTTTATTTTTTTTCCTGCAGTTCAGAGATAGAGGTGGAAGAATGGTCCTCACTCAGAAGTGACTGGCAACCTTTTTATAAATTATTTTCAGGTCATTTCACTGAGTGTTTTGCAGGTATTCCATTTCATTCCTTGGCAATTGACCCAAAACTTTAAGCTGGATTACTTGAGAGATAGGCATAGTCTTTGGTATCTTTGGGTAAAATAAAGTCATTTTTCTAGCCTGTAATTCTTTCCAATATACCAGGGAAGACTCCCCCTCCCAGCTCTCACATTTTTTTCTTTACAATGGCATTTTGGCCTTAATTATTAGGATCAGAAGAAAAACATCCATATCATTATAAATTAGAAAATGTTTAATAAGAATGAGCTTGAACAAATTTTTGTTATAATGAAAGGATTAAGGTGCATGATAGCATTAATATTTAGGAAAAATTAAACAAAATTGCTTTTTATCTGCTGCAAACTATGTTAAATATTTAATATGCCACATTATAAGGGCACCATTTGCACAAAGGGTATGACAACCTTTGTGTTATGAGCCTTCATTTCAGTGGCTTAAACTTAGTTGGAAAAACTTCTAAAAGCTGAATTTAAAACCATGTGCAAGGGTTTTTTTTTTTCCCAGCAGTTAGACCTGAGAAAAACTTCAAACCTGTGCAGGGCTCCAGCAGAACATTGTGCAAACAGTGGGGCTAAAGAGGCTGCCTCTTGCTGGCTCTCCTGACCCAGCACATGGTTTATTTAGGAGGGAGCACTGAGTTTAATTGTTCTGGAACTTATGGGAAGCCTTTCTGTTGCTGAGCTTGGAGGGTCTGGGTGTATTTTTAGGCAGCTTTAAAACATTAAAAAAAACCTAAAAACAAAGAAGTCATGCAAGTACTCTGAGGTGATGAGAGGTGATTTCTTTTTCAGTAATCTAGCAAGAGATAACTTTTATGTAAATATTGTGAGAGGAAAATTCTAGCTCTCAGATTATAATAAATGAGTATAAATATTCCTTTATAAATAATAAGGTGTGCTAAATCTGCTAAGACCAGAATGCTTCTGAAAAAACAACAAATCACTTTCTGAAATCTGAAATACTGGAAACGTTCAAGCTTTCCCTAGGAGTTTAAACTAATAAATCTCCAGAAGAAAAAGCAAAATAAGTAAGCCCCAAAACCCACATTGGACCTGCTTACAGCCACCTATGCAAGGCATGAAATTCTCAGGCAATAATGTAACAGCATAATGTAGTAAATTTGGTAGTAGATTTTTACTGCTTGCAGATTGCTGAACTGAGAAACAAATAAAATGAAAAAATTCTGAGGTTGCTCCTAAGCTGATCCTTACAATGACCTTGAAAAAAGAATCTATTATCTTTTGCCTTTATCTCTCCCCCTGTAAAATGTGATAATAAATACCAGTTAGATCTATCTCGGGATGGGACTCTGAGCAGAAAACAGCAAAACATTACAACCACTTTGCTTTTGCTGGCTGAATTTCCAAAATCAGCCTTTCCCACACTTCCCAAAAATATAACCAGAATCACCCTAACTCTTTAAAACCTATCAAGTCACTCTGAGTTACATTTAAAGCTCTCCTTCCACCTCAGCTGACCTTTATTTTATCCATCCAAGTCAATTGTTTTCATCTCTATCCACATCTGAGGCAGCTCTGGGGAGCAGGCTCAGCTCTGTTGTGCAATCCATGTCTGGTGCCATCATTTAAAGAACCGTGGTTTTTTTCCACTCCCTGTTTTTTACAGATGTCATCTTTACTGAATAAAAACGTTCCTCCATTGCAAAATAATTTTTAAAAAGCTTCACAATTATTTTATTGTTATTATAGTATAACTGAATCCATCACCAGCTTATGAACACTACTGAATTTTCACAGCTGTAACATACTTGCTTCCAAGGCACAGATTTCTGAAGTTCACACCACACATTCAAGGAAATCCAATATGAAACAGGAGGAGAGGAGAAGTCAATGTCAGAAACACTGCAGTTCATTATTAGCTTCCAGATTTTCTGACTCTGGCATATACAGTTGCATTTAGATATAACAGGAAAATTTAAGAGACATTTTACTATGTTGCAGCCATATAGATAGGGAAAAAGAGTAATTGACCATCATTTCAAAACTACAACTGTTTCATTTGAAAGTAAGATGGAAAATATCCAGCACAATCTTGCAGAAAGTGAAGGTAAAAAATGAATACTGTTCAAAAAACCTACAGATTCAAGCCTCATTTACCACTAGAACAGTAACCAGATAGATTTTAATGTATCTATATTTTAATAAAATTGACCTAAATTATATTTTTTTCCAAGCTTGACTTCAATATCTGTATTGTGTCACTTAGGATCAGAGTGCTTTATGATATTTTAAATTGTTTGTAATCCCCCTCACAAAGCAAAAATGCTAGGATACCAACATGAGAAATGAGTACAGAAGCACATTTTGAAACTGGAACTCAAAATATCAAGTATCTGTACTTAAAGGTGTATCTTAAAAAATATACTCCAATAAATAGCTTTTATTGAGGCATTAGTGACCATTAAGCTCTCATGCATGTGGCTCATGCTGTCAGGCAGATCATATTAGTGATACTTGTAAATGTTGTGCATCTGCTATAAAGTATCTCAGCTTCACTCACCAGAAGGTTTTCTAAGCATTAATTCACATTTTTGGTGGCTTCAAGAGAGATCGCTTTTATTAATTACATGTTAAATTAAAGCTACAAGCAGCCTTTATTTATGTTAGCACAAGATTCTGTCAGTGGATATCTTTATTTCATTGCACTGTACTTTCCAAGAACTAAAACCTTAAAAAGAAACTCTAATAACAAGTTTGGTTTGAACCTAAAATTGTGTACCAATCTTTGAAACAAAGAACAAAAGGAAACCTTCAGTTTCAACTGTAAATATTAGGGTATTGAAATGCCAGGTTGTGCTGAAAACCTGCGTTTGGAGGGCAGAAACTTTTCAAGGATTAATTCCCTCCTCCAAGAAAGGCAAACTGAAATTGAAACAAAAACTAAAAAAGGCAACCTTTGGAAATGCACCATGCCATTTTCACTCTCCTTCCCACATCTACGTGCTGCTTTTGAGTGTTTTGATAATTTTCTAGAGAAGAGCTTTCCTTACCTGCAGAATTTCAGGGGAAACCACACAGTGGCAGTACTGTGAATGCAAACTCTCTGTTCTGCTGTGCAGCAGCTGCTAAGAACTAAAATACAGTTTTCCATCCCTAGTTATGGTTAAGTTGGCTTTTACTTTTCTATATAGAAGAACATGCAGTCATCATGTAATTTAATTCCTTCTTTAATTTTAGTATCCAGAGGCCCCAGGCAAAGTCACACTTTTCACTCCAGGCCAGTATTTTCTTGCCATTTGTATCCACTCCTTCACTTCCCCTACTCAGATATGTTTGTAAAGCCCAGTTCCTCAGTACAAACTTGGATTCTTTGCCAAAAGAAAAGGAAAGGAAAACAAACTGAAGGAGCATCCCCCATATGAAAATACCAACACACCCACCCCAGACATTTATGATTCATTTAGGTTATTGGTTTCTGTACTTTCACAGCACACAGAAACAAGTTGATGAGTATCAGAAATGACAAATCCAGAATGCTCTGTTCACTTTCCTGTGCTCTGAGCCTCTCATCAGACTGCAGCCACACATATCACAGATGTTAACTTCTGATTTGCAGGTATCTCACATCAGCTGGGAAATTTCCACTCTCACGGAAATTTCCTCCAAGAGAACATTCTCTGATTGCAAATAAATTTCTGGTTTAAAAAACCCCAGGAATGTAACAGTTAACATGAACAGGTATTCTTGAAGAGCGTGACACACATCACAGGGTTTGGTGTTTTGTTGTTTGGGGTTTTTTTAAACTTATACCGAAAACTATATTTATATCCATCCTTCCCACCTAAATCAATTCCCCTTCATTTCACCAGGTACACACAGAGAACTTCCCTTTTTTTTTTTCCTCCTTTCAAAGCAAGGATCAGCTGTAGGGGTTAACACTCAGTGAATCTCAATGTGTTTCCTTCCCTACTTATCTTGACTTACTTTGCTTTTAGCTACAGAAGCTGCTCCTGGAGGTAAAGCCCTTCTGACTGCACATGCAGCAGCACTTCTTCTCTGGCTGAGTCATTCCTCAAGTTCACAGAGTTGAAAACACTTCCTGGGCAGGATTTGCATCACAATCCTTCCCACCAGAACCCCCAGGATAGAGACAGTCCCTCAGGAGAGCCCAGGAAATTATGTTTAGTAAAAAAACTACACAGGAAAATACACATGCTACATGACTCCCCTTCATCGACTGAGTGACATTTTAAAAACAACCACAAGAACATTAAAGTATCCAATACAGTACCAGATGAGGAAAAAAATTCTTTTTCTTATCAAAGCTACATTATTATATCACTTCTGGTTGTGAAGCCATAAGGTACTGATGTTTTTTAAACTCCACGAGGAAAAGTATTAGGAGAGGATTTTATCAAATATTAAAAGACATAATAAGTTATTTTAACTTGGATATTCCTCAATTTCTTTGTACAGTAAACCTGTCCTTTTAAGTTGAATCTCTCTATCTTGAGCTGAAATGTCCCTTCCTATATATTTTCTAAATGGTATCACACATTCCCAATAAAAATTCCAAAATAATTCTCCACAGAATGAATTCAAGTATTTTTGTAGCAGCACCTCAGAAAGGCTAAAAACCAGTTATATCTTCCAACAAAAAGCATACATAAACACCATTTTCTCCCTCAATCTCAACAGCAATTCCCTTTTAGGGAAGTTACTAATTTTACCATCTCATGGCATTTTACTACAAGTCCAGTTACCCAGTGCAAGTCCCTAATAAATTAACAACCAATCCTTAATAAAAACCTAATCCTTGAGCTGCTGAGAGGACACTTTCTCCTCCTTAGTGTGCCTCTCATGACACAGTTCCTTTGCCCACACATTCTGTGGGTGGATGGCAGCGGAGGGAGCACCCACACCCTGCTCACACACCTGCAGGCACCTCTGAGGGGACAGGATGCGCCTGCAAGCCCCACATCCTCTAACCACCATCCCCTCTGTTCTCTCCAGGCTTGGAACCATTGATGGGGCTTGGTGGAGTCTGTGCAAGAGCACAGAATGGGAAAAAAAAAAAAACAGAGAATAAGCCTAGAAAAGGGCACAAGACAGCCCTTGAGGGGAGGTATCCTCAGGGGAGGGCACGCTCAGCCCAGGCACCTGTAGGGCTGTCTTTCCAACAAAGCAGTCCAGCTAAAACAAACATTTCAAGGCTTCTTTGCCAACATTTTTACCAATTCCCACACACCCATCATTGCTAAAAGATAAAAATCAGGTAAGGCTCACATGGTGCTGCGCTGTAGGAGCTGTAGCATCCCTCCCTGACCGGGACGTGCGGCGCTCCCCTCCTGCCTCAGAGCCGGGGCTGTGGGGCAGAGGCAGAGCCCCGAGGGGATGATTTGAACCACCTGCAGCTGCTACAGCTTGAGGGTGGGCACCTGCACGGCTCACCTGGCACCCACCTGCATGGTTCACGCACCACCCACCTGCAGGGCCGTGCTGTGGGCACGCCCAGCCTGGGAATGCCACCACAGGTGCTGGGGAGATGCCTCGGACCAGCTGCCCAAAGCCCCGGGAGCCCATGAAGATAACCCAGCCCTGCATCCCACCCCAGACCTGCTCGGCAGAAGGCAGGGGAAGCTGCAGGTGAGTCTGAGTGTCTGAGGGTGGTAACGAAGGCGCTGTGTGGTTCAAACCCTTACTAAAGATCCATGGTTTCCAAAGGGATGCTCTTCCAGCCAAGAGCCAGTGCTGCCCAGACCACTCACCCAGCACAGCCCATCCCCTCCCCCGCAGCGCTCTGATTTTCCAGAGGCAGGGATCTGTCAGCAAAGCTGCCAGCTTTCCACTGAGAGCCTGCAGCCTCACCTTTCCATTACCCAAAGCATCTGACAGCCAGTTATCCTCGTGCTGCCTGAGCGGTACTAGACAGAATGATTGGAATTAGTATTTGCTGCCAAAAAATATTGGATACTTTCTAATCACACTAGGAGAGCTCTTGCTAGGCTTTCAATCTCAGAGATGCTTAATATAGTGAAGCAGGAAGATGAAGTTTCACTTTCAGGCTGGAATTCAATAATCCTACTTGAAGCAGTTTTAAAAACAAACTTTAACCACTGCCTCAGCATCTAGAGATACAGGAAAGATCTTATCCCTATTGTATTATCATTAAATTTTAATTCTCTCAAACCTGTGCCATATCATACAGAAGTTAATTCATAACTTATCCCTAGTAATCACAGCATAAAAATTAGGTTTTTATCTTTTGGGTTTGTATACAACTGTTGAATCCCATGAGTCCAAGTTCAAGATACAGCACCTATTATTTTAATGTTCTGTTCCTGCATTATCACTTGCCATACTTATTTACTGCTTATTTTCTCTACAGTTCTCAATTTCCACAGTACAGCAAAATGCTTTTGTCTTCTATTTTATGTTCTATTAAAAGAGAAATTGAACTCATTGCTTTGACTTTTACCATGGCACTTCGAATATAAGGCAAACGCCTGATAACAGTCTCACTTTTATCAGAAGTTCACACCTTTTCCTCTGCACTAAATATTGTTTCTTCACAGCAAATGAATAAAAACTTAGCAGTTAATGATTCAAAAAATATTAGGCCGAATGTTTCAGCCCTAACTTTGCTTGGAATTGTATTTCTGATGTATTGCACATCCTATGCTTTTATGTCATATGTAAATTTAAACAGTACTATGTATTTTTAAAACCCAGTGTTGAAAGATCTTTAAAGTTGCAAGGCTAAGTGAAGGAAAGCCAAAATTTAACCTGACTGTGCTGTGTCCTGGTGCATTCTCAATTATATTATGTCATAGGTTATTACATCTTGTTAAATTCAACTTGTCTAGCACTCTTCAGACCATTAAAAGATTCTTAAAGAGATGTTACATTTTCTGATTACAGTTTTTGGCTCTTATTTGTGTAGTCTTGTGTTAACAGTCTGATTTTCAAGTACATTTCTTGGTGACACTCAGCTTTGTCTGTGTAGAGCTCTTACTACTAAGTACTTACAGCTGATAAATGCCATTCTTAACAGAGGTGATTTTCATTCTGCTTCGCTCCATTAGTCCAAAGTATAAAATTGCAATGAAAAGCTGCAATGTCCTCTTGGTAGTTTGACTCTACTTTGAGCTCAGTGCTGCCCATATTTATCTAACTTACAGACTCATTTTGGGGGGAAAAAAGCTTCAATTTGATGTACTTTTTTTTGAACCTGCCAAGGTTAGGGACTCAGTTCTGTGAACACTTTTCATGCAATCAGTTCCACCAAATGCCCATCACCTGAGCAGAGAGAATGACCTGTTTCAGGATGGGATATAATGCACGGCTCTGGCCATATTTTGCAGCTATTAAACTCAATACCATGGACTGTGGTGGGAAAAACCTACAATTCAGTTGTTTTAAACTGCCACAAAATCTCCCAACTGCAAATTTCACAGTGGTTTGCACCAGTGATGGGGGATCTGTTTTCACCCAACTGTACACTTTTAAGATTTTTGAATTTCTCATCAGAACCCTAGTAATTAAGTATTTATAGATGACAAAAATGCACCTAACAGGAACAAACCCATTTGTTTCCTATGTGCCTCAAACCTTTCATGAATAAAGTAGTACCAAGGGTAACCTTTCATGAATACAACCTTAGGGATCACAGAGTGCCCTCAATCAATGCAGGGAACTCATGTTGACAGAGTATATGGGAAACAGATTGAGGTATTAAAGCACATAGCCTCTGGTGTTTTAGATGTAAATACTATAACCATCAAATATTTAGACTCTTATGTAAGCAGTATGTCATTTTTTAAACAGTTACTGCTTGGAATAAATCTTTAAGGATGGAATTTTCAGAAGTGCTCAGTATTGGCCTAACTTTGCTCTTACTGAAATCAATCATAAAATTTTCACAACTTTAGAAAAGGACTTTGTCTGTTTATATGTTTCCACAGCACTAAGCACAATAAGTCTTGATCCTGGCTGGGGCCTTTTGACTCTGCTGTAATCTAAATAAATTGATTTATAGGAGATCAGTTAGATAAATGATGAGGAAACACACACATACATATAAAACAGCTGGGGTTTTTCATGACGGCATTGGAACTTCTTCATCATTTCCTTTTCGAATCCTAAAACTCATTTGCCTTCTTTTGTATTAATTTAATTTCCTTGTTATTAGTTTTCTCCAGCATAGTTCCATGGATCTTAAATTTCCAGTGAATTATCCCTCCAATAAAATGTAACTTACATCCTTGACACTAACAAATCCTATTTAATCTACACAATAAACACATTAATTTTGGGATCTGACTCACACATTGTTTCAGCAGAATATAATCTCTCCTCTATTTCCACAAAAGCTGTTGTTAATAACAGTGATAACAATGATAATGACCCTCCTCCATATTTCCAGGAATGACTACCTTTGCTGAGCTGGGAAAGGGGAAGAGAGTGTGTTTCTTTTATAGGTTTGTAGAGTGGTTAGAACTGTTTCTTTTGTTATTTCACAAGATTCACAAAAACATTAATTTACCCAGGGACTGACTTCAGAGGCAGTTATTTCACTTTAATATACATGCCAACCTGAAACCTGTCTAAAAAGCTCCTATTTTCTTCCAAAGAGCTCCACTAAGACCGAGACAAAACTGCTTCTGCTTTTCACTCAACGTGGGATTTCAAAAGGTCGATAGTGAAATGCCTTTCTCCCTATTTTCTTCCAAATAAAATGCTACAAGACATTGAAATGAAGGCTGTGGTTCCACACACAATTCTCAAGGCTTTTTCCAGGAGCTGCTATCCCCATTCCCTTGTCCCTGCTTCAGCCACTTATTCCCAGCTCCCTTACTGTGGTTGGACCTACACAGCTGATTTTGGATCTCTGTGATGACCCAGACCAAGACTAAGTCCTCTTTCTCTTCCTTGACAGTTTGGTTTTACCCTGGGCCCACTCCCAGCCTGGTGCTCCTGTGCAGAGCTGTACCAGGATGAGCTAGGCAGCAGCTCTGAGGCAAGGACTGCATCAACACCCACCTGTGCCGCGGGACAGATTCCTGAACCTCCAAAAGCATTCTCACCACATCCCTCAGGAAAGCATGACATTATAAAACTGGCAAAGGAACAAACCTCCCAGAGTAGGCAAAGTTGTAAAATAGGCCAAGGAAGGAACCAGGTAATGATAACAGCTTGATCCTCTTCTTTACCTAAATTCAGGTGATGTTATCACTAGCCCCAGCCTGCCATATATTTTATAGTAAGCAATTTTAGTCTTTCAGATTAGCAAGCTATATATATATTTAGTGCTTTATTCTCAAACTGTTTCACCACAAATGACAGCTCATTTCACAAACAGCTTATCTTATGGCTAAAGATATATAAATACATACTAAAAATGCTGCTGAAAGTCTCAGAATGTATAATGCAGCCTGGTAGACATGGTAGTGATTGTAACACTGCATTGTAGACACAAATGTTAAAGAAACTTGGCAAGAAGCAACACATTTTAGCTACTCAAAATTCAGTTTTTCTCAGACTTGTCCCCTTCTGATGAATGGAACATATGGGAGTATTGTTCATAAAACTTACATTGCTTTTCTTGATGTCTACCAAAATTCCTCATCATGACAATATTTACCAAGATACATACAGATTCAAATTTGAATTAATTACCCAGAAGTTTTTCTGTGCTTCCAGGTTTACTGGGAAAGAAAAACATTTGAGGAGCAATGTGTTGTGAGCATTTAGCAGTAGATGTTTTAGCAGCAGAGGTAGCAGAGTGCTTGCTGGGGAAAGGAGCTACCCAGTTAAAAGCCATCAATGCCGAGTGAGATAAAAGACAGGGAAGAAAGCAGCTGCTTTGCCAAGAAGCAGTTTGAAATCTGACATTATAAACAAAACACATGTAGATCTAGACATAAATCCTCCGTATGCTGAAGGCTCAATAATATTTTAGCTATCATTATTACTTACAAACAAACAGTTCCTGAAATTCAGCATCACCACTGTAGAACAGCCTTTAACCTTGTGTTCATCCACTCAAGAGCCATGTTATTTATTATCCTTTATCCCTTAATTATGGGGACTTCACCTACTGCTCTCTGCTCATTTGAAATGCAGAATAAAATACAATGGATGTCTAAAGACTTAACAGGTGTCAACCAGATATTTGCCAGCTACCGCTACTATTCTATTGGGAGGAGTTGCTGTTCTATAAATACTAATTAGAGTTTTGCACATGATCTTGCTGAAATACCTAAGGTGATGAGTGGCCAGTTGTTACTTTTAAAAGATTAGCACAATTTGAAAAACTAATGTCCCCAATGAGGCAATGCTCACACTGAATAATCAAGAGTTATAGCTGTTCTCTGCCCAAAGGGAATATTTGCTCACTTCATCATTTGGAAAATCTGCTGCCTCTCGAACAACTCACTCTTCTATTTAACTTTGAGAAAGTTGTAAAACTTTGTGCAATCAATATTATAGTGCAGTATATGTGCTTAGATGGTCCTCCACTGCTATGCCCACATGGCAGGCTTTACTACCTTTACTTCCAAAGACAGAGCTCTTAGTGTGAAATCATGATTAAGAAACTGCAGCAAAATAATGTTGTACTTAAATCCAGCAGCAAAGAAAAATAGGATTACAGTATAAAGTCCATAAACACAGCAGAAATTCAATTTCCTCAAATTCATCTCCCTTCAAATTCTTCACCTCCACTAAACAGAAAAAACAGACACAGGCAAATCAGAACAGGTCTCTATGATACTGAGGTTTTATATTAAAGACTTATATATAGTAATTTTTGATTTTAAAATCCCCACCAATTCCCTAAAATCTTGGTGCAATATATCTGAAAAAACCAGTTAATTTTAAGCAAAATGTTAAAGTGACACTTTTTTTTTTAAAAGTGGCTCATTTCCTTGGTTTGTAATAAAATTTTGAGTTTTGTCTTGTCCAGTCTGCTATGGAAAACAACTGATGTCACAAGGTGTGACACATTGCTGTATTTCTATGTGTGAACTGTGCTTCAATGCAGAGAAATTTGATACAACTGATACAACCCCATGACCATATGTAGGTAAAATATGTATCATTTTAATCAGATTTTTCTTTTCAGGCTTTGAATTTTTTTTTTTCAAAATAAATCTTTTTCTTTACAGTGAAACCTATATTTTTCCTTATCCCTCAACATACTGCTTCCTCTTTTCCAGTAGCTCATTACTGGAACATTTGGCCTTACTTCAAAAGAGAAGAATATGTCAACACCAGAACATCTGTGTCCACACAGAGTGCTTTGATGACAGTGATATACTCCATTTACATCAGTAACACTGAGCTGAACCTTGATGCTGTCTGCATTTAAAGATCTTACCCCACAGGGCAAGAGAATACAGGTCAAAAACGTTGATCTCTGTTCGACACACTCTCTACTTCAAGAGCACTTGGCAGCAATTTGTTTCAGAGTCAAGAATCAAACTCACAAAGTGTTGCAAAGCTCGGAGCCATGTTTGCATAACCACATTCAAAACAAATATTAAAATTCACAGTCTCTGGAGGCCAATCTACTTTTGATATGCAGGGGTTTGTGAGCAATACGGTCAAATTCTAGCCTGAATACAGTAGGAAGTTTCGCATTTAAATCAAAAAGCTGTAACTCAGGCTTGAACGTCTGTTATTAAGGGGAGAAATGTACCTATGTCTCTCAAATGCTAAAGGGAAAATAGGCACTTCATCGCTCTAAAACTCAAAATTGATTATCTAAAAAAGGGAGTGGAATAGTTACATCTGACAGAGACTTGTGTCTATGAGTGTGGCCAGAGAAAGTTGGGTGAATTTCACTATGGAGCAAATGCCTCCACAGGCAGGCACAATAATGATGAATTCCTCAAATATTTCATACAGACGAGTTCAGAGATGCAGCCTGAGCTATCGAGTATTTGTAGCCCATGGCTTCTCGTAATCTTCCTTTTAACTTGATTTGAAAACCTTTAATGTTTCTTCAGCTTTTTGTAATTAATATATAATTTTCTAATTTAATCACATTGTGTCCACTAAACTGCCATGCTGACAGAAACCCTAATATGAGGTGGAGAGTTTCAATAGCTTCCTTCCCCACCTTCCTCCCCTCGTGTAGAGCTCAGCACTTTTGCAGCATTGAAGGATCCAGTATTGCTTACAAGACTAATACATACAAAACATCAAACAGGATCCAATCGATGCAGCTGGATATTGCCCTGCTAGTGTTCAAGGACCACAACCACCTGTGAGCAGCAACAGCAGCTGCAAGTGCTGGTAAATCCTATTTCAGCAAACACAGAAAGAGAAAATTTTGTTTACAGGTTGCACTAGAATGCCATGGAAACAGATACAGAGGTAACTGTGAAAGGCATAATCCAAATGGAAGACAGCCCTAATAGAGCTCATATAGCCAAAAATAATATATAGGTTTTTCCACTTGGAAAACACATGCATAAATCCTATTAACATCAAGACAGGAAATTATACTGAGTAGACCCCAATATCACTAAGGTCCCTGATAACAGTATGAATTAATGTGCACCTTCAAAGCAGAGCAAGATGTTTCCATATGCAGACTATTAGAAAAAAATAAAAATATCTTAATAAAATAATCATCTTTTTAAAGAAAAAAAAAGTTACAGCTTAAATTTTTGAAACAGGATTAAAGTATGGTAGTAGCCCTGTAAAAGGAAGCTGCTCAGCACCTGCTGCCTACACTGTGCCTGGCTCCAGGCAATGTTATTCATTCCTCACTTTCATGGGAGCAAAATACATCCTCTAAAAATATAAAACACAAAAATAAATAGATCTCTGGGGAAATGGAAGAGAAATCTGTTTTAAAAATAGTGAAGGAGCCTATATGTTCTAAAAAAAATAAGTCCATTTTGCATTGTTTTGTAAGATTTACACTTTAATTTGAAACCAAAGTAAGGCATAAAATTTGTATGAAAGCAATATCTGATTTATAGATAAACTTAAAACACAATACACTTAGCTGCAAATACTAGACCCCGGTGAGAGAAGGAAAAGGTTTTGAAAGATGATTAAAATATGCTTGATAAATGTGGCCTTGAAATGCCCCAAAAGATTTTTCTGAAGTTAAATAGTAAACACAATTAACATGACTTTTGCTACAAAAACACTAAATGCAATGGATTTTCTAAATTAATTTTCAATATTATTACATGTTCCTATTGAGCTGGAATTGACTCAATACACTAACTGCACTGTGAGACAGTTCTTTTGTCCATATGATCTTAAAACCTCGACAAAAAGCCAAATATCCATTCTGTTGGTCATGTGAAGAGGAAGCCACACAATAACAATCTTATGACCACCATTTCCATCTTGTGAGTGGAAAATTTGTGCCAGTTGAAGCATTTAAGAAAGATATATTTATAAAACCCAGATAATGTCCAGCTTGATCAAGAGTATTATTAATTAACCAATAAAAAGAAGCAGCTGTGAAGGCTGACAAGAATAACTTACTGTACACCTCTGGCCTAACCTCACTATCCATATTCAAACAAGTCTCCTGGCAAAGGCAAATCATCTAATTCTTGCGAGTCTTGCATGCATTCAGACCTGCTAGATTTACATATTATTATTCACAGTAGATGTTTCATTACATTTGCTTTGAGAAAATGTACAATCTATATGGGTATTCACGTTTAATATGCACATGACCTCCCGTTTTGTACATTTGATGTAGCTGATGATGAGGTTTGGCCTCCCTCTGTCATGGACTGGGCACTGCTCATTCAGGTGAGGTCAACTCACGTGGCAGAGCTCACATTCCTCTACCAAAGTCCAGCCACCCCAGAAGAAGGAGAACAATTCCAAGCAGCTTTTCAAAACCAGACCAACCCCAGTCCATCTCCCATAATATCTGCAGCGTTTTTGGGGGAGATTAACGCAGGTCAAAACTGGGACAAGGACTGACCTAAGAGCTGGCAGTTGCTGAAAAACAATTTGCCCCAAGCCCTGACTGCTCAGTTTGCTCTAATGGACATCACTTCAACCATGCCACTTGAGACAAGGCACTGAAAGAGACCTCCAAAATTCACAGTGTCCATCTGCTCCAAAGAGAACCTCCCCTCACAACACTGCTCTATCAAGGGTCTCATACTCTCAGGTAAAAATGCTCCTCAGCCATGGGGTCTTGGGTACAAGTGCCAAATAAAACACGTTTATCTCATTAATTCTTTGAGAGAATAACTCACCATTTTGGTCGGCTTGTGGATTTCACCATTGGAGCCATCCCATCTCTATAGAGGCTCTTTGTTTTACTGAAGTTGACAACATTGAAAATTACTCTCTGGAGGGGAAAAAAGGAAAAGAAAAGACATCAGGTATAAATTCTGAAAGAGTTTCTATGTGTGTTGCCTATACCAGATACATAAAAATATACATAGATAATATATGAAATAGATGTGTACCTTATGAATTCTTGTTACTCTCCATAGACCTCAGATAATGGATGTCCTGTCTGTTCCAAGTATTTTAAATGTCCATGTTGTTTTACACCGCGTTGATACATATGAAATATATGTTTTTAATTTAGTATGCTGATTTTTCAGGAGGAATCCTAGCCATGAAAAAATAGGCAGAGCAAGTCCAGCTTTCTGCAGTTAACAGAGGTGAGTGGAAAGCTGGGAGATGGGGTAGCATTCCTTGTGAAAACCTTCTAACTGCATCATAGAACCATAGGATAGAAACATAGAGTTGTTTAGGTTGGAAAAGACCTCCAAGATCATCAAGTCCAGCCATTAATCCAGCACTGCCCCGTCCACAACTAAACCATGTCCCTAAGTACCACACCTACCTCCCTCTGGGGAAGGTGACCACTTCCCTGGGCAGCCATTTCCAATCCTTAACAACCCTTTCAGTGAACATTTTTTTCCTAATATGCAATCTAAAACCTCCTCTGGTAAAACCTGAGCTGATTTCCTCTTGTCCTAATTTTTTTTTTACCTGGGAGAAGAGGCTGACCCCCATCTGGCTACAGCCTCCTTCCAAGCAGTTGTAAGGAGCCTTTCCCCTGGCAAAAGGAAGAATTTTCCTTTGCAAAAAGTGGCACGTAGCCATTAATTGTTTGAATACGATAGATAAGAAGAAAAGATTCTAAATCTGATCTTAATTTGAGCTAAAAGTTTGGGAAAACTGTAGGTGATATTTAACAGGTCAAGGGAAGAGCAAAATTTAGATCTTTAAGGGTAATGGACTGATACTAAAAGCAAATTAATGCAGGGGGAAGACAAGAGAAAACAGAGACAAAACCTTTTTCTTTGCCATCTGTCTGCTCCAAGTCATTTCATACAAAATTACTTATTCTATCTCTGTGAAGAAAGTCTAAATTGGATCTAGCTCATCTCATGGAGTACATTGACTTTTCAGATGGTAAATGCAGTATCCCTCATTTGTTGTACTCTTTTGCTACCCAGCATTGGTGTACTCCAAAAAAACCAAAATATGAAGACTAGTTTTATAAAACAGTCCACAATATAGTGATGCATTCAATTTCTAAGTCTCTCTTTACATTTGTTTTTTAAAGGTAGAAGTGAAGACAGACCACTAAAAATTATATTCAGACTTTTCTTTTTAGAATAGACTATTATAAGTTTGGCACCCCTCATAATGGTCCATGAGAAGGCCAAAGAACTGAATGACCACTGCTTAAAATCAAATAAGTTTTGACTAAAACAATAAGATCAATTAAGTTTTCATATGTAAAACTTTGCAAAAGCAAATCTGGACCTTCCAGGCAGTCTGTTCAGGCAACAGGGAGTGATAAGATTAAAGTGAAAGGAATCAGCAATGGGACATGAACAGGAACCAGGCACATTTATCCTTTCATATGGGGCAGGTAGGAAGCCAGGTGAACTGCATAGCCCTAAGGAGCTCTGCACTCAAGAGAAATTAAGTAAGTTTTTTTGAGATAAGGTAGTGCTGAAGATTTTGTGAATGGGACTACATATTTCTGTGTTGCAAATTCTGGAAATCAGTAAAAACAAAATCTAAAAATAACCTGTAGGTTTGACTAGAACTGACATGAAAAACTAGCAAGTTGAGAAAATCACTTTCTTGAAGATGGTAATTCAATTTTGCACCAAAGGCAGGGAGAAAACTACATATCCCTGCACAAGAGCAGTCATGTATTTTGAGATTTTCTAATGGTCATGAGCTGAACTTATTTTTATAACTCGTCATGAAAAAAATGCACTTAATTTACAGAATGTTATGTTTGTAATTTTAACTATTTAGGATATTGCTTATCTGATGAAATACCCACCTTGGGAGGTCTCTAGTTATTTTCCATCTTCCTGTGTTTACAAAGGATGGATTCAAGTTAGAGAATGGTATTTAGGTCTCTACATGGATGCATTTCCCTCTATTAGAATGCTCAGATTTTCCTCTGTTACTTAACTCTGTTCATATTTCTGAAAACAAATTAAGTTGCAACAAATTGGTTTGTTAATTTTGATGTTTGCATGGAGTGAATGAAACAAACAAGATCTCCAAACCAATTGCCTTAAACTTTGGATGCAATCATGTCACTGTTGGAAAGGGAAAGTTGCTAATTTCGTTCCATACTGACTCAGAGCAGACAGCTGGTAGAGAATGTTCTTATTCCAATCAAGCTTATTTTGTATAATGAGTTGGGCAAATGTACACAACTGGGTAAGCAATGTATATAAAAACAAAAATATGCAGCTCATTTAACAAAACACTGCAGATTATGGCATTTCGAGCTCTCCTGCTCGCCGCAGTCAGCAACGCGCGCAATTCTCCCAGCATGGCACGGAGTTAGATTGGCAGAACCAAAAATTTAACAGCACACAGCAGAACTTTATCAACACACACCACCCAAGTAATAAAGCACACAAACCGAAGCACTCAAATGAGCAGCTGAACTCCGTCAAGTATTCCTGGTGATAGTTAAAATAGTCCATGCAGCTCAGCCAGCCAAGTGTGCAGAAATGTAATGACTACAGGGTACACACTGGATACACACGCTGGAAAAATATGCAGCTTGCTCAATAAGGTATGCAAACAGCTTCCAACTGAATGCCATCATAAAAGGCTGTGATACAGCAATCAAAGTTTTGCTGAACAAATCTAATTTTTAGTCTAAATTCTGTCTCTGCTGATATCCTTTAACACACCAGTTACGCAGTGTAAAGAGCAAAAGGACTAGATACAAACTGTGCACATTAAAGCACTTTTTTGCAAGAAAATTATCATTATTCTGAATGGTTATCTGAGTTTTAGAGATGTATAAGAGTGTCATCTTGTAAGTAATATAATCGAGATACTCAAAAATGAGTTTTCAAGAATTTAGGAAATGTCAAGTTAAGAAAAGAAAACTAGATCAAAATTCCCTAGAAATTGTTCTGGTCTCTAGAGCATCAACACAGAGAAAAATGGCAGAAATTTTTACAATAAAAATACTTGCTGGGTATTTGGGAGTGTATGAATACCCCTAAAAGAAGCAATATTCAAACTGATGCCATAACAGAAATTATCATTCTGTGCTTTCACTTCAGATTTAGGATAAAATCTTAAATCTATTGCATCATTCTGACAAACTGATCTGAAATTTCTGGGTAGGTGGAAGAGGTACGGTACAGAAAAACCTCTGAGGACAGCACTAAGTCAAACCATGCTCCTGGGGATGCATCAGGATGTGTTGTGGCTTCACAGCATGAGGGAAGACAACTGCTGCAGTCTCAGGCTCTGTGCTTGGGCTGCCAGATCTGAGACAGATGCTGGAGAACATGAGACAAGGCAGGCAAGTTCTGCCCACTGAGAGAAGAAGGAGGAGGTCCTCCTTCCATAAAATGGGCAGGAAGTTTGAATTTGAAGGCATCTTGCTGATAAAACCATGAGAACACAAAATGAAGCTTGGTCTTGCCTTTAGCTTTAAAATTTACTGGTTATGTCTACTTTTCCCTATAATCCTTTGCAGACTTACTCCAGGAATTAAACGCACAAACAGATATTAAGGGATGCTCAGTACCTTTAACATGAGCAAGATAAAGATGAGCCATGAACACAAGGAGGAAAGGTGGCTGAAATATGTCACATTATTTCTTATTGCACTTTTCCTGACTGGAGCTGGGAGGAGCTGCTGGCTATCTGGGGGGCAAGCACACAGCAGGGTGGTTTTGGTTTGGAGCTGAAGGCACTGAGAGTGGATGGTTGAACTGAGAATCATATTCCAGCAGAAGGCTGGAGGGAGCACAGGGTTCACCCAGCTCCCAGCAGGTTTTCCAACTGAAGCAGTTTTCCTAAAGGAACTCACACCTTTGACAAAGGTTAAGTGCCTTCCCCCAGGATAAGGACACACTAGGTCCCTTCACAAAGGCTCCCAGGTTTATTTTGCATGGTTTTTCCCTGGCTGGCTGCTCACAGAAATAACTGTGCAGCTCTGGGTGACATTAAAAGGGGGAAAAAAAAACAACAAACACACCACAGAACTCCACAAAATTGTGCCTGAGGCAGACACCTGGCACGGAAAATTTTGTGTCAAATCATTACAAGTATGAGAAGTTTTAACTAACTGAAAATAGGGTCTGCAGTAGGAAGTGTCAGGCCTTCTTAATATTGATGTAACACACATATATTAAATATTTACAATTATATAATATATTTAATACCAATAGCATAATAATCTCAATTCAGTGGACAATGCTGAATGTTACAAATATGTTACAAACTTCACTCTGAGTTATCAGAGTAACTGGGGACCAATTGTTTGAAGTCAGTCATGAATAATTTCTTCATTTTAGCAGCCAAAATAAGACAACCGGGCACTAAGTATTAATACTAAGACCTTTCAGCTGAAATTAAGTCTGAGCTTTTGTGCTTTGAATGAACATTAAAGATCCAAAGATGGTGAATACCATGGAGTTTTGCCTTGCTTGCACTGCTTGATATCTTGATTTCCTCTCCTGTAGATTCTTTAGATACTTACTGTTTTTCATAAATTCCTGAAACCTGCGCCTTTTTTCAAGTTGGATTCTTGACTTCAGAAGAACCTTGGTTATTCCTTCCTTCCTTCCTTCCTTCCTTCCTTCCTTCCTTCCTTCCTTCCTTCCTTCCTTCCTTCCTTCCTTCCTTCCTTTTTTAAAAAAGTAAAGATGTAAATTTTCATCCCTTTAAAGGGCAGATCTACTTCAGAAAGAGAGAAAGAAAAAAAACCACAAAGAAAGAAAAATTAATCACCCCCATGACTTGTGAGATTTTGAGGCACCATTTATGAATGTGAGGATGTGGCAACACAGGATTGCTGCCTGCTCACCAAAGAAAGTGCTGCATTTTGGTATTTGAGTCAGAATGTCTTTAGGATCTTTTCTGACAAAGCACCTTATACAAAAATGTACAAAAATAAATTACACTGGAGGGACTTCAAAATGGAAAGAAAAAAGTGTCACCTGCAACTGTTATCAATGTTGAAGAAAACAAGTAATATAACAGTCAGGTCTGTGCAAAATCCCCAATGAGAACTTACAAATAGCATTTTTCTGACCTTTTCAAATTTAAATCATTCATTACTGCTAACATTTTAAAATAACCCATGCTTTTCTTTTCCCTTTGTAGGAACACTTGTCCTTTCAAATGGAAAAGTTTTTAATATTGATAGCATTTAGCCTTTTTCTCTTCAGCTAAGGAGCTCTCAGAACCTGCTGATGCTCAGGAGGGGAACATAAATACTTACAGAGGGGGGAGGATGCTGGGGACCATGGAGAGCTCCACCAGCGCTGCTCATCAGCTGCACCTGTGTCTTGTTAACTGCAAACTGTCTTTACAGCACAACGAAATTTTAGGAAAGTGACGCAGCAAATGCATTACAGATTGTGAATTATTGGTGTTTTTCCCCTGGTAGAGATCTTTACTTAGTTACTTGAAAGAGAGGAATGCTGAAGTCTGGGATGTTGCAAAGAGCAACATTAAAATGAGACCCGAAGGATTTTAATACAGCAAGACCTCTAATATAATGCTTTGCTACCTACTAAATTAGCTTAGCCTTTATTTTTAGTTAAATTAAGGTATTTGCCTGTGTTTTGGAGATATTCTTAGGTTTGATGCATCTTTAAGCTGCATTAGTGTTTTTCAGATAATGGGGTTTAATTGTGTTTTAATGACAAAAAATTCCTTTGAAAATAAGTACTGGTTGAGGCATTTGCCTGGTTATCTGTCCTTTCTGGCACTTCCTTCTTTGCCCTCAAACTAATATGCTTAGGCATAGCCCCACAGGAGGTGTAAGAGCTGTGCAAGGCAGTGTTCCTTTCCTATCTGGAATTGCACTTGTACCTCACTAAGTTCTATGGCAGGGGAAAACTGTGGAGATCATCTTCCAACAGAAGGCTTCCAAAAGGATTTGCTGCTCCCTGTTTAATGCCATGCTGTGGACTGACCACTAGCCTGGCTTCTCTGTGGGACCTGTTACACTTGAAAATTATGAGGGCAAGAGTCACTCCAAGTTTCCCTAACTCAACTTTTTTTGAAAAAACAGCAGTTTTCTTATTGAACAGAATAACAATATTGTTCTCTTGCCATCATAAGTCAGCTTTCTGTTTTACCTTTTCATCTGAACATCAATAATCTGAAACTTTCAAGTGAAAACTCAGAAATGTCCGTTTGGAAAGCCAGCAGTTGTGTAATTAGACTGACTCCTGTTCTTGCTCTCTTGGGCCAAAATTTACAATATAGGAATTGCAAATGTGTCACAAGACATATATTGGATTGTGTTGATTCATCAAAAAGAAAACAGCACGAGTCCTGACAGGGCATATAACCAGGCTGCAGAGTTATTTAAAACACGTTTGAAGCTGAAACCTGCTTGCCATTTTTTTTCATTCTTTGTAGCAAAAGGTCAAAATATTTGCAAAAATAACAAAGGTATCTTTATTTCATCAGCTTGGGGGGGGTGGGGGCGGAAATAAATGGTACTTTAATTATTTCCTATCTTCCAGTATATATACAGGTTTTGGCAAAAGAGCCACTTCTACTTCCATTGCTGGGAAATTGCAGAGCTACAGGGATGTATGAGCAACTTTTTATTTGATAACTGACAGGTGCCTGAGCCCTGTTGGTCTTGTCATTGCCTTTTTCCATATCCATGAATATTTTCAGGAATCAGTCATACAAGAAAACAGTGCGTGGTCTTTCTCTGAGACTTTCTCAACCAGCTAAATTATTTCCTAATACATTCCATGCCACATTGCAGCCACTGCCAGATGACATTTGAAGTAGCATCATGTATTAAACTCGTTCTGCATAATTACAGAAGCTATCCATGTTTAGGTTCTATATTCTTTTCAATCAATATTATGGCTGCAGGTGGATAGTAACAGCTGGCTGTTCTGGAACGTGTTAGCAAAATTTGCGGATATCTTACATCCCTCAAGAGGAAGCAGCTGAAAAGACTTACATTTTCCTTTTCCTAATAAAAAATTATTTAGCCAGTGAGAAGAAACGCTGCGAAGTTTTGTAGGATTTGGAACAGTTATAATAATAGCATCTTCTTGGTGGTACAAAAAGATAATGCTATCAATGAAATGTTTTCTAGCCCAAATCCCCTTCATGGTGCAGGGCCCACAGGAGGCTTCAAAACCATAACATCAGTCAGGAAAAGGGAAAGGGCCAGAAAAAGCCACCACATATAGGAACTGTGGTAAGAACCAAAAGCCCATGTTTATGAGCATTGGCATAAAGTGTGCCCTGAAGAGCAGAGCATGAAGTGGCACTAAGTTAATGTGGGAACATTCTACACACTCTGAACAGACTGCTTTTCTGGGTCCCACATTAAGTGCAAATCAGCCCATATCCAGAATGAAAGCCTCCCTTACCAACAAGGGATACACTTACCAACAAATTAGACCCTGGTGATGGACACCAAAGTGATGCAGAGCGCAAAGCATGCAGGTGGAACACCAACACTCTCACCCAAAATACTGCAAGGCAGCAGGTGAGAGTGGCACTAACAATGACAGAGTGGCACTGATGTTTGTATGGATCATGATTTTGCTCAACCCCTAAACACACAGAAGGTAATAACCACGATTTAAACGGCATGCAAACACAAAGGCAGCAATCCATCTGATACCCAGGCTGGAAGATGTGAATGAAAAAGCCTTTTCAAGTGCAGGTCCTTGTGAGGGAGATAAAGAAAGCCCTGTTAAGGGAGAGATTTGGATGAAGCTTTTCCAGCAATTGTTTACTTTGTATTTTTGCAGCTGGCATTTTTCACAGTTAAAAGCTAATGTTTGTCTGGAGCTTGTGGGAAAATTCTGTGGGGGAAAAGAAGGAGACGATAACCCATAGAAGACAAGACAGGATATATGGGAGAGCTCAAAACCAGTACTGATGTATTTCCCTCAGTGTTCTCTGATGGGTTACAAAACAATGACATTTTGATGTGTACAACCCATGGTTATTACTGCCAGTGGTCTTGGTCATGTTACTGGGATCATAGCCTTGCAAACATAAACCCTCTCTATTTACTTCTCCAGTAACTAAGCACAGATGGGCTTTGTGTCCAGGTTATTCATGGAGGTCTTTGGTTTTCCCTTTATTTTCTTTAATTCAAGCATTTTAGTAGCTATTACAATGAAACCTTTGAACCTTCTATGTTCTTCCATGTGTGGCTCTGAATAGTAATAGAATAAAGGTTTCCCATATTGTACAGCTCCTTTATATTTAGACAGAATTTGAATTGGATCCTTACTGGAGTGGCTGCAGTGCTGATGAAAAAAAAAACAACTTTTTTTGAGGGAAAATATAAACTATATGCTATCAATTTCATGAAAATAAGGGATATTGTTATAGCATGTACCCCCTAGTTTTCCTCTGCAAAATTAATAACCCCTTCTATTTCTAAATAGCAGGGTTAAAATACTTCTTTTTTTTCCTGCTCTTTCTAGCTGAATCCTTTTGCAATACTGCAACATTCACACAATTCACCGATTGCTATAAGAAAATGTAATCAATGTGTTAGTGCACATTGGAATCTTAGCATTGACAACCAGGAGCTTGTGGTATCGATTTGAAAAAAAAATGCTCATGATTTCTACAGTACTTCAGCACTATTTCTTGTATTTTCAATTTTCACTGCTTAGAATTCTGCTCCAAGAGTCTAACTCATGTACTAACAGACTATTCAAAGTTTTGTGCTTTTAAAGAAAACCCAAGGATAAGTAGAAGGAAATCTGATCTAATTCCTGCTATTTTTTATGTACCTATTTGACATTTAGAATAAGACCTCAGAACTACCCTAACCAACTGTAATAGTGAGGAGATATATGAATTGTACTCAAAGCTTTGAAAATCCCATTCTGAAGCTGAAATGCTGAATGTTAGATTCAAATGCTGATCTCTGTCTGTTTGCAAAGGTGATTCACAGCATGTGGAATAAACATGTTTTGGCAGTGTCATGAACGGAACAGCTAAACAAAGGAACAGGGAGGATTTCAATAGGAAAGTTAAGTGTTTTAAAGAAATGTGCCCTGTGCTGTATTTGTGTAACACAGGTGGCATTCCCCTCTGGCAGTCCTCCCTGGCACTGGAAAGAGGGGAAAAAGCCCAGCAATGGCAAATCCTCATTACTGGGGTCAGCAGTGTAACTGCAGCCCAGTCAGTCAGGTCCTTTCGCTTTCAAATGCCAGAGGTAAAACTTCATCCTGCCCTGCCTGAGCTTAAAATGTGGATAAAACACATCTGTATTCAGAAAAGCTCTCAAACACATAAATATTTAGCCCCACTTTAAGTGCTCCTAGAGGCTTAAAGTTAAGCAAACATTCACACTTTCTTGCTGAATATGGGTGGATTTCTGATTCAGGATTTAAGACAGCCCAGCATTCTGGGAGAGAGATGCTGGGTTTGCCAAAAATCCCATAGGCACCATTTATCCTTAGTAAGTAATCACTGTAGATTGGAAGTGACGTTTCTGCAGCTTTGGGATGCAGCAACATTTTTTATTACTGTTACAGATCAACTTTAAGTGTAATATTGTTTTGTTAGTTTATGTAAATCAATCTGCTGTATGAATAAAAGGAATTTGGAAATGGATCGCTCATCTTTATTGGCTTTGAAGTACTGAGTATTTGGTACTTTGCTGAAACTGTTATATTATATTGAGTTATAAGAAACATTGCTCAGATACTAAGCAAGTCTCAGCACAAATTCTGGTAATTTTCCATCAAAAACAAGACTCCAAAAAGATATAAATATAGTACAGTGCTGAACACCTTTCTAAAGAAATCACATCATGTATGGCCAAAACCCTTCTCAATATGATACAGATTTGATTTTCCTTCAGATCACTTCCAAAAGGTAGAGTAGAAATCTGCTGTGAAGTGCCCTCTTGGTAGAGAAAACATCATCTCTAAATGGTTTCTTATTCTTCTGCAAAGCAACAGTAACTGCAGGCTGCTATGAGGCCACTACGAATACTCTGTGCATTTTAACAGGTAAATTCTGCACTCTTTAATATGCCAGGTTGATGGAATATTCGAAGTTGCTGAAAACCCTTCTGGGGAGATGTGAAAATTGATAACATTGCTTCTCATAACTCAGTATTTTAATACAACATCTCAATAGTAACAGTAATGCTGCAAAAAGATCTTTCACACTTTATGTTGTTCAATTTTTTCATTTTGGAAAAGACTCAAGAGTTTTTTTGGAAACCATATGTAAATATAATTCCTTTCAGATTTCCTAGAATTTTAAAATTGTAACAGCAGAAGATACAAATCATTAGCAAAAAAAAAATGTAATCAAAGATCCAAGACATTTCTCAGTTCCCTTACGAAGTAATCACAACTGATCATCTCTCACTTTCCAGAGTATCATTTAAGCCCTGAGCTTTCCAGAACACTAATGCAGTTTACACTTATTTTTACTGCAATGTATATGACAAGTTTTCCCTTGATTTTACTGATACCGGCAGTCACATCACCTCATGAACACTGCTCTGACAGCCAGCCTATCGTGTAGCACAGAGGCAAAATCTGCAATCACGATTATGGTGGCCAAGCCTGGGGAGGGGAAGGAAGACATCACCAGGGAGTCAAGAAAATACGAACAAAAAAAGGGTATGCAGTGGCAGGAGCAGAGGACTTTCAATAAATAAAAAATGCTAATATGACCTTAAAAAATAATGAGGAGTTTCCCACCAAACTGAAACAGTGCTCTGTCACCAAAACACAAATTCCCATTGCAAGGGAGAATGCTTTTCTGTGGTCCTCATGCACTTGACACTGGATTCAACAGGAATTTTAGATATGCCAGGAATAAAGACTGAAGCTGTAAATGTGACTGTGAGAAATAAAATGGTGATTCAGATTTGGGATGTCAGCTGCAAAAGCAGCGCTCTGTGTGTCTCAAGAGGGTGAAATACATGGCTTAGCACTGCCCTAGTTCTGGATCATTAGGGATTTCCTCGGCATAAATCAAAGAAATCTGAATAGCACAGCCTCACCCCAGCTGCTGAGATCCCCAGGGTGGGAGAGCTGAGTCATCCTTGCTCTCTGCCAGCATCGACTGCAAACTTTGCCACCAAAGGCTCCCCGAGATGGGGACCTTCCCTCCATGGGTGACAGTGACAGCACTGCACTGGGAACCTGCCACACCACGGCCTCAGACCTGGAGATAAACAGACCTCTCACATCTTCCCCTGTGTGCTTTCCCTGTGTATAAAGGCAGTTCTAATGGTATTGTTTATTTGTCTGTACCATGCCAGCTCTTATGAAATGCTGACATAAAAGTATGACCGTGAAAATTTCCCCACGTTAAAAAATGCCCATCTTCCAAAAATGAGTGGCAGGCAGGTTCCCTGTTTTGCAAAGAACAATTCCTCTTCTCATATTGTTCCTCACAGCTCATGCTCTGAGCCTTTTCTTCCTCAAGGAATTGGCTTTAAAAAGCGTGCCTATAGGGAAAAAAAACCCAACAACTGCCTTGCAGAATAGATTAAAATTTTGTCCAAGTTTGTAACTCTATTACCCTAACAATAAACCAGATTATAGGATATTTTACTAGAACACTGACAATTCTAAAACCTATTAAAAATACGAACAAATCAATAAAGATAAAGCTGAATTATACATATAAGGAACATTTTCTTTATTGAACAATTCTTATAGATCGTTTTGAAATAACATTGTTCTAGACGTTTGCTTGGATGATCTTATTGCTGAGTTCCAATGTGATAACTACAGTAGCTCTGCATTATGTCCTTACCAACAGCAAACAAGCAGAAGAATGGAGAGACATCCAGATACAAACATATATGAAGTCTCTTGTAAATAGCTTCAAGGGTTTAATCACATTAACAGCATGTTTATTATTTTTAAAAAATCTGCTAAAACACAGCTGGGAAAAGAAAGAGCATCATTACAAACACAACCCCTGGTAAATATGTTGAATTACTGTAGTTAGTTGCTTCTGCTTAGATCTGTGTTATAGATTAAAATTGGTAAAAAATTATGATCCTTTATATATGCATGAAATGTAAACCAGGGAAATGGCCTGCTAAATTGAAAAGATCTGTTTCAGTGTTGATAAAAATGTTTTCTTTGCATTTCATAAATTTCTATATATAAATACAGGGTCAGCAGAGTAAATTACAGTTTGAAACCAGGGCAGCTCTGGTCCCCGGAATTTGGTATTGCTGACCACAAGATTTTAAGGTTTATTTTAACCTTAACAGATTTTTAATTGAGCTAAAATGGTTATTTCAGCACCAGAACGAGTTATGGCAGACTCCATTTTATAATACACACATAAGTTTCCCAAAGAAAGATACCATTGCATAGCCAGATTTTTCTTAGGAAAAAGTCAGGGCAATTCATTTCTCTTTGCTTCTTTCACCCCTGGGACGACCTCTCACAATAAGAATTGTCAGTGCCTTATTTATAATGGCAGATCTCAGGTTTGATTCTGGCAGCTTTTGATCTCTTGATGGCCCAAAAGCTTTCAAATACAGAAGAATCTGATGCTTTTTTGGCATCCTGCAGTGTGCCTAAACCTCAAAAGCAAGTTTTAGTCCCAGAAGTGAATTACTGAAGCAGTGTAAACAAAACACAAACGTCACAAAATGATGAATATCTCAAACAAAATATCTTTGTCAGACAGATGACAACTTCAGATCACTTGAAAAGCATTTGTAGAAAGTCTGCAATCTGCAAACAAACTTCTGTTTTACAACCTAAAACTAAAAAGTACACGAAAACAATGAATTATTAAAACTGCAAATATTCTTCTTTTGACATTCATACAAAAATTCAAATATCTCCATTCTTTTAAACATTTAGTCCCTGTGAAAAAAAAGACCCCTGCATGTTTCTACACCACAGAAATGTACATAACTACCCAGCCACAACATAGCTGTCAGAAAAAGGATCCAAGAGCTCCACCAAACAGTCTTCAACGAGGCTCTCGCATTTGATTTATTGAAAAAGAACAGAATAAATGAGAGGCAAAATATTTTATATCATTTGAAGAAATAACTTTTGAGGAGTATGTGACAATGAGAGCTATTTTATCCTGAGAAACCTCTTCTTATATTTTAGGTAGGACCTCTAGACAAATGCAGAAAACAACTGTCATACATTTCAAATGGAAGAATGTCTGGCTTTTTTTCTCTTTTGTTATCCTTTAACTCTTAGCAAAGCTTAAGGTTTTCTTTCTTCATCGTGATGAGGGAAAGGGAAGGCAGAGAGGAAGGAGAGGGAAGGGACCACACTCTCCTACAAAAGGTCTCGGGGTTGCTTGTTTGTTGTTTTTATTTTAGCACAAAGATGCAGTAAAAGTGGTTCACCAATTTTCAGGTTTATGTCCCTCAGTGCTGCTTTAAGGTTGCAGTGGATGCTGTAAAATGCCAGATCTATGCCTCAGTCTATTAGACACCATGCTTTACTTTTTTTTAAGCAAACTGAAAACACAGATGAAATGTTGTAGACTAGCAGGCTTGATACTCTAACCTTTTTATACCAGCCATAACTACATTAACATAAAGATAGTTGCTATAATATCATTACTGGGAATCAAGGCACTCTGAAAATCTCTGCTCCTTGTGCCAATTTATGGTGGAGTTAAATTAGCAATAAAGCTCTGTATTAGTAACATAGCCATTAGTTTAAAAAAAAAAAAAAAGTGAGAATACATTTGGAAATAATTCAAAGAGATTGGGGAATGACAGCAGAGGATTTGCCAGACTAATGAAATTCCTTGTTCCTAACCTTTAAATACCTGTGTGTACTGTACAAGGCCCCATTCTGACTAAATCTGTGCTGTTAGGTTTACAAATAAACCTGCTAAACCTTTTGCATTATTGATCAGGGATGGCATGCTTAGCCCACATGTCCTATTTACATTCTATTTCTTTTACACTTCTAAGATATAATGTGTCTTTTACAAAACAAGAGCTCTTTCCATTTAAACCCTGCAGTTTGTGTTCCTCATACATTTTAATGGCTGTAAGCAATTTAGAAGGTTAGTCTTTGAATACTAGATAAAACTGGCAATATTTATTGGTAAATAAATGCCTAATTATAATAATTTAGGAACATTTCCAATATCATGGTTTTTTCTAAATAAATAGCTGCAAAATTATCTCCTTTATATAACAATAATACTTAAATAAAGACTATGTAACAACTACATCATTCTAATGCTATCATGAAGAAATTTTGCACCTATTCTAAACAAAATGCAAGAATTTTCAAATTTAAAAATAAGAAATAAATATGTGGATCCAAATAGAGCAAATTTAACCCCATGTTCTGCACAGAGACAAACCAAGCCTACCTTCTCAAGGCTAGCAAAAGAGGGGCTGGCATAGCACCAAAGAGAAATTCAGATGAAACGAGCCAGGTCTTGAAAAATTTCGTGTTTCAAGACAATTGGGAACAATTCTGACTCCTTACTCCTGCTTTCTGAGGAGTCTAATGATCAAATACTCTTTAAAGGTAGGTGTGCTACTCACCCACACACTTGCTGACCAGAATCGCCTTTTAAAATCTTTAAAAGGACCTAGAAAGTTTTAAAACAGTTCCCCAGTTTCCAAATTTGCCCATTCGTACCACAAGGCACTTTCAGTATCAGTGTTTCTGAAGTCAGAAAAGGAAAATCATCAGCCACTTCAAGCAGGTCCTGCTTTGACATCAGAAAGTCAATTCACTCAGCTTAGCAGCATTCAATTCTCAACAACATTTTGTTCTGGGTCTCTGTCAAGTTATTCTAGGCTGTGAAATTGTCAGGAATGATGGATGACTATCAGCCTTCTGCTATCTTTTTCTTTCTCCTCAGAGATTTGCGGCTGCTGACTGCAAAGCAAATTCCTCTTTTCTCTTTTTTTTTTGCACAACATACCAAATGAACAACAGTAATTATGAGAAAGCCTACACTACAATTATTTTAGCACTTAACTTTGTATTGACATCTGTAAGAGACAGAGCTCTCTAGATTGATTAGCAATGATATAGCTTCCTTCCTTTTACTACTATTGCTGCAGTCATCCTTTAAATGCAATTTGCTCAAAATAAAAACCCCCACTGGTTTTTCTCTTAATATTTAAAAATAAAAATTCAACTAATCACTGAAAAATTCTAATACTAATATTAATCTAGGGCATTATTATCACTATACTAGTATTTCACACTGTGTAGTATTGTAACACAATCAAAGCTGACTAAAGAGAATAATTTAAGGATAATGGGATTTTGTTGGGGAATATGCTAAAGCTACATTATTGGTCCAGGTTGAAATCCTTGCTTGAACAAATCGTGTTTGGCCAGCCATTGCAGTCCTGGCATATGCAGGGGGAAAATTACTGAAAAATTACTGACAGAATTTGATGTCAAGAATTTAAACCATTTACTAAAACTAAATACAGGAAGAAACATCTGGCCTGGCAAATGAACAATTTTGGGAGGAAAAATGCAACAGTGAGAGAAAATAAACTGGGACATCCTTCAAACCCCCATCAATTAAAATCGTCTCCCATATTTCTATTGTATTCAAAATAACTGTAAAATTTCTCACAAACAGTTCTCCAGCAATAACAATACATTAATTAATCTCCATTACTCTCAGTCACAAAGCTGTTCCTTTCAATTACACATCAGATCTGCTCAGCTCACTCCACAGGGCTGCACACACACAGTGAAATGGAGCCTGTTCCATCTCAGAGCATGGACAATCCTGAAAAACACAGATTCAGCACCCCCAAGGAAACCATTACCAGACACCATCATCATTGCCTTTAACATCAGGAAGATTTTCCCTCTAACCCCTAAATATAGCCCAGCCAGGCCAAAGGCTGGCATTGATCTATTCATTTCATCATATGAAATACTTGGGATGTAGAAATAAAAGTTTCTCCCTCATAAGTTCCTATTATGAGGCAGGAAAGTCTTTTGTGGTTTAGAATTTACAAAATCTGAAAGTGGATGCATACAAATGGGATAATATTCACACAGAGATTTCCTCCTTGACCTTTTTTTACTTTGAATTCACTTTTTATGTTGAGTAGTTGTGTTCTGTTTCTTTTAAGTAGCAAATGTTGCACTCACAGACATTAAGTACAGATTTTGCTGGGTTTATTAACTAATTTGGTATTGTCTCAGTATTCTCTCATTTCCCTCAGCTTCACTAATGGATAACCATTTTATTACAGGATAATTATCAGTGAGTAAATCCAAACAAAAATATATAGACTACAGAAAAATAGAAACTCTGCTACTTAGAAAAGCAAAATCTGAGCAATAATGGCAGGATTCATCTCAGTGCCTTTGCATGACATCCTGCTACAACCACTGGATTAATCAGAATATACTGAAGGGCCTATCATTTGTTCTGTGTTTTTATTTATATGTTCACCATACAGAAGTGCTCACCAGGAAACCAGGGCTGGTTTCAGCTGGTATTAACAGTAAATTATGTTCATGCTTCAGCCTGTTGTGACAGAATTCTGTCATAGCACTTATAAAGGGATTAATACGTGATTAAACTGCATGGTTCACTCCCACAAAAATATCAGAAGGTCAGTTTAATTTTTATGAACCACAATATATAAAAGTTTACTTCTCCTACATTTTAGAAAAGCAAGCATCTTTCACCTATGAGCAAAACATGCCTTTCAGCACAACACTTGCATACAGGGATTTGACCACTTTTATGGTGAACCAGAAGTTATATTCACTTTACAGGAAAAAATTGACTGAAACAAAAATCAAATCAGCCCAAACAGAGGTTTCAGAACTTGGCCATAAATACAATTGTCCCCACCTTAACTGAAAAGATTACTTTCAAACATCAGGTCACTACCAGGTCAAAGACTATCAGGCTCTTTAATCTAGAAATCTGTAATATACGAAGTCAAATTTTACATTGAAGGTACCTAATCACTGGGACTGTATTATCATAATTAATCCTTAATCAGATAAATTAACTCACTGGTATGTTAAAAAAAATTCAATCTTTTCCTGGAGTAGAAAAATGAATATAACCTCTCTTAGGAAATGTCCTAAATGTCTCCCTCAAAAAGTCATTAGCTGGAATCTGTGGTATATGGTAACTTAATGTCAGAAAAAGAGGTAACAGACGTTAACAGTCCCTTAATGAGATGAAATGCAATTTAAACTGTAATCTCATTACCTAAAAATAAATAAACCTCTTCTGCTTTACCTTTTGGACTTAGCTTAGGCCTATTTGTTTTATCTCCATTTAGGTTTCAACTTTAATCATATCTCAGAAGCTTTTACACAGAAGAACTGCAGTAGGAACCGAGTTTGTCTACAGTATTTGCTTGCTTGTAGCTGTTTACTCTGGAATTTCTCATTTGCTGCCAAATAGAAGGCAATGTCCAAAGCTATAGAGCAGAGATAAGAGCTTAAATCTCACTATCAAGAGAATCAGCTTCTCAACAGAAAAGTTGGAGCCATATTAAATTAAATATTACTTTACTTCCAACACATTCATTTATTTTTCTTATACCAAGAGTATCCAGATGTGTGTATAAATAAATGTGGCATGAACCCTTCTTTATCATTTTATAGCATGATTCTTATATTGTTATCTTCCAACTTGTAAGAATGCACAACTTTTATTGGTAGCTGTGTGAAACAAAAAATCTTATGCATGGATATCTTATGTATATGATATAAAAAACTAAGAAAGAATGAGAGAGTAAAAAAGAAGCATATTCTTCTTCATGCATGTAATCTATTAAATACTGATAACTAGTATCTGCAGCAAAAATGAGTTTTTAAAGGACTTTCCAAAAGGAAAAGCAAACTCCTTACCACTCCAAAAGACATTTATGTACAAAACAGTCTGAGCAGTCTTTCAAGGAAATCATATGAAACTCAAAGCCAAATTAATTTCCATTTCCCCAAAAATCTCAAGTACAGCATATTTTCCCTCTAACCCATTAATATGGTCCAGCCAGGCAAAAGGCTCACATTTACCAATTTTCTTTGATTATATTCTGTGTAACATACATACCATGTATTAAGTAGAAATTAAAATGCTTCTCCCTCACAAGTTTATGAAGCAGAAATCATTTGTCACTTACTGTATTCTCAAACTTGCAAGATGAGAGTGGGTGCCTTTGGAAAAGGTCAACTTTGCTCTGTCATTCTCCACCTCTTTCCAATTTTTTTTTTTTTTTATCAGAAAGAGAACATTTTCTATGCTAAACAACTCTTAGCAGGCCAAAATAAATTATAGCACCTTGGGAGCTGAGTTGTTCTACACCACCCCACCAGGGTTTCTCTGGCACCATTTTCCACAAGAGTTCATGGCTTGGGATGCGTTGACTCACGTTCATGAAAACAAACAAGGAATGACAACTAAAATACTGAACAGCTGGAATCCCAGTTTGTGGGGAGCAATGCCACAAAGGAAGGTCACAGTTTGGGCTGAACAGAACAGGTTCCTTTTCAAGGAAAGGTGGGAGACCTGATCTTGTTGGGTGGAACCTTGGGGCAGACACAAGGAGAAAACTTTGTAATACATAATTCAGGTAAACAGCATTCTACGTGGCACATCATGTTTTTCTCTAAGATGTGCAATTCTACTGTTCTCAGGTATCAAATTTAGCTACACAAAGCTTGCATATGTTACTCAGATCAGATTTATGAGAATTTCTTAAACTCTCACATCCATCTTTTCCTTAATAAACCCATAAAGCCCTCTTTGTACATTGCTGAATGAGCTGTCTTTTCTCTTGATGTATTTGAAAATGAAAACAGATTACAATTCTGCAAAATTTCAGTAATGGAGAAGAAAAGGATTTCAAAATTGGCAATTTCCTAGCTGAAGACTCCAGAAGTATGCATGGAAATCTATAGGGCATTAGTTAGTTTTCAGAAATTAAATACATTTTTGTGAATAAATCCTTTTTCTTCCTTTCAATTCTGTCATGATTTTTTTTCAGGTGAGTTTTATTTTTGACAGAACTCGTTGAAAATATAATGGTGTAACCTATCCATTAATTAAGGAATTATTTCAAAGCTGAGGAAGGATCAGATTTTAGACAGCATCAGAAACAGAAGAAGTTTTGAACCACTTTGACTGAAACCTAAATAACATTCAACCTACTCTGAGTCATGCCCATCCTTTTTATTCCACAGAATTATAAGATTGAAATTGAGCAATCTTCACTTGACACTCAACTAAAAAAGTTTTGTAGAGAGAACATTTTTACTTCTACAAGATATAAGGGTATTTATCTCATGGCCATGTCTCAGCCTTTTCATGTTTTAAAGGCTGACCAACTGAGGTATCAACAATATTTCAAGAAAAAATGATCAGAACTCCTGCTGTATGCTTACAAGTAATAATTATATTGCTATATTATGCATCATAGGGACAATAACTAAAATTAAATATTTATTCATATTTTCTGTTAGTCTGCAGCCAGTCTGGTGCCTCTGTAAGTGAACAGCAGCATTGTCAGCTGCAAAGGATAACACACTCTCAAAATTCAAAATGTTTGGTCACACTCTGCCTGTTATATTACCTGATATTTCTGAGGCACTTTCACTTCCTTCTTCAAAGTAATCAAATAGATACATAGGGCTGAAAAAGCATTAAAAGAAATTTGATATTGTAGTTTGGAAATCTCAGGAGCCATGGAGAAGAATATACCTTTCCAACCAGCAAGCTTTTAATTATTTTTTCCCAGCTGGAGAGAGGAGCTAACATAGCTTATTCTGCAGCATCCCCAAACATCCCACAATCATTTCAAACATATTGACACTCCCAACACCAAAAGCCCTCCATGTCCCCTCTGCCATGTCCCCTGGAAAAACCTCACCGACCACACCAGCCCTCCCAGGGGCAGCAAAATTCAATTTTGCCTATGCTGCTGACAAGCCTTAAGCTGCCTCTGATATGAATAATAAGCAATGATCCCATTGGACTCAGCATTGTACAGAGACATAACAATGAGTTGGTCCCTGCCACAAAAGCTTACAAGCTAATTAATGAAAAAACAGGTTTAGTCCTATCTGTAAAACAATGCAAAGATGTAAATGGGAGCCCCATGGTGGGTGGGCCAGTACTGCAAAACTTCCAGTCCAAAAAAGCAGGACTTGGGCACGTTTCTATGTTACCTTAAAATCACTCTCCTAAAGCCATCCAGAAGTAGGGAGAAGGGAAACATGAAAGAGGTTACAATTAAAGACATCTCTGTATAATATACTGGGGTTTAATCCACTTAACTCAGCCTGTGATTTTGCTCTTTATCTTGGCATTTAAGCACTTTGTGATCCTTTCACTTTACTAAAAAAAACCCCAGAATGACCACATTAAAGTATTCCTCTTTTGTGACTTTTGGCAACTTAACAACAAGAAGAGAATATGATCCAGCACAGTGCTACATCCTCCCACAAACAGGTAGAGGTGATAACTCCAAACTGTGTGAACTGCACTTTTTATCTCTCTATTACTATTATTAACTGTTTCACTTTGGATAATTTTAGCACAAACATACAGCAATTCCACCTTATAGTCAAAAAACATTACATTTTTTCAAGCCATGAAGAATGCAGCTTCCACAATGCTTCCTCAACCCCAGCTACATTTTTTCAATACTTTTTTAATGAACTATTTGGCAAATCTGCTGCAGCATGAAAACAATTAAATTCAATGAAACACAAATAACTTGAGGTGCTACTAAGAAAAAGGATGCACAATAACACTTTAAACAGTGGCTTCCAGTCTGGGTGAAAATACCAGTTCCAGTGTTATTCCCACTGGAAAGGTACTTTAAGTGCAGTGGCACAAAGCCTGTAGGATTCATTTGCAGCAGCCTCCACAAGTGTTTTCTCCAGGGTTTACACCTCCCTGTCTTGTGTGCTTTAGAGTGTGGGGAATTCCCAGGGCCATACCTACTGTCTCATTCTTTTTATTACAGATTCTGTATGGCTGCAGGCTCCAGAGGATCCTTGCTGTAAGTACCAGGAGGCTTGAGGGAAAGTTCCCTGAATAAACCCAGGTAAAACTCTGTCTAGACAAGAGAAGTGAGGCAGTTTGAGCCACAGAATTTTGGGGTTCAAGAGGAGGGGAAGAGTAACCCCACTGTGCATGGAGTGTCCTGCCTGCAGGCACAAGAAAGCTCTGACAGGTGATTCTTTGTTAATTCTTACTAAATCTTACTTTAGCCATCCTGTGGTCCCTGAGACAGTGTCTCTTTTTTTCACATAAACTTTAAAATAGGACTAAAATCTAAAGCAAGCTGGCTTATTGGAGAGCACATTAAAATATCAGTCAATGAAAACAGCTTGCAGTTGAAATGGGGTTTTGTTAGAACAGTTTTGAACTGTGGTCTTCACAATGCAAACTGTATGGAGTGACCACAGTTACTCACAGAGAAGGCTGTATGCAAAGAATATATCTAAATGCTTAAAATTAATTATGCCAGTCTATTCTTTCTATCCATTAGGGAAATGTTGGGTTTAATTTTTTATCTACATTAATTAGAAAGACAAATATAAAATATAAATAAATTAAGGAGGAAGATGTTACTAGGGAGGAAAAAAAACCTCAGTAAACTAGAAAATTCTTTGCACATTGTCCAGTCTTTTCTTTTTTTAATTCCTTAAACATTTGAGAAATCAAAACTTGTAAAGAATCAGATAGGAATAAATCAAAATAATTTGGAGTTTCTAAATGTAACAGAAAAATGCAGAAAAATAAATACTAAATTACTTTGCAGTTGCAAGGAGAAATGGGAAAAATTCTCAGTATCCAAGATAACACAGAATCCTTTGTTACTTATTTGCTGCAGTTGGTCTAGCAGATACACAGCAACAGGATGCTCCTAAGTGTTTCTGAATTCAGCCAGAATGGATCTCTGAATTTAGTCTGTGTCACAGACATCTGCCTTAAAAATGGAAAGCACTGTGCTCTGACTTCTATTTCTGAAATTTCTATTTATCCTCTAAGAGCATATTTTTAGTTTATTCAGAAACTCAGAGATGAGATTATTCTTATTTGACTCTTCCACTTGTCCTATATATAAGTTGAGAGAAATTTGAGCAAAATGCATCATTTACTATAAATTTATCTAGAAACGTATTCAGCAATATTTGAGGAAAGTGGTTCTTTTAAACCTCTAAAAATTCCTGCTGCTTCTGTAGGTCTGGAGTTTTCTGAATTTGCTTTTTCTTCTCAGAGCACTTTTTATTACCAGGACTGAATTGTTTAAAATTACTGTTGTGGTGAACAACAGTTTCTATGTTTCCAAATACTTTTATCTCCTGTTTGTTTTCCAAAACTTTCAGGTTCTGTTCTATTAATTTTTCTCTGCCTGGATGCACAGCTAACTGCAACATAAATCATCTAAAGACACGGATTTATCACATCTGGAAGGTTTTCTTCAGTCTTGTCTGCAAGGTTAAACCTTTACTTTTTAACCCACCTGTATTTCTCATTTCCCCATTTTATCTGGCACATTTTAACGAGATGCAAAATACACTTTCTACTTACTCACGAAACAACTGTGACAGGATATAACAGCTGTGGAAACCAGAGAAGACGACCTTCAAAAGGTTCACAAAAACAGGACACCAGGAGTCTGGGACACTGCTCCCACATGTAACACCAAGCAGGACTTGACTGATCAGGATATTGTGGCAGGGGAAATGTTTTCCCAAATCTGAGGCAGGGGGCTGTGGCTGGTGGGGCACTGGGCACTTTCACAGGAGCGTTGCTCGATCCCATCCCGCAGCCCTGAGTCTGATACTGACATGTTCTGTAACCTCGAGGTAAATCATAAGAACTCTATGGACCCACTAACAGCACTAACCTGTCTTCCCTTAGTTCATTAGTCTTAACTAATTAATATCTGAAAGCTGCAAACATCAAATGAAACGCTATTTATAAAGACAGTTACTTGCCCAGCCCTGATAATGGATGAACAAGCAAGAAAATGAGACGAAAGAGAACTTTCATTGCCAATTCATCAGCTTTCTCCTGTTGCTGTCCTATCTCATCAGTCCCTCCTGCTTCAAACACTCAGATTTTCAGCTTTTCCACCAATGGAAAAAAACTGTATCTACTTCAGAAGGTTGGAAGTATATTTGCAAATGAAGTGGCACAGGCGACTGTGCAATGATCAAGTGGGAAGCTCCCAATAACTACCGAGTGCCAAGGTGAAAGAGCATCCGACCACAGGCAGAGCAAAAGGATTTTATCCCTAATAACACTGCAGCCAGATGAAAAATATAAGCTTAGATCCAAAATCCTGCGAGGCTTTCTCAGCCTGGGTCTTCAGGATGAGCAGCATCCCAGCAGAAGCAGCTCTGGTTTGTATCTGACTGCCTCATTTCAAAGAGCCCCTCACACCAGAAATACGCACGCAGAAGAAGTTGAAATGTGTGTTAAATATCAGGAACTATAAAGACTGACATTTATCTGAGAATATTTTTAATAATGGTTCCACTTTTTCACAAAAAAAAACTATTCTCAATAACACCTGCCTCCTTCTGTTATCTGGAGGAGGCATTTCTATGACTCTAGTGTGAAATAGGAAAAAAGGAAATAAAAAATTGGAGCAAGTCTACATGTGCTGCTAAAGAAAATGGTTTCTGAATTAAAACGAATCTGACATGCATTCTTAAAGCTTTCTCTGCCTAGATGGGTTTAAAATATAAGCAGCTTTGCCAGTAAATAAGCAAGTAAACAGCAGAGGAGGGCAGGATAAGGGAAGGACCAAGTCAACACTCTCCCCGGAAAATGAGAGCCTACAATTAAGAAATAAGATAACACCAGGAGGCTTATCTCCATTTCAGTCGCAGATGTGCCCATATGATTTATATGTGAAAAACAATATCAAAACAAACCAAATCAAAACAGCCTTCACATTTATGGGGCTGTGAGTTTGTACTTCTCTTCAGTTACACAGTGATAATTAAGAGAAGACATTTGAAACACCCACTTCAAAAAACGGAACATACTTAATATAGGGTAAGATAACACAGAACTTAGTAAAGATGTCAGCTCAGTCTAAAATCATAATTACTGTGTACAACTTGCTCCTGAGAGGTTTTCCCAGTAGAAATAATTACATTACTTCAAGTTCCTTTTATTAAAAAAAAATTATAGATAGGCATAACATGTAATTTTGCAAACAAAAAATACTGTTTTCCTTTTATTCCCAGATTTTATATTTCCCTGGCAAAATGCTGCAGACTGCAGGGAAAACAGTAACATTCAGCTTGGAGTAAACTTTAACACTTTGAATCAGATTATATTTAAATTAACCAGCTGCACAATTAATGATAGAATAAGCAAACTTCCTAATTACCTGAAGTCTAACTTTAATTTTTATGATCTTGTTATCTGTTACCCACCAGCTGGACTACTGCATTCCTTTCTGGCCCTCATCCTACCCAAAAGAATATTTTGGTTGTTCTGAAGAAAAAAACAGTTACAGAAGGGTGATATATTGAGATTGTGAACACGAGTAGTAGCTTTGCTTTCGCATTTTAAATTACTGCCCAGCTTCCCCAGTGCATTTATCACCACCCCAGAACTCCAATCAAACCTAAATTTTTTATGGAATGATGCATTTTTTCAAAAGATATCAGGCTGATTAAAGATTTCAAATGATGGACAAGCCCATTATTTCCTAAGTGGTTGGAAATATTGAATGTTCTCCACTGCTGAAAATGTGTGGTGCCTTTCCATGGCCTGGATTTGTTCCCTCAGACTGGATAACCCAACACCTTTGGAGTCAGGAAATGTGAGCTGTCCCTACCCTCTGTCTGAGCAGTGTGGGCACAATGGTCTGCAGATCCTCAAGTGCTACAACAATAAAAGGAAACAGGTAAAAATATCATTTATGGTATTTATAGTAGCCATATGCTGAAAACACTGGTTCCCTCAGTCAGTCTCTTCAACTCTCTGTATCCCCCACTTGGATTATGTTTGGTTCATTTAAAATGAAGGGAACAAAACCCCCAACATTTCAATCTATTAGTTCCCTTAAAAAGAGGTTTTCTTTTATTGGCACAGTCTGGTCTCGTGGTTAAAGGTATTTACTTATAGAGATGTGTTACATCTGTGAAATTGTGCAACATATTAATACTCCATCGAGACAGAAAAAATAGTTTTCTCATTTATCTGTTTGCCACAGAGGCTCTTATCAAATGCTGCAAAAGCAATCTCAGTCTTTATAGATATTTCCCAAAATTTGCAGCTATCAGTTACAAATCAGCCTTGATCAGCTAGGGGGTAGGGGGAGAATAAAAAAAACACCATTTTCTTTAGAGTGTCCATATCCAGATTTTCCCTCACATTTGAAGTTAAGGAGAAAAGATTATTTTCTTTTACTTTTAAATGAATCAGCATTTAATCACAATCTGGTAACTGACCACAGTCACATTTCTCTCCAGTAAGTTTTAAGTCCTTGAGACAGCAAAAGAGATTTTTTTTTTACCCCTTCTTTTTAAAGTGACAAGGCTGAAAGTGGAGTAAAAAATGCAGCAAAAGTATGCAGTGCATGTTGTAGTTTCCAACCAAATTTTTAAAAACCAACCAAAAACCAAAACACTCTATATGCTTTTGCATTTTAATAAACCAAGGTAAAATCATAGAGTGATGCTTAAATTCAAGGCTCTGAGTGTGTCCATCAGAAATTTAGTGCGAACCTGGAGTGGGAGTGCTCTCATTTTCTCCTGTGTGATAGGATGTGATATTGCCAATCACCATGAAACCACTTGTAAAACAACATTTCAAAGGGAACCTCTCAACAGCACCTCAGGCTCAAACACCCCAAAGCTTAGAAGGAAGAATTTCATCTTGGAGGTTGAATCCCATTGCTACAAGTGGGCTGAGCATGAGAAATGATCCAAATAAACCTTCAATGTGGGAGGAGTTCACTTTTGGGTTTGAACTCTGGGCCCATCTTCATGAATTTCACAAATCAGCTGTGAAAACAATTCCATTCACAGTGTGAAGATTTCTAAGCTATTCTATAACTCATTAAGTGCGTGTTAAAAGTCAAATCAATTATTTCCTCATAGACACCAAACAAGTTCTAGCTACATAATAAATAGAAGAAACACTATTTATTAAGTAACAAGTGTAATTATTTCCTGAGCAATCACATTCTCTTCCCCTTAGAAATAATAATTTCCTTTGTTCTCCCAGCCTTCGGCTTCTTCCCCACTCATTTTCATCTTCTTCACAGATTTCCTTGTGGATTGCTGCCTTGTTTGGATGTAGAGAGTGACTAAGTAAGAAAGGAGGAGTTTCTCCCAAACAGCTTTTCCAAGAGAGAGGATTTACACCTACATTTCAGAGCTGGGGAAAACTGGACAGCTCTTCATGCTTCATTTCCTCCCCAGTGACATGGTAGAGTCCCCCTCACTGGAAGTTTTCAAGATACAATTGGTCAGGGTGCTAAATAATCTCATCTAAACTCACTGCTCACAAAATGGTTCCCACCAAGCTCCCTTCTCAACTGTGCTATTCTGTCATTTTGTACTTTGAATAAAGAGAATTTTTCTCCCTCTGAGCAGCAAATCCCATGGATTCTACAATGCCTGCCAGCTCTTTAAGAAAATGCAAGCAATTGGACAATTGAAACAGTGACAGGGAAGGACATGTTATCTCTGGGTGACCTTTGTCACAAGGCCACTGAACCTACGTGGAGCCTCACTACTGTTCCATAGAAGTTATTTGATAAAATGATGATGACAACTTTCTTTATCACAATCTTCCCCTCCTATTCCATCTTCATTTTAATTTTGAGAATTCAGCAGTATATTTTATTAAGCATAACTTGATTATATGAAGACACTGTGATGATATTACTATTGACTAGGATATTAGAATAACCTTGAAAAACAGAATTCTTTTAGAACATAAATGATCCTATTAATATTTTTGACCTCTGCTCCCTGCTATCACTACCCTACCCTCCATGGACTCTGAAGTACAAAAGTAGAAATTAAAGGAGAGTGATAATGTGCACTCTGTATTTTCTCTATATTTTGATATATGTACATATCATGTTCACGTACAACTAAATGCACAAACCTCTGCTCTTCAGCCCTGAAGGTCAACTTCCACATGAAGGCTGACCATTCAAAGGTCAGCAAATTCCAGACATTAAGCATCAGGTGGTAATCAATGCTGTTCACATCCGAAGGACAGGCTGAATAGAAGAAACGAGAGTTTTCCTCATAGGTGGCAAACAAAATTTCATGCTGCCCTGCCTCACACATTCTGCCTTCAACAGCCTCTGTGTGAGGCAAATTTCTCACCAGGGAGAGAGGAGCAGCATCACCTGAGACAGTGCTCCAGCCCTGACATCCTGAGCTCCCACTCCTGCCTGTCAGCAATGGGTTCCCTCCTGCAGGTCCAGCTGAGAGGTGTCCAAGCACACCCAACCCCACACAGGCACAGTCCAGACCTAACCCTTTCCCCCATAGTCACTGCAAACACCTGGGAAACAAACTGCAGTGGGGAAGGCTGATTTAGCTGGTAGGAGAGAAGTAAAAGACATAATTTGTGCAACAGAGATGTGAAAATAACTGATCTCCCAGCCAGACAGCTGAACAAAAATGTTATCAGCTTAATCAGGTTAGCAGGTCTGATTTTTCAAAGACGTTTTCTTTAGCCTTAAGAAGCTAAATAATTGAAATCCATTAAAACTTGGTCCTAGAACCCGAGAAATCTCAGGAAAATCTCCGCTGGATATGGCCACTGCCTTGTAGTAAAACAGGGAACAGATTCCAAATTTTCCTTCCACCACTGAGCTGAGTGTTTCAGCCTCCAGGTTAAAGGGTTTTTGCAGATGGGAATCCTCTCAACATTATTTTGCATTTCTAATGTCACAACATCCCTTATCATGTCATTTCTGAATGTTTGTGTCCTTGCTCAGATCAGAGCTGTTAAAGAAAATGCTGCAAAAAGTTCATTTTCCCAAGTCAGCTGCTTTGACCATATTAGTCTTTAAATCCCTGTACAAAAATTTTTTTCCACAGCTCTGTCCAAGTTATCCACCCTCATTTGCAAAACTCTTTACAGGCTCAGATTAAAACATGCATTTTGGTAATTTTGTTTCTGTCCTTAAACCCTCACACAAATCCCAGCATAATGTATATCCAAATTTGATGAGCTGTAATGAGAACAAAATAGTAAATTATCACATTCCTAACCATCATATTAAAATGATGCAGTGGTTAAGGAATTATGTATGAGTGTAAATCTACAGTAACTCCAGTGAACTCACTGAGATTTACACGGATGTTCCTGAGGACAAAATCTGACCCACAGACCTTTGGGAAGTATATTAGGCCTGTGAGGTTTTGTAAGCAGGACACAGTGGGGATTACATCACGTTTTAATAGAAAGCCTGTTCTTGGAAGTGAAGGGTTTTGCACTTGTTGGAAGGTGCTTGTCAAATGAGAAATAGGAGAGCAGGAGGAACTGAAGAATAGCAGCCTTATGTCATGGGAAGTCGTATGAAAGGCAGCCTTGAATAGAGTGCACTATAAAGAAAGAATATTGTTATGTTTTCTGACAAGGATCTGGTTTGCTAAGTGATTCTTGAACTCCACAGGGGGACTTGTCTCTTCACCTTGATTTAAAAGAACGTACAAACAATACCACTTAAACTCAAAATATGCTCAGGCTGTCTTCTGATTTCACTGAAAGAATCTCAGAACAAGGCAAAACAGATGGTACTGAAGCCCTTTCCTTTAGCTAATACTGGCTGTACTTTACGAGACTGAGAAGAATGAGAGGTTTAAGAGGAAAAACATACCTTATGTTTTCTTTTTTTTTTTTTAATTGTCAGGGTTTATAAATAAAGAGAAAGTTATTAATCCAATTATTTTCTGTGAAGTATTGATTCACTGCAGAGTGATCTGAGCTAACTGATACTGTGAGCTGCCTTTTCATCAAGAGCAGAAAAGAGCTTAGTGCATTGGATCAGTTCTCCATAATAAAAAATGGACTAGAGTTTATTTATCATTTTGATTAAAGTAATTTCCCTGTAGATCTGCAGTTCCTTATGTTAGAAACAGAATTCTTTGATGCAGTTATAGGGATTCTTCTTGTAATACATAACTCTCTCATCGGCATTCTTTTCTAAAAAGACAATGTTCATTTTACCATTTCTTGCATTTTTAATCACATTCCCAAACAGCAAAACAAAAACCATGCATCACCACGAAAGATCAATCCTCTGTAATCATGGAGAAAAGCTTACAGTGACAAGATGCTTGGATTATTACAGAAAATGTACAAAATGGCAAGAGAAATTAAAACAAACTGTCACAAATATTTTTTATTATCTATTCTTCCAGAGGATGAAAAGGCAGAAAAGAGCACCAAGAAGTCTGAGATTGAAGAGAGCCTTTGTTACCATAGATACTGGGCAGGTGTGTCATTTTCAACTATAAGCACACATATGATAAGAGTCTTCTGACTGCAAATGCACCTGAATAAAATAAGGAGGAGTCGTAACAAAAAAAGAAAAGGAGGTAGAGAGACTGAGCTGTTTCACACCTCCAGCTTATCTCGCAGGTGATGTGTTATCAAGTCTCTGAAATTTCCATCTAAACAAAGAGCAAGCAGATTTTTAGAATTCGCTGGGTTGTGAGCTTTCAAATCTGTTCACCCTGCATTCCACCACTTTCACGTAGATTTTAATACCAAATAATCATGAGATGAGTGGTATTTCTAGATATCTAAGTCTGTCTTTCAGACCTTTCTGTCTTCATACATAGAAGTTGAAAATATTATTTTTTTTTTCTTGGAGATCTGTGAGAAAAGCATGGGAGAAAAAATAGCTGATGGCAACAATTGTTGTTTAGAAAAGAGACAAAATGTTTAAAAATTCTGTTTCTTAAAACTTCCAAACACATATTAGAGATGCACTTGCTAACACCCAGCAGCAGTAGCAACCTACACAAAATGATAGAAAATTCCTTCAAATTGCCAGTCCCAACATTGTATTCTTGAAATGTAAAAAAAAATGTTCATGTAAAAGTTAAAGGTAGAAATCAACCTTCTTTGAGTGCACATGTGATTGTCTTTGGAAGGCTGGGTTCATTAAATGACTTCCACTATTCACCTACAAAACAACTGATAGTTGGTATCAACTACGTGCACATCAATGGAAAAATAATTGAAAGAAGCCACAAACACTGAGCCAATTCAAAAAAAAAATATTATTTTTCTATCACCATAACTGAGATACAGGAATTTCCTTTCCCTTGCAGTCAAATTCATTGTGGATAATGGCTCGGAATATGAGTTGTTAAACAAAAAGTCAATTTGCCCATTTAATCTACATACTGACTTATTTGTGAGATAATTCCCCATGAATCTTACTTATTACTTCCCAACAGGCAGGAGACTGTCTCTTACAACATTTTGCTAGAGGTATAAAATAGAGGTAAAAATACAAAAAAACTCTGACTTAAGCCTTTCTAACCTAAAAAAAAATCGTTTCATTTCAGATGTGGACAGTGATTTTATCTGAATCATCTGTGTACCTGCTCATCTCACTTCTGTTATAGCAACTTCATGTGCATTGTATCAACATCACCAGATTTTTTTCCAGAAGGATGTACAAGCAGATTTTCATTGAGAAGGCAGAAAACCCTGTGTGAGCCAAAGCTTGGCAGGTATTTCATCAAAGAAGGGGTAGGCCTCTGGGAATACAAAGCATTAGTCATTACAGGGAAATTAATGATGATCTTTACCTTAAATATCTTCTTCATGCCTGTGAATAATAACAACTTGCTGTATCTAACTGTGTTTCTATCTCGATCCACAGCTGTAGGCAGAAATTACTTCCAGTATTCCAATGATAAAATCACATTTCTGAGGAACTATTAGAACACTGGCAGCTGCTTTTCTCCAGCTGGCCATTCCCTGGTCTTGAAGAAGAGCTTTTGTTTCTCCTTGAACTGAAGAACCACCTCATGACCCGGAGGGAAGCTGAGTTTGTCACCCTGAGGTCCCCAGGAGGTCACAGTGGACAAGGTGTCGCCACCCCACACACTCACACCTCACGTGATTTTCAGAAAGCATCATATCTTCATCCCTAGGTTTTGAAAATGCCTTCTTTCAATGCACAAAGTGAGTCCTGACCACAGGATGTCACTGAAGCTCATACTTCACAGGAGCATGGGATTTTGCATTGCCATCCTTGTCAAAATGCAATACCCAATTCTTCACATTAGCTTTAATTAGATCCAGTCATGTTCTTCAGCTTGATGATAGTATAGACTTCTATGACTAATTATTCTCAGTAATCACAATGCTAATAAAAATCTTTGTATAGCAGAAATCATCCATTAATTGAACGTTAATCTCATGAGGCCATTTACCCATTTCTCCATTTATGTGTTTTCACTAAAAGTGAATGGCACATATATGCTTTTCAAAGAAGCAGAAGCATAAAATATTTTTCTGATATTGTCTTGAGGCTATATGCCACATGAAGCAAAATTCATTCTTCATCTCCAGCCATCAAGGCTCACACCAAAGAGCTATTCAAACTCTGAGAGGTATCATCAGTCTATCCACAGACAGCAGCACCACCCAGATCTGAGCCCTGAGAAAATCCTGCCTACCTGCTTCCATGATCATTTACATTTGGATCCCTTATTCATACACAAGCCATGTCCCTCTACCTGCCAGGAAACTACCTGATTTCATAAAAAAATATTAATGATGGTCCAATTCTCAGCAATTTCATCTCTGTTTTCCCAGTTGGTAAAAGAGATGTAGGAGTTACAAATCTCCCTTGGCCCAATTTGACATTTTCTTTCTCCTTCAAGAATGCCATGGGTTGTCCAATAGTGAATCCTCTTTCACCTTCCTTACCTTCCCTGATAAAACAAAGTCAATTACCATCCAACCCCAAGCTTTGATTTCTGAGGGTATTCACAAGAAAACATACCAAAGGCTGCCTAAAATATCAACTGAGTTCAACATTTTCCATTAGCAAAATGTGGATTGCAGCAAGGATTAGGAAGAGAGGCTGCCCTAACATTGCTCAGTTTTTTGTTGATGGACGGCATTTGTTTACCTTTTTTCCCCCTGGACCACAGCAGCATGCAATAGATTTCATCACTAGAATTTTCTGATACACCACAGGAAGGGGTGTCTACTCAAATTCCTTCAGAGACCCCATGTCCTGCATGGAGGGACACATGCACAGGGCAGACATGAAGCACTACACAATCCCTCCACCTTACAGATGCAGAAACATTCCTGTCACCCAGACTGGCTTTTTGTTATGACAAGATCATCAGGTTAACCATCAGTGAACTGCTGAAACTAAATTGAGGAACAATATTGTTGAGACCCTCAGAGAGCAGGTGATATTTGGAGGCATTGCCATTGCAGTGCAGGCTTTTTGGGAAGTTCTCAGTTGGGAATTTCTGAGCCATTCTTCAGTCTGATGATTTTCAGACTCTATCTCATTGCAGAATCTGTGAACTGCCTGGCAATTTGACTAGAATATTGTTCCATGCTTAATGTGATGGCCGGGTTTCATTGATGTCTGGTGCTGTAGTCTGCTGCCATGCATTTCCCTCATCCCACCCTCTCCCACATGCCATCAAGTTCTTCAAACTCCCATCTGCAGAACACACCAGCAGCAGACACCATAAGGTTCAGGGACACTTCCTTTTCTTTGGTGCCCTGTCTTCCTGCAACTCCTCCTGACAGACAAACCATTCATAGGAAGATTTAAACAGAGAAGTACACAGCAGTGCATCTCCTCAGCCACTAAGATTTTCAAGAACAGCTCTGAATTCTACTCTCTTCATCAGCCTCTCCTAAAGTTTAAATAATTCTCTCCTCCAAGTGATCTATGTGCCCATCCCAGGGCAAAAACTTCCATGAAAAGGATTTTTGATCACAATTCTACTTCTGACACAGAAGACGGGTACAGCTCCATCGTTTAACAGATGAAATTTTTTAATGAGCTGCTTTGGAGCCTGGGATAATTTATGCCACAGTCTATGTCATTCCAAGTACAAACACTCATTTGACCTGTTGTCTGATAACAAAACCCTAACATAATTTTAAAAACAAATGGAGGGGGAGGGGGTTACATTACATGATTGCCCTACAGGAGGGCAGGACAGAAGTATCACTCATGATGAATCATGGGTCTGTGGCAATGACTTAATGAAAATATATGCTGTTACTTCTAATCCAGGATTGTGCTTTTTGTCATGTTTCAGGCAAATAAATGGAAAAGAACCTCAGTTAGCTGGGCTGCAGTAACACACAAAGAGAACAGTTGGTTCTGCTCATACGAATTTCTAGCATCTTTGTATTTTCCTATAACTTTAGGGTTTTATTTAATGAAGTTATAGTTCATTTATGAAAGCTGTTATGGAACAAATACAAAATCCTCTCAGACTTAGGTCAAATGAAAACTAAGCATTAACTAGTGCAGAGGCAGGAAAGGACTACTGTATCTTTTTGTTGTTTGGTGGGGTTTTTTTCCTGGGAATTTAAAATCTGCATTTAACAGTTGTAATGGTTGAGAGATAATCCCTGGAACCACTTAAGACAGAGAACTTTGTTACTGCGTGTCCTTATCTGGATAATCAAATAATAAAGTCCAACTGGCTACCAAAGCAGAGCTTTCAACCTAACTCTGAAATACTTTAAATGTAATTTGTTCAGTAAACTGCAGTACATTAAATTTCTATATTAAGTAAATTATAAGGAAGAGTGCACTTTGCAAAATTAAAAAGTGCTCCGTTAACTTATCTATTACTCCTCTGGGAAAGTTTCCAAAGTGTGTCTAGTACAATTAGATACTTTCTTTATGGACAGTCTATAGCCAGGAAAGAATTCTTGCCGCTCAGCAAATGTGTTTCCAGTATTGTTGCAGACTCCTTTTTATTTTCCAAGGTGAAACTCCCTGATCACAAACACCATTTTTTCTAGGTTGTATGGGCAGATTGAAGAGTTTTAGATAAAAATAACTACCTAAATCAGTATCTGGCAGTTAGAATCAAAGAAATATTGATCACATGCTTTTAAGTGACTTTTTAAAAAAGCACTCTTTGAAAATGCACTTACAATAAAAGTAAGTGGGATACAAGATGCAGTGGATTTACTTCAGTAGAGTCCCACCACACAGCAATTACAAACTGCCTTCATCACCTGCTACAGGATAAAAAAGGAGATATTACATTCAGGATGTCATTTTTATAAGAAAAGATACCAATGCTTCACAGGGATATGGAAAATTATTGACCCCAATTTGGTTTTGTTCTGTAAAGCCTGTCATTCTAAATTGGTTTTTTACTGTTTGGGTACAGAAGTCTGAGTGTGTAGGAGTCTCAGTCCCCTACCACTGTGATGAATCAACTGATCAATGCTTTTTAGTTACTGTCTCTTCTTAATTACTGTAATGGTAAAAATCTTATTGGCATGAGATATGCCTCCCTTTGGACCTTCCCAGACAGAGTCCAAAAGGAAAAAAAAGGGAGGGTAATCTTTACCGTGCAAAAAATGGCTGCAAAAACCCCCAGAAAGTTACACATTCCTGAAAGGATTTTTGTATTTTGTTAGTGTGTGTCAGCCAGAAAAATAAACATGCTGAAACTGCATCTTATAGAAGTATCAAAGATTAAGGTCACAGCATAGCCAGGCTTTCAAATCAACCATATTGAGAGCTCTGCAAAAGCTGGAAGATCCTGGATGTTAGATACAACAGGCACCATCAGAAACTTCCTCTCCCAAAGAAAAACCAGCTGAGAAATCACAAATTCCTACAGCAGAATGTCTGAATTCCAGGTCAGTGATGTGCTTGCTGGAATTTCAGTATCACCCTTCCCACAGAAAATATTGCCACAACTTCTTCTGATTCCAAATGCCATGATCCTGGAAAAAAAATTTCCCATAAACAGCAGTGATACTAAAAGCAGAAAATGACTCCTAGCGTGTGTGTGTGGTCTTTTAATATCACCACTCGTGATCTCTTTTCACTCACCTACTAAAGATTCCAGGGCCTGGCTTGTGCATGTCCAGGTCTTCAGCAGCTCACACACAGCTGGCCATGCCTTCCTGCACATGTTAAAATAATGGCCATTTGAGGATTGTTTGTGGCTGCCAGGGAGGACCTTGCCTGTGCTCTGCTGCTGCAGACAGACACAGAGGTGGCTTCTACACACCTTTTGCATCTGTATGAATGATGCATTGTTTAAACAAGATCGTTCCAAAGAGTCATCTTACTGAAATATCTCTCAAGGATTAAGACAGGTTTATTACCAGTTGAATACTCAGCAACTATAAATATACAGCCCATTTTATTCCAAACTGCCTTTTCATGAGCTGGCTCTCCCAGGGCACAGGCACAAGGTGAGCCACACACTGCATGTAGAAAAGCCTGTGGAAGAATAAAGAATCATGGATAGCTCTCTGGCTGGAGACAGCTGGTGCTGACTCAGGTACAGTGGAGCCTGGCAGACACTGTCATTCACATCCTTGAGTCCTTTGAGGAGTTAGTTTGAAAAATAAGCTCTAGAGATGTGTGTGTGTGTGTCATGATGCCAGCTGTCAGGGCTCTGACAGTCCCACCTCAGCATGTGAGTACTGGATCAAGGCAACAAGGCCAAAAAAAGGGAAGTGTTATCTAGTCTTTCTGAGCTGTTTAACAGTGTGGTGTCAGTAAAGGTACCATGTAGAATGAGCTCTGATTCCTTAGCTCAGGCACTTCTGTGCCAGTTCTCGAGTTCCCCAAGACAATGCCAGAACTGCCACACACAGTCAAGCTGAGGAACATCAGGGGAAAATCCCAGTCATCCAAGAGGGAATAATAAAGACCAAAAGATTATAATCCAGCCCACCTGGAAGCTGCAAATGCAAAGAGCTATTTGGAAAAGATCATGACAACCTCAAACTCAAGTGACTCTTGTTTCTGCCAAATCTGAGCCAGTTCTGCACCTCGCTGAGCTCACTACACACGGAGTAGGTCTTGCTGAGTGGTGGAAGTCTAACACCAGCTCACTTCCACATCTTGCAAACCTGGCTTTGTCTTCTCTTGGAGCTCTTCCCAGCAACGTTCTTTCTGAGAGGCCCTTCAGCTACACTGAGGATGTTACATCTAAAAACAGATGCCAGCTCCTGCCAGCAAATGCAAAATGGCTCGTCGCCTTGCAGTGTAATCTGCCCACGCTCGGATTTTGTATCAGTGGCTATTTGCAATTTTTTACCAGGATTTTCGGGATACTTTTGCACATTATGAGCCTCATTTTTACCGAAAATTTCTGGTAGTTATGCTCACATAAGCTAAAGTGCTTATCGTATATTCCCTGTTTTAATTTTTAAGTAGATCTACAAGGACTGAAAACCAAGCAGCAATTTGCTTCTCTCCCAGGATTCTTTTCCTTTCCATTCCTCAAGTCTATGAAACACTTGTCACAGGTAGCATATATAAAATGCATTGAGAGACATTTCCCTTCCCACTCTTCCTTACAGAACAATCTTTAAACCTTTTGGGATGCATGCTGCAAATAGGATTTTAATTTTCAGTATTTGTACATTTAATGCATAGCAGATGACTTAACTCCTACTCTTACTTGCTTGGAGTCTTTTTTTGTGGATAACTTTGGATTGCTGTGGAAAGTGCTGGGGGAGAAATTCTACTATTTCATATGATGTACTAATGTCACAGAACTGTATTTAAGCTTAAGAGGGAAAGAAAATACCTCCTATTTAGAGGAAATAGTAAATGACAAGCAGCTCATCACTGTCTCTAAATGTAAGCATTTAATTAGGGGATCTAGACCACTTTCTGGTAAAACTCACCTCTTCCCAATATTTACAGTACCAAAATTTATAGTCACAGGCTTTATAGCAAATTATGTCCTTAGAAAGGTGTCTGAACTGTAGTGTAGTCAGATATCTACAGTAATCTCAAGTCATGAATGTCCATTAATGCAAACTTTCCAAAACAAAAAGTTTGCTTAGAAGGGCATTTCACTAAATGCCTCTTCTCTCCTTTTCACCTTCAGGAGGTGCAGCCTGCTGACACCTTCCCATCCTTTTCCCATATTTTCTTTCATTCCCACAGCTGCAGCACCAGGATGCAGGCTCTGGACTTATCCTACACAGCCTGGAACCCAAAGTCAAGGAGGGAGCACCAAAAGAAATTTTTTCACCAAACTGGAATTTTCATTCCCAACCTTCCAGCTTTAAAGCAGCACCTACATTGCTTTTGTTGCCCAGAACATGAATGAAAACTGCTTTTGTGGACAGGAAAGTTCTGAGTGACCAAACTGGCAAGCAAACTTCTGGTTCTCCACATATCCCACATCATGATCAGAAGACAGGGAGATGATTTTTTTGAATCCTGCATCTTATTGCAACTGGCACAGCTCCATCAGCTCTGTTGAGCTGTTCCACAGGAGCACATCCTGGCTTCTACACAGACCTGACAGAATACAAGAAGAAATGTCTTCTCACTCATCATCAGATTGTTAGTAAACAAGGCACATTAAGCAGTGTTTCTGTTCAACAAAGACCCTGCTGGGTAATTTTGGATCATTTACCCCCAGTTAACCATTAATTGCTACATAAAATTTTAATCTCCATTTAAACAGAGTAAAGCTCTGTGTCTGTTTCTGTGTCAGCCTCAAGACAGCAGTAACTTTGCAGCTGTGGAATACTGACTGCTTCGTATTTCCTAAACAGAAAGGCAACATCAGGCACAACCCAAATGTTAAATGAGGATTTGAAAAGAAAAGATAAAAAATGCCATTGTGAAGAAGAAAGATGAAGAAGGAGTGGAAAGGGAAAGAGCAAGAAGGCTGAAAAGTCAAGGAAAGGCAAGGTTGATAATAGGATAAATATTGCCTTGAAAGAGACTGAGAGTTCTTTGACACTTTGACACTTTGAGGGGGTTAACCCCCACAAACTATTTTTTTAGAGAATTGCCAATATAGTGAATTAACCAAAACCTAGCAAGTTTTTTTCCCGTATCACTTTCCTCTGTGACTTGTGCACAGGGTGACCACCACGGGCTCCCAGCACTGATGCTTCCTGCTGGGCTCTGGCACTTGGCGGAACAATCTGTAGTGTGGTGGATGATGTTAAAATAGATATATTGATTCAGAACACCACATCCTCAACAAAACCCCAAATAAAAATAGCACATTTATAAACATCTTCCCTTTGTATAAGCACAAAGGATAGAAGGAAAAATCACCATTTCTTGTGTGCACCTCTACACACAGGAGAAGCTCCCAGCTCCTTGCCAGGAAAGGACTGATCTCCACCTACTGAAGGGAAAAGCAGATGTCCCACAGGCAAAGTCAAATGTAAAGCAAATAGCTCCTTGGAGTCTGAGTTCTAAAGAAAGACAGAAATAAAGATCTACAGTTTCCCCCCAGCCCGAGAGTGAAATCCTGACTCCACTGATGTCAGTGGGAGCTTGCTCCTGACTTCAGTCAGGCTGGAATATTAACCAGCATGTTTAAACATAGAGAAAAGGGGCTGCTTTTAACAAATTTTACCACCTTATTTTATCCTGAATGACAGTGAACTTACTCCCAGCTTCAATTCTGTGCCTATATAAAACCTCTTTTCTCAGTTTCACCCTCTTCCTGGACTTTGCAAGCTCTGGAGTGGAGTCCTAGGCAGTATTTAATCCTCATTTGTATCCTGAATTAAATGAGGCACTATTGAAATGTTGAGCTTTGTGCAGGACCTCTAACTAGAAAATAATTTCCTGCTGACTTTGGGATATTTTGACACAATCCTGCTCCTCACTGTTTGGCATCACGAGGCTTTTCAGCAAAAGCATGCACCTGTTTTAGAAAAACCTTAACATATTAAGGACATCTACATCCAGATCCATCACTGAAAATAAACAGAGAAAAACCAACAACAATGCATTTTACTAATAAGTTTCTCTTCAGTGTTCTGAAATTGCTAGAAAGCATTCACAGCAAAAAGTTACAAAAATTGATGGTTCCTACGTTGTTAGTTATACAAAAATAATTTCCTTTACCACAAAAACAGTCTTACAAATTATTATTTTTATTATTTTTTATGCTGTTTACACAAAAGCAGAAGTGTAAATCTTCAGGCTAAGATATATTTAAGGCATATTTAAACAGACTCAGGAAGGCATATATCCACATATTAATTAATAGGCCTTCAAAGGCAGATCCTGGTAAACTATCTATCTGGACACAAATCTGTTCTCTGCTCCTCAGAAAAAAAAAAAAAAAAGACAAGATGTCTCATTGATTAAATATAAATGTAAATGAAGGAGATAATTTGTTTCTTTTCCTGAATAAAAGTATGAAAAAAAAAAGTTACTGTTCTTTGTTAACTGATTTCTGTGTTGGGGTTAAAATAATGAACAACAGCCATGGGAACTATAAGACTTTCTTACTCAGATATATAACAAACATCTGAGGATAAGGATTTTATGTGGGTTTTTTCTACCACATGAGGCAATAGTGGAAATAAATGAATTTTTATGAGCCATATGAAGATTTTTCCAGACAAAATGATGCCAAGGAAGTCTGCCAGAAAAATGTGGGCTTTCTCTGATTGATCTCCGTTATCACTAAAATTCTGGACAATACACAGCAAATACAGTCCTGGAATTTCACCTATGACTTTTGTAGTAAATACACCCACTCCACTACCATCAAAAGATTGAGAATCCTAGTAAAGGAACTCCTGAATACATTTTTTAATTGAGGAAGGAACTGTTAGTGAGGCACTTTTCTTAGATATGTATTAGCTTTTGATTTTAAAACACCTTTGGCTGGAGTAAATTCAGTGTTGGTAAGATTAAATCCACAGCACATCCCCGAAGATTCCATCAAAATTCTGAGGCTGTAGGGAAAACTTGCATAAAAGTAGCTGTCTTAAGCCACAAAAAATGCTTTTCAACATACTCTGAGAAAGGAAAGTAAGTGTAGCTCCTTTGTGTATATAATGGCAGGAAAAAAGTGCATCAGTCAATTGCTGCTGTGTATGAAGAGAGTTCAGGTAACACTAAAATCCTTGCTCATCACCTCCCTGTACATTTTGAAGGGCACGTAATGAAATGTCTGAGTAGAAGATTTGTAAGACAGCACCTGTGTATGCAGCTAACCTGACAATTCAAGTGAATTTAGGACACTGACTTCAGACACCAGCACAGTCAATCCTCATCTGTGATTTGGGTTTTTTTATGTTTCTATAGTGAAATTAATTAAAGCCATATTATGTGACGATCTGAAGAAAAACTCCTTAAATATAAAAGATGTTCCTCATCAGACAGCAAAGTCATAAAATAAAATTGCAAGTTAATCACTAAACTTCTAAATTGTGGATTATTGATAATTCTGAATTTTCCCACAGATTGCTCTGACAAAGTGCAAGCAACAAGACCCAAATGAAAGGGTTTCCAACTAACATGCAGCCCCAAAAAGCCATCAGTAAATGAATTGTAGAACCTGGCTGAGAAGATTGACTCAGGGGATTGTTTAATGCAAACACTGGGGCTCAGGTTCCCATCCCAGCTTGGGAAGTGTCACCACTGAACTCCTCCCAACTTTCCATCAGGAATTCCCTGCACAGGATTCAGCTCTGTGCCACCTGGCATTTCTGCTCCCATAACAGGGAAGAACCCACAGGCCATGTCCTTGCTCTCCATGAGCCCAAAGGGTGGAATTCAGAGTGCTTGGCAGCATTGCCAAATCCTGAATTGTAGGTAGCTTTTGGCAGCCCTTGGCAGTGCCTAATTTTTGTTCAATCTTACAGTTTAATCTCCATGCACAGAAATGCAGTGCTGGTGGCTAATTAAACTGAAGTGAACTGTGCAATCCAAACAAAGGATCCATGTCGCTGCCATGCCTCAAAGATTCTCTACATTTAATAACTCTTCCTGTACTGCATTTTTACTTTATTGTAAAGCACTCATTCAGATTTGGGACAATTCCAAGCAGCAGTCACCCACAATTTGCAATAACTTTAACTGAAATAATAAAAATGCTATTTCCTGTTCTTGCTGACTTGCTACCTCCCCTAACACCAAGACTTTATGTGAGAAAGAAGTCACCTGTTACATCTTTTCCTTTCTGGCTTATTCTGAGAACAAATTCCTCCCCTAAGTCTCATGAGATGCCAAGGTGCTTTCTCAGAAAAGCTTCTGCACCACAGTCATTACTCTGATTTCATGGAGAGATTGTGACAGGACCAGAAGGAACAGTAAGGCAAGAAAAGGTAGAAAAGAGACTTTGGATAGGACAGGAAAAAGATAAAATTCAAATGCTTGTTTTTCAAAACAGAATTAAAGATACATGAAATTGATGGTTGACAATCATTTATGGACCTTGAATGATTGACTACAAATTAGATTTAAACTTACCATTATTTCAGAACAGTTTGGAATCTGAGCTGAATATTTTCCAAGGGCTAATAGTAGGAATTTGATAACATTATGCAAAGTAGTATATCCAGCATAATACTAAACCACCATAGAATAAAACAGAAACAGCAATCACTGCTATAATATGTAGGAGTTGAAGGCGTGAAGCAAACACAAGCCATTGATAAAAGTCAACATTTGCCAGGCATTACCATACAGTTCCTGCAGATACCTCCCATTCTGAGTGGAAAAAAACCCATGAATCGTTATATACTACTATGAAATAACTGATGGCATGTTTATGACCTTTTCAGATCAAAAGCAAATTATAGCTTATAATGAGAATATTTACACAATAATGTGAATTCAGTATGCTGCATATCAAATTTAACCACAAATCAGGAATTGGAACGGTGAAATGCCACACAGTACTTCATTATGATTCAGGATAGCCAGGTGATAATTCTAGTGCTTTGCTGATTATAATTTCTTTAGCACACAATGTAATGAAAGAAAAAATGGGAACAGTGGAAACATTTTGGCATGATTAAATGGCCACTGTGTTCAAACAAAAGTTCTGATCTAAATCTATTCTGAATTAAATAGCTGCCAGAAAGAAGATTAATCTAACGCCTGGGCAGTGGAATGGGACTTGTGATTTGGCTTCCTTTTCCAGCCCCACGGACTCTGCACCAAGCCACTGCTTTTTAGAGTTTTCATATCCATTTTACAAATAGATAGCACCACATATTTTACAGCCAATGTACTGACGTATTAACACGCTCAGGAAACAGACAGGAGTGCATCTACCTTTTTCCAAGAACAAGTCCAGCACAGAGGGTCCAGATGTAATTGAATGTGGACAGCATGATGTATGAATTAAAATCAAACCCAAGTAAAATAGGTATTTGGCACACAAAGACATTTTTTATGTATTTTAACTGCTGTTATGATTTAGTTAGGTTTTATTAAGCTTTCTGTTCCACATCTTTACAACTATGATATAAACAAAAATTTGTACTGTCAAAACACCGACTCTAAATTGTGTTGTTTTATTTCTACTATAATAAATACAGCAGATATGGCTCTACTAGAAATGCATGGCTATATTTTGTAAATGGAGAGGACCAGATTTGGGGGATCAGTCAACCTGTCCAAGGGCAGGGCTGCCACTCAGGCTGGAGAAAAGGGCAGGCAGGAACCTTACAAAACCCAGCAAGGAGAAACAAAAAATCCTGCAACCCCTTGCCAGGACAGAGGGGTGGGAAATGCCTGGCTGGGGAGAGAACAAGTTTCACATAAGCCAGCCATGTGTCTCAGCAGCAAAGGCCAGCAGCATCCTTGGAAATATGAACAGAAGCATGACCAGAGGATGTAGGAGAGCAATTATTCCTCTTTACTCAGCCCTTGTCTGTTTTGCCCCTTCAGATACAAGAGAGGCATTGATCATCTGGAGCAGGTTGAGCAGGGGGCAACCACGATGGCTGTGGGGTGAAGCCCTTGCTCTGGGGCTGGAGGGGCAGGGCTTGCTCAGTCTGGAGAAGAGACACCAGAGCCCAGAGCCTACAAAGGGCTCCTGAGGAGAGAGACTGCACTCTCCACAGCGGTGCAACTGATAGAAACTGAAATTGGAGCAGACCTGATGGCATGGAAGGAGAAACCTGTTTCCCATGAGGACAGCACAGAGAGGTTGTGCCATTGCTATCCTTGGAGGTTTTCAAGGTCTGACTGGATAAAGCCCTGAGCAACTTGGTCTGATTTCACAGCTGGCTCTGCTTTGAGAAGGAGGCTGGACTAGAGATCTCCTGAGGTCCTTTCCAAACTCAATTATTCTGTGATTCCACGATTCTGTAATTAACTGAGCATGAAACCTAAGCTGGAAAGAAATTAAATTGCTTTCTTCTTACCCCAACCCCCTGTCAAACTATTTTTTGTGTAATTATTTTTGGGTACTGACATGGAGAGCTAGCTTTCAGTATTCTCCAGTAAATAAAGTTATGTAGCTTGATTGACTGCACAAAATTTGACATATTAGAACTTGGTGCAGTGAGGAAAGCATGTGGATTTATAGCCTGATGTGTATATTTTTATATTGAAACTGCCTGTGACTCAGAACAACTTAAGAAAGGAAGAAACTATTGCACAGCTGGATTCACAATCAAGGACTGGTTTCCTGATTTTAAATTTCCTGCATATTTACTAAAGCATTGCTTCATGCATTTTTCTCTCACATCTCACTGTCTTAAAGGCAGTAAAAAACTGAAATAGATACAGTGAAGTTCAATAATTATAATTTTATCCTAAATAGCATTATACATTTTGAGATGGACTTTTAATTATTTGCGTATAAGCACATCCATGGAATCTCATGAACAGAAAACAATAAATAGCAGGTAAGGGCTTGGATTTGGAGGCAGAATCCTTCTCTGTATTCTCTCAGACGCAGCAGCCAGATGACCTGCATCTTTGGAGGCTTTAGAAAATGAAATGGAAATGATTCTGTGAGGAACAGAGGCCACGATCTCTTCACAGCCTATTCATATTCCCTTGCCCTTCCTGCCTGCTTCTCTGGGATTATCTATTTCGACTTCACACAGAGAAGTTTAAGCACACAAAACCCACAGACCTTTTACCCACCCCAGATGTAAGCTCATATGTCTTCCTTAGTGGCTGAATATGAACACTGTGCTCACAGCACTCTGTGCTCTTGTCCCATGAGGGAGTTTGGATCGTGTTTAAATTAGCTTTTAGGTTCTCTAGATCAAATCATAGGATAAACATGACCAGCCAAACACAGCGAAGAAAGAGTTAAGAGAGTCATGGCTAAGTTGTAGCTGTTTTTCTCTCCTCAGAATGCATCCTCCTGAAGGCAGCCAGGGTGGCTTATTGTGTGTCCAATCCTGGGTATTGACAGAATGAGGTAGAAGCTAATGGCTGGATGCAGCAACAGGCCTCGTAGCTAAAAAAGCAAAATAAGCACATTGCACACAACTCTATTTTTTATTAAATACAGTTTAAAGCCTGGCATTAAGGGTGTTGTTTTTTTGTTTTTCTAAAAACCCCAGATCGTTTGAGGACAGGCTGCCAAGTTCATCCATCAACTCAGCCACTGAAATATTGGTGTTCTAAAAAATTTATGCAGCATGAGTTCTCCACAACCTGCAACTGTGGGGACTTTTGTTTTTAAATTATAGTCTTCCACTTCATTTCAATCCTTTTTCTAAAGAGGAAAGGCCTCTGTTTTAGAAAAACATGTTTGCCTCCTGTGAGCTACATGGCCTTGAGAAGAACAGGTATTTTCTGCAGGATGCAGGTCCCAGAGGCTGGAGGATGGGAATTTTAAGCATGTATTTAGTTGTGTCCATGTTAGAGTTACAGTTTTCTTCTGGGAAATCTCATTTTCTGTTACCACAAGTCAGAATGTTCTACAACGAACTCTGACTTCTCAAAAACAGAATTTTAGGCAATGAAACCTCTCTTTCTACAATGAACACACACCTTTGACTGTTGTTTTCATAGAATCAGAATAAGTCAGGTCAGAAGCAACCTTGGGAGGCTATCTCAGTCAAGCCCTTGCTCAAAGCAAGTTTTATATTCAACAAGAAAATATAGGCTATGTGTAATGATTATGCTGGAACTTAATTAGCCTCAAAAAAGATAACATCCTAACCTCTGTCCAGCTCTCTTTGATGTAGAGGGATGACATAGAGTCAGAAGTGTACAAGAATATAGCCTGTACCGTGAAACAAAAATAGATCTGACACAAATGTCATAAGGCATAAAACAGTGCAGGGAAGTTGTAAAGGTAAAGCTGAAGTTTGCACATGAAACAATACAAACCAAATCTCCCTTCATGACAGGTTTCCCTTTTCAAAATAATTCAACTTTTTTAAGAGCAGCAAAAGGGAGAAAACACCCAGAAGGAAGTGATTGCCATTGGTTTATTAAGGAAAAATCCATCAAAATGCATTTCAAATGCATTAAAGTCTGAGTATTGACATAAATTCCTGATTTCATTTATTTATGACTAAAAAGAGAATAAAGACAGAGAAATTCCTGAATTTTAGGGGTTTTGGTGCAGCAGCCCTTACTGTCCCTGGTATGAGATGCAGACAAATGCAGTTTCACTCAGCTGCCACTGCAGCGTTGCAGGGGGCTCACAGCTGGCTTGGCCTGCAACCTCAGCAGCTCCAAATTCCAACCAGAGCTGCAACTTTGGCAAGCAACACATTAAATGCAAAAACTACCCTGTGCTGGTTCCCAGAACAGTGTGTCCAGCCTTGTAACTTGTCCCACATGGGGACAGGACTCCTGGGATAGCATCACCTCATGAGAAACCTGTGCAGTATTTAGTTCTTACCCACAATGGCTTTAGTGAGGGAAACTTCTGTCCCTCCTTCAGCCAGCTCACCATTATAATTTGCATTATAAGCAATGCAAGCAGAAACCATTCCCTGTGCCTGGGAACAAGGCTGGACTTATCCATGAGTTGGATATCAACAGCCCTGCCCCTCGTGCCATTCCAGCCACACTACTCTGCTGCTCTTCGAAGACTTCCAGCCATGAAAACCTAAGCTGCTTCCAAGACCTATTGGGTGTCCAGGCTGAGTAATGTCACATGGAGCCTGCAGAAGATAAGGATCTTATCTCATTATTATCACTAAGATGCCAAAACACTGCAATGACTCCTCTCCAAATTCAGTTAATTTTCCTCATTAAAACATAAGACAAAACTGCTCAGTGACACTAAAATTCTCTGCAAATCCCAGTGCAAGGTGTCTGGTAAAAGGCAATAAAATGCAACCCATAGCCAATACTGTATTTGATATCTATAGGAATGTAAAGCTATTCCTGCAACGGACAAGCCACCAGTTTCATTTAAATATAACAGAATTGTTCCTAACGTGGTGGCAAACCCATTAGTTCTGCATGGCGGTGTAACTTTGCAAAGTAAGCCAGATGTGGAAGTTTAATTGTTGTTTGTTTATTAAGCTAGTAGCAAAATTGTTAATTATGTACTAATACAATGCTTAAAATTGTCCAATAATTAGCTAAATACGTAGGTTGTTTTCTCTGATGAACCAACCTCACGCATCCTAAGCAAATATTCACATATCCAGCTCTAAGGTCAGATTTTAGCACTGTTCAGCAGTTCAGCCTCTTTGAGACTAAGGAGTCAATGGCAGCATAGATATACATAATAACAACAGGTAATTCAACCATTCCTAAAGAACTTCTGATAGCAAAAGATCTCTACGTGCTGAAATACAGCCTCATGGAATGGAAAATTAATGTGATTACTCTGGAGAGTGTTAAAAGTGTGATCAAACTCAGCTTACACACATTGAGCCAGTAGTGAGCCTTTTATTTAGATACAGACTTTCTCTGCAGCTGATGCCTCTAAAACAATATACAGCTAAAAATATTTTTACAGCTACCACTTGGAAAGGTAGAAGTCATAAAGGGTTGGCCAAAAGAAAAAGAAAGGGAATCTGAAAAATCCTATTTAAAAAACAAAATAAACAGCTTTCCTTTTCCTCTACACCATTTTCATGGAGAACTCTCTTTAACCAGCAAAGAGATTAATTCCCTTTTTTTTTCTTTTTTTACAATATCACACAAACACAACCAAAACACACAAATAAAACTTTGAATGCACCAGCACCCTGAACTGCACATACAACTGTTACTGGCTCAGGCAACAGTTAGTGACAAAGCTTATGGCTTCCCATCTGTCACCCGAAAAGCCGGCGGTAACACGGCACAGCCTCGGAGCTGAGCTCGGTGACCTCCTGCAAGGGGGGAGGATTCACTCCTCATCTGGCTGCCACAGAGCTCGGGATGGAGAGGGGCTGCCCAGGACAGCTGGGCACACAAAAGAGGGGACAGCTCATCCCAGCTGGGGAAACTGTCCCCGTCACTCCAGAAGCATTTCTTGATCAGATCAGGAAATCAGAAATGGGCAGAGGGAACTCTGAGAGGAAGAGGAGACCATGGAAGTTCAGAAGGGCCATCCTCTGGTTTGCTGGGAGACCCTGGGAGTTGGTTGTGTTCACTCCAATTTCTCCAGCCCACAGGAAATAAAGTTCCTCTCAACACAGGCAAAATGCTCCATCCTGTGTAAGAGTTTCCTAGGCCAAAGATAAAATTGATATTGAAGTGAATCCTAGCTCTTCCCTAGAGACAGGCCTTTCAAGGTGAAAAAGCAAGAAAAAGGCAACAATTTAACAAAAAACCTAGATTAGGCCTCCCCTATTGCTGTCTGTGATATTGTAGGGGAAAATATGTGCAGCCTTTTTACACTGAGTGCATTGAACTGATTGGCAATCAGAGAAACTACTAGTTTCCAGAGAAAGTAGACTCGGGACATCCAAAAATCCCTGAAAGCTACCCAAAGCCTTCTGTTTGTGCTCAAAGGAGATCTTTTGATTTTAAAAGATGACACAACTAGAGGAAGCCCAGATATATGATTGCAGTAGCAAAGAATAATTTTCATAAACAGACAAAAGTTGTAATTAGTTTAAACCTTCCTTGTCTGTTTGTATAATATTTTTGAGCAGATGGCTTTGGCAAAGAGCTGGGATTTGCACGCCCACTTGCATTTTGCAGTGATAAAATAAAGATGAAAGACATATCTTAGGTCATCCAGTCCATTGCCCTATCAGTGAAGGATTGATCCCTGCAACATGTAAACCAGCAGCCAACTCTTTGCCATCTGATGCAAGCATTTATCCAAACAGAAGGGATCTATAGGGGAGATCACCAGGCATGGAGAGAGGGGGGTGAGATGCATAAGAAATCAGGAACGTTTACATTGGTAAAGGAAAAAATATTTACTGCAGAATTAGCTTCATGGAGAGTCAATAGTCACAAGAGAGCAAGGCTTCAGCTCCGAAAGCGAAATGTTTTGTAAGACAGGGATTTAAAACACAGCAAATCGTTGGTCTTACTACCAGTGTGGAAGAGGCATCTCTGCTGCTTCCAATGCTCATGAAGAAATGGCAAAGGAATGGGAGTCATCCTTGCAAAGTTAGACATTTTGCAACCACAGTTAGCTGTGTGGCTTTCAGGCAGCCTTCCCAGTCCTGAAACACGGGATGTTGGGAATGCTTTCACATGGATTCTGACACATGCACAGTGATGACTACTCCAGGTATTTCTAGAATATGTTTAATTTTACTTCCTATTTACCATTTATTCAGTGCTATAGTCCCCTCTATTTTCACGACTAGGTTTCCTTTCTTTTATGCTGCCTCTTTCAAAAAGTTCTTCTGACGATTGTCTATGGTCAAAACCAGGTTGAATTAATGATTTAGACTGTCCCTACTAAGAGGATTTAGACTGTGCCTTTTTCTTTTTGCATTTAAATACAGAGTCATTCTGCAGGTCTTTTACCAATTCTGCTCCTACATAATCCATATTTAGCAGTTTCATTTACTATAAAAAGCATGCAGTACCTCCTGTAAAGAACAGCTCTGCAAAACAAAGGCAAAATACACGTAACTGTACATTGTGTGTCAATCCACACAAGTGAAGATCTGTATTATATTCTATTTATATACAGATTTAAAAACTCCAACCCTTTCATTTGATTTTCTCCCTCAGATATGTACTTAGCATCTAAATATTCTAATTATTATTTGAATGATGGTAAATTAAAAGCCCCAGTAGCCTATTGACGAGTGCTTATCACATCTCCAATTCTCATCTGAGCACTTCTAAAGCCCCTTTTGAGCTTGTATTTCAGCATTTCCCTAAAAATAATGGGAGCTATAATTAGAGCTGTGCAGTAACAAGACTTAACAAATAACAATCAAAAGAGAGCCACCAACAGCTAAAATAAAGAAGAGGAGGAACATCAAGGCCATATATCAGTGAGAACTCTCTATAAATCAGAGCAGCACAAACAGTGCTCAGACCTCTGGTAAATGTCTACATCAGAATTGCATAGGTTAGATTGGCAGATTAGATAAATAAATCCATTTCTTTCTGTCTGAAAGGGAAGAGAGACAATGTCGGGTACACAGATTACAATAGAAGCTTTTGCATTATTACTCAAAAAGCAAATAAATAGAGACCTTTTCTTTAACAAAAAGAAAAGGAAAGTGGTACTTTATATGCCTTCCATGGATTTTCTCACCCTACAAGGCTACTGCCATTGAATGACACTGAGCTCAGACTTCCCCACACCCCAAAAAAGAAAAGAAAAAATAAAAATGAAGAAGGACAAGAAAAAAGATAGCTTTCCTTCAGGAGAGGTGGCATCTTAAAACTATAGATGTGTAACAGACTTAACCACATCATACACAGACATTAAAACAAATCTAATAACTGCACTTCTGCTTAGATAACAGAGGTAAGTACAGTCCAGAGGGCTTACTTCTGCTTTATTTTCAGCCTCTTACTGATGTTTAGATTTAATTGGATGGAGACTCTGAATTAATGGAAACAGAAATCAAATATGATGAAAAAATTCCTTGTGCACAAAGAAATAGCACAGTAAAGACTGTGGGCTTTATAAATTTTTCTTGGAAACAAAATACCATTTTGCACATCCTATTGCAGGACTTCAGTGTCTTCCAGCATTGCAAAATACACTTTGTGAGGGGGGACACTCAGGACCTTGCTGAAGGCTGCTCAAACACCAGCTGCAAACTTGAGGGCAGACCTTAGAGTCAGCGTCCTTCAACTCTGTGCTCTCTCACCACAAATACTTCCTCCCATTGCTGACAGCAGGGAAATCTCAATGTACCAAAGCAAATTTTGATTCTGAAGCAATCAAGCTATTTCCTAGACCAAAATGTCTGCTGAAAAGCCCTGCCTGGCTCAGTGATCACTTGTACAGTATTGCAAAGCTGATTCTGTAAAGCAGCACAAAGTCCCAGTGACTGCCAAAAGAAAAGGGATGACAATAACAGGATCTTCTTCCTCTGCCTCCTTCACCTCATGAATGTGCTTTGATACTAACAAAAATAAAATCTAACAATTCAAAATATAATCAGGGGGTTTCTCCAATAAGGATGAAATTACAAAAATTATGTCACACATCAGTATCCAACTATACCAAAAGATTGCCAAAAATACAGAGTTTTGTCTGGTTTTAAAGCACTAAGTAGGCAAAACCAGAGATGATGCAGGTCTGCATGAATTCAGAGCTACTGAAAGATCCCGGCTTGTTCTACATTTTACTCAAGCAAGGGATGTGGTGGCAGTAGTAGAAATAATCATTATTAAATTATTCAGTCCTTTATTCTGAACCTTCCATAGGAGCATTTGAATGGTCATATTGATACTGTCTGGTCCAACAATGCTCCACAATGTAGGAATGTATTTATGGTTCTTCATGGAAGGGGAAACTGCTCAGATTGCATTTGGGATGTCATTTGAAAACTGTAGTGGAATATATACAATTGAGCATTTTTGCCTCTATTTATGCATTAATTGTATTTAACATATTTAACCCTTCTGAAATACAGCCTTGCTTGGAAATGTGTAATGAAGTGATAGAAGAGGGAGGAGATTAGCAACTACAGTAAATTTGAATTTCATCAATGCAGTAAGCAACACTATCAGTATCAAACACTGCATGTAGCAATAGCATGATGAGAGATGAAAGAAAAATAACGAACAGAGAGGTGACCACCAGGACAAACTTTTCCACCTGTATTGTGGGAAGCTCTTAAATGGTTCTACTTGCTATGAAAAGGTGATAAAGCTGTAGTTGGCTCTGCAGAGAACATAACTGTGGAACATTCCTGCATGGTCCTATATAGAATGAGAGACAATCAGTTTACAGAGTCTTCTGTTTCTTTCTGATTATCCCAAAGAGAGTGGTGCTCTGCATCATTCCATCAATTTACTGCTGCAAAATGGAATAGATCTAAAACTGAGAGCACTGCAATGAAGTCCAGAGATCACACCCTTCCCTGTCAAAAACTACCAAGGAGTCTGTTAAGATCTATTTTGATGCTCCAGAGACTCTAATTCCAAGCACTGTGCTGCTGAGTTTCCATCACAAGAGCAGCTTGTTTTACACCATGAAAACTACTCCTCTTATTGGCATTCCTTAACAATGGAAATACAGTGTTCCATAGTTTTGGAATAAATAAAAGACTGTTACACAAAACCTGCCTATTGTCCCAGCTTCCAAGAATGTTTTTGTCAGAGCAGTGCTAAAAAACCCTTATTCCAGTTGGCTAAAGAAACCCAAAAAAATACTCAGAACAAAAGAAAACCAAACAGACATAAAATCATCTCAGTGTCACAGACTGATCTCAATGTAAGATCATAAGAATTGTAATTGAAAACATGTCACAGCCAGAAAGTCTTGCCCAAAAATACCAACTTTGAGCAGGCTGAGTCACTTCTCTCAGGCTACCCAAAGAGAGAGTCCATTAGGGGATGGTGCAGGGCACTGGCAGTGCAAAATGAGAAACTTTGCCTGCCCTACACCCAAGCAGGCAAATAAAACAAGGGCTCTGCTTTTCCTGAGTGCAATTCTTCCACACTTCAGAGCCACAAACAAGGCTTCTTGCTCGTGAATATTAAAAGAAAAATATTATTCCAGCAGACAATAGTGAAAATGATGATTAAAGAACAAAGATTCGGTGGAAAATAGGCCCTGGGAATTGAAATGCAAGCCTGCCTCGGTGCGTTCAAGGGAAATGCAATGTCTTTTACCCTAAGAGACCATTGCTTCCCTTTCCTACAGAGACTAAAGCTTCCTTTAGACTCTTTGTGAACAGAAATGTTGTAAGGGTTAGACAATAGTCCTTAAACACCTTTCAAATGCTTCATTTAAACATGAATGCAATAATACAGACACTGAGAAAAGAACCAGCTGATTAGCCAGTCTGATTTAGCGTGTGTATTTAATAAAGATGAAAACCCACCTTTTTCTGCTTTCCAACAAGTAAAAGCCTTATCTACCAACTTAAATTTTTCCAATGTTTTATCCTTTGAAATGAAAAATATTAAAATGGGGCACAATCAGGACAAATTTGCTGCAAGAAAAAAAAAAAAAAGAAAATAATCCTTTTTACAGTTTCATTGCTATTTGCATGCCAAATGTAAACTTGAAGCAAAGTGACCTTGGTTATAAAAAATAAGAAAGCAATGTCAGAATTCATAGGACCTACCATTAGTATTTCATTCTGACAGGTAGGAAATAGGCATGTCAGCAGTGAATGTTACGGACTGAGCTGTGGCCCTGATCGCACTCAAAGCGGTAAATTTCTGCCTACAAAAGTAATTTCCATCAAAACAAAAAGTGCTTAAATAATACAACTATCTCGAGATGAAAATAACTTTCTATGGCTGAGCTCAGAGGCAAACAAATGAAAATGCAACAAATAGCTTTTGTATTGTGTAAATGCCAGGAAAGTAGCATTAGGTGCCATTAAATTGTACAATGGTTAAATATTCTGTGAGCTTTCCAGTTCCTAGAAACTTCTTCCATAGGAAAAACTCTGTTGAAAAAAATGGTTACACAAAGGCTTCATAGATGGACTTACTATTATGTTCAGAAAATCTGAATTATAACAGTGAAATTAAGCAAGCAACATCTGTACCTATTCAACTACTCATGTTTTGATGTGATCAAATAATCACTGAAATGCTCAATAGACACATGAACCAATGTTTCCATTACTAATATAATCAGCAATGAGACTTACTACCTTTACTTTAAAAAATGTAGGTAGAAAGACTAAATTAAATACCAGTCAAACCAAGTTTTTACAATTAAGACAAGTCCATGGGTAATGCAAAAAAGTTCTAGTAAGTTTACTTTTATTTTGAGATATGAGGCTCAAAGGGCATTCCTGGCTTCATTTTCAAACTGCATTACTAATTCTAGTGTTTTATCTCCCTGGAGAATCTCATGGAATTTCACATTGTGTACTACCACCTACACTACTAAGAAAAGAAAAAAAATCTTCTTTGTAATCAGAAAGATCTGACGTGTTTTATAGGAGTGGTAAAACAGTAAGTTACAAACCAAATAATGGAGGTCTTTACTAAGAGAGGATGAATCCACAATTCTCTCTTCTTGAAGACAAGGTTTATACCTGGTGTCACAGTTTGTCATCAGATTCCAAAGAACATGCTGCACCATTTAACATTTAGGCATTCCTCATGCCAATCCAAACTAAAAATTCAATAAAGGTCATTCAGAGAGAAGACAGGAGTGCCCTAGAAGGTAATACTGCACTCTTTTCCCGCAATGGAGGAAACTATGGACTATCTCCCTCTCATACTCTAATAGGGCAATCTTCCAACTAGGGAAAAATAAATGATTTCTTACTTAACGAGCTATGTTGATACATCACTTGGTGATGCCTGTGGTGTTGATGTGTGAAAGGATCCAGTGGAAGGATTCTCCAGACACCAGTGGATGGGCTGGTCTAACAATAACTGTGAGCCCAACATTTAATACCCATCACTGCTCCAGGCCAAGCTGGTTCTCCCTCCTATTCTTGTCAACATGGAGATGGGCAGCTCCAGAGATGCACCACACCTCCTTACCCTGGTCATGCTCCTGGTGAAATCCTCTGCCCAGGAACCTGGGTGCCTTCCATGACTCTGAAAAATGAGCATTGTTTCTGGAAGTGACTGGTCCTTTCCACTGACTCCGCTGAGGTAGAAAAGATATGCTTAGACAAGACACATAATTTTAAGCAATGCAAGGCAAGAGCCATCCCAGCTGTGCTAATAATGGACAGATTAGTCAGAAAATAACTTTATAAATAGTTAGTTCTTTTGATGGTTTTTCCTTTTTTGCCAGACTGATGCTTTTACTATACTGAAAAATATCAGGAAAGATCCAAAAACAAACTGGAGTGGTCTGGAGGAAGAAGAGAACCAGGTATGGTTTCCACTACCTTATGTTACTCCCATTAGTGAACTTGCTGACTGTCCTCAGCAGGTTCTGCATCAAGCTCCTTCATGCTCTCTTTCATTTCAGTGGAAATTGGACAATGAAAGCAAAAGGGGATGGAACTGGGGAAATAGGGAATAATTGATTACAACTTTTACAAGCACTACTAAAGGGAATGTCAGCTCCCCTTGGCTCCTGACCAAGATTTAGTCATATTCATCAGTAAGATACACGTTCATCCTTCTAACTACACAATGTTCTAAAATATTATCCACTGTACAAATATACAGCCTTGTACTTCAGGGAATAAAATTTGAGCATTGTTTTAGTGTGAAAAAATTTAACTAGAGCAACATTGCTTCAACTTGCTCTCCTTTTCATCATGTCTCTAACAAAAGCTAGAAGAAGGACTATTCCCTGAAGGACTAAAAAAATAGGTCATAGATAAATCCAAAGTAAAACCATTTAAATAAAGATTTGATGAAATAAAAGACTTTGTGAGCATCTAATAGAAATTATGTACAGAAAAGCATATAAGAGAGGTAGGGGCCAATCATTCTCCCATTCTTAGCCTTTATTTTAGGAATGTACTGTGTAAGGGATTTACCGTGACACAGTGGGAAGAAAAACACCCAAGTCTCTCTGACCTCACTTACCTGCTGTTGTTGGCACCTTTGAAACCTTCCCTTCCCCCCCAGTGGACTCTGATACCTCTGATCTCATTTCCTTCTTATAATTGCTGAGCACACACACAGTTTAATACACGAACTTGTACCTTTCATACTGTCAGAAGAACTATCAGAATACTTACACTAAATCCTTGTACATTTTGCCTTATTTTACCAAAGGATTACGTATCTCTCCCATTCACATATAAAACATGTCTTTTAATGATGTACTTTTAGAGAAGTCTAATTAAAATTCAATGCATAAAAGCGTGCAAGGGTTGATAACCCACAGAACTCAGCAGACCCTAGTTAACATTCTAATGCATCCTCCATTTGGAGAGAGACAGTAAGACTTTTCCACCTCGGTGGCAGACACTAATGATACTTGCAAATATGACTAATGTCTTCATTGGTGAAAAATTAATGCACCACAATAATTTTTCTACCTGGGGTTAATGAACATGTCAGATGCTGAAAATGAGTTGTTTGAAAGTAAATTACTATAATCTATATTTAGAAGACTCTGCTCTTGAAAAAAAAAAAAATCTGTGGTGTGTTTGATGTTCCCTGCTTATTTTTGTCATGAATTTTGCTGTTCACCCAATGAGACTACACTATGCTGACTTTTCTCTTGGTACAAGGAAATGTTTTCTTTTTCCTGGAATGTCCAGTACAAGGAAATGTTTTCTTTTTCCTGGAATGTCCATTTTTTAGGGGGAGAGGTCCAGTTTGATTCTACTTGCCCCAAACATTCTTTCAGCTGTACAAGCAGTAGGAGCAAGCTGACATCCATGAAAACCAGCTTATCTTCACTAAGGTTAGACCCAAAGCAGCATCTCACTAAGCATTTTGGAAAATTCAGACACTCACTTTACAGCTTGTCCTTCATCTGAAGAGGAGGAAATTTACCAATTCTGATTGCTTCCTCTCCCCCAACTCCCCTTTTCCTTTACCAGAGCTAAGTGACTTCTCTATGAAGCTGTGTGAATAGAAATAGCTACAATAAAAAGCCATATCAGAGAGAAAGGAATTGTTCTGTCAGTGAAGGGAGAGTTCCTGTCACTATAGATCAGTCACTACAAAATTTTTAGAGCCATGCTCCTTCCAGAGCACTTGGGGTTTCAGCTGTCCAGTGGGAACTGGTAAAACCTGGTTCCTGGGAATTAGTACCAATTTTGAAATATGGGGCTTATTCCTCATGTTGGAATCATCCTTTGATTTCAACTGTGATCACTTCTTCAGAAAATATGCAAATGCATTCATCTTCTAAATGCCATTCCTAACAGAGCACAGAACTCCAACTCCACATTTAGCACTGCAAGTGTAACTCCACAACATTTCTTTCAAAATGTGCAAGCAGAGAAAAAAGGGTACAGAAGAGTATGCCTGGCCTTTATTCAGGTTTCAGCAGTAGCTCGTGGTGAGTTTAGGGAGTTAGAAGGATTCTGAATCAAAATTTAAAGGCTTTAAGTAATGACAGATTCAATATATCTCTTCACAACCTATCCCAAAGGCTAAGTATTCCTTCCTACTGTCAAAACATATGCACTTTATTTACTTCTGATACCTTGCTGACTTTAATTCTGGCCATAAGACATTTTCAGCTCATTTTAAAAGCTTTCCAGCATTAGATGCCTTTACCTACATGAGCAGTTGCACACCATGACTTGGCAGCTTCTTGATTATGTGCTAAAAAAGTAGAGAAACAGAACTTCTGTAAATGACAATGATTCAGTGCTCGAGGTTGCATAAATATTCCATGTCTCTGAATTTTCTGGTCACATATGGGTGTCTGGCAAATCTGAGCCAGCACTATGGAACCACAGTCAGTTCTCAGAATTAATCCTGTTCCAGGGAACACCTGGAACTGAGTGATTAATCCAGTCCACTTCCAGCAGAGCCAAGACTTTTTTCTGAGAATTATCAATTCACTATAGCACAGGAAATCTGCTCGAATTTAAGTCTCACAGGGTACTGAAATAATCACGTCTCAGATGTCAGTATGTTTACTATTTCTCCAGATTCCTGTGGGTAAAACATTAAGACTTTTGCTGTTAACCTTTTTTTTCCCCAATTTTATTTCAACTTTCTGAACAATGATTGCTTTCCCTCATTTCTTGTTTTCCACAGTACTTTGAGTTCGGATAGCAAACACACAATAGAACTTTACTATTCTTAAATAAGCTGTCTACCCACAAAAATTTTGTCACTCCATTTTGACAGATCAAGTAATAATTTTATCTACCATGGGAGAGCATAAACTGTACCAGTACAGGAATCATAGTGGGCGTATAAGCTGTAACCATCATAAATGACACTTTTTATTCCCTTTGAAAATCCTCCTGATTTATTACATTTACTTAGAGACTGTCACAGCTTATTTTTACTAGACACATTTTTTTTTAACATTCCATCAAGTGAGCTCCTATGTGATGCAGAGCAAACTGATAGAAAATGGTGACACTCTCACCCAAGCTGTCATTATTCAAAATGATTTCTTCTGCTCAGGTTGTTTTCATTTAGTAAAATAATTTGATTTTTCTATGTCTGCCCACATTCTATTCACAGGAGGAAAAGGAAGCTCAAAACAATGTCTTCTGCATTTAATATGCAAGGAGAATGCTTAATAGAATCATTTGCAGGATAATTAAAAGTCTGCTGATACATCTTAAGAAAGTGTGAAACAAAGTACAAAATGAATAGAGCCAAATGGCAATTGCTTATTTCTGTAGAATAAGTGCTAAGTCAAAGAGGTCATAATTGCTGTTTTGCATATGGAAAACAGTTAACAGGGTTTTATAGATATATTTTCTGCAGTAAAGCTAAAGCTGATTGTTTTCATACAGAAGTTAGTTGAATATCACAAATGAAAAGGTTACAGGGTAGTGCTGCTAGCTCTGCCTGTGATATCAAGGAAAAGAAGTCCACAAATTCAAATACAACTAAGGAATGGCTTCAAGTTGAAGCCAATTCCTGCTCACATTTATAAAATGGCACATTGAGCTTTGATGCAACTCCTCTGAAACAAACCTGACATTTTCTAGCAAACCAAAAGAAATCTTCCCAATTCATTTACACAGCACCTATCAAAATGCTAATGTTGTATAGTTAATAAATGGTTGCACTGTGTTCCCCAAGCCCTGTCCCCACATTCTGCAAGTTTTTATGTTTCAAATCTAAAGGAAATTTTCTTAAGTATCCACCTTCTGAGGCAGATACATAAGTCCTATTATGAATTATGGGAATTGTGTGTTCTCACTGAAGACAGACTATGGCCACCAGCTGTGCCAGTTATCCTGATTATATTCATTTCTCATGAAGTGGATAGCCCCTTATCTGGCTTTTTTATGACTACAAATTAGTTCTTAATTACAGTCAGTCATTGTAATTTCAGAGCAACTGCTAGCTCAAGCATTGACCTATTTTAGTGAATTATAAGCAAAGTAGATAGCATAGATTCCTTTATTCCCCAAACACTAAAAAAAAAAGAGAATATTCTTAAAATTTGGCATTCCTGTTCCACTCCTGCCTACTGTTTAGACATTATCACAACTGTTCCTACATCTGCTGATGTTCACCTCCAAATAACAGTTGCCATGAGACTGTGTAATTTAAGTAAAAAAAAGCCCTGAAACCCTAAGAAGTAATGTAAAGATCCTGCCACCCAAATGAATGCAAGTCAAGGATCTCACTGTAGGCACAATGCATTCTGTTAGCTCTCTGAGACAGTAACCAATTGCTGCAGTGACTCCACTCGTGACTGCTTTTAGGTCAAGGGAGAAGAGAATTATGCCACAGCCTCTAATTATCTGTATTTAGAGAGTGTAAGCATTGTAGCGATCTCTATTCAGAGACAGAAAAACTTATGCCTGACTGGAATTGTTAATGCTATTGTTGTGATTTCAGAAGCACCGAGGAAGTTACAAATCCAGGTGGCATTTACAGTGGGAATCTTACACAGTACATTGTTCTGGTGTCACGTTTTTTGCATGTGCAGTTATTTGGCACCACCACAGACTCACTCATCCCGTGGTGACTCTGATTTGAAAGCCAGTTAAACCCAGCAAAACACAATGCAAAGAGTGAAATCAGCATTTCATTTTCTTGGATCCAACTGTTAATAGAGCAAAATCTTTCACAGCACATGGTAAAGTGGTGATTTTCCTTGATTCTGGTGTTCCTGGTGTGCTACACTGTGCATGGATGTTCAGGGCTTGATATTTTTCAACTTACATGTGTTTTGCATTCCACATCTTTCCACAAGGGTCTGTTTTGCCACATCACAGCCCTAAAGCTCAGCAGGCACCTGTGTCAGGTGCCAGGTCCGTGTTCAGCACTCCTGGGGGAGGCATCAGTGCTGTGCTGTTCTGAATTGCCCCTCTGGCCAGGGCACAGCCTGCTCCCCCAGCTCCACCAACGCCAGCAAACTGACACAAAGGTCAAGGGATGGAGACAGAGGCAAGGGCATGGCCTGCCCCCCTGCCCACCTGCCCCAGGGAGCAGCAGCAGAGCTGCCTCTGCAGTGCTTTGAAGTGCCAAGGCAGAGGAAGCTCCTTGCATCCTTCCCAAAGAGTGTGCTTGTCACAGAGAGCCCCGAGCAAGTATTAGAATTCAGCTGCCAGAACTAGAAAGACCAAGACACAGCCACAGTCCCAGTGTCTGTCATGTTGGGAAGTGAGAAAAATGTAACACATCCACTTGGAGCATTGACAGATACTGAATAGGAGCTGATGCTTTTCCTGCCTAAGAGGTAACACAGAGATCAAAAAAATTCATGCACTTGTCTTACACATCTTGCACTAACTCGAGACTAATGCCATGTCCCACACAGAGCAAATGATACATTAATTTCTTTAGCAAATACACAGGGATCCATTTTGTTTACTTTAAAGAGAAAAACACTGCAAGGGCTTCCACAGTGAAGAAAGACAGAACGAACAAGCCTAACTATGATCTGCCAGGAACCTTTTCACCATCGGTTTTCAAGTCGTTCTTCCTTACTCTCATGCTTCTGGGCTAATTAATTATACACTAAACATACTGCTAGTGTGATACAAATAATTAATTAAACATGGTCACAGGCTAGAACATTAATTGTGACAATATATTACACTTACTGCTGCCTGTCTCTTTTAGCTAATATGAACTTAGCAACATGCAGGGATTCCAGCCTGGCAAATATGTCTGCATATTTACTGTAAAAAAAAACCTGCAGAGAACAGTATTTATTGCTTCTGAGGGGCAATGTCTGGACAATAGTAAGGAAATCTGCCTTTCTTTACACCATGACAGGGAGTCAACACTTGCTTGTGTTCACTCAGATCCCCAGAAAAAAAATAAATCATTAATTTTGTCTGCTTTTTTTTTTCACTGGGGGCTCTCTGAAGGAGCTGTTGAAAAGGACAGGAAAAGAAGGGCTGGGCAGAGAAAGAACAAACTTCAGCAAATGCAGTATTAAGCTGATTTTAGGGGTTCCAGGGCTGGCAAGCACACAGGTATTATTCTCAGCAAGACCAAGAAGATTCCTTAAAGAGATTAGTAACATTTACTTTGAGCACAGGAAATGTTCTGAGAATTCATCACTTGAAGCCTACAGTGCTGAAAACACAGCATGTTGCAGCAGCATTAAGTATTATTAGTGTGCTTACCTGCAGCTCCTATATCCTACCAGATGGCACCCAGAGTTTACTTTGCTTTCTCTTTTAAAATTACCAAAAAAAAAAGAAAAAAAAAAATCACCTTATTCATAAGAAGGTATTATAGCACTTTTTGGTGCATAAAACATGAAAATGACCATTTTTAAGACAACAGTGCTGCTGGATGCTTTTTTGCTTCCTTTGAGGGGGTCAGACATGGCATGTACACAGCACATAGGGAGAGAATAATTCATAGCACACACTTAAGTGAACAAGACCTTTGAGGCAGATTAAACTGCACACGCGTAAGAGAGAGAATCAAGAGCTAAAATACCTTGCCAAAGGCTGTGAGCTTTTCGAGCTCTTTTAGAAAGAAAATTGTGCCATAGATACATAACCATTTAATAGATAAAACATCTAAACGATTTGTGCTGTAACTTTTATGTGTAGTGTGTGTGGATAAAGTGCTTTTTAAAAACGATGGTTAATTTTTCAGTTGTTCTATCATTTCTCCTTGGCTGGAAAATGAAGAGTTTTATGACACTTTTTTTGGCAAGTAGATTTAACACCTTCGAGTACTGAAGTTCATTCATTAGCATAAGGTTTTATTATAAGCCATAAACTCTTCTTTATCTCAGCTGCCAGGGGTGAGGACATGGAGGCACCATCTCCCATCAGTGGTAGATGGAAACATCTCCCATTTGATTTCAATACATAAAGCACATATTTGAACCTTAAATGCAAGCATCCTCATATTTTAAAGGCCACCATTGACAAAGCACCATATAAAAGTCATGTCAAATATATTTTAAAAAAAGAAGAATGCTAAAGCATCAAAACACAGAAATAAAAGAGAAATGCAAGCGAAATACTTTGTTTCTATCACTTATTCCATCTCATTTAGGAAGAGGGATTTTTTTAAATTATGCCTTCTACAACTCTGATTATTTTTACAACACTTATTTGTGCTGCAGTCGTGCCACCAACCCTGAACCACGGGCCAGGATATTATGCTAAACCATTACAATCATTAAATAAAGTCTCCATGGATAGATTTTTTACATAATAGCTATAATAAATAAATACAAGAGCTAAAATACTTTTTATCTAGGCATTCCAATCTACCTTTTCTTTCCTTTTCAGAAATAAAAGCTGTAATGATGCTATAATGATATCTTCTATTTTTTACTATATTTTGTAGACTTTATCCATATCAGTCTGGTGCAATTTGACTTTCATTAACACCCATCATCAGAATTCTGCAAGCAATTGTTTTTATGAAAATAAGATACAAACAAGAGAGACCAGTATAAAGACTTCATAGAAGTCTTGCATTTCAAAAGAAAGCAATCAGAGACATAATTTTAGTTTATACTATGTTGCTTCCTAAAGACAATGAACTAACTAGAAAAATATTCCTTTCATTTTAATGTTCACTCAAAGAAAGGAAAAAAAGACTCATCAGAATAAACCTTTAAAGATCATAAACCTTGCCTGGGGGACAAAAGTACAGTGTTATTGTTTAATATTCTTGTTTGTTGTCAGGTGCTTGGAAAATAGAAAACATTGCTTTGCTTTACTTGACAGGAATATTTCACAGCTTTGTATAGGAAGTCAACCAGAAACTCCAATTACAAGGATTACAATCAATGGGATGAAGATGACACAATATCAGTTCAGTTTGTCACACCAGTAAGGAGTATCACTACGTTTTACACCACAGCACTCATATCTCTGAGATTTTAAGCATTATTGTCAAAACTCCTCCCCACCAAAAAAAAAAAAAAAAAAAAGGAAGTCACATCTTCTTCCTTCACACCTCTGTGAAACTCCCACTAAAAGTCATCAGAAATGAGTCCTGTGCTTTTCCCAAAAAATCCCTTTGTTCTCTGATAAAAATAAAGATTACAGGGTAATGCTTTCCATTTTCCAAAGAAGGAATCATTTAGGAAGCTTTCTAGGATTTTCCTTGAACTACATTTACATTCATCTGTGCTGATAGCAAGCACAAGGAAATGTGCCTTCCTATATTTCAGCACTTAAGCCCCACTCATAAAAATTAGGTGCTTAGGAACCAATTAAACAGCTTTGCCTTAGTGAGCAGAGTGTTACAAGTGAAGGAGAATAGTCACCTGTGGTCCCAGTTTGGACTCATGTTTCCCATTAATAGTTGTTTCTTATTAACAGTTGTCAGGAACAGAAAAAGAAAATATTTTGGAAATTTAATCACACCATCACTTTCAGGATAATTCATAGGTCATTACATATGAAAAACTACAAATTATTCTGCTTTGTATGCAGAACAAAAAAGAAAGAACTGAGGACTAGTAACTTAGAATAACAGACATTTTCTTATTTCCTGATTTGTTGTCATGTGAATAGGCTGTTCTTGGTAGCTTTTATATTGAATATTCATCAGAGGCAGAGAAGAAGGAGGGAAGGGTGTGAATAGATTTATTCAAGGTATCCATGTGTTGTCCTCTTTGGGGATGATTTCATTTTGTCAGAGGTTAATTACCTCCCATAAAGTAAAACGAGTACTTCAGATTTTTACTTCACAGTCTTTTGGCCCTCAAAGTCCATGGGGATGATTTCATATCCAGGGGGCTAAAACCCCAGAGCAGTTAAAACCCCAGAGCTGTCCCACGTGCCTACCACATCTTTATTACTACACCCTCCTGATGACAAAGCATTCTGCTCGAGCACGGAACAAAAGATTGTAAAATACATTTTCATAGCAGAGCCAAAATTGCTGTGGTAATAAAAATTTCTTTTCTTTTTCTCTTTGAAGGCTACTGCATAGGCAATCCATTATTAGTGGCTCACAGCCAGCAACTGACTGTGAATTGAGATGGAGAATTAATCAGCCTACGTAGATAAAGCCCCAGAATTCTGGGTATGTGAGTGTGCAAAAGAGGCCCCAAACAATGACAATTTTTCTGTTTCTCTAATGCAAATGGTTTAATGATGGACGACCCCATTCCTCTAATGTCCATTTGGGTGCTTCATATAACTATCTGAATATTCACTTGAACTTAATTCCTTTCTCATCAATTTGGGAACTGATGAAAATACTGCTTCCTCATAATATCCCAAAATAGCAATGCATCTTCCAAAGAGTTGAAATATGAGATATACATTGCTAAATCTGCTGCTTTCATAGCTGAGCTGCTTCTTCACAATGGGGAGAGTGACTCTGCATATTCTTTCCTTTATAAATCTGGCATATAGTGCTGCTTGTTACCACTTGATTAATCAGTCTTCAAGTCAACTGTAAAGTTACACAAATACTTGAGCCCTGACCTTCGGGGTATTCCCAGCTTTCTCCAAGCCTTTTACCTGATGATGATCCAAAAACATTTCTTAGTGCTTAATGATGGATGTATCCCTTTGGCATTGCTTGGCAGAGGATTAGAGAAAAAGAGAGATTCTCCACATGTGGCTGAGATCTTCCCATAAATCTAACAAAACTTAACCTCCTTGTTTTGAAGGACAGATAAAAGCAGGAGGACCCCAAGAACTCCAGATCATGGGTCATCTTGGACAGAACCTACTCTTTCAGCTCCAAAGAACTTTGTCTTCTCCAGATCTCTGTCTCCAACCATAGAGACACCTTAGGAAAGGTTTGAAAAATAGTGACAGGTAAGTATAGCACAGAAATAAAGGTAATAATTGTATTGATCCATTGTTTCCAGTTGCTTTGACTCTGAAAATTTGTGAACAGTTTGTAACCAAGAGAGGAATGGTATAGATCACTCATATTAATCATCACACAGCTTCCAAACAAATCTTCCCAGAGACAAAATAGTTACATTTCCATCTTGGAACTTCCACAGTTCGTTGAAAGAAAAAGCAAAGCATGAGTGTAATGCCGTTTCTAATTTTTTAATTTAAAGGGCAAAAATAGCCTGTGAATTCTTCAGCAGCCTCTTGTGACAACTGAGATCCCCATGAACCAACAACAAAATCCACAACAATCTGCAGTGATACCTAAAACCTAAATACCTCCATAGACTAATATTAAAAATCCCCTCTGCTCTCCTATTAATGTAAATTGTTGAGGTCCAGTTGTTCCTTGTAGTTTAAACCTCCTCATGGAGATATCTTTTTTCTGTACATGGAGGGGCAGCATAAAAGGCTCCCTGAGAAACCAGGGAAATGTTCACAGCACACTGGGGGCTCCATTTGTCTCACAAGTGCCCCCTGTGCTCACGGAAGTGACTTTAATCTGTGCCTTCTGTAGTGCAGTGTCACTTCTGCTTTCAGGTTTGGGGGGGATGAAGAGAATCATTGGCTGTAGTTCCCAACACAGAGGACAGCAACTCTACAACCCAAAAACTTCCCTTCTACACACCTTTATCAAGGTTCACTGCCCTCTCTCTGAGCATGCAAAGGCTTTTATCAGGTTTCTCCAAAGCATGCCCAAAACATCCTGGATGTGTAAGAAGACTGGAAAGGTACAATGTAAGACAACATATTGCCAGAGCAGAATTTGCTGGGACGTTTCAATGTCTCATTGTCAGCTCCCTGTTTTATCTTCAGGGGCTTTTCTCAAGAGCAAGGCTGGAGCAGAACTACTGCCTCACTGTGCTGATGGCAGAGCAAGAAACTTGACAACACAACTCAACCAGTCACATATTCCATGTTCCCAAGCATGGATGCCACTGGCAATCCGTGTACGCTGAGGATTTGCAGCCAGTGGTGATGAAAGGACTGCAGGACAGCAAAACTCCTGGTCTTCAAGTGTGCAGAGGTGAAACTGCTCTCTGCAGTCTCTGAAGGCACCATGCAGCACTTAGAGCACAGAGGGTGGCACATGAGAGCAATAAAAAGATGTGGTGTTTGTCATTTGGACAGTCAGAATTCCTGACATTCCATCCAGGCCAAAATTTTGCTACCATTCCACTGGGAAATACGATGAAGAACTAACAAACAAACAACTAGCATTCATGTATCTATCTTGATAGGGCAATTGTGCAGAAACCTCCTGAAACTAACTTTATGAAGCTGAAATGCATCCATTGCACTCACTTTCAGGTATATTTGATTGCAAAAAAGTACTCTGGGCTGTACCTCACCAAGATCAAAAGCTAATTTGTTTGGAAATTCAGCAAACTCAGAAACATGTTTGACATTGCTCAGGAAAGAATTTTATCCAGCAACTAAAGAAAAATGTATTTCTATGACAAACACAGCACAGATGATCTCTTCCATTTGTTTCCAGAGGCAGATGTTTCCTCTGGGTATTTGAACTCTTTAGAAATGTGGTGGAGGACAGAATCACAAACACACACGAATATAAACACGCTCAGCTCCAGCCAGAGCTGCAGAGCATGGGGGAATGGCGCCATGAGGGTGGGTATTCTCTGAAGCCTCCCATGCCCCAGGAGCAAAGACAATCTGCAACAACTGCAGTATTCCTACAGAGACTAAAGATAACCCTGCCTCTTGGAAACAGAAAGCCTTCATGACCACAATCAGTGCTGCCACCTCTTACTTTGTTATAATTACTGTCAGAGTAAACAGAATACTCATGCAAGAATCCAGGATAATGATATAAAAGCAAGAACACTTGTCAGAGCCCAGGAGGATATTGCATTTTGGTGCTGTATAGAACAAGACAGCAAAGCTAAGTTGTGTGTCCACATCAACAGCATTTTTTCAGGTAACTGTGCTTATTGAAAACTCCTCATGATTTGTACAAACATTACATTATCCATGTTTTCTGCTCTGTCAATGTGTCTTTCTTTGTCTCCATGCCTTTAGGAATAAATATTAATTCCCAAATTATTACAATATAAATGATTATATAATATATAATGATTATATATTAATATATATAATGATTGTGCATTATATGTATATGAGAATATAATTAAGATATAATGAGTACACAATTTCTGTCATAATTTTTTTTGCAAAATGTTTCATGTCTTTTGTAAAACGTTGCAATAAAAGTATAACTGCATTAAAAACTAGATTCTGGGGCCATGGCCAGAGCCATCATCTTCTGGATTATTTTTAGCCAGACACTCATAATCCAGTTTTCCTTGGCAATAGTTGATTTTGTGCAAGTGACATAAAACTGAGCAGAAGTGTGTTGTTGACATTTCAGTCTACATAAACTAGCAGAGAAAAGACCCAGTGTGGAGGTGACATATGATATTTACAGTATAGAAAGATCTTGTTACAACCTTTCCCTGTTCCATGAGGGACCTCTCCCCGAGGCAAGCCTATAGTTTTCTGCAGTCAAAAATGGCACACCTTGCTATGAACGGCCTCTTGCTGCAGGGCCACGGGCTCTCCTGTCTGCTCCTGCTGCCTCTGTCTTGTAGCAATTCTTTAAAGGTTATTCATTGTTATTACACCCCAAACGCCCCTGATTTCTTCTTCCCCCCTTGCTCTTACAGCTCCCAGTGAAACTTCAAATGGTATTAACACCTCCCAGCAGCACTATTGTGCTCCTGCTCCTCACCGCCTACTGTACTTCAAGGTAATTTTTTTCCCAAAATCTTTTCAGAACGTCCTTGTCCTCCACTATTCCCAAGCTGTACGTGGATCACAAAGGTGGGAAAATGCAGCTTGTAATATATACAGGTGCAACATCATCCTTACAATACCAAATGAACTCTCAGATGAGAGATACTTCTCATCTGGACCATTGCCATTATCAGTGTACTTTCATTGATTTATCACTTTTTATTTCTGCCTCTGGTATCTCTTCATGAATATTTTCTTTCCGTGCTAAAATTATCTTCTAAATTTATGCTGAGTAGTAAGACAATGTGTTTATCGTAAATAATTTAGCAATGTAAAATATTTGAAAAAACTCTGGGGGAAACTAGTTATTTACATAACTAAAGTTTCTAACGGGTATGAAGTTGACAATTTTAGTTGCTTCATCATCATAAAACTTCACAGTTTTTGTCATTGACCAGGACTCCATTGTGCCAAGGGCTGTTCACTAAATGCTGCGTTAGCAGAGAACAAAACCACAGCTCCTGCCCTAGACAGCTCACCATCTGCAAGACAAGGGGAATGTGGACAGATGGAGAGGGATGGAAGGTGACAAGATGCTTGTGATCACTGCTGTAGGCAGCAGTCAGAGCAGAAGAACACTCTTGTCCAGTTTTAAACAGGCATCACAGAAAAGAAGGGTTTTAGGGAGATACAACACTCCTAAGCCACTGGCAGAGATCAGTGATCTGCCATTTATTTTTACTTTTTAATTTGAACTCTCCTTTTCCTCTCTCCAGACTCTCATGTTCTCTCTGAATAAAACTTGTAGTAAGAATCAAAAACAGTACAACCGCTATCTTCACTCAGAGAAGCTCCGCTTGCTGATAAATTCACATCATGTCATTTAAACACCCTCTTGAAGCTTTATAAATATGTGAGCATATTTTATAATGTATACAAGAGTATGCACTTGCTTGAATGCAAGATTTATACCTACTTTACTGTCGTTAACAAAGGCATGGCTTGAAATTCAGACCTAAACCACTCTGTCAGAGGAAAAAAATTGGTGAAATGACCAAATAAAAGTGATGATGATGATTATGACGTAAGCAGTAAGGTTTAATCCACTATAATATATGCCAACACAGGCTAAATTTCACCTCAGTCTGCACAGAACTCCTGCTGGAGACACTGAGCATAGCAGCAACAGGGACACTACACACAGACAAAATGGAGTTTATAATTTTTACCAAAAATATAAGGTGATTATAGCTCCAATAAATCAATATGGATAGGAGGGAGAGAAATACACTCCCCCCATCTCTTCGGATTATCTACATTCTGATAAATTTAATAACTTGCCTTTCATAGTGAAAAGCAAAACATACATCCTTTAAAAATTTACAGTGCCTCATATAGCAGATTTTAACTAATTGAAGTCCAACTCCTCTCTAAGTGGATGTAATTTTAGGATGAAAACAAAGCAGAATAAGTATTTCAATTAGCACTTACACTTCTACTCTATGAAGCATTTAAAAAAAAATAATTAGCACAGGTCCAAGGCAGGAGTGTAGACTTCACAGGTGCAAACATAGACTGTGGCTGCAGGGAGGAGTCTGTGTGTGCACATCATTTTTAATCACAACGGATCTGCCAAATGAATAATATATTTCCAAACCAACTGAAAACCACAAATTGCACACATTCATGTTTCTCCTATCAGACCAGGCTCCTCATGTTATCTCTAGGCTGAAGTGATATCAGCACAAATCCTCCTATTGACACAAATATCATCATTGAAGCCATACTGAAGGAAAGAACCAAACTGTAAGGAGGCAAATGATTTAACTTTACTATTTGGCACAGTTTTCCCCAACTTCCTGGGAATTATTCCTATCTAAAACTTCTTTATGCAGCTGCATGTCACAGATGATTTGTCCATGGCAAAGCCAAAGCAAAGACCCTATAGGTCAGTAAATGTATACATTTCAAAGCAATGCACCATCGTGTCCAAGCCCAGCTGTGGCCTCAGGTATTGCAGCTACACCCATTTTACCCAACTAAGCTGCAAGACATAATTCCCATCTTTTTCCCTACCAGAAATGTGCAGCTGCTACAGCCACTTTCACTTTATTCCTCCTCATCACTACCCGGGTTTATTTAACTGTGGTAATATCTCAAACTTGTAAAAATACCTTGCTCTTGCCACAAGCTGCAGCAGGCTATAAATTGCTTTCCAGTTCCTTTGCATAGCCCAAGCTCAACATAAAAAGGAAATGCTTCCATCCATGTGTCAGCAATATGTTAATAGCAGTGATGGAAGGCAGAGAGGAGACCTGTGAGTAAAACTCACATAAAACTTCCCCCCTCCCCTCTGGTACATCAAAGAGGGTTTGGTCCTCTGAAGCACCACAAAAGATGAGGCACGTGGTGCTGGGAGCTGTGGCAGGCAGAGCTCTGCTCTCTGCACACAGCATGGAATACTCAGCCAGAAATGTGGCGTGTCCAAGGGGCTGCTCAGTAGGAGAAGGGAGACAAAAGTCTGGTCGAGGGAGAGTAGAGCGTGGCAGGAGACTGAAGATGCAGAAGTTAAACAGGCATCAGGTTAAGCTGGCATGGCCAGACAAAAGGTGCAGCCTCTTCCTCAACAGCTCTGAGCTGCAGGAATTAAATGGAGAATAAAAAGAAATGACTGAAGGGAAAAAAAACACAAAACATGAAAAACATCAACAGAGGATAACACAACAGAACGGAAAGCAAAGCTGAGCGAGATATGAAATAGTTCTAGAAACAAAGCAGAAATCTCCCAAGAGCACAAATGCAAAATGGGGACAAACTGTGAATAAAAATGGTTAAAGGCAGGCCTCAGTTTACTGCTGGTGTAGTTAATATGCTGCACCAGGTTGGAGGGAGATAACAGCTGCTGCTGCTCTGCTGAAACACCCTCCTAGAACAGCACTCAGTCACCCTGCAGTGTGTGCCTGCCTACAGCCACCACCACTGCACAGCCAGGGGATTACAGATTCCAGGAGACACCAAAATATGGCAGCAAATCACAATGTACTCCAGCAGAAGACAATCAGCCTCCAATGCCATATTGTAATAGCAGCCAAAGGCAAGAGAAGAATAAAAAAATAAGTATTCTTCATAGGGAGAAGTCTTTAATGTTGTGCAGATACAAGAAAAAGAGATGTATTGCACCTGCAGCAAACAACATGTATAAAAGGAATTGTATTAGTAGGAGGTAAATAAATATTTGCTAAATAATACATAATATGCATTTTTATTTCTGAATATTCAGCAATTCTTTTCAAACACCTCTAATGATTCAGTAGCTGAATTAACTAACCAGGGGGGAGAAAAAAAGCCCCAGTCCAGTCTCTGGAAAGCAGCCTAAATGTGAAAGGACAAATATTCTGAATTAAGATATCTTGGTTGCCAATCTCAGGCTTTAACTTACTCAGTTTGCCTCTGAACAAACTGAACAAACTTGAGTGGGCAATTTGAAGACCATTTAATCCCATCCCTAATCTATATACTAATAACAAATGTAGTGATTCTCAAGAAGCTGTTAACTGAACAAACAACAGAATCAGCTGTCTGCCATATGTTTCTTGTTTATTTAAACAAAAATATCCATTCTGTGTTCAATCCAGTGTCCATCTCAGTCAGCAGACTCTTACTAGTTTGAACAAGTCCTGGAATAAAGTTTATGTGGTGTTACACGTGGAACACTTGTTGTATTTTAGCACTACAATGCCCCAAACTTCCTCAGTCAAAAAACTAAACAAAACTTTTAAAGTTGTGCTAAACTGGTGTGTGTTGATGTGTTAAAACTTTGGACTCCAGGAATTCAACACAGCAGCTGATTTCTTAAACTCTGTTCACAAGTTTAAGTGCCCATAGGTACACTCAGCTCCCTGCTTTGTTGATGAAAAAATTCCATTTGAGCATAAAATATCCATTGCTTTGGGTACACAAAGGTAAACCTTTTCTCATTTCAAGATGTCTTCCTATTTGCATTCACTCCAGATGGAAGAATTTGAGAAATAAGAAATTAGTTTCTTGTGGGCTAAATGGATTCCCTAAAGTTTGAGATAAAACCTGGTTTCAGCAAATAAAGGTATTATTTAAGTACATTAAATATTTGGATTTCAATTTATTCAAATATCTTAATTATTTGAATTTAAATACAGTATTTAAATATTTAAATATAGTGTTTAAATAGATATTAATTAAAGATAGGGGGAAGCACTACTTTGGAATACAATGTAGAACAACCCTCAAGAAGTTATATTAGCCTTAGTTCTGGAACAATATCTCTGCTCCTATTCCTCCTCACAAAAAGATGGAGGATCATTCTAATTATATCTGCTTCAGATGATCTCAAGTGGCTCAAGTCATGTACAGAGACTTTACAAACCAAGCTTTCCCTCATGCAAATATTAAGTACCACCATGCAGAGTTCTCACTGTCACCATCTCCTGCAAACCTAAAAGAGGAGACATTTACCCCATTAAACTGCATTTTTCCCTTTTATAAATGTTGTTCTTTGACAACACTAAGTTAATTTTTTTCATTAAATATTGACCTTACACCTTTCACTTTATTGAAAACAGACATTAAAAAAACCGAAAAACCAACAACAATAAAGCCAAGCCACAGCAACACCACAAAAACAAGAGGAAAGATCTCTTTGATACTTGTACCTGACCTCCAAAGAGTCATTACACAGCTATTGGGCCCAGAACATTTTAAGAAACCAGATGTTTTTCCCTACATGGAAGCCACATCTGGGATGTGATAGCTTAGGAAGTCAGTCCACAGAGATCTGCTGCAGTAGCCAAAATGCAGGAGCCTCCTCTGACAATGCCTAGAGGAGGAATTCTGACCCAGTCAACCGTGTTTGTGATGGATGCAGCGACAGACAGAAATAAAGTGTCTTATATAATTTGCCTGCCTGCAATTTAGGCTTTGCAGCAATCCTTGACCAAATTCTGGCAAATGAGCATAAAGGAAACCAGCATAGTTTGAGCTGCAGCCTCCACAAGTATTGCAAAGGTACAGTTTGAAATGTTCAAACACATTGAGTGTCCGGAAATTTTCAAATATTCGTTTGCAAGAATTGTTGTATCTCAAAGCCCAGGTCTTCAGAGCAGCACTGCCCAAAAGGGCTGTGCCAGAGAGCAGGAATGGAAGGCTTCTACCAACAGGTGGGCAGATGCAAATTGATTTTCAAGTGCCCTCCAACTCAGGTCTATGTAACCCAATGAAATCTAGTCTCATCACTTATTAAATTTAACTATTTTAACATTAGGACAACACTAAAGATAACAATTTTCAAGTGAATTCAGAATTTTTCCTTTTAAGTGAGTCCCCCTCATCCAGTCTGACATAGCAGTGCAATAAGCAGCTGACAGTGCAGCACCAGCATGGCAAGAGACAGAAAAGAAATTGTATTGACTTAGCCTACATGAGGAAATCCCTCAGCAATGTGAGAGAAAACGGGGTCTGGAGAGAAGTTCCACATCACTGGGTTACCAGGGCACCCTTCACTCCCCAGTTATAGCAGAGCTCTTCGGGTACTGCACTCGAACTGCAACACACCCTCACACCTACATTCCTCCTCCTCCTCCTCCTCCTCTCCCAAACTACTGGCAATATTAACATTTCTGTACTGTATGATCCAGATCTGGGTGGCCTCGCTCCTCCAGTTTCCTCTCCCTTTTTTGGGGGGGGTGAGAAGTGAGAAATAAAATGAAAAACACATAATTTGTTTCAGCATCAAACTGATTGCACTTTAAATCAATGATGGGATTCCCATGAGTTTCAAAGGATGTGGCAGTAGATCCTCTTGGTGTCAAGGTATATTCCAAAGCTGGATTAAACTTAGCATTTCTTTCACAAGTTCATTTTCTCATCCCAGAACACTGGCAAACAATGAATTCTATGCTATTACATAACTCACGTATTTTGTGTCAAGATGCTTCCGTATAACATTAGAGGTATTACTTTTCATCAAAAAGAATTGCAAAATAATAGGTGGATGAAATTTCTTACCATGAAGATGTTAGTCTAAATGTTTTGATTGCATTATGTGAAACTCATAAAATGAAATTTCTACACTATAAAAGCATTTTTAGTAGATTACAAAACACTTAAGTAGCGGATGTGCCTAATTCAATAGAAGTCAATAGGAAACTGATATGATTACACTTTTTCCATTTTTACTTCCGCTCCATTTATCATTTTCTCTCAAAACACATGCCTGTATCTTCATGAAATTTCATTTATATAAGCAACATTATTCATGTTTCATGGATTTGACCATGTTCAGAAACTGAAAATTACTTGTTATCTACCTTATTCGGCTCCTACATCAAAGTTCTGACCCAGCTGGCCCCAGCTAATAGAACAAACTCTGGTGTGAGACAGGTTTTACTTCAGCTGAAATAAAGAATATGTATTTTCCTTGTAATGCTGCAGCCACATGTCAAAGTAAATTATTTAAACAAGCAATTCTCCTAGCAAATGTATCCATGAAGTGCCAGATTGTGTACAAGAACAGGAATTTAGCCCTGCTCCAAGGCCAGTCACAAGTGTCCCTCCTACACTCTCCTACTAGAAGGCAGAGAAATTCACTACTGCAACCAAATCTGAAGTTTATGAATGCATAAAGAACCACGTGGCAAAAAAAAAAAAGAGCAATCTCCATAAACTGAATCCTGAAGTTCCTTATTTAATTTAAACTCAATCAAATTTCCCTTTCAATAATATTTAAATCTTGTTCACCATAGATCTCAAAGTACTTTACAAAGCAGCATAAGCCTTATTATCTCACTGAAGTTAAAAGGAGATTGTCCTGAGGAAGGAAAAAATAAGGATTTCAGGATTTGTCTCAATAAAAGGTATAAAGAACAGCTAGAGTTGAACAGATCTATTACATCACAGAGAAAAGCTAAAACTGTAATATCTCCTTTATTTCCCACTAAGTTTTCTTTATCAAATTAGTAAAAATATCATCACTATATCTCCTAATACATTGTAGACTAATATCAGAGCATTTACTTATTTAATTCATGGTTACACATTCCGGAACTTTTTCATTTACCAAGGAAAATTTTCAGATAGAAGTTTTATTTACCATTTACAGAAGAGATTGAGAATAAGGCCAGTTACAAGAGAGCAACAGAACCATTCAACCATGTGTCCATCTGGAAAAAGGATTTTTGGAGAGTACTGAGTACAACTGCAATGGTCTTTTCTAGTTCAGTTCAGCAGCTACAAACATAAGCACTGCTAGAAGCAACCACTGTCCAGGAGTCCCTGTTGTGATTTCTGGATGCTGGAAGACACCTAGAAAAGCTGAGCACACATTTCCCCTGGAATTTAAAAGGCAATCAGTGTGAGGGACTATCAAGAGATTTTGGCCCTGTGACAAAGCTTCTCACAGCTAAGAAGCAGGGATAAGAACCTCAGGTGGAACAAAAAAAAATCCCTAAAATAGTCTTGGAAAAGGTCATGTGCTTTAGCAATTCCCAGCACGAGACAACCCTTGGAGAGGCCAGTGAAAGCAGGGGAGCTTGGGAACAAGAGCAGACCTTAAACACCAGCAGTGTGGAAAGAACACTCCTTCCTCTAGGATCATCCTAGGCGAGAGCCCAGAGCAGATACACCCTCCATGAAAAATGAAATTGTAATTTCGTTGACAGAGCACTCATCTCCAGAGCATGGGTTGTGCCTTTGGCAGCTCTGGCAGGCAATGGACTGAAGACACAGAAAGAACTTTGACAAAATTTCAGGTATCTACCAGAATTCAGACATCTGATGGCTTGAAGGATTTAAAAGATCACATAAATTAGGTGAAATTTAGATACAATTTGCTTGCCAGTTCCTGGAAGTATTTTTCTTTTTAAATCACATCCTTTCTATCCGTAATAGAAGGCAATTATATATTTGGACTTGAGATCATGTAATATTTTGAAAATTTGCAATATAAATATTTCTCAGAGAGTTGTAATTTTCTTCAGGTGATCATAAGAGCTACAGCACATTCATCTGACTAACAATGCAGGAAGATATATACATATTTCAGGATTAATGATAGGGTGCTTAAAGCAGCTTGCAATAATGCTCTGAGAAGAATAAGAGGTTGTCATTAAAAAAAAAGGCAGAGGAAAATTTTGGGATTGCAAACTAGAATTATTCTGCATAGGTAGTTCTACTTGTTACTTCTTTAATATGATATAACTCTGCTGATGTGAATGAACAGAAAGGCCTATTATCAGATATTGTTTTGCTTATTGTCACTTAAGTGGCTCCTGATTGCTGGATATATCTTCATTAAACTGGTCATAAAACCATGTATTTAACATGGGTGCATTCTTTTGGCCATTTTCACAACACACTTTTTGCTAATAGAGCTAGAGGAAACTGTAAAATAAAATTTTCTATTTCTGCAATGACAAGGTCACCAGTTTCAATCCAACATTGTTTAAAAAAAATAGATAGCATTAGAGCTTGAGAAATTTATTTAACATTCCCTAGCCTGCAGTCTAAACCCCTTGTTACAGGCAAAAATGCCAGTGGTAACACACTCTAAAAGCCTCATCTTCTACAATTGAAAGGAATACAACATTTGTGTATCACTCACAGTGTGAGGTATTTATTTATAATGTTGCAAACTGTCAGCTCCTGTTTTATTTCCATTATACAGAGGATGTCAGGAACTGTCAAGAGGAAGAGCTTTACCAAGGGACAGCCATGGGAAGGCAGTGGATTCAGTGGATTAGGGGGATGCTGAAGTGATCATGCACTGCTGGCCATGGGGGGGTTCTGATGGGGCAGCCACGAGACTGTGGGGCTGGGCACAACCTCCTGCACTCAGGGTGAACTGGGGACTGCTTAGACAAGAAAAATGCGGAGTTAAAAACTGTACATATAAAATATATCAGGGAAACTGTCAATTAAGGAAGGAAAAAGAAGCGTTTATACTAAAGAAAACCCCAAGCAAGAATAAGAAAACAGCCATGATTAAATTTAGACTGAGAATGAGTTGACTATTCCTTACCATCTGAGAAGGGAAGTTGTGGAAACCTGTCTTACTATGAGTGCTGGGTTAATAACCCAACCCATCCTAATCTGTGAGGCTCAGTCTATGAAAAAAACATCATCTGCACATCTCCATGGAAGAATGTGAGAGAGAGAAACTCACTGGGAACAACCAAGGACACGAGAAGCAGATTAGGAGCATTAGCACAGTTCTCCACCCACTGTTTGCTTTCTCGTCTGCGCTCTGCTTCCTCTTTCCTCCACAGCATCTCAGAGAACTTATTTATATAAATGACTTTTGGAATCTGTTGTCCCCTCTTTCTTGACACTTATTTTATCTCTTTCTTCACCCTCACAATGCATTCTAAGCCCTGCCCTTGACATTGTTCAGTCCACCTCTTTTCCCACAAAGACTATTCTCTTTGAATACTGCATTCCCTTTCATAATTTAACAGTCCTTTCCTCTCCCACACATCCTGGCACCCACATTTTTTATTCCCATCTGCTGCTTTATGCCTAGGATTGAAATATTTACCAGAAACATAGTAACTAGTGAACTAAATGAAGAAATGGAGCCCATTTTCCAGAGACAATATGCAGAGAGCAAACCAAACCATCTTGTTCTTCAGACAGATACACTGATACCTCTAATCCATACTGGGAAGACAAAGAAGCAGCTTTTGGCAGGGATGAACAAAAGTGTCTAAAGTGAAGCCCAAGACAGAGCAGCTTTAGGAAAACTATTTCTTTATGACCTAGAGATACACATCCATTGCAAGAAAGAAAACCCTGACAATTTTATCACTGCATATGGAAATTCCTATCAGCGTGTTCTTCTCAAACCCATGTTTTCTCACATTCAACCAACGTTGTCCTTACTCACCAGGCTTTGTGGGAAAGAAAGAACAGTTCATCTTTCCTTCCTGCTTTATCATATCACAGTGTTTTTGAGCTCCTGAGATGAGATTACAGGTGACAGCAGAACAGATTAGCAAAAGAATAATAGGCTGTCTTCAGGTGCCTGTTCTACACCGAATTCTTCCACCAACATCTCCTGCTGCTCACTGTTCCCATAGGAGGTACCTGAGTAGAAGCAGACCTGATCCTGGAAGTTCTGTTCATCCCATATTCCTCCACATCACTGTACCCAGGCCTAAACATGCAAATTTACTGACTGGATGGTAAGAGAAATCTGAACAAGCCTGATAGAGCTGTTACACCATGCCCCAGTGCCATGGTGCCTGCTGTGGTGAGGAAATTGTGCTTCACACAGGCAACAAGGGAAAGCAAAATGGAAGTGCCACAGGAAAACAGCAGAGGAGGATTCCTTCCTCACCTGTGAGCAGACCTGAGCTGCAGACCACCAAACACTGCCAAGCTGAAGCAGAGGGCTTGCACAGAGATTTCCTGGACAGGTCAGTGCATTTGGCTGACACCTGCAGTAACTGTTATTTTTTTACATTTCCCTAAGGAATATTTTCCCACTGCTTTTGTGTTTCCACTTTCCTGCTCATTCCAATGAGTGTCTGCCTTCTGGGGAAAAAAACATCCATTGATAGAACTCTATAAAAATTAGGAATAATTATAACCATTATGTGCCTTTCCCAAAAATAGAAACTTGAAAGTTTTAGATTTCAAGAGGTCTCTTGCATCCAGATTTGCATTATTGGTCTATTCAATGAGGATAATAAACATGTCATCAGCTTAACACAGGAACTGCTGTAGGTACCATTAATCATGCACTTGGTTTACTTTTACTTTGTACTTTTACCTTCCACAAAATGGAGCAGAGAAGCCACTTTGCTTTTTTACATGCTAATCACTTTTAAAATACATGTATCCCCTTTGTCAACTGTGCATCTTTTATTAGTATTGGCGAATAGTATTTAAACAGAATTCTCACAAGCCCCAGATATGAAAGAACAATCAACATGTCAACTCACATATTAGTGAGAGACTATCACACATCAGATCTTTTCAATGTTTGTGATTCTATTGGGATAATATGGATTGAAATAGTATATCACAAACACAGAAAGGAAAGTCTCCAGTGACAACAGTACATCAATGATGTCAAAACACTGTCAAATAAAGCTATTATTCTTCCAGCTGATACTTTCACTTGCACAGTTTGCCTTTGTTATGTTGTAATTTCCCCCGTATTTTCATTGTTCAAAATTCAAGCAATTATTAATTTTATACACGCACGTCAGTTCAGACATTAAACACAGGAATATTTTAAGCATTTGGGAGTTCTGCTGTTCATTACACAACTGCCTTCCCTCTTAGGAAAGCCTTTCATGCCTTGCAGAGTACCATAAATGTAAGCTCTTTGTTTTTAAACACCACTGCACACATAGATGAAAATTGAAAAAAAAACAACTAAGGGATGCACTCTGTAGTTGAAGACAACCAATTTGAACATAGTTTATTTCATATTTTATAGTTTACTATAACAGTGGGCAGAAATGCTTGAATCGGGAAAAACTTTTGTAACATTATGCCCTAAACCCCTCTCTGAGCACAAAAAGACAAGACTGTCCTGGAGAGATTTAGGAAAGCCACCCAAAAAACGAAAGATAGAAATGCTTTTTAAGTGGTCTCATCAATTTGTGCAGGCTTTGAAGTTACAGTATGCCTCAAAAGTAGGTTATTGCATGTTAGTGTACAGAAAAATATTTTTTTGAGAAAGTATCTCTTTCTGGTAGATATTCTGGTAGATAAGCAGCAATCAATGACACTCTTCCTAATTTACTATCCATTATCTGGGTAACTTTGAGTGAACAGCTTTAAATACAACATCTGTGGGAAGAAAGTATGCTTCCCAACTTTGTAAAGTACTATGAAATGCTGGATGAAAAGCAATTCCTTTATACAAAATTTATCAGCCCTAAAACAATTAGTAAACAGTATAATTGATACTGAAATGCTGAACACACTCAGTAGGCATTAATGACAAATATTGCTACCAAGTACCATGTTTAGTGCTACATCTTTCCTCCTGACTCTCTTCAGTGCTGCTTTGAGAAAATGTTTATTTTTTTCTATTCCTGGGGAAATCAAAACCAAAAATATCAAAATGTCTTGCACTTCTTACTTATGGAAAGAAATAACTCAGTGTCCTGGCCCACAGTACTCACATATTCAAGTCTAAGAGCAGAGTAATTAAACACAGATAGATATCTCTTTAAGCTCCAGTCACAGCTGACATCCCTGAAGACCTAAATCCCTTCAAACACATGGATTTTTCAGGCTGAAAGACAGGATATTATAAATAGCTGCAAAGAGACAATTCAATAATTATAGTACAATTTCACCCAGTCTAAAAATATTCATAAAGTAGAGGTTTTTAGTAAATTTTTAGAGCATAGAAATATGACTGTGGAGCCATGATTATATTCCTGCTTTGAGTATGAAAGAGCCACAGAACTTTCCTCTGCTTCTAACACACAGACACATGGAACAAAACACAAAATATAATACAGGCTTCCTGACAAAACAATTTGTTGCACATGTCTCTCTAATGGCAAAAAGAAAACACTGGTTCTTTCTCCTTTAATCTCTGTTCTTCCTTTTGAAGATAGCATTGGACTGATTTTTGCTTTTTTATTTAAATCTAAATGAAGAAAATAATACCTTTGGCACATTCTGTCAATGATTCTGTCACTTTGAAACCTGCCCACAGAAAACCTGTCTCCATAGCCCTTCTTTCATCTATTTAGCATCACTTCTTCAGGAGAAGCAACAGCACTTGTAGCTGCACCAACACCCCAATCTTGGGCTAAAGCCTGGATTACAGGTAAATATGATCTGTCTGGGGAGCTGATGTTGCCCTCAGGGCTGCCTCTGGCAGCTAAAAGATAATAAATCAGAGGGTGGGGACTCCTCTTAAATCCTGAGAGGACAGTTCCCTTCCCAGGATCTAGCAAGCAGATCTACCATACTCAGATCTCATGACTGTGACTAAAGAAAGCCATTATTTATTGATATGATTGTTACTATAGTAGATTCCTAATAATAGCTGGCACTGAACATATGTGTGGTGCTTGTGCTGAGAATATTCTTAAATAATTCTAAAGAGAACGGGGAGATTTGGGGTAATGCCCTCAAAACAGAAGTAATAATGTTACATTTGAATAAGAGATAGATGCTTCAGCCTTTGCCCTGGGACAGCAGTGGGGGAGCCAGGGTCAGCCACAGGAATTCTGTATTTCACATGACTAAATTAACCTACTTAATGATTTGAAATGATTCTATGATTCCAGCTAGGGGAGAAGGCACAGAGTACATCCCTAGGGCTGCTCTGGTGGTGGAGGTGTAAGATAGATGCTGAAGAAAGAGTTGGCATCTCTTATTCAGCCCAGTGGGGTACCTGGGTGGGACACTGGCACCCCCAAAACACTTCCATGCTTAATATTTTGTTTATTCTCTCCTACACCAATTTTATCAGTATATATGTAAAACAAAAAAAACCAAAAAAAAAACCAAAAACCAAAAAACAAAAAAAAAAAAACAAAACAAAACAAAAAAAAAAAAAAAGAAAGAAAAAAAAGAAAAATAAAAACTACTGCTCCCAATCCCTAACCTACTTAGAAGATGGATTCTCCATGTCAAATGAGACTTTACCAGGACCCTAACACAGCTGAATAAGGAACATCTCAGCTCCTCTCCTCAGTGTTTCATCTGACCTTCATGCACTGAAACAAACTGATTGTTTTTCAGTTACAAAAAATGGCGAAAAAAAGTTCCTCCAGGAATCAGTTTCAATAAACTTGAAATGTAAAAAATATCATCATATTTTGAAAGCAAACCACCTAAGTCTGTAGTCTGGTTAGATAAAACTTTCTTTTAGCGTGGAGATTTCTAAAATATATTCACTTTTACGCCTATTTAGTTTGCATTTAAATTAAATTAATCAGAAAGGCATACTAATGTATATTTATTTGGTTCAATCATTGCAAGCTGACTTTATTTGGGAAGAGTTATACACATCTTGCTGAGTCTAACACATTTATATCTAATGAAAATAATTTTCACCAAGTATTTTTCCTCATATGATCACTCTCAATAGTAATTTCCTGTTGTTATTCTCCTCTCCTTAATCTAAATTCTGTTCAACTTGCTTAAGTAAGTAGTAATTTGTCCTTCTGTGCATGATGGTCGTGGTCTCTCATCACATTTACAATAGTTTTTCCACTATAATGGCAACTTCTTTTGTGAGAAGAAGAGCTCCTCTTGATGATGATGACTAAATTATGTGTGTATCAGAAAATGTGACTCAGATTAAAAATGGAGCTGAGTGGACATTTTATGCCTCTTGCCCATCAGAGCTTGGAGGAGAGACAAAAAATACAGAGAGAAGACCTAAGGAAAGGCTTCTGAAAAAGTCTTGTGAACTAGAGCCACTCACCCAAATTAAATGTAAATCATTTATGCTGCACTGGGAATGGTACAGTGGGGAGAAAAGGGCAAGGCAGATCTAACACTGGGCTTGGTGCTTGTATTTTATCAGTTCAGGGAGGAACAGAATGTGGCTACAACCCACAGAATCAGGCTACAAAGAACTAAATGTGCTGTAGAGTTACACCCAAAGCGTTTGGGATGTTCCACACTCATTTGCACAGCGCTGCAGTCCAGGAGTTCTGGTCAATCTGAAACTAATTATTTCTTGGTAGACAAGTGTATTTCTGTAGGGTGAAGCTCCATTCAGCACTTGTCTCCAAAGCATTTAGAATCTTATTATAATCCATGTGACCTGTTTCTATTTTAAGTGGACTAATTCACCAAACTGACACTGATAATTCCAATTAAAGTTTTACAGTCAGTCACAGCAAGTACTGTGTGAGGAGATTTCTTTCTTTCTTTTTTTCTTTTCTTTCTTTTTCTTTCTTTCTTTCTCTTTGTTTGTTTGTTTGGGTTTTTTTTTGGGGGGGGGGGGTGTATCTCTGGATATTATAAAATAGGAGTTAATCTTGAACCGATGAGTTTTTGGAACACTCTGTATGCACCCTAAAGACACAGGCAAGGCTGGAAGCAACTGTTAAATTGTCACAGTTGATTTCTTAGATACTAGAATAAGGTGTTTCGGGAAGGATGATACCTGGATACTGCAATTTTTATAATATTTGCATTTATAAGCATAGGAAGGTGATAAAGTCAATCTGGTACAATAGGAACTCCTGTAGTCACTTGCACCAGAAGCAAAAGGATCAATGTGTGATCTCAGGTTATTCTACCATGAATATCTGTCAGATAGTTTTAAAAATACTTTTTTATAAAGAATCAGAAGACTGGTTGATTTCTCATGTGATTTAGCACCTTTTCTATGTGACACTTAAGGAAGAGCCAATACCTGCATGCTTCCCAGACTCAGTGTGTGAGATGACCTTTCAAAAATCATTTTCCCATGGAATGGCTCAGCTCCCCATCTGTAAGGTGGCAATAATATTTCTTATTACATATGTGAGCACTTTCAAGTTCTACTCACAAGAAATGTTCACATTAGAACACATCAGTAAATACTGACACAATAACAACAGTACACAGCCTTTAGGCAATAAACAAGATTCTTAAAAATGTGTAATTAAATGAGAAATAAACAGTCCATTCCACTCAGCACTCGTTCAGACCCACCAGCAATAAGATGTCAGGTTTTGGTCCTCCCCAGGTCATGACCGACACTGAAAACTTGCCAAAGAGCCAGTAGGAGGCCACCACAATGATTAAGGAGTTGGAGAACTTAAAATACAAAGAAATATTGAGGGACTCAGATTTGTTCAGCTTAGAGGACTGAGAGCAGTGAGTACAAACACTGGCAGTCAAAAATTGCAGCTAACACTGGCAAGAGCCACGCCTAGACAGATCTTACTTCTGCTGAAAAGTATTCCCATAAAACCCAACATAGTTTGTCTTGCTCTGGAGCGTTACAAATGTAAGAAATGCAAGGAAGACCTTATGGCATTTGAATAGCCAATTCCATTGATCCAGTGCAGGCACAAAGATCAAACTCTCAACTGTCCACTCTAGACTTTGTGAGAAATGTTTGCCAATAGGACTTGTCAATGTATTTCCAAAGCAGAGGAGATGAATCACAGATATTGTTATTCTGTGGGAAAACACACCAGCTCCCCAGACAAATCACCCCTTTGCATTAAGGAGCTGATGTGACACTTCCTTGCTTGTTCATGCAAAGCACTGCTAGGCTGGGGTCTGTCACTAAATGATGCTTTAACCAGCAATGGCCAGGATCTTTCTCCATTGCAAAGATTGAGCCTCTTCTCACAGGAAACCATCCTGGAACATCCCTTGAGTTGGTACATTGGGATAGATATTCTGCTACTGGCTAAGGGAATCTTATGTTGTCCAGTGGCAATATAAAAAAAAACAAAATAGGGAAAAAATAGGAGTGATCCCTCAAGCTTGTAGACAAAGCAGAATTCTGATTTCTGAGCAGCTCTTAACAAAATCAGTAAATTATCTGCTAAACAGGCAGAGGCAAACTGACCTAAGTACAGCCACCTCTGAGCTGGAGCACCATGACTATGAAGCTTCCATGAATATGAAGAATTTTTACCTACATGCATGGAATGAGGACAGACATCATCATCCATACATATTCTCCATGGATTGGATGGGAATATCTAAAGAATATAATATAGCACATGAATTTTTTGTCAGTGCAAAATTTAATGTGTTCTTGATTTTGAAGTATCCTCTACAAAAGAGATGAGAACTGGAGGAAAATGAGCATCAACAATTGCTTACCAGAGTAGCAACAATAATGCTCTCCATAATATGGGTCACATGGAAATGACAGTAACAAAATGATAACTAAAAACTTGTATAATGCACATCATTGGTAATGTTGTCAGAAAATCAATTCAGACAAATTTAAGCCTCATATTGAATTCATTACTTTTCAAAAATATTTCAGATAATCCAAAATGTTTATCCATGCCAGGAATTTACTCACAGCTGTATAACATGTTGGTGGGGACAATTTCCTTAAGTGCAGGAAAGGATAGAAAGGAATGCATTTGTAAATGTAATGGGCACAGGAAAAGAAAACCTATATATGTGGAGTTGCATTAGACTGCCACATAGATATATTTCTGCTCAATTATCCTGACTATGTGCACAATGCTACCAGCTTTGAAATTATTTGAAACTTTATTACGTGTTTCACTGTAACGTTCACTGCTGTATCCATGATGAACTAAAAACACTACACCGTTCCAAGAGGGGATCCTGGAGGCAATCCAGTTATTAATTTTACTAGGAAAATTGAGAGGAGAAATTGAATGTAGATAACAAAGGTCGTGAAGCACATAACAAAAAGGTGGCCACAAATATTTTTGATGTTGATTTAACAGAAGTTCGTGATCTTACCAGATGTGAGATAAAGAGAAGCAATAATCACATTTAACTGGCATGAGGCACCTCCACATCCAGAGGATTGTAGAGGTCATTTACTCTTATATATTCTAATTTTGTGAGCAAAGAAAACCTGTGGAAGTTTTAGAACTGATCAGTACAGGCTGTATTGCCATTTGTGAAAAGTAAAGAAATGAAATAAAAGCAAGTTTGACATGCATTAAAGAAGGAATATCTTTCAGTATTGTTTCAGGTCAGGAGAGACTTATCTGTGGACTGAAATGAGATCTTAATATTTCATTTAAACTGTGCTACATGGAAATGAAGTAAATACTTATCTGCACTTAAGGTAGGACTTTGAAGTGCACTGGAATGTTTGTCTTCTGCCTGAACTATTGGGAAAAAAGTATGGGTAGTCTTTCCTAGGAATGCAATCATAGGGGTTCAAAAATTTGCTCTACCCTTGACAAGTCAAATAAAAATTGAAAGCTTTCCCTTTGCACAGATTTTTAGGCAAAACAGAAAAGTAACTCAGTTGAGATTTATGCATGCAGTTGTGTGCCTATAAAATACAGGTGGATAAGGAACCTTTCTGTGTTTACTCCTACATCCACATTTGCCTTCTACCTGAGATTCAGGCCTGATGTAAAGGATGCATTCCGTACTTGCAATTTTGTATTCAAGAGGAGTTGCTGTGGTCTAGGCATCCTAGACAGCAAGCAAACTTACATTTACAAGCCATATTTATCTATAAGTATGACACAAAACTGATTAAAAACCAAACAACCGATGGGAAAAAAAGCAGAATGAAATCAGTTGACATTAATATCAATTTCCATAAGTGAAACAAGATGATTGTAACAGTGAGTATTTAAAACTCCCAAGACTTGCTGTAAAAAGCAAAAACACAATGCTACAATTAATCAAAATACATATTAAAAGATAATTTAATCATCATTCTGTTACAGCAGACTTAAATGAAGATTTTGGTTAAACAATTATGCATAAACTACGTGTACAGCAGCTCTTTTCTCAAGGAAAGTTTCACAGTGCTTGTCTATCATTTGTACCTTTCCCTGCTTTCTGCCATTTCATACAGCAATTATTTTGATTGCTTTTTCTCATGTACACCTTTTTCTGCCCAGTGTCATGGCAGCAAGGAAAACACTCAGGGCTCATTCTTCAAATACATCTGAGACACTTCCATTTTTATTTTTTTTTTAACTTTTAAGGCAAGGAGTTGAAGCCTACTGAATTTCAGAATTTCCTATAACTTGATTCCATTTAATTAGATAATATTTTTCTGAGCATTTGCTTTAGAGAGCATTTTGAAATTTGACTGTACGCTTCGTGTTCTTTCCAGCTTACACAGCTACACAGCACTGCATAAATTATATTTGTATTGAAGATTGATAGTTTGGTCTATAAATTGTACATTATTGGAGAAGAGATGCTGTGTAAGTAGGTGACAAAAGCCTGCTGTCACCAGACATCAGTCAGCTCTGGATATCACCAGGCTCCAGCATTACTCTCAAAAGATGGGAAGTGTCCCATATGAGGAGCTGCCCAAATGCAGAGAAGGGGACAACAGCCTAATAAGAACTCTGTGATTAGCAGGAATTAATAATTAATCCCACCTTTTTAATCTTTGCTTTTAAACAGTTAAGCTGCCACTTAGAAGAGGCATATTGTCAGCAAAACCTAATTCTTTTTAATCCATGAGCTGCCTGCACGACATTCCTGTGGTTTTTCCCACACACACTGAACTCGGAGGCAATGCCAAGGAGACAATATCTTGCTTAACACAAAATCTGTGTTAAGCCTTCCACCAAGTACAATAACTCCTTAAGTACCCATGAAAACCCATGCAAGCACTTTCAGACATGGGATGATGTCTTTTATTTTGACTTTAGGGCTGAATGTTTGGTCAGTTTGAGATGTTCTGTATCAAAAGTTAGGACAGGGCATCCATTAGCACTGCTCCACTGAACTTCACTGTCTGGCTATGAAACCTCTCACCAATGACTTAATTTATACTGCATTTTCAAAGGCAACAATTACCTCTAATGCCATTTTTCCTTTGTTCTGATGGCCTTTTCTGATCTCTTTACCTCATTGAAAAATCCTGTGATTTTAATCAATCCGTAGTTAACAGCAAAATGTTGTAAAAACATCTTCTCTGGCTATGTCAAAACTCCCCTGTATACCACATCCAGCATCTCCAGACTGATAACAAAAAACATGTCAAGTGCAACATCACTAAGCACTAGCCAGCTCTTATTTTAATAGTATTCATAAATGGTGGCTAATTTAAGTGCATTGTATTGGACTGATAATGGAGTCTCAGTTATTGCTCATCTCTAGAAGCATCTATTGATATGTAAAGCAAAGACATTAGCCATGTAATTAGCCTGCAGCATAACTATCATCCTTCACTCAATCATTTCAGTTCCAACTGCCCAAACAATAGTAACATTTCACAATGTTTTCACTTGAAATAGCTGGTGCCTTAATCATAGTGTGAATTTCTTATGAAAAGCTCCCACAGATAGTGTACATCATGCTGGGAAAATGAGTTTAAGTACAAGAAACCGATTAAAACTCTAACAATCTCCTAAGGATAATTTGTTAAAGGGGTTTTGTTACTTTGCGTTCGCTCTGAAAATAATCTAGTTCTTTATTAAAAGGTTCGGCACCTTAATAACTATTTAAGATTGTATAAGAATAATCAATGTTTTTCTCTTTGTTGGCTACATACATTTATATTAAACAGAAATGCAATTTTACTGTTAGTTTTAATATTTCCACACATTTCTACTTCATTATTCATGATTCTGTTCTGAAAGCAAAAAAAAATAAAATATATATATATATACATATATAATCACTCTAAGCAATTCTTGGAAAAATCCGAGTTTATTTTAAGATGAAATTTTAACTAAAAGGACCTTTATTATGTTTTCTGCCATAGCAGAGCTCTACATTCTAAGACTTCCTTTTTTCCTATGTTCTTGCATTTATGAATATTGTTTTCAATACATATTATGTTTGACATGGTTTGTAACATATTCCTCAGTTATTTTAATCTATGCCTACAGTGTCAGCTTGGGCTGACTTTGAAGGTCACTCTTAGCCTTGACATGAGCCATCCATCCCTCCTTGTCTATGCATTTATTGGTATCTATAGAGAAAAGCCATCCCCAGTGCTTCCTAGAAATGATCTGCTTCAGGCAGGACAAGCAAACCTGCTCCTGCTTCCCAATGCATTTGTAACCATGGGATCTTTCCCACACAGGGCAGGAAAGGATGGGCTTGGGGAAAGGTTTATCCCAGATCCTGAATTCTGCAAGTCTGAGCTCAGAACAAGCTGTTACCAGGAGACTGCAGAGATTTGCAAGCTGAGTTGAGGATTGCCAGCTCAAGACTGTAAGGTCAGTCTCATCTATTCCAAGTCCATTTAGTGCCTGAATCCCAAAAATTAACTGTTCAAAGGGACTCCAAGAACAACCTCATGTATGAGATATTGCAAGCAGTGTTTAGTTTACCTATAAACAGCATCCTTAGATGCAATCTCACTCAGGTATCACCAGAGGGGAAGGGGGAAAAAAAAAAAGAGAGGGGAGGATTGGGACCCAGAAAAGCCAAAACAGTCACTTGGAGCCTGGAAAGGCTCAGAAAAATTATTTTCTCCAGCCATTCTCCTTTGTATTCCACTCATTTATCTAAGGAACACTAAAGCCAGCCTTTAAATTTATTCTTTCCACATTAAATTCTTTTTTAGCATTTCATAAAAACATTTAAATCTTTTTCTCAAATATCTTTAGTTGGGGAGAAAATAATTGGAAAACTACTACCATTTGCAAGAAAAGTCTACATAAATTTACCTCAGCATATTATGTAAAATGACTGAATACCTCAAAGCTTCAGTGTTTGTTAGCTGGCAAGTTTCCAGTGCTGTTCCTATAATTTCTATTCCAATAACAGTAGGATAAATAATTTTACTGAGCTACGATGGAACTGAAGTTGTGTGCACTTCCATGAAAATACGATTATCTTAAAATCAAATATGAGATTTCAAATGGAACATATGAATAAGAGCTGCAAATATGATGCCAGAGCCTAGTAGGGACCCTAAGAGTAATGGAAGTGAAATGACATGTATATTGTATTATCTCTACAGCAGTTTAGAGACCCGGTTTTATGGATAAAATGGCAAAACAGCACAGGAAAATGTGAATTAATTAATCCAAATGACAGTGCAGAAGGTACTCTCAGACCTAAACTACAGATAATGAGAAAAAAAACAGGCAACTGCACTTCTTAACTTGCCAGAGTCCCAAGGTGAAGCAAGAGTAGAGTTCTCAGTTGCTCAGGGAAACTTTGTGCAAGCCCAAAATGGAAAGGGCCACTGAAGTACTGCGTGCTGGACCAGCTCCATTTGTTTAATTTAAGGGAGACAGCTGCTGCGATTTACATAAATTGTGCTTTATTGATCCACTGAGATTCTGGTGGCAGCTTGCCTTCCCCCAGAAAAAAAAAAAATAAGAGAATGCCTTGTCATCCTCCCCGTGTCTTAGAGGCAGCGCTGCACCAGAAGAAATACTGAGCAGGTTTTTGCATTAACTCAGAGTTTGGAGTTAATGCAAAAACTAATCCAGGTTAGGGAAGTTTGAAGAGGAGCAGTACCAGAGCTTAGGTTTGGGTTTCATGTGGGAAGAAAATACATCAGAAATAGTCTGGAGGAAAAGCATTGTGTAAAGCATTAAAACAGCAGGATAAAAGTGGGAAAATGAAAATATTTGTGCATGATCTCTTTTTTTCTTCAGTAATTTTTTTTAAAGAGAGGAATTAGTAGATTGTTGGGGGATTTTGGTAAATATAGATCTTTGAAGGCAAGGGGCAAAGCATAAAGGAAGGCCCGGAGGATCCAAGCTTTCATGTGAGCTGCCACTTCAATATGTGCATTGCAGGAGACAGGTAGGATAAATTAAACAATGTTTGTACAGTGTTGTGAAAATTGCAAATGCTGTAAGAGTGCTAAGAATTATTATTAGGTACAAGATCTATGCAGAGAAGTCTGTAAGACAAAAAAGAAAGACACCAAAAACCTAACACCAGCTAACCCAGATATTCTAATTAAACACACCTACTTCTATCAGGTACTCAAACTTGTTTCCATGCCAATGTCAGCCTCTGGATTAGCCATGGGCAACTACTGGGAAACAGAAAGAGTAAAAAAAGGAAGAAAATAAAATGTCTATTGAGCCACAGGGTGTTGGGAAAAGAAGAAGAGGCACTGGAGAGCTGCAGCATGATCCTCAGGCAGAACACTGCGAGTGCTCTGCCCACCCACCGCCCGCACATTGCTGTGGGCTAAAACCCAGCTCAGTCCCAGTGCAGCCAATAGAAAATGACATTTGCGACATCCTAAGGTTAGCCTAACATTAATTAAACCATCACAGCACTGCACTATTATCCTCTTTACTTATTTCTTCTGTGGATTTTACTTTTCCTTGAGAAATAGTCATTTCCAATTAGAATTTCGTAATAAATCTGAATGTCAGAACTCCCCGAGTATGAATGTCATCTTTGTTTAGAGGCTGGAAGGAAGAATTGAAAGCAGAGATGTCCTTGAGCACTAAAATTAGCTGAGATACTCATCTACCACAGGAACCTGAATGTGGCATTAGACCTCAAACTGGCTAAATCAGAATTGTTGCAAAAGAACATTCCAGGACTAGGGCTGCTGGTGGTGATTCCCTGCAGTGCTGAGATTCCCAGGTGAAATCAGAACCCTGCAACTGCAAACCCAACACAATCAAACCATCAAATGCTACACACAGCCTTCAGATTTTCCCCTTCCCACCAATATTTTACCAGTCAGGATTTCTTTCTCCTACAATCTCTGCTCTGATGCTTCAGGACCATGGGAAAGTTCACACTTGAGGGATTTCATGCAAGTGGCTCAGAGTGAGTCCCTGCTCTTTCTAAGGGTTTTGTGCAAATGCCACCCCTCTCTGCAGGGGATGCAAATCCACCTTCCCAGGCAAGGACCAGCTGCCTACGTGGGAATTTCCATACCATAATTTGCTGCACTGAAAAATACTTTAGGTAGATGCTCACGTAACACCTTCATGCAAAACCTGCAGTAAGGAAACGTGGATCCCACCATCCAGATTCCCTCTGAGGTATTATTATATCAGCTGCATGATTATTCACCTCCATCTATTGTTAGACACTGCATTCTTCCTACATCTGCCTAAGAAAATTATGGTACTGGTTATTAAGAACAGATTCTTTTTTTTCTTTTTCTTTTTTTTTTTTTTTGCCAAAGGGCACACAACAATAAAATGCTTTTTTTTCCCCCAAATATAATTGTTTCTGTTCAGAAGCAAGTGTGTTTATAAACATGTTGCCATGTGAACTGAATCAAGAAAACTGCCCTTTCTACTTTTATCTCAGCCTTCAAGAAAAGTGAGAACTGCATTAAAACAGGGTTTAACCTTTCAGTAAAGTTATTGCAGGCATTTTGAATATTTTCATATAGCTAAGTTTGTTCAATATTTCATAAGAACTACAGAGGTAATGCTTTGTACTGAATGCCAGAGCTGCACACTTAGAAAATGGCAGTAGAATTCAGCAATATTGCTGCATACCATAGGTAAGCCTACATTCACCAACCCAACATTTCACTCTGCCATTCTTCACTCAAAGGAATTTAACACAGAAAAAAAAAAAATTAAATCATTGAGATGCAATAAGGCAAAGTACATCAGTCATCTAACAAGAGGACCCGTCACTGCTGTACAATGTACAGATCATTTGCCAAAGTCAGAGGTGACAGAAAATTAAGAAATATACAGGCACAACTAAAAGCACCAGGTAGACCTGAAAAGGCACAAAATAAATCACTTTGTCCTGCTGAGGTTAAGGCTGAACCATGAACTTTCTTACATTTGGAATTTTATAGAAGGGAATAGATCTTGAGATCTTGTGCACAGAAGCTGGGTTTATTCCACCTCAATGTTTTTTATTCTATGACTCATCTAGAACAGCCAGTGCTGCAGCAGCATCAGTTTTAAGCAACTCCAAGGTTTGGAATAGACGGGAAACATGGAATTGTTTCCTACAGTTCAGGTTCTGATAATTACCACGATAAGGCAGATGAACAAAGTAGAATCTACTCCAAACACAGAACTCCAGATTAAGCAAAACTTGTCTTTTCCATTGTAACAAGACATTACAATCTGCACAAAAAAAGCTTTTCTGAACCAAGCAATCTTTTTTTTGTTAAGTGCTCCTTGCTGTCATTGTCAAGGCTTGTTACTTTGGAGAAAATCCCCCTTTTTAAAATAAAACAAGTTGGTTTTAACATGCAAAATTTGCTCTTCAACTGATAAGAAAAGTCACAGAAACATACAATATTTATAACCTGGGTATGCCTGCAATGAAAGTGAAAAGCAAACTAAAACATGATAAACTGCACAAAATCAAGCAAAGCTGTTTGTTTGCCCCATTAAAGTATCAGGTGGAGGAAATCTGTTAGGCCTTCTGATACATTTTCTTGTAAATGAACATTTTTACTGACTAGAGATATTTATGTATGCAAATATAGCAGAATAATTAACAGTACAGAGTAGTAACATGAGTGTGTACAACACTGCCCATTAAGATTCCACACACAGTCCTAATTACTGACATGGGAGAGATTCTTATGACTTGGAAAGTTCAACAAGAGAGTTCTTTAGTAATAGAAATTGTATCAAATAGACAGCATTAAAATATTTCTTAAACTATTGCCAATATCGATAACGACAAGAGGCTTTGGAATTCTAACTTTTCTATCATTTGATTCACAAACCCCCAAATACATTTACTTATAAAGCTATTTATCTTTCTGTCAATCAACCTACATGGTTTATGATGGTGGTTTCACATTGTTATCACATTTCACAACTCAGGTATTTGGATACCCAATTGTATAAAAGACTACTTTCAAACAGTTAAATCCCCAAAAGAAAACAGGATATGAGCCAAAAAATTTTAAGTGAGATGAACCGAAGCCTGGAATACATCTGTGTTTACACATGGTCTGTTAGTCTGCAAATATATGTGGGCAACTGTGCACACCTAATTCCACAAATCTGAGTTCATAAATTCATCTCCTTCACTCCCAGTTGACACTGTCAATGCATTCTTTAGTCTTTTTGCTGAAAGGGGATCAAGTGTGCCAACCACGAGAGTGACTTTTGAGGCTGCAAACACTTTCCAAGAGAAAGGGACTGATGAAACTGCCTGACTGCATATGGCAGGAAAACAGAAGATACCAAAGGTTATTTACTATTGGTATGTTCCACATTTAAAAGAACAATCTTAAGCCCACTGCCTGTCCCTTGAGCCATCTGGTCCCCCCATTATTAATTGTTCTACCCGACCTTCACAAGAGAAGAAAAATATTGTTGTATCTTCTTTTATCTTGTCTTATAATAGGAATCATGTTTCATAGTGTTGAAATAAATTACTTGCACGGTGATCAAACATCTTAGCTTCGTTTCAGCATTTAATCACCCGTGAAAGCCTTTTATTGCTTTGTATACTCCAAAGTCATGAACATTATTTCCTATCTATTCTATGGAAAGTATCTTTCATTTTATTTTTCAATTACATCTTAAATTCTATCATTCTTCTAGCAAGCACTTTCGTGTAATCCTACTGTATGAAAGACCTTTGTTTCTCTAGTATTTATTTCCCTTTAAAATATTTTAGCTATTGCATAGGAGAAGGAAAAGCCAATCTAAAATGGCTAAAGAAATACTGCTTTCATTGAGATGACTTTATTTCCACTCAATATATACATTAAAAAGCCTCAGAAAATTATAATAATAAATAAAATCAGTACATCACCAGACTATGGTTGTTCTAAAATCCATGATGTTTTCTAGACTGCTTGTCAAAGCATTATTGCTATTTTAAAACAATACTCCTGCATCACTTCTGCCTGAAACTCTCACCAAGTTTATGGATGTATCAGACAATCCTTTAGTGTCACAAACCTCAGTATGGGTTGTGCAACACACATAGATTTTTATTTGGTGAGCTAGCTCAAAGTTAAACTGCTCTTTGAAATGCATAAGGAAAACCCACATTTTCTCTAATTAGAGAAAAAAGCCCCACACTTCAAGATTTTTAATAACAAAACACACACACACAAACCAATAGCTATTCTATAAAGCCACATTAAGAGAGATATAATGGAAGGAAAACATTTCTTGAAAACCCAGTCAGTCTGTGTATCATAATCAGGGAGTTTTATATTGCATCCTACAAGTATTAGTCCAGCTGAAATAAGTGTAACAACTTACAGTGACAGAGGAACTATCAAACTAAAGCCAGATCTAACATATGTGACCAGGCCCTGAACAATTTGACCAAACTTTTAAGCTGGCCCTGTTTTGGGGAGGAAGCTGCTTCTCAGAGGAACCCCACCTTTTCTATAATTCTGTTCATCCATAAACCATAGGGGTTGTTATCAAGCATACTTAAGAATATAATTTAAACCATTCAAATTAAACTTTTCAAAAGTCCTAAACAAGTTAAGTTCTGGGACAGTCTTCCAGTAAAAGCATTGGTGGCAAAGCAAAATAACCAGTTTTAAGATTAATTTTAAGAATTTACTGCCTTTACAGCCACCTGCAGCTGGCACAGATGAAACAATTCCTTCTTCAATTCCTTTCAGTGTTCCACTGAAAGCCTTTCCAGCAAATAATCATTATATATTCTTAATAGAATATTAAGAAAATATATGTGAAGAAGAAATATTCACCCTTTTATATCTGTTTTAAATTAGAGTTGAACAGAAAGATCAAAAAGTTCACTAAATGGCTAATAGTTCACTAATTTCTGATTGTGAAAATACTAATCAACTTATTTCACATCTTCTATAAATTGACTATTATTGAAATATGATGGCAGTGAATTTGGGTGCCTAATTCCAAAATGAGACAAATGTTATTTCTGTTACAGCAGCTTTTTCTACCCCTTGAGAATTTTTCCATTCTCCTCAGTTTCATAGATTAAGAGTTTTTAGATAGTAGTAAAGCTTCTTATACATAAATATGAGAAAACAGTAGAAAGAATAAATAAAAAGCATCTGATTGGAATGACAGATTTTGTTCTTAGGCAAACAAGGGAAAATGCATCCTCTAAAATGAGGAATGTTTGAGAATCTTAGTGATTCACTTGTCCCACCTAAGGCTGGGGACATTTTTCATTGAACATTACTGAGAGCACACAAACAGATTATATTTATTTCAATTAGAAAATCATATGAATAGATCTGTCACCTTTGACAACCTTTCACTGGAACTTTGATCGTTGCATTATGAGCTGAAATGGCACATATTAGAGACAATACTCATGTAAAAAAACACATTTATTCTAAAGACAGATTAATTTATTTTTAATAGTGTTAAGTATTAGCAGCACTACTACCAGTATCAGTCAGGTTACCAGTATTATCCAAAAATAGTTGTCTCAAAGTGAAGGGGTTTGGGCTTTTTTTTACAATACACTTTAAAAAAACCATTTCTAGGTAGAAGATAATTAAGAATTCCTTCTAAGTCATGAAGTCTGTAGAAATTCACACCAAATTTTCTAAAGTTTTCATTCCATGTGAGAATACAACATCAAAGCCCAAGCTAATCTGCTCTGTACAGCCTGGAAACACAAACCTATAAACCACATTCCTCAGACTCTCCACTGTGACCTTCAGCCACATGGCCAGCACTACAAATCCCCTGGTCCAGCTTCAGCAAGAAACGAAGCCACACTCCATTTTAAATGTTGCCTTTTTCAGGCTGTGTCTAAGCTTTAGATGAAGGTGCAGCAGCAGAAGACATGCAAAATATGTTGAAAAAGGAGTCAACATATGTTGGGAGTTATATCACTGTCCCAGTAATCCAGATATGCCAGAATTCCCCAGATACAGAAGTCTGAGGGACCTTCAGTATTAAATTCACAATGAACAGCATCAACTTAAAAAATCTGAAAACAAGATGACAGAGGTTTCACCTAGCAACTCCAAGTAGAAACATTTTACTAGGATGTTAACTAAAAACTTTTCAAACTGCTCCAAGTCAATTTGTAGAGGGCTGAGTGATTGAAGAGGAAGATACTTCAAGCTAGCTTGTACCAGAGAAAAAAAAAAGGAGATAGTCAACCTTTTTTTCCTGAGATGGACGTTTTATGCAAAAACTGTACACAGCTGCATTTTGGGAAAGCTGCCTTGGAAAGGACAGAAGCTCTTCCTTTTTTCCCTTGTACATATGTTCAGCAACTGGCAGAGATCACAAGGAGAACCAAAAGTCCACTCCAGCACACACCTCTGGGAGCACAGGCACTGCAGAGCATCCTAAACAGCCTGACCCTCTCTCTGTCTCCCTGTCACTGGAGAGGAGCAACAATCTGGTGGAAAGTTGAATCTCCATAGCAGGAGGGGCTGGAATTAGATGATTTTAGGGGTCTCTTCCAACCTAAACCACTTGGTGATTTTATAGCCATGTTCAGCCATTTGTGCTCAGTACCACAGCTGACCTTTTTATTTCCGGATTATTCTGGTTTTAAAGACCTTCCCATGACCTTCTAACATTTCTTTCAGTACTTTCCTGTATGAAACTCCTGACCTGGCAAAGATTCTCCCTCTCCCCAGCCATCACAGATGCCTTTTGCACTTCAGTCGTTACTGAGGCAATAACAAGAACCAGAGTATCTCAATTTCTTCTGTGATTTCTCCTGTGCTGCTCCTGTGATTTCAGCACACACTGTCCTGTTTACATTCCATCTAGATTTGCAAAGTGGGAAGGCTACAGATGTGCAACTCACTTGAAAATGAACTAAACCACTGCTATTTTTAATCTCTATATTCTCTGCCTGTCCCCACAGATTCTATATCCACACATAACAATGTCTCCTTTTGTCTCTTGCTTGACCACAGACTTTCCTCCCTGAGGCCTGCCCTCCTTTTTTTTTTGCAGAATTTGTCATTCCTGCCTGTACACAGCCTGCTCTGGCTGGGTCAGGCACAGCACTAAGCTCCCTTTTGTCCAGCTCACAAAGGGAGCTCCACAGTCAGGTTTGATTACACCAAATGCCCACTGGTGCAGGTTCCTCCACTAATCTCCACCCAGACAAAAAGAAGGGGTTTAATCCTTGAAATCCTCTTAATGACCTTCCAAAGACATGGCCATCAGTCTTCCTGCAGTCCCTCAGGCAGAATGCTCTGGGTTTAAAATCTTTCCAGATAACTTTCCATAATGTTGACTGACACCATAAAAATACATAAAGCATACATTCTAATAACTGTAATACAGTAACTGGCAGTACTAAGAGGAGAAATAATAGCTTTTCAGGCAAACATTAAAGTCAGGGCAACTTAACTCAGTCTGAGTAAACAAATTGTATAAAAGTCCAATTTTTGTGAAATGAGTCCTACTGAGCACAATTCTTCCCATTAGTCACACAATAATTATGCAACCACACAGCAAACAAACCTCAGCCTTTCCCTTTCTTCTGTCTCAGTTGCTGAGGACTCATGAGGATACGGACATTATCGAGTAAAAGCATTAATCTCTGAAAAAGCATGTTTGTAATGCTCATTTTGCCCCATGAAAGAAATATGAAACCAGAAATTACCAATAATTTCACTGTGGAAGCACAGGAAAGTATTTGTGAGGTACACCACAGAGTGCTCTGAAGGACCAGAGCACAGAACTGACTGAAGATTTTAAATTAAGGGTATTTATCTTTAAAAAACGTGTAAAATAATGTTTAAAATACAATAAACTGGTCAAAACCTCAGCTATATGGGATGTTGTGGAACATAAAGGTGTGAGGTTTCCATTCCTGTCAGCAGAGTCCACACTTATTAAAGCTTCCACTGTTGTCAAAGTATGTTAGAGTTTGTAAAAACTATTTCCACGGTTCTTCACACTCAATCTTAACAAAAACAGTTTCAAATCTCAGAACAGTTTTAGTTACAGCCCACAATTACTGTGGCTGTGACACAACCACCTTTCCAATGGTAGAGAAAAAATCTCTCTTCTTACTTTGGTCTATGGCTTGTGATTGGATCAGATCATGATTTTCACGTTAACCAATGTTTTGTGTTGCACTAAAAAGACTTCATTTAATTCTGTTTAGTGGGATTTAATATTTAGCTATTTATTTGAAGCTATCATTTTAATGATTTCTTAATGTTAAAATATCCCAAACTCATTAAATGACAGACCATAGTTAGAGCAAATCAAGCTTTTGGGGTGGTTTTTTTAGTTCTGAAAAAAGCCCAAATGCACATGCCACTTCACATGTTAAATAATACAAGAAGGGATATTAGGAATGAAAAGGAAAATAATTACAGGGATTACATTTCAGTTCCTAGGTAATCCTGTTACATAAGAAATCTGAGTTATACCTTCTCAAGATTTGATATGGACTAATAATTATTTCTTCAAATAATAATTCTCATTTCTTTAAGTGCTGAAATAAATTTATTCCAAATAATGTTTGGAGGGATTTTTTTTCCTACCAAATAAAGTAAAACTGGTTAAGTTAATCTGTTCTATAACGTGGCAGGCTTCTGTTCTGGGAATGCCTTACACTGGATGGTTTCTTAACCTTAAATCTAATTAATCTTACATCTAATTTTTCCAAGCAGACTGACTGCAGAGAAAGTTCATGGTGAGGGTGTCACCACTAACTCAGTTTTCAATCAGATGAGGAAGAAACTGAGGCAGAGCTTACATCCTTTTATATAATGGAATGTAAGAAATGTCATTTGACCAAAAAGCTGATTTCTGATTCGGAAATGGATTTTTAGCTTACATTTATCATACATAATTTTATCTTTTTTCGTTTGGTTTTGCTGGGTTGAGGATTTTTATTTAGTTTTTTTATGTTTAATTGGTTTTTTTATGAGGAAGTTAAGAGTATGCATTGTTTATTTGCAGTTTGAGGGACAAATAATGTCCAAAAAGTCACCTATGTTTTCTTTGCATGTTAAAATCAGCTGTATAACTGTAAAAGTGACAAAATGCTCTGCAGCAAATACTTCCAGGTCTTTAGTATTTAACTGTGGGCAAGAATATAAAACAAAGAAAAAATCTTAAATAAATCTAGAAAATACAGAAACCTTCTGATTGAAATATAAACATTTTGACATATCTGTTTTGAAAGTTGTCAGGGAAGTTTAAACTATCTAATGTAATCTGTGTTTTGGGGAACTTAAAACATTTTAAACCTTGATTGGTATTGACAACACACTTCCCTTTGTGATCAGTTTTAATATGTTTTGAGAATTTTTTTAATATGCTAAAGGTGGATGTAAAAAACTGACTATTTTTATTCTTTTCATTCCTCTCTGGAAGATACTCATAACAATAAAAACTATTGCATTTAAAAAAAAAAATCCCTAAGGAAACTTCACACAAATGCACATCTTGAATTCTGGATTAGAAATGTTTCTGAAAGATAATTTGATATTTTGATTATATCAGAAAAAGAAGTTTTGAGCTTAAGCAATCCAAGTGTACTTGGATTCACCTCAAGTTATCACAAAGGTCTGAAATTGTAAAAACTCCCTAAGAGTGTTTTCAAACAGCAAGACTTAGAGGCAGGAACACAAAGTTACCTCCAGTGTAATTATTCCCCATCTAAGGGATAACCCACATGTCAATGAAGATGAAAAGGTAAAGGTTCAGTGGCAGGTGACTGCACAGTTACAGACATTAAAGATCAGAACATTTCAGGGAGACAGGGAAGCTCAGTGAGAACTGTCACACAACAGTGAAAGCTGCCTTTCTAAAATTCAGATTAGAGCAAATGGCCTCAAACTCACTCATAAAGCCAGGACACCAGAATGAACATTTCCTTTAAGTGGTGCTAAGTTAAGAGAATGAAAAAGCTTCAAGCCCCTGCCAGGCTGGCATTTTTATTTGTGACCACTGAGTAAAAACCATTTTCTAGAGCAGCAATGATGAGATGTTCAATATGAATTTTATATCTCATGACACGATTTCACCTCAGGATCAGCTGCATTTCTTCCAGCAGCAGCAGTTTCCCAAGTTGTTGTGATTTCTATTGAACATGTCACATGCCTGTGCCTCGTGGTATGAAATAACTATTTTTAAAAGTGCTCCGTGTGGTTCAGGAATGGCCTCGTGATCAGCAGAGCCACAGGTGTCAGAAATGCAAACACAGGCCTATTTCCCACCCCAAAAAGATCTCAGGTAGCAAGGGGAGTACCTGGATCACAAGATTCATGTGGACAAGGTGTATCAGACAGCCAGAAAAACAACGAATAGCGCATTAAACCATTTTCACAGAGCAAATACTCTTATTACTTCAATACTGTTTCTGCTGTGTCCAGGAAGGGAGGCCTGAGCACAGGCACAGCAAGAGGCAGCAGCACAGACTTGGTTGGGTGACACCTGAGGAAAGCCTTGGAATAGCAGTGCAAGGAACAGACAGGCCTGGAAGTGTCCAGACAAGTCACACCTCTGATGGACTGCCCCAGGATTTGGTCTGCAAATGTCGCAAGAAGTTTAGGGCAATGATCCCATTAACCACATCTTGGCAGAACAACAGCTTCATTACAGCTCAAATATACATTTGAATTGAATTTCAATAAAATTTGGAGAAGAATTGTAAAGGAAAATAATCAGATTAATTGAAATTAAAATATGGCCATCTCACATAAAAACATTTGACCTAATAAGAACTTACATTAATTTAAAGCACCAAAAAGAGGCCCAGTGTGGACTCTTGTTCCTCCCCTCCAACAGAGCCATTTGCTTTGGTTCATCACTGCAAGTTGTGAGAGACTGGCTGGAGACAAACCCAGCTCACAAGCAGGCCTAAGTGCTTTCTCCCTAAACAGACTGCAAGAAATGACTGAAAAACTGCAAAAATCATTAGCCTGAGGCAATACAATGTGTCAATAAAGCTGCCAAATATCATCAGCGCAGCTGCACTCCAAATCCTTAGTTTAATCATTCTGCAGTCTTATGTCAAACATGTCTTGCCACCTATTATTCAAAATACAAACACAAAACAAAGAAAACCCTCCAGTGTTTTTTAGAGCTTTTCTTAATCTTAGTAAGGCTCATTGTATCAGCCACATGGCAAGAAGCTGAAATGATGCTGTGGGACTTAGAAATGGTATTTCTCAGAAGGAAAAGTTAAAAAAACAAAAATTTAGCTGTTTACTATTCCTGCCAATAAATATATTCCTGACAGTTGCAATTCTATTACTATACTTTGTCTTCTAACAATGAGAAAATACAATGTTGTACAATGAAACAGTCATGCAAAAGAGTGTGAAAATAGAAAATACAGGGGAAAAATTATTTGCTTAAAAAAAAGTCTTCCTTGGGTAGTTCTGTAGGTTGCAAACAGAATTTTTCACAACAATTTGACAGAATTGCACTTATTCCAGGAAAAACATGTCTGCTGTGTTTGAAGGAAATAATCCTCTTCATTTACAGAAACAAACTTATGACATCAAGTGCTGAAAGTCACAAAGGTCAAAAAAAGGTCCTTGCCCTGTCCCTTTGTGCTGGAGGACAGTTGCTACCCCATTGTTTGAATTTCCTTTCTTCAATAAGGCATATTCCAAAACACATTCTGCTGCATGATCATCATTATTAATTGAATTAAAATACCATTTTCAATTAAAGAACAAAGTACACAACATAATGCAGCATCTCTGAGATATTTATTTCGTGTATTCATTTAGTTCCTAATTTATAGTTTAGTCTTCTCTAATACAAATAGAAGTCATTAGTGCAAATTACTGATGTTCTTATTAAAAGTTTAATAAGAGAAGTGCTCTAAGAGTGTGACTCTTAGTCATTCATCTCTGTGCTCATCTTGCAAGAGTTGGATGGTATTTTAGAGCCCAAAACAGAACAGGATACTACAGTCTTTACACTCCTTTTTACGTACTAACACTGTCATTAATTGTTATGAATAAAGAACTCTAGGTCCTGCATGATGAAGAACCTGTCTAAAAATAATTTCTTTACTTAACCTTTAATTATTTATGGCTGCTGTATTTTATAAGAAAATTAAAAGTACTCTTTATTACTAAAGTGGTTATAAAACCCTATTAACAAAGGCAGCACCAAGGCTGCCCAGCTTTCAGGAATGGGTGCAAATTTGTCCAACAGGGGCTGTGTCATTTCTTGGGATGACCTAGAGCACCTGTCTGAAGGGAGTTAATAGAGGACAGGAGGAGTATGAAACAAGCACAGGGAGCAGCATGAAAGAAGGTGGGCAGCTGTGTGGAAACACATAAAGAAAGCTGTTTAAAAAAAAAAAAAAAAAAAAAAGTTCTGCAGGAATTTATAGAGCAAGTAGAAATATGCAACAAAAAGCACCCTGTCCTCGTGATACAATGAAAGATACACATTATTTTTTTTAATTTACATTATACTTTGAACATTCTCAAACTATGACCCTTCTGGAATGCAGCTTTAGTAGCAACCTGTAAAACATGGGACTCTCAGAACTAAGATGCAGACTACTAGAAGAAAAAAACAAAGCATGAAACAAAAGCTTTTGCATCATAGTCCTCAGAAATCAACATTACAGATACATATGCTATTATGTAATCCCATTTGTCTAGTAGAAAAATCCCAATGGTAGACACTTAGAAGTCCACCACATGAAATTTCCAGGATTTTTTCTCTGGAATTCTCCTTTCTTTTGTATGATACAGCCCTGACACCCTCTCCCCTACTTCTGAGCCACCTAAATTTAGCAAGAGCCAGTGTTTCCCCTGCTCAGCCTGACCACCCTCCCTGGTGGGGTCAAGAAAATCCCACCTACTTTCTACATCCAGGCAGGCACAAACAACTGTGAATTTTGGCACTTATGAGCTCCCCAGATCTTCTCTTGCTCATTTGTAACCCCTAGTTCTACATGTGCATTCAGTCTGTTATTCAAAAAAATTAACTAAAACCTAAATATCTTCTTCTACCCCCACAAAATCTTTATGGATTTCTGTTAATGCTCTCAGTATAAAACAGAAATCACTTTGGAACAGAAAACAAGCATATCTCATTTCAGCTTGCAGAAATGAGTGTAAGAAGCAGAAATTTAGAGTTGAGTCCTTCTGTATTGACTAAATATTCCTCCCTAGTTTATTACCCATGACGCATAATAAAGATTTTTTTAATGTTCTTTCTCTTAGTGACTAAAATTAAATTAAAACAAAGGTAGATATATGTTCCAACAATCCTAAGACAGCATCTAAAGAAATCCCTTTCTGTTTGCCTTCTCCCCCTTGTTTTGTCACTCATCTATTAATTATGTGCATATTAATCTTGTGTACAAGGTTAAAATTAGTATTGGACAGAAAGTTTCAGGAATTCAGCCCCTGCTCTAAAATCTCCTGTCATGTCCTGGAGCTGTACTGACAAATATTGCACCAAGCACTTGAAATATGTGCATGATAACACAAGTTGTGAAACACTTATTTGACTTCAATAATGCTTTACTTGCAACATAAATTACTACTTCAAAACTGCCATGTTAGCCTACTTAACTTTAGGGTGTCAGCATTTATAAAATATGGATGCTGAGCCTGTACATTGAAATACAACAGGAAATTAATATGTATGCTGCAACCACTTGCACTTAGAGACACATATCCTGGAGTAATAGGTATATTATATTTCCAATTTAAAAGAAAAAAAATTGATCAGATTTCAAGTATCCTGAAGAAGCCCTTCATTGTTTCCTTTTTTTAGCATGAATCAATAAAATAAGCATTAAAGTCTCTGACTGAGGAAAATAAAACGAACTCATACCATTTAGAGACATGAAATTTAATATTGAAAAGAGTGACAGGAACAAATATGCAGCTGTATGAAGTGAATATCTTAAAAAATAAACTACATCAAAATGGTTCTTCCTAATCTCAGACAGTTGATGTTTGATTATTAAATAAATTATTTTAAATCAAAATTATTAAATAAATTATTTTTGTTATTAAATAAATTGTTAATTATTTATAATAAACAAATTAATTATTTCACGGTTCTTTAAATTCTGTAACTTGAGTATTTCTCTCCTGCTACTCGTCAATTCATATTCCGATTTCCACATCAGAGTGTGGCCTCCAAGCAAATGAAAGCTCCCATTTTGAGCAAGTTCTATGAATCACCTATCAAAAACTTTTTTTCTGTACTCAGGCAAAAATTACCCCAGCACAGAGGACCAGAGTAAAGCACAGCTCTTACATAGCTGGGTTATGGTGCATCAGCAGCACAGGCGCCTTTTCTTTTTGCTCAGAGATTCAAATACAGACTGAAACCCATTATGAGTCTGGAAGTATCCATAGGAAAAAGTCATTTCCTTCTATCAGCAGAAACAGTCCTTGTGCAGCACAACTCTCACACAGGCAAAGATCCCATGGAGTTATGCAATTAAATTAGAACAGTTTTACTTGATGATTTTGAGGCAATTTTTTTATAGAATACAACCCAAATCTTAATCCAGTGAGAGCTCTGAAGACCTAAGAAATCTCAGGCAAATTTTTTTAAGTTTATAGAGCACCTGACAAGTTTTCTGCTTCCATTTGAACAAGTCCTACTTTAGGACTTTTATACTTTTAGCAATTTGCATCCATATATCCTTTTGGCCCATTGTATTAACATGCTTATCAAACTTGCCAGAGTTATACACATATTAATTTCTTTTGCATTGTCTAACTATTAAGAATTTATCTTCCTAGCCAAATTTTTGGCCTGCTGCCTTCCATCAAAATCACATACATATATGCAGAATTATCTATATAATCTGCATTTTGTAATGGTTATTCACAAAAGACACAGGAAGGAATGAAAACTATTCTTAGAAGTCCACTTATGAGTTTTGCTGTATGAGCATCAGAATTTCTTTATTTACAGACTGTATGAAAAGTCCAAAACCCAGAGGAAAGTTCAATTTCTGTGTTCTACCTATGATTATCTTAGATTTTCTGGCAGATAATCAGGCACAGCTCAGTGCTGGAACATGTCCCAATAATCCAAACACTGCACAAATGGTCACGTAGAAATTTAAGCCCATGCTGCACAGAGTTTTCAGTCTAGAAGAGTTTCTGTATGAACCAGATGGAATAATTAAAATAAAATTCTAAAGCCCATTTTACTTTACAAACTCAATGCCACAGAAGTTTGGAATTGTCTTCCCTCTCTTTGTGGCACCAAACACACAAATCAGTTCATATCCAAGCCATTTATTTGCTCAGGTGATTAAACCAGATTTAAATAACCCCCATCATAATTTCTATTTTTCTGACTTCTTTGATGGGAGAATATCTTCTTTGCTGTTGCCTCAGAATAAAGTATGCTTGCTGGGAAAGGGAATTCTCAGCTTTAAATGACAGCTGTCATATTTTGTTATGGAAGTGCAATTCTGTTTAATGGACTTGATTGCGCAATTTGCTGCACCTACCTCACATTGTGTGGGCTCGTAGGAGTGTGTCTGAGCAGAGCTGCAGGATCAATGCCAAAATAAAACAGAAACATGCAGAGGGGGAAAGTGGTGAGGGGAAAGAACTGCCAGAAAAAGCACTTGCACATTGTGTCATAAAAACCAGGCTCAGCTCATTTCAATCCCAGCTTTAGAAGGTTAATTTCAAATGCAGACTCCTCAGGTGTGCTCAAAGACAGTTCAGCATCTTCTGATTGGGAGCAGGAGATGAAACTCTGAGCATTGAAAAGCAACCCCTTCCCAGTGCAGCTCTGACAATCAGCATTCTGCTTGGGCTCTTGTCAAGAATAGACAAAGTGACTCAGAGAGCTTTTGCAGCACTCAGCTACAGCATTTGACTCATTCAGGATCTCCAAAATTGTTTTAAGAAAGGCGCTGTTTAAAATAAAATTCTGTTCTATTATAAGTGTACTGTAGTACATGTCCAGCACATAATATGGGATACACGAGTACTTTTTTCCTTAAAAAAAATTTTTTTTTTCAGAGAACAGAGATAAAGGATCAGTGTTTCAAGACCTGAGAGTGCAATATGCCGTCAGTAATGAGAAATCAGTGATTATACCTGAGATAATTTAATAAATTCAACTTTTTTCCAGTGAGAATATGAATTTCCACCTACTGATATTCAAATGTTCTATGGCAAAATCTAGGAATACAACTCTGCTGCTGTGATTTTTCCCCACACATTCCTCCCCCTCTCCCTCAATGAATTCCACATCTGACTGAAACCTGCCCCCTGCCCTGGGCTAACAGACTGGATCAATACTCTCTCAGCACAGGTATAAACACAAAAGAAAGGAGGAGTCATGAGGGGGAAAGTCAAGAGTTAGGGCTAAATTTCCTGTTCATCTTCCTCTGCAGGCTGACTCCCCAAATCAACCTTTGAGAAACACAGTGTTGCTGCCGCAATCCTTTTTCCACTGTAATTGTGAATATTTTAGAAAAACAAATACATTCAAGAGTGGCCAGTGGCAATTACAATTTCCGTCTGAACCAGAAAAAAAAAATAAAAAGCCAATTCAATTTCATTAGGAGACCATCTTCTCCTCTTCCTTGAAAACTCAAGGGCCTGACAATGAATTAAGATTTATAGAAAAATCCTTTCACTACTTAAATGGAATTATGATTTTGCCATTAACGCAGAGTCAAGATGTTCACTCTGTGTATGAAGATAACTTTATTGCAGGGATTGCATGGGTAAGTAATATTATAAACTGTAATTCTATAGCAATTTCCTAATGGTCTGCAAGGAGCAAAAGACACAATGAATTTTATGTTGTCCAAAGAGAAGACTGATCACTGTCAGGACAGGAATAAATGATGCTGAGGCCAGAGCACAGCAGACTCAATGATAAAAGACTGGTGAAAACATACTTTCCTTCACTTTCTTTACTCTGCAACAAATACTGAATTTATTTCCTTTCTTGTCCATTTCTCTTCAGCAAGCTGGCTGCAGCAAACAAAATTAACAATTGCCTCTTATAAATCTTGTAAATGCAGATTTAGAGATAGCAGAACACATGACAGGCATTTGTTATCTTGGATGGAGTTTCTGGAAAGCACTTTATTTTCCTGTAGCAGAGAAAACCGTAAGGAAATTCAGGGCTGAAATCAGTCCTGAATGTCACAGAGGACACTGCTGAAAAAACACAGTATAAACCACGATGGCCAGGCAATCTCAGACCAGTTTGGGATTTTGTACAGTTTTTGCTTAGATGTACCTGAATGATTCAGAACTGTTTTGTTCTAGTGTTCAACTATAGTGGCTTTGGATATATATTTTTTAAGCAGTTACTCTTAAAAAGCTTATGACCAGTAGACTGAAGAGATATTGGAGTGATCTGCCACTGGCTGCTGCTTTTAATAAACGTGACAGTACTGAGGGGAAGAAATGTAAGTTCTTAAAGTCTTAGAAGACCATGAAAATATTAACAAATGGGAAGGCAGATGACCCCAGTTCACCTCATCGTTCCTGAGTAGGTTAGAGGAAAAAGCTGACAGGGAATCAATTGATAAAGAATTAAAGGAGAAAATATTTTTAAAATTCAGTCAAAATGATTTTATGGAAAATGGGACAATTTTATTATTTTAAAGTGAGGTTGATCATTTAATCTCACATAGTAATATGGTTTTTAAAACTATTTCAATCCATCCTGCATGCAAGTAATTTACAGATTAGCTTTACAGAGTATCAGCAAAGCACACATTAGATGTAGCAGGAGCCAGCTAACTTGGTAGTGATTCCCCCTGGAAACTACTCCATGAAACTCATCAGCTGTTTCACAAAAGCATTGGAGGGATTAATGTGCAACCTGATGGGGAACATGTTCATCTGAATGTAAGAATTCAGTCTGCTAATAAAACCTGCAAGCAAATACTGCAGAGGACAGGCAGCTACAGAAGGGAACCAAAACACCTATTCTGCCTTATGTGCACATATTAAATTACAACTTAATTTTTTAACCTGTAAAAAAAATTCATAAGGAACAAACTTTTTGCTAAGTATAATATCAGAAATGGGAAATGTAGGAAATGTCAAGTTCATACTGGATGAGTAATTAAACATTAGAACTCTCTAGGGTGCTGCAAAGGGGCAAATTTGACTCCCTAATGCCTAAACAAGAAAATAAAGAATAAAATAAGAACTACAACATTAATTCTACTTAAGGCACTGGAAACCTGACATTTGGGCTGTACATAATTCTAGTGTTCCTGTTTTAAAGTGGTTGTTGAAAAGTGAATTCCCAAAGCAATTTGAAAGTACCTTACAGCAAAACTGCTGGAGCTCAGTGCTTTTAATTAAAAAAAAATAAAAGTCTAAACACAAGCATAGTCCAAGAAGTTACCACACTGTTAAAGTGTCATTTCACAGAGTATGAATTACAGTGCATTAGCTCTGCATACAAACAGCTTTAGATTATACTCTGGCCTTCATCCAAGGGAGCTTCTTCTACCACAGAAGCAGCACAAGGTACCTGTCTCACACCCAGCTCTCAAGGAGTTGGTGCTGCTTTATGATGAAATTTCACACACAACTTTGCCAGTGCAGGCAAGGGCACAGAAGTGACTGAAATACAGCATGTTAAACCTTTCCAAAGGACAATACATACTTCGTTCTAAGTCCTTTATAGACATGTAACCAGCCAGATAGTTCTTAAGAACCTGTACTGCTAATTTTTAAATTTAAAAAGCAAAGGTTGGGTTGGAAGATATGACTGGATTTAGCAATTATTTTCTCCATCGACTGAGATCTTTGAATGAAGATCAGATACATTGTCAGGAGATATATTTTGATTAAACACAATTTATCATTAACAGATAAAATGCAAGATTGATGTCACATAAGGCAGATGAATTACATTTTTCTGAAAAGCTTTAATTGTAACTACACTGTACAGCCAAGTTACTGATTGCATTTCAAAAGTTTAAGAGACTAAAAGTACAAAGGATAGTCAGATCAGTACCACAGCCTCTGAAAGATACTGTAAAAGGGAATTTGGAGATCTCAGGTCAGTTCACAGTCAAAAGCTGGTTCAAACTGAGCATTATGCTAATGTAATTTATTTATTTCATGATAAAACATTATAATTTATATTAGCATATTCTTCAAATACCTCAGAGAAGTATTACAGCAAATAGAAGTATTTAAGGGCAATGACAAGCACATGAAATTAGGAATAGAGGAAAAAAAAGAAACCATATAAAGAGAATTAAAATCAAGCACATTTTTACATTATGCATCATACAAATTAGTCACTAATTATGAAAATGTTCTTTAACTTCACAAGTGCTATTGCCTGTACTATTTTATCCTTTGCTATGCATCTTCGTGAAGCACTTTTTTCATATCTTCTTTCTATTAGGCTGTCAGCAGTAATCAATGTTAATACACTCGATTACACACAGCAATTTAAGAAATAATCAGTTTTAAACACTACAGTGTTGTTATACTCCTGTTGGCCTGTAGTATTAGGTCTTCACTCTGTAGCATATACTCAATACAGAGCTTAAAATGGTGTGAAACATTCACTTTCAAGTCGTAAACTTATTTTTCTAAGTCAAGTCAGTATTTTCATCTCCCAGGAAAGCTGATTTGCTTGAGTGTTTCAGGTGAGAATATAAGAGTGAAAATTTCTGGTGCTGCTAGCAGCAATAAAGTTAATGATGTTTTCCCAAGAAGCATTTCTTTTCTCTAAAGATTCAGTTTTGTTACATAATAGATAAATTATCGTTATACATTGTTCACAAGGCAGATACATTGCATTTATTTAATGCAGATATGCTTCTTTAATAGCTTTCAACTAAATTTTTGAGTATTGTTAAAAGTTACATGCGGAGCACTTTCAAATTAGAATTTTTGTCCTATAAGAGTGATATAGTTATTATTTCATCATCTTTATTATGGAATAAAAAAGAGAAAGCAATTTTCTGAAAGCACCTAAGCTCATAAAGAAGTTATGTGCTTTTGAAAACGGGTGTCTACGTTGTTAAGCAATTTTGAAAGTTTTTCCATCATTTTACTCACCTGTCCCAGCTTAGCGAAGATGACAAATAATTCCCAACATTTGGCTCCTTGGAGCATTGTAAACCACTGCATCTAAGTCTAAACACGACAGCAGGAGCACACAAGATCCCACTCATATAAAAGTACAGCTACACATAACGCTTTTCTCTACCAGAAATTTCAAACACGCTGAAAGCAACTCAAAGGGGAGATTCTCACAGGTGTTCCCTATTTATTTCAGCTTTTCGGTTGGAGAGTTGCGGAATGGTTGAATAGTCTCAGCTGCAACTGGAGAAAATAGGAGCTATACATCAAATGAAGTATTGTAAACTGGTAAACTGGTGAGTACGCACAGAAATCAAGCCTCAGATGTTTCAAACTGGGCACACACAATATGCCTGACATTTGTCTGTGCTTGAGAGCAGAAATAGTCTCTCCTCAACAAACATGCATTAAGGTGGCAATTTATTTCACATTGTAAGACACTCCAATCTCACCACAATGAGTGCTATAGAAAAGCCCATGAGGAAGTTAATTATTCTGCCTTCAGCACAGCATTTAAATAGCGTATAGTAAACAGCCCATACTGCAGGCTGGGACCACACACCGAACACGATAAAACAAAATACTGGATCACTGCTCATTAAATTCTTATCTCTTATGTGAAAGCAATGTGAGATTACATATTTAAAGATTGTAGAGTAGTGTATGCTCACAAGGCAGGCACAGCAACCCTTCAGCTCCACAGCAGTCCAGAACCAATCCTCACACTTTTCAGAGGTGCAGTCTGTATCCAGTGCTTGTCCTACCTCAATTTTGCATATCTTTTCCTTTTATCAATTATGGGCTTTTAATCATAATCCTAAAGTGAGTCACCATTAACAAGACAGAATATTCTCTTAGCTCTGCAAGAGTTCCCACCATCCCTAAGCTCTCACAGTCTCAAAAAAGTCACTAAACCTTCACTCTAAAAACTGTAAAAGCAGAACACTCCACACCTCTAATCCTCTGCCTTCCCTACCCTTTATTTGTATCATCTGGTTGTAAATCCCTACTCTCCCAGTCTTGTTATGACTTTCAAATAATTATCTCTCAAAACTAACTGTTTAACCTTTTCCTCCCTGGTGGGAAAAAGCTGTATCCCATCATACAGTTAAACTAAAACTGCAGGCAGCCTAACTTATATATATGAGATACTGAAACTTTTGCATTCTTTTTTTAGTAGGTATGGTGGGTTTAAAGTATAGAAAAGATGGTAGTGTTTTGAAATGTGATGCATTTCACAGCATCTCAGCACAACAGGAAGTTTCCTCCTTTGCACTCCCACTATGTTTCAAAGAAATAACTTTGCTTTAAATTTTTTCTCCAGTGTTTTACAATGTAAAGAGTAACCCTTGACTACCATAAGCCATCTTCTGCTGGTTTTATACCCACACAATACAAAAGGATGGCAAATATAGTGTTATAGATTTCTGTGTTTATTGTCTTTTAGCAATATCCATATCTAATTGTTCAAATAACTGTTAAAGTGATAATTAGTCTTGCTGCTAGCCAGGTAAACACGGCCTTGTGTTCGAATGACAAGCTGGGCTCTTCCTGGCTGCATCTGGAACAGCAAAAACAATTTGTAGATGAACTTTCTAATCACTTTTCTCCATGATGCTCCTACAGAAATACAGCCAGGCTGGCTTTCACGTATTTGTGGCAACTGCAGTGCTTGGCCTTACTAGGTCTGAGATTAAACCAGGCCCAGATGCTAACATGATCACAGGTACAGCCTCTGTAAAAGAGAGAAAAGCTTGTCTCTTGCCTCTATCTCCAATGAATCACCCAGCAGGTTCTGACAGGAATGCAGTCTTGTTCTCAGTGCCTAAACTAAATACAGAGGGAAAATATTGCACTTCACTGTGGAACAACCAGGAGTAATTGGTGACTCTTAACAGCAAATACTGCAGGACTCTGCATGGCCCAGTGTGACGTAGAACAATACATTGACACAAACACACACTACCCAATTCATGCCATTCATTCACTAAAAGATTGGCCTATTACTGATTACAAGTTTTCAAGAGAGTAGAAGCGTTACCTTAGCAGGCCTCAAGAAAAGGAAATGGCAAAAACATTTTTGGCAATTCAGTGATAGAGTCTACAGACCCAGCTGAGGCATCCTTGTTCCCAGCCTCCAGGCTGAGATGCCAAGTAATTGATTTAATTAATCACAGTACTTCCATAATTTGAATGAGGCAATGTGACCAATGGTTCAAGCACGAGGCCTGGGATTCAGTCAATTCTAATACAACTGCACAATGGAATTTTCCTGCAAGATCTTCACCAGCTCGTGTACATTTTATGACTTAAAAGAATTAAAGGCTTGACCACTATCCCATTTCTTCACTTTTACTGCACAGGAGGTAAATAAAAGCAGTGTTTGGACCTGGCTGTTTTACTTTCTGTAGTTATTGTTTTTATCCTACCGTACAAGAATTATTGAGGATTTATAGTTAGCTTTGCAAAGACTTGCTACTTCTTAATTCCCACTTATTTCAATGAGTCAAGAACCAAGATGTCCCTGAAATAGTGTGCCAAAATATTTGTAATGTGTAAATATTTGTAAAAATGTGTAAAAAAATAAATGGAACTTTAAGTGAGATGAATTAAAAACCATTAATGTCTTCTAAAATTCTATTATCCATACACATAAATCTTCAACCAGTAAAACCAGCAAGTCAGATGCCTGCAACCAATACAAGCAAAGCAAATATCCTGTCTTCAGTTTGTGTATGGTGAAATTGGCATCAGGACCAACAGAGAGATGCTAAGAAAAAACATCAGAGATGCTTCCTCTTAGCAGAACTATTCAGATCCAATTTCTCAGGTCCACAGTTAGAGCAAGAAACTACCATATGCACTGCAGGAAAAAGAGAAGAGGAAATCAGACTCCCTCACCATCCACTGGCTTCCCTGTTTTACACCCCATCCCCAGCTTTTATTTAAGGAGATATGAAAACATTAGGATTTATTATAAACTTTGAAATTTATTCACAGTGGACAAAATAGCTTATATTTTACTGTTGTGCAACAAGCATGAACGTACAGAAAATTTACATTCAGACTGAGTACATTTAAAGCACTTTGAATCACAGAAAAGGCAATTAATCTTAGTAACCTCACAGAGAACTGACAGAGTGTTTTAACATAGTCAAAATGCTGAAGGTCCTTGAATGCTTTCTAATAAAAAATGTTATGAATTTTTGAATTTTATGTTTACTGTCTCATCTCTGTGGGGAACCTAATGAAAAATGCAGTATGGGAACACAGTATGGATATTTCATATAAATAATTGCTATAACTGTTCATTATTGGAAATGCAACAGTACATGATTCTTAATGTAATCTATATTATAGACTAATCAAATAATTGATTGTGATTGCTGATCATATCAAATTTTTGTTCATGTTAATAATGTTTCTAGGAAGAGATAACATGCTAGGTAGAGCATGTGCATAAGGGAGGCCATGCTTTGAAGAGCAGGAGAAGAATATATTTAGTATTTACTAGCATTTATTTCATAACATTCATGCAAATTCTGTATGTGAGTGAACTGAAACAAAATCTCCACTATTGCTTAAAGTTTAAAGCATAAAATTATGCAAAGCATTCTTACAATGCACTGTCATTTTCAAGGCATTAACACCATCCCATATTATCACAAATTACAATAAAGAAAGAAGAGGTCATCAGTTAATGTTCTTAAGAACAGTCCTTTTTCTTATTCTGGGTGAGCATTTACAAAGGAATAATAGTCCATTTTCTTTGATTAAGGGATTTGTTAGCTGGGAAATGCTTAAATACTGCCCTTTCCAATGCAACAAAGTACTTTTTTTATATTCACAGAATCACAGAAAAGTTGAGTTTGGAAGAGACCTCTGCAGGTTGCTTTGTCCAACATCCTTGCTAAAGCAGGCTGTTCAGGACCATATCCTGACAAATTTTTAATATCTCCTGAGACAGACACTCCATACCTTCTCAGGGCAAGTTGTTTCAGTGTTCCATCAGACTTACAGTAAAAAATTTTTTTTAAAAAATGATACGCTCAAAGTCTCCCCACACCAGACCCACACTCTCTCCTGACTCCCCCGCTCCTGCTATGTTTCTCAGGTCCACTCACCTGGATGGTGTCACCTTGTGCCCTTTGTTAACCAAATCTTGGCAGCTCCTGGTCCCTTGTCTCAGGCTCCCACCCAGAGCTGTATGAATCTCAATCTGCAAACTGAGCTGCACCAGCTGTGTTCCTGCACCAGGAACTGCACCAGGTGTGCTCCTCAACACCAGCTCCATCTTCTTTGCAGCTCCCGACAGATATTTATGCATATTATATAAATGACATGAAGTGGATTGGATCCACTTCCCTGAAAATCTACTTTGTTTAAATTTTCCTTCATCTCATCCTCCTCCATCAAGGTTAAGCCTTCCATGTTCCAGACTTTACACTGGCCTCAGAGACAAATTCTTGAAATGCAGTCTGACCAACAAACACTGAGAAGTTGGTCAAAATTCTTTGTCCTTCCCTGTGTCTTCTACCACCACATTCCCTGTCCCACTTGGCAGTGAGCCCACAATTTCTCTTGTCTTCCTTTTACAGATAAGTTTCTTGTTTCCCTCCAAGTCCCTGGACAAATCCAAATCCAGATGGGCTTTAGCCTTCTTAACCCTATCCCTGAGTGTTCAGTCTCTACTTTTCCCAGGTCACCTGCCCCTCTTCCATCTCTTGTACATTTTCTTTTCACATCTGAGCTTTTTCAGGAGCAACTTTTCCACCCATGCAGGACTCTTGATGTCTTTATCTGATTTCATTCTCATCAGGATAGATGATTCCTGGAAAACCAACCATCTCTCCTGGATCCCTCTCTTCTCCAGGGCTGTAACCCATGGGATTCTTCCAGACAGGTCCCTAAACAGACAAAAGTCTGCACTTTGTTTTAAGCCTAAGAGGTAATTTTAGATTTGTGTTTCCTCTCAGGAGGTTGCACCGTATTGTCCTCTCTCTTCCAGACTTCACTTTGGCAATAATGAGTAAGGATGTGTTAATTTTATTCAGAAATAAGATATAGATTATTTTTCTCAGTCTTTGATGAGTTAGATTGCTCTGGAAATTTGGTCCCAGCATGTTTCTAATAATAATGGATGCATCACTCGGAACCTCTGCGAAGGGAAGATCAGTCTTTTCTGCAGCACTTCCTTAAATTCACTTCTCTACACCCCTTACAGTCTCTGCAAGGCACACAATGCTACAATAATTAGATATTTTAACTACAAATTTTTATATCTAAACTTTTGAAATTTACTTACGACAGTTTCTATTCTTTTCCTGGGGTTCACTGAAACTTATTAGGGCAATAAACCCATTAATGGAATGCTGTGGTTGAGAATTTTAATGCAGTGAAGCCAAGAAATGAGCTTGAAATTATAGTTCTGCATATGAACCAGTGCATATGAATGACCTATCTCATATGCATATTGACTCAAATATTCATCACTCTATCCAGCAAGACAAAATTCATGGCACATACACAGTAATCCCTAATAAATGCTGAAATACTGAAGTTCACTCCTTGCTTCCAGAACTATGTCAAATGCCAGGAAAAAAAGTGTTGATATATTTGGATACAGGATATGAACCAAGGCACCTGGCATCAAATAATTTACTATTCCAAAAATAAGAGGGGAAGAAATTAAATACAAGCTGAACCGTGACAAAACTGTAGTCCTGTGGTTACAAATTCTA